>CM031239.1:925430859-926630859 GCA_018340775.1 Taxus wallichiana var. yunnanensis | reverse complement strand
TGGAAGCATGAATGAATGTGCGTAAGTCCTCGAAAAGGATGGATTTGGAGGATCTAGCTGGACTGGAGTGCTTGGGAAGGGATCAGGGCACTTGCGGGCATCCTTGTTTACAAAATGGGCACCCTGGTCTACAAAAATCTCTCAAACTAAATCTCACAGATCGGGAGGTGGTTGGAAACCCTTGCTTTATGTGTCACATCGATTCGATGTCCTATAATGGATGTTGCCAATGATCCAAGATGAATAGAAAGACACAGAAACCCTAAACAAGCATTAATCCCTTAAAACTAAAAATTTAAATGAATGGATGGGACTAACCTCAAATGCCGCCACAAAAATGGAATGACTAATCGAGCACCGCACTACATTTCGCACCCAAACATAGTTCTAGTGAGTGTGTGCATAATGTTCCATAGGTGCTTTTGTGCCATGCAGCTTTGTGAAGAAGCGAGCAATAACTAGATGGAGAAAATGAAATAGTATGTGTGCATGGAATAGAATAAAACCCCTCCCCTTTGAAGTGTGAAGCAGATGTCCTAGCCTTGTGCCTTGATGATGGAGCTATGTGGATGCAAGTGATCTCCAATGCAATAGATGGATGTAACTCTAGATGAGTGATAATAGTGAATGATGCTAGGTCCCTCATTATGGTCTCATAACTTTATATTTATAGGGTTATCTTGATCTAATTTTGTAATTAACCCCGAAATGGTCGACCACCAAAAAGATAAGAAGTTAAAACGGCTAGAAAGAGCCCAAAAGATGGTGGGAAAGTGCAATAGGGACCCAAGCGCCCCTAGTGGGACCAAGGCGCCCATGGGCGCACTGCAAGATAATCTGGCGCCCAGGTCAAGAAGGCTAAAATAATGTGGGATGACAGAAGATGACTGGGCATGTGGATGTAAAATATCAAGAATGATGAAATAAAATAAAACAAGATGGCCAAAATATGGGGTTAATTAGTACTTTCTTCACTCAGAACCTTCTAAATTGTAGTATGAGACTGGGATTAAATAATGTCTAAAGTGCATGATTTTGTGACTCCAAAGGTTATGGTAGCCACATAAGACATGGTGAACACCCATACCATCACCCATTTTCCTTCCCTCACACAAGGGGTTTTGTCCATTTAGTATTTCTTTTCCAAAATATACAACACACATGTAGTGACAAAGCATTCTAAAATATATTTCTTCTCCATTATAGAAAATAGTCTTATCAACTGAAAAAACTATCTCAAATACATTCTCCTATGAATAAACACCACACAAATAATTGACACCACACCATTAAATGGTTATATGCATCCCCATCAACATCAACCATGCAGTGCTAAACATGGGATACCGATTGGAGTGTGGCGAGGACTACTAGATTGTAAAAAATTCTAGGGGCAAAAATTGGGAATAAACATATATTTTGACCCTAAAAAGAAACACAAACCTACCATAGTGTTATATCCCACAAAGGAGGGAAATATGCCCAACGCCTTCCCAATGGCCGGTGTGCTACCTCCACCTCTTTTGCCACCACCACTAAGTCTAGCGCCTATATACTATGATGTTTTTTCTTTCTGTTCCTCTAACGAGACATGCTAGTGCATATTTGAGCAAAAAACTTTTGCCTTATTTATGGATGTTGTGAGTTGGAGAATGTCGTGTGTTGTATGGGCTCCCTTTATTGCTGCCCTTCTGATTATCCCATCTGTGACGTTGATGAAGGATTGTGCCTTTAGGTACTAATTATCCAAATTTGACCACACAAATGCTAGCTATGATGTACATTAATCAATGGTTTAGAAGATTTTGATTGACGTCCATGTACAAATCAACCCACAACCATCGATATCAATTATAAATTTTCAAAACGCCCTCGAGGTTTCCCATTGCAAAAAATACCTTCAATGCAAAAGAAGGTTGACATCACCGTCCCCAAAAGTGTAACTAAAATACATGGCAGTATCTTTGATCGTCAAATGAAACCCTTGAAATATTTGGTATCTCGATTTAACAACATTATCACTCATGATAACTAAATATTAATCCAGGTTTCTGAGAGGCAAGGGTTAAATTTGACGGCCACCTATGCCTATCAAACATTTTTAGGTGATGGTAAGTTTTAAATCTTGCCTTTCAAAAATGTAAAATAGTGTTATTTTTACATCGTAATTAAGATATACAAAAGATTATTCTATATATATTTAACTATTTTTAAATATATATTAGTATAATTTACCTATTAATCTATATAAAATAATGACCATACTTAAAATTTGCAAGTCACATGTGAAGGTTATTTCAAATATTTGCAAGTATTTTACGAGATAAAAAAAAAAAAATGTCTAAATGGTCATCTAATTTAACCCCAACCGAGAGGGTTTAATCCAACCTTCTCGCTAACCAAAAATATACATATAAATCCCTAGAGGGTTTAAATGTCATCTAATTTAACCCTAGAACATAATCCCTAGATCCACCATGTGATCTGTCTATGGAGTTGCTCGACAATGCAACCATCAGCCCATGTTTTGATTATGAGAAAGAATGTGGTAGTTATGTGCTCGACTTCCTCTTGAGTGAAAACTATCATTTTTGATGACTTAGATGAGAGTTTTACTAAGGTAGAGAGAGTCGAGTCTAGCACTGATGGTCATGCTTTGACGTAGATAATTGGCGTTGTTCTAAGTCGGAGCAACATGAGACGAATCGGGCATGGTGGGAGGTTGTGATGGAACATGTTGTTGAGCATGAGGCATCGGGAGATGAATAATTTAGATAATTTTAATCGACGTCCATGTAAATCAACTTGCAACTATTGATTTCAAATGTACATCAGAAGCCCCAAGGGTTTTCCCACTCTGAAAAATGCCTTTGGCATAAATAAAATTAAAAAAATATTTTTAATGATTTATTTAGTAGCTAAGTTTTGAAATATTTTTGATATTACGCGTCAAAATTTCAGCTCTCCCAAAATAACGTGTCATCTCATAAAACTTGTGAATTTTGTATTACAACATCACGTATAGTTCGTTTAACTTCTTATAATATATTAAAATTAAAATTAAAATGATAAATTAATCATTATAAGTACAACACATCATATTCTAAAATAATTAAATTAAGGAATATTTCTCCATAAGCATTAGGCATGAACAATTAAAATATAAGTCTATTTTTATGAATAAGATCTTATATTATATTAACAAGTAAAATGATACAAGATAATTCATAAAAAAACAGGTGGTATGGAAGCATGCCCCAAAGCCACAAGTTCAGACTAGGCAGAGCTTAGGAAAACAAACTATTACAAAACATTAAAAAGTAGAGAGGCAAGGAAATTAAACCGCCGATTGCGAATTGTTGTCCTATGTAGAGGAAGATCATGATAAGGCCAACCCAAACTAGGCAAGTTCTTGCTATTATCCAACATGTACGAACCAGATTTGGGTTGGCTAACTTCTTCTGTATCATCAACAAAGGCCTGCCACAGTTGGCAAGATGATAAGATACAACCTAGGAATTTTTTCAGGCAGAGGCGGGAGGCTCCAACCATCGTGAGTGTGCAGCTTAGGTGTAGTCGGTGAGCCCCAACTAAGCTAAACGGGGTAGTGGAGGGGCATCTCAACTCTGGTGGTGAGTCAAGGTGGAAGGGAGAAGCTCCTTCGTGGAGGCTAACTACATGGGGAGCAACGAGACAAGCTGAATGAGTGTCATTACAAGCAGCTTCGATGATCAAGCCTTTGGGACATCCATTGGCACCACCATGGGGCGGGAGCAAGTGGGATGGGGACCGTGGATCATGAGCAACATTGTAAGGGCATCGCTCCAAAGTGCTAAAGAAGAGTCCGAGATGCTCTACCTTGTTTTCTTACACTTGGATATGTAGTAATACATTCAAGATACCCACATGCATATTATAAATAGAGAATTATTGGTCAATTTCTACATTAGATAATAAAGAAGAATTCTGTTCTTTCCAAATCCAGAAGATAATTTCCCCTTTGAAAGCATTGCAAATCTGAGAAAACTTGTGAGGCATTCTAGGATTATCTCCTAAAAGAATGTGTTGCCAAGTAAAACATTTTGGTCAAAAGGGGAGGAAGAATGAATGAATATAGTTCCAAGCCTTTTGGGATTTACAACAATACCATAAGAGGTGAGACAAGGTTTCCAAGTGGCCACAAAGGGGCATTTGGGGGATGAAAACCAAGATGAACCAAATGGGCACCAATTGGAAGCCTTGGTGGAGAACACACCAAAGAAAATGAATATTTTTTGGTTCCGCACATGTGGACTAGATAGTATCGAATATCCTTCTCCAACTGGATGGAGAAGATTACAATCCCCACCGAGTGTTGAGTTTTCCCTCTTTGTGGGAAAATGAGGTGAAATCTAGGAATAGCATTTGTGAGCACAATAATCCTAGAATGGGGTGTCCATATACCACTTCCAATCCATCCACTAAGGACAAGAGGGAAACATAGAGATTTTGTGGATCATGTGATCGAAAAAAGGAGATGATATCATTGATGATGACACAATCATGTAGAGCTAATTTGAATTGAGCCTTGAGCTCATTCCAAGGATGCCAAGACTGAGTGCATTTACAAAAGAGGTCTTGGATAATGTGAATTCCTCTTGAAAAGGAAAAGCATAAGAATCTAAGTAACCTCGTCAAGACAATGATCATGGATTTGAATGACACGAGACCACCACAAGGACAAAAGGTTAAATGAAAGACCATTATGGAAGCCATTACCATTCCACAGAAGCCATGGTTTGACATGATCCTAGGATTACCAAATATTGTTAATCATAAAAGTGTCGACCACTTTGATTGGGATGGGGGCAATGAGAAGATTAGAAAAGCCAATGCCTTTCCAAGCCGAGTGGCCATAAGGAGAGCCATCAGTGATGCAATATTACAGAAGTACTTTCCAAGCTTCTTCCCCTTCTATACTGTGAATTATATATTTGGCGCAAAGTGCTTATCCTTAATGTAAAATTTCAATGAGGCCTAACCCTATTGATTCTCTAAGAAGACAAAAAATCTCCCATGTAACTATGTGAAATCCTTTTCTAGAGAAAACATGGTCCAGAGAAAATATTTGAGTAGTTTTTCTAGCTTCTACATGGATATTTTGGACGAGACATAACAAGAAGAATAATACACGTGCATGGCTTCAAACACTTTGGAACAAATATGAATTTTTTTGCTAAAGAAAATGACCTAGTTATCCAATATTCCACTTTTGAGCCAATTGCATGACATTAGGTGAAGCTTGAAAGGAAAAAGGAATACCAATAAATTTAAACATTTCTCCATGGTCGAGCATATCCTAACCATATAAAGCCATCTAAGGTGGCGCGGGGAGGAAGTATTTTCTATAGCATTACATTTTATGCAATCAAATGGAAGATCCTGAAGCTAAACATAAATTTTTGAGGCACTGCATAACATTGCTAGTGTTGCTTTCATCTTCAATGGGTGTAAGAAATGAACCATATGTGAAATGAACATTGAGCATTTGGGAGCTATCAAATGCAGGTAAGGCAATTCCCTTAACAAAACCTTGAGATTTTACTTTAGTGAGTAGATAACGAAACCCTTTAGCCACAAGGACATAAAGAGCAGGTTGTAGTGCCCTCTTCCCTTCGACACTTATTACTATTGATTTTGATACTTTATTAACTATACTTATGGATATTATGGTATCATTTTGACTTCGCATGATGTTTGATGATAGAGATACTAGGACTATTGTTGGATTTTGATTCATAGTACGATGTATGTGGATTACTAGAGACATTTTATATTGATGATGATATGATGTTGACATGGTTATATATTTCTAACATGCGATATTTTTGTCATATTGAGTAGACCTTAATAATTGAACTAATCTTGTGATCTTATTGATATTGATGAAATGTAGAATTGAGATGTTATTAGAAATTGTAAATGATAACGTTACTACCTAGATGATGATTTGATTCATATGTAGATGATTGTGGATTTATATTGTATGTTTTGTTGCGCCATGAGGCCGAAGGAGGTATTATGTGTTTTGCAGGTAAACATATCACAAAAAACAACAGGGGATTAGAGACCAACCACATTTGAATGCTAGATGAATTCAACAATGGTCACCATGACAACATGTATTTTTTTGTGTGTGTGTTTGAATTGTTGTTAGGGGTCCCCATGGGGGATTACCTCCAATTGTGACCAAGGGGTTTGTGTGTTGTTCTTTTATTTAGTTTCCTTTATTTAATTTTAGTATGTGATTTTATAGTGATGTATTTTCCTTGTATTAATTATTTAAATTGTGTCTTAATTAAGTTAATTAATCATGTTACTAAACTAATTATAGATGGGACAAAAGAATTCATTTATTAGATTAGATGGCTCTTTGGGTTATGTGTTGTAAGTTGAGTGCTTGTGATCTTGACTGTTGTACACTCTACCTCTTCATGGAAATTCGTATTTGGCCTTAAGGGCCAATTTTGGAGGCTTGTAGGACAAATTAAATTTGTCCCACACCTCTTAAATTACTATACTAACCCTACCTATGGATTGGGGGTCAAAAATATACCCCATTATGTGTTTTGTAAGTCAAAAAGTGACATTTATTACACTTTTCTTACATGGGTTTTAAAGTTTGTCCTTAGGGGTGTGGGCTTGGATTGTGTGTGTAAGAGGTTTGTCATTCCTCTCACCCACCAATTTATTGTGCATTGGGGTTGAGGTTTGACTTGTGAGGTGGAGTTGAGGATGAGTGATGTGGCATCCTACATGGAGCCACCTCACCCTCCTCTCTCCCTTTTCTATTTATTCAAGTTCTTTTGCTTGTTTGGGGGTTACTTCATTTCTTTTGTGCTCTTGCATTTTTGGAGTTGGAGGATTTTGGAGTGCTTGTGGATCTTGTTGGAGCTTGTTGGTGATTGTTTGGGCTTGAAGAAGCTTGGTGTGTGACTCTTGGATCAATCTCTACCATGGAAAGGTAGGATCTACACTCTTGTTAAATGTTTTCTTTTATATTGTGTATGTTTTTGAGTGTTTTGGTATGCTTGTTGGGTGATTGGGTAGATTGACTAAGTGTGGTGTAGGAGGGGACTATGGGGATATTACATGTAGGGAGGCATATAAGTTTATTTCATGTTTTGGAGGGAGTTGGGTTGGGTGCCCCACCTTGGACAAGAAATGCTTGCATTTCTTACTTGTTTTTTTTATGAGGGAGACATAAGAGATAGTAGGGAGGCATAAGAGAATGTGGGAGGCATAAGAGGATCTTGAGGGAGGCATAAGATTGTTGTAGGGGTTAGAGATGTATATTGGAGACATTTAAGGTGGGCACCTAATTCCCATTGGGAGACATAAGTGATCTCCCCATAGATTCTTTCTCCTTTGGGCTTTACATTTTGAAGCCTTGTATATTTTTTGGGTTCCTTCTTGTGATTGTAGTTATGTTGATTGTGTTTTGGTATGATTGTGGAATCCTTGTATTGTGACGTGGAAGCTTGTATTGTTGCCATAAGTTAGATCCATCTTTCATTGCATTGTGGTTAGGGCTCGAGGGCCAATGAGGAGGATAACTTCTTCTCCTCATTGGATTATTGGTTGGGTGGAGAGTGTTGCCTCTCACCCCTTTTTTGTTGTTGATCAAGTGAAGCATGGTGGAGCTCTTGTTGGTGATATGAAACTTGGAGCATTTTTTGGTGTCCAAAAGAAATCTTTCCTTGCATGAAAACCTTCTTGTTGTTCCCACTTAAGGTGGAAGACTCGTAGTATTGTATTGTTAAAAGAAATGTTGCATTGTAAGTTTCATTACCAAGTTGTAATTTGATTTTGAAGGAAGTTCATCGAGGAATTGTATAATTTCCTTTCTTCTCAAATTTTAGTATGTAAAGAAATGAACCAAAATGGAAATCACGTTTAAAAGTTTAGTTACAAATTTGTATTATGAGAAAGAAGTTCTTGGCATTAAAATAAATGAGCTATGCTCAAGGAAAAGAAATTTCATTTTCATTGTTGAAGTTATAGCATTGTGAAAAGAAAATAAAGAACATAGAAGTTGTATTATACTAATAGTGCATGGCTTGGAAACCTTGAATGTGGAACAAAGATTTTTAGTGGCTATTTTGAACAAATGGTTGTAGTGGAAATGGAAAGATGCTATAAATGTTAAGTAAATTATTTGTTGAAATAATGCATTTGGTAGTAAGGAAAAAAAAACAACATTAGAAGAAGATTTAGTTTCTTTCCTACGTTGGATTTGAAAGATAATTTGTTGCACAAAATAAAAATGATTATTGTAGTTGTTACTATTGAAATAGGAAATTCTTAAATTGAGTAATTTTACTATCGAATGAATAGATAAATTAAATCTTTCAACTTGGAAACTTTAGGCACATAAATGAGTTCTATAGATCTACTTTTCTAAGGTAGATTCATTTGGTGTGATCCACATAACATTGAACTTTCCCAAGGTGTGGGACCTTGCAAATGGAAAAGCTCTCCAGATTAAAGGTTGGTTCTTATTCCTCTATTTAGGTGCATACATGAGAACTTGCAGAGGATCTATCTCTATACCTAATCTAAAATTTTCCAAGGAGACAAGGATAAAAAGGGATATAAGAAATAAGAAATGACTAAACTATAAGGTGATGCACCGAAGGAATGATGAACATTAGTTTTGCTGATAGACACAAACCAACAAAATACATACAATAATCAAGCACAGATAACCAAATTTATAATGAAAGACCAGATGCGAGAGAAGAGACAAAAAGGATCTAGAATTGATCACAAATGTGTTTTATTGCTCTGTAAATTGATACAATGCATTACAAAACATCCAGGAGGCAAGAACATACTACAATTTTAATGGAAGGCTGAACTCCATGAATTCCTTTGTCTAGAAGGAAAGGGGAGCCTACAAAACAAAAGAATGTCCAACCCTTTACAATGAGTCCCGAGCATGTATTTATAGATTCGATACAGACGAGAGAAAAATAAAGAAGCGGGAAAATAGCTCCAAGCTCAACCACCACTATTTAATGTCTCCCATAAAATTTGTTCCAAATCTATCTTGACTGCATCAAATCCTTATTCGGCACCTCGAAAGGAGGAAGAAGCGGCGGAGCAGATCGAATCCGATCTGGTTGTTGAGGCAAAAAGATCCTGCATTAAAGGCCCTAAAGATTTTTCTCCATTTTTCACCTACTAGGGCTTGAAAAAATGATTTTTTATCTTTCCATGGCGTAGAGGATGTCGAGACACTTCCAACGGTGTAAGATTTGCAATATTTTGAGCCTTGAGTCAAAGATATGCCCCTTCGAAGTTTGTATCGAGTCCGTACAAATGGGCGGGAAAACAATTTGAAAAATGGATCTCCTTTTTAATACGGGGCACGTGGCAGCCATAGATTAGGGAAAATCAGGTTTGTGGGTCCATGATTTATCTTTTTCCCCTTTTCCACAAAAAAAAATGCAAAACTTAGAAAACTCCCGTGGCCTCACACTCCACTTGGACACGTGGCACCCTTTGGTTGGTTGGGGAGATGCACTTCAATTTTATCTCTGTGTCTTTTGACAAAAGGAAATTTTCACCTTTTCCTCCGACTCCCTACTTTGACCTTGACTTGGGCTCAAATGCTAACTTTTTCCTTTGGGTGGAGTTGCGGCCCATTTTGCAACTTTTACACCTTTGGAATAATAAGGGGCAAAAGACCAACTTTCCCCCGATGGCCCTTTAGTGCTGCTAGTTTAGGCTTGCCACGTGGCACTTCCTCTGTTGCCTGCCTAATTTCTATATTTTGGTTAAGTCCTTTGCTCGGTGGGGTCATATTTCTTGACCTAGGACACGGGCCGTTCGGCGCTCATTTGGAAACCCTCTCTCAATTCGATCCTTGAATTAGCATCGTTCGGACACTTGGCACTCTCATTGGTCTGCCCATGCATTGACTATTCAACTGACTTTGCCCCTTCTTTTTTGACCTTGCTATTCCATTGTTGAGTCTACCTGTAACTTGAAAATGGATTTAAGACATGGAAATGGCTCGACAAAGTCATTTCTTTTTGCATAGGGTCATTTAATCTTTCTCATCCCCCGCCACTCCATTGTTGAGTCCTTCTGCGACCTATTTACAAGATCTGAATGAGTTTTCTCAGGTTCTTTCTATGCGGGGTCATGGCTGATCCAATATTTTCCCGGGGTGAAATATGGATAACAATTTGGTGACTCACAAGGGTATCTACTGCTTAGATGAAAAGACCAATTGCCTTGTCATAATCATTGGGCATGGAGTCGAAAAAACAACGGTCTGATATTGATTCTACCTCTGATTCACGAGCCCGACTGTTTGCACTCTCAATTTTCATAAGAAATCTTGAAACAAAGGTTTCTGAGAGTAGAAAATTGTTTTGACACGGGCTTCATCTGTCTCTCTGAATGGACTACATAAGAGCAACAAAATAGCACCACAACTATATACAAAATTTTAAATCATACATACTCCAAATAGAACATGCAGAGCATGCAAAGCACTTAGGAGAAAAGTAACCTAAACTACAACAAGACAATGTGCACAAGCACTTAGAGGAAAAGAAATTAACTAATATGTACAAGGTGATAACCTTCCTTCTAGTAGCAGTGTTTAAGATAGATTCCATTTACTAGAATCTACAATTCCTCACCATCCAACGTAGACAATTGGAAAGCATTGCTACTTTTACATCTTGTGACCATGTAGGGGCCACTCCAAATGGCATCAAACTTGGAATGCCTTCCTGGTTTTCCCGATCTGCATCCCATTTCAAAACTAGGTCTCCTTCTTGGAAGGTCCTTGTTTTTGCCTTCTTGTCAAAGCATCTCTTGATTGAGGCCTGATCCTTCTCTATTGCTTGGAGTGCATGCTCTCTAGTTTCTTCCAATTCTATCAACTCCACATACCTGGCCTCCATTAGTTCAAATTCAAGACATCTCTAGCTACTTCACGAGCTCCAATGTTGGAAACTCAAGTGATATAGGCAACACTTGCCTCTTTCCCATAGACAAGTTTGAATGGAGAGCTGCCTGTAGATCTCTTGGGTGTTATCCTATCAGCCCATAAGGCTGATTTGAGCTTTGTGTGCCAGGTTCTCTGATTTTCATCAAGAGTTCTTCTGATGATCTTTAGCAAGTTCTTGTTTGTGGACTCAGCTTGGCCATTACCTTGAGGGTAATAGTTTGATGAAGTGCTCAAGTAAGTCCCATTCTTAACAACCCATCCTATGATCTTGGAACCTATGAATGCTAATGCATTGTCTGATATAATGGTGGTTGGCACTCCAAATCTGTCACTATCCCTTCATAGAAATCTAGTATACTAGACTCATTAGCTTCCTTGAGTGCCTTGCCTCGGTCCACTTGGTGAAATAGTTTGTTGCTGTCAAAATCCATTTGTGGCCTTGGCTTCGAATTTGGATTGATGACTCCAATGAAGTCCAATCCCCATTGCATGAAAGGTTGGTCAACTGAAATTGGGTGCAATGGAAGTGTTGCTAACTTTTCTTTGCCTTTGAAGAATGCACAATTCTTACACTTTTTGATCCATGCATAGCAGTCACTAAACACTCTGGGCCAATAATAACCCACCTTCATGATCTTGAGTGTTATCACCCTTGGAGAAAAATGGCCTCCAGTTGCTTCAACATGGAATTCTTGTAACACTCTCTCAACCTGATCTGTCTCAATGCATCTCAACGAATGCCATTGATGTCTCTTTTGAACAAGACACCATCAATAAGAACATATGGGATGGCATGTAGTCTGAAATGTCTCCTTTTTCTTTACTCATCCCATGAGGACACAAGCTTGTTTGAAGGAAGTGCACCATGTCTTGAGTCCAACAAGGAGTAGGTACATCATTATTTCCTTCCTCTTGATTATCTTGTAGAACAAAAACAACCTCCTTTTCACTGTTTTCTTCATCTTGTTGACCTGAGGCTAGTTGTTCACACAACCCCTTCCCACGGACCAACTTAGTGACCTTGATCTCAATGTCATATTCCATGACACAAGTGATCCATCCTGCACATTTTTCATTCAGATCCTTGCTGAGAAGGAATTCTTTAACTCCCATGCATGGGAGACCAACAATTGGATTTTATTATTTGAAACCAGATGCTTAAACTTCTTTAATCCTCTAATTCTTGCAGGACTTTCTTTTCGATGAAGGAGTATCTCACTTCATAGTCTTCTAGACCTTGACTGAAAGAAAGCAATTGGTTGTTTTGTACCTTCTTTTCTTACTTGAACTAAGATTACAAAAATTATGTCACTGCCACCAAAGGCATACAATATGAAGTCTTTAGAGAAATATGGATTCACGAGAGTTGGGGCTTGTGATATAGCTTCTTTGATGGCCTCAAATCTTGCCTTTCCTTCATTGTCCACCTGAATGCTAAGCTCTTCTTCAACATCAATGTTATTGGCTTAACAAGGGCAACAAAGTTTGGTACAAACCTATGGACAAAATTGATTTTTCCTAGAAGCTTTGAAGAGATTTCTTGTGGCTTGGCAATGGCAATGCTCTTATTGCTTCAACTCTCTCTGGTCAATTGCCAATCCTTCCTTTGATACAATATGGCCTAGAAGCCTACCCTCATGGGCCAAGAATATGCATTTTTTAGGGTTCAATGATACCCCAAAACTCCTGCATCTTGAAACACCTGCCTTAGGTGGAAAAGGTGGTCTGCTGCATTTTTGGAAAACACGTAATGTCATCCAGATAGATCAATACTATTTTGTTGATCAGTCCTTTGAATGCCATATCCATTTCCCTTTGAAAAGTGGCTGCATTGGACAATCCAAATGGCATTTTTCTGTAGGCATAGGTGCCCCATTTGGTGGTGAAAGTTGTTTTGAACTATCATCTTCTTTCACCATGATCTGGTTGTACCCTGAGTAGCCATCTAGGAGGAGAATCTCTCTGATCCAGACACCACTTGCAAGATCTCTCCATTGAAGGGAGTGGGTAGTGATCTTTGAGGAAGCTCTGTTCAAGTCTCGAAAATCTACACACAACCTAATCTCTCCATTTTCTTCTTGACTGGGACTAGGTTTACAACCCAGCTTGAGTGTTTGATTGGAAATATGATACTTGCCTCTATCAACTTGTTTAGCTCTTTCTTCATCAGAGGCTCAATGTGTGGATTGACTGGTCTCTACTTTTTCCTGATGGGCTGAGCAGCTGGATCTAGTTCGATTGTGTGTTGTGCTAGCTTTGGATTGAACCCTCTTAGGTCTTCATAGCTCCAAGAAAATACATCTGGAAATTCTTGGCAAAGTTGTATGAATTCATACCTTTCTTGCTCGGTGGCCACTTTGCCAATTTGAAGTGTTTTTCCTTCTCCAACTAGGATTGACTCTGAATCTTCTCCTTTGATCTATATGTTAGCCTTCTCTTTTCTAAACTAATCATTAGGATTGAAGATAGACTCCAATGTCACTAAGCCTTTGGGAAGCTTGTTTGTATGTAACTATACTATTTGATTCTTGTATTGTTGCTCTAATTTGTTTTGATTTCTAGTTGAGAATTCAACTTCTTCTTGCAAAAAATTAATGATCTACTGATCATTCTCAAACACCTGCCAACATGTGTTGTTATCTGGCACTATTGGCCTCACAACTATATGGATATGTGGTTGTTCTTTGTCTCTTTTGATGTTTTCGACCACATCAAACATTGCTCTAACTGCTGCAAGCCTATCAACAACTTCATTCTCCTTCCTAGGTATGGACACAATGTTGAAGGCCTCGAAATCCTCCATGAGATCCCATACCCTACTCTTGTAGTTCTTGAGCAAGTCATTCTTGACAGCATTAAGTCCTCTGACTTGATTGATAACTAGTTCACTGTCACCAAACACTTGCAAGTTCTTGATTCCTAGCTTCCTTGCCCAATGAAGACCATGGACCAAAGCCTCATATTCAACGTAGTGTTATTTGAGCAAGAAAACTGAAATATGAAGGCTGAATAATATTTCATACCTTTGGGGGACACAATCATAGCTCCTCCTCCAGCTCCTTGTCTACTCCTTGAGCCATCAAAGAACAATTGTCATACCTCATTGTCATCTTTATATTATGGCTTAATTAGGTCAGGAAGAGGATGATTCTCTTCATGTAGACAGTAGACACCTAGCTCAGATTCTTCCATCTCCTTATAGGGGTCAAAAGCATGTCTTTTGTTGGCCCACTCATCGAGAGTCAAGTCTGGGATACATCCCACCTTGGTATCTGCTTCACAAGTGCTTAGGAGGTCTTCTTGATCAAAAGCTGAGTAGTTGGCATTGATTGGGCTAGGCACATAAGATTCAATATGATAATCAACAATGGGCTCAGATCTGATTGTGGCCTTTGCCCCATACCTTGTTCTAAAGAGCATATGTGACCAATCAAGTAGACAGATAGCCTCCAATTTTGGCAGTGAAGTCCTGGACAAACACAAAGCAAAATGTGGTGGAAAATCTATGATTGATACGTTCTGCAAAACAGTCACATTGGGGTAGGCATGCAGAGTGAGGCTCAGATCCTTGATGATTCCAATAGTTGTCACTATTGTCCCATCTAATTGCACTACCCCTCTAGAGATGACTTCATATTGGAGACCCAGTTGATCAGCTATTTTCTTGGGCATTACAGAACTACTTGCCCTAAAATCAATCATACAATTGTGCACCAATTTGTCTCCAATAATCAATGAAACATAGAATGGAGGAGGTCTCAGGTTCTTACCTTGTTGTTCTCGATGGTTTTCCCCAGGTTGAGTTGTATTGGTAAGCACTTTCTCTTGCTGGTTAGGGGTGTGATTTGAGCTTGACCAATTTTGTATAGCAATCTGTAATAGATCCCTCTGCCCTGGAATGGCCAGTGACTCCCATAGTGAAATGTTCACACTTTGTCCTCTTCATTTTCAATGATGTTGAATGAGCTATCCTTTTGCCCCTTCCCAGGCACATTTTTCTCTTGCACCGGGTTATTACAACCGGTGCCTGAGTAGGTCTGGAAGGTGGCTTGGATTGACTTTGCACATTGGGAGTTGTATTTTGAATGCCAATACCTTGTTGAGCGATGATGGAGGGTTGAGGATCACCTGAGCTTGGTGAATGTCCTTCTCCAATATTTCTCCTCTTAGACCATGTATTATTGGCAGCTATACTTTGAGAAGGAGTCTGATTCATTCCACAGAAGTCTTCAGCTTGCCAATTGACAAGCATAGTTTCATTTGGGGTCCCTCTTGCTTGAGCTCCTTGCTATTGAATTTCTTCATGGCTAGGTTCTTGTGACACACCAATGGTTTGCACCATCAGAGCCTAATTTAATGCACCATTGAAGCACATCGACTGATTATGTGGCTGATTACATGGGAAACACCATTCATACTCTTGTGCCATGTTATTATGTGTTGAACCAATCCCCTTGATGTTGAAATTGTGTTTGGGTCATATGACCTGAAAGGTCTAGCAGCTTGAGGTTTCCCTTGGTGTTGACTTTGATTTACAACTTGGGTTGGTGGTCTATTTTGCTGATATGGGGGTCTGGCCTAATACTGAGCTTGGGGCTGATATGGCCTAGAAATCTGAGCATGTTGTCTTTTGATGGTTACTAGCTCATTTCCTAGGTTTTGTAGTTGTTTCATCACTTCTGAAGCTCCTTTGAGGTGTTAGATGATGAAGTGGAGGCTTCATCTGAACTTTGACTCCTGGGGTGGGTATAGGAGCTAATGTGGGTGTTTGGCTGGTACCTGGGTTTCCTAACTCGGGGTAAAGGGGCATGGATGGCCTAGGGGTAAGTTTCATCCTGAATCAAATGGTTCTCAGCTCATATGGAAAGGCTATAGGCTACAGGTAAGGTTGTGCCCCCATTGACTGAATCATCAAAGAAATATCAAATTTAAAGCCCTAAAGAAAGTATAAGAAGGCACCTTCATTAGTGGGCTTTACTATTGTTGGAATCATGTCCCAGGTCCATTGAAATCTAAGGTTGAAATCTGTCAGTTGCTCATTTGGGGCTCTCTTGATTGTTTTCAGTTGCTCCAACAAAGACAAGTTATCACCTTTTTCTCCAAACTGGTTGTGAAGAGTTGTGCATAGCTGGTTCCAGTTTTGAATAGAGCTTGCTTCAAGGCTCTGAACCATTGTGAAGCTTTACCTTTGAGTGAAGAGGCTAGCAACTTGACTGCAATATCCATCTCATGGATCTCATGGATTATACAGACATTTGCAATATCTTGGACATGGTCACTAGGAGAAGTCTGGTTTCCCAGGTGAAATATGGGATGCTCTTTAATGCTTGCAATCGGGACCAGATTTTGTGCATTCAGGGTGAGTGGGCTGCTGCCAGTGAAGTTGACATAAGGATTTGGTTGAGCCATTCTGATTGGCCTGAGTACCCTTCTTGTTTGAAAGAATGACCTACTAGGAGGAGGTGTTGATAAGGCTCTGTTTGGGGAGATGGAGACCTCTGGGCTCTTCTTCTTTTCCTTCTATCTAGAGACAAGTGTATGTGTACAAAATTGTCCTTCCTCTCTTGTTCTAGACCTTGTTTGTATCCTTCTCATGAACTTGCTTGGACTGCTGAAACTAGTGGATTTGTTTCTTTTGGAGTCACCAGATGTACAATTTTAAAACTTCTTAAAAGTTAGAATCACAGCAAGTGCACATCAATCTTATTGTAATAAGATGGAGACTTCTCTGTCCCACCAAGCATGCCAAAATTGTTAGTGAAAAATCACAACACCCCCAAATGAGTTCTATAGATATGCTTTTCTAAGGCAGAGTCATTTGGTGTGATCCGCATAACATTGAACTTTCCCCAAGGTGTGGGACCTTGCAAATGGAAAAGCTCTCCAGATTAAAGGTTGGTTCCTATTCCTCTGTTTAGGTGCATACGTGAGAACTTGTAGAGGATCTATCTCTATACCTAATCTAAAATTTTCCAAGGAGACAGGGATAAAAGGGATATAAGAAATAAGAAATGACTAAACTACAAGGTGATGCACCGAAGGAATGATGAACATTAGTTTTGTTGATAGACACAAACCAACAAAATACATACAATAATCAAGCACAGATAACCAGATTTATAATGAAAGACCAAATGCAAGCAGAAGAGACAGAAAGGATCTAGAATCGATCACAAATGTGTTTTATTGCTCTGTAGATTGATACAATGCATTACAAAATAGCCAGGAGGCAAGAAACATATTGCAATTTTAATGGAAGGCCTGAACTCCACGAATTCCTTTGCTAGAAGGAAAGGGGAGCCTACAAAACAAAAGAATGTCCAACCCTTTACAACGAGTCCTGAGCCTGTATTTATAGATTCGATACAGATGGGAGAAAAAGAAAGAAGCGGGAAAATAGCTCCAAGCTCAACCACCACTATTTAATGTCTCCCATAAAATTTGTTCCAAATCTGTCTTGACTGCATCAAATCCTTATTCGGCACCTCGAAGGAGGAAGAAGCGGTGGAGCAGATCGAATCCGATCTGGTTGTTGAGGCAAGAAGATCCTGCATTAAAGGCCTGAAGACATTTCTCCATTTTTCACCTACTAGGGCCTGGAAAAATGATTTTTATCTTTCCATGGCGTAGAGGACATCGAGATGCTTCCAACGGTGTAAGATTTGCAATATTTTGAGCCCTGAGTCAAAAGATATGCCCCTTCGAAGTTTGTATCGGGTTTGTACAAATGGGTGGGAAAATAGTTTGAAAAATGGATCTCCTTTTTAATACGGGGCACGTGGCAGCCAGATTAGGGAAAAATCAGGTTTGCGGGTCCATGATTTATCTTTTCCCCCTTTTTCAAAAAAATGCAAAACTCAGAAAACTCCCATGTGGCCTTGATGCTCCACTTGGACACGTGGCACCCTTTGGTTGGTTGGGGAGATGTGCTTCAATTTTTATCTCTATGTCTTTTGACAAAAGGAAAATTTTCACCTTTTCCTCCGACTCCCCACTTTGACCTTGACTCGGGCTCAAACGCTGACTTTTTCCTTTGGGGAGTTGCGGCCCATTTTGCAACTTTTACACCTTTGGAATAACAAGGGGCAAAAGACCAACTTTCCCCGATGGCCCGCTTTAGCACTACTAGTTTAGGCTTGCCACGTGGTGCTTCCTCTATTACTTACCTAATTTCTATATTTTGGTTAAGTCCTTTGCTCGGTGGGGTCATATTTCTTGACCTGGGACACGCGGCAGTCTGGCGCTCATTTGGAAACCCTCTCTCAATTCGATCCTTGAATTAGCACCATTCGGACACTTGGCACTCTCCATCCGGTCTGCCCCATGCATTGACTATTCAACCGACTCTGCCCCTTCTTTTCTGACCCTACTATTCCATTGTTGAGTCTACCTGTGACTTGAAAATGGATTTAAGACATGGAAACAACTCGACAGAGTCGTTTCTTTTTGCATAGGGTCATTTAATCTTTCTCAGCCCCCACCACTCCATTGTTGAGTCCTTCTGTGACCTATTTACAAGATCTGAATGAGTTTTCTTAGGTTCTTTCTATGCGGAATTAAATTTTAAGCTTTTAAAATTCATAGAAACCTCCAAGTAAGCAAATGATGGTTAAATTTCATTGTTCAAGCAAATAAATCTTCAAATGGTTAATTAAAAGTACTCAATCTCATACATATTAATGGAGGTAGGGTTTGCCCCAAATAGAGAACTCAAAATACAAATAATTTGGTAATAACTCTAGATTTGGAGTGGAAACCCCTTCAATCCTCGAATGAAAGAAATTACAATGATAAATATATAACCTAGACTAGGCTCAACTTCATTTTGTAAATTCCTCCATAGTTTCTTCCTTCCTTGCTCCCATGGCTTCCATTTCTCCAACCTGCAAATTAAACAAAAGAAAGTAGACCAAATGAGGAGACTAGGGTAAAGAAAAGGAATTAATAGAAATTCATAAGGATTTTTAGGATTAGTTTTGGAACCCTAGGATCTAGTGGCCTCAATTGATTTGATCCAAGGGTTGAGGATCAACCCTATAATTTCTTGGTAGGAATGAATTTTATAGATGTTTTAAATAAATTTAAAGGTATGTGTAGATGGGTGAATGGGGCCATTCAATTACCTTGGTGTGCAAGTCATTAATTTAGTTCCTAGTATGTTTTAGAAAATTAATGAAATGGACATTTAAGTTATTAAGATTATGGAACTAAAGTAACTAAGTATAAGGTAAATCTTTAGGGTGTGAATGTTAATTAAGGAGGAGAAAAACATTTAACCAAGTAAATTAAATTATGGCACCTTCCTAGTGGAATGTTAATTAATTGACCTTAGAGATAAATTAAGAATATTTAATCTTTTAACTTAGACCTAGTCCATCCTTTGTAAGTAGAGATTTTTGGTGAAAATTTAATTTAATGTACACTAGGGGTTGACACCCTTATAACCTTTTAACTTAAAACAAAAAAATTGCCGCAACTTTTGGGATAAGTGTTTAAGATGTTAATGTGTTCCTAGAACGTCTTTTTTGTGGACATTACACAGTGGCAATGGGAAACTTTTATAGATGGATCTAAAAAGGTAAAAATGGAATGTGATGTGCCCATTAATGGTGATTTGGGTGGAGGCATGCTTAAAAATCATCTTGACATATTGAATGAAATTGGGACCAAAACCCAGGGCTTGAAGCATAACAAGAATGAAAGGCCACTCTATCCTATCATAATATTTCTCGAAGTCAATTTTGATAAAAAGGACTTACTAGTTGGATGTATGTGCTCATTACATGCCTTCCCATACCGCGATGAAACATATTTTCTTCATTTGGATAATGACAGGAAGAATGTGACACCTACGAATGACAAGATCTTTGGTAATAACTTTATAAGACACTTTAAACAAGGTTATTAGATTCCAATTGTTTATCATCTCGAGGTCTCCGTGTTTAGGGATGAGCTTAATACTCCCTTTGTTAATATGAGGGCTAAGAGTCTAGCTCGAAATCCTTCAGCAGACTGAAAAGGTCCAGGCCAACCATATCCCATGGAGATTTGTAATATTTGCGGGGGAATCCATTCCACCAGAGCCTTGTCATTGGCCATTTGCATGACCACTTCTTGTAAGTCATCGAGGGAGAGCATGCAATCAAAGTCAATTTTCTATGCTTTAGAGAGATTACATAACACGATAGCCAAACATTAATCCAAGGCCATTTGTCACTCTACCGAAGGAGCTTGAGCTTGGAAAACTAGCTTGTAGTGATTAACAAAGGCCTGTAACATGAGTTGGGAATCCGTGAGTCGAGTTTTTCCATCGCAAATGAATTAGATTTGCTGAAAGGAATGTTTGGATTTGAGTGAAAGAAATAATTCCTTTGAAACTCGATCCCCAACCTTGAGCCAATGGAGGCGAGCACGAATTTGAGCACCCCGAGCATTATAGTTTTCCACAATTTGGATTTTCTGTCTAAGCTCTACCACATGGAGTTGCAAGATTTCAGAGAAGGGAATTCCCTCAAGCACCACCACTACCCAACTAAGAGTGGAGGAGGTAGCAGAATAGGAGCGACACCGAATGTTGGCCAAGTGTTGACCACATTTTAAGGAATCTAGTTGTCCTAGTCATTGCATCCTCCCACCATTGAGTCCAGTTGGACCGAAGAGGTGGATGATAGTTATGCAGATGACGTGGCCGAGGTGTTAAATTCCACACTCGTTTGATATGATTAAGTGTGGGTCAATGTTCCATCAAGGTTGTATTGAGAGAAAAATTGGCCTTTATGACTAAAAGGCCTCTTAGTTTTCCAAGTGATACGAAATCAAATAGGAAAGTGGTCAAAAAGGATGAAATCTAACATCACTTCCACATGCAAGGAATAAATGTTGTCGAACTCAAAAAAATCTTGAGTGGAAAACATGGCCTTGTCGAGCCGTTTAAGAACCCAATCTGATCCACCTCGGAGATTGGACCAAGTGAACCATGTTTCAAAGGTGGGCATGTGGGAAGTGTTTGGGTCATAAAACCCGAATTTATTACACATATAAAACCACAACTCCCTTTCACTAGTTGTCCATCACATAGGCAAGTGCCCGTATTTATCTATGGGTAACTCAACCATATTAAAGTCACTGCAAATGACCCAATAGGCATTGGGGATTTCATTGGCTATCCACCGCCAAAGATCAACCCTTTTAGCTGCATCATTAGAGGCATAAATGTTGATGAAGCCAAAAGGGTGGCTTTCAATATTAAATAGGGCCCAGATGGCTTGATTGGTGGGGTCGACACCATGATCCATAAAGAAGGGCCACCATTTAGGGGCAAAATAGTAAATTAAACCCCCATGCCCTCCATCATGATTACTGGTGAAATCCACACTTTGTCAAGTTAAATGGATTTACAAACCATTGATAATTAAAAACTTGTAACTTTAACTTCCTGAAGAGAAAAAATATCTAAGTTGGCATTTTTCGGAAAACATTGCGAAAAATATAATAATGATTGGAGTCTATAAGACCCCACATTCCATGACATATAATTCATGAGAAACATTGTTAAAGGTACATACCATCCGCAGCCAAGCCATCTAAGGCATAAAACCTGGTTTTAGAATTAAACATTGTTTTGCTTAAAAATCCTACAACTCAAGTTTCCTTCGTCTGACATACTCAATATTATAATCCTTCTCTATTGACTCCACACTACATGTCGGGTTATGATTGCGACTTACAATGGAGTGACGATAGGGACTTTGGTCCCTTTTAGATGGGCTCTGTGAGCTAGTTATCAATATCAACTGTGAAGTTGGAGGTGTTGAGGAAGTCTGGATGGAGTTTGGTGGGTCCATAAGAACCACAACCACTTTGAGTGTGTTGGAGAACTTTGGAAAGGGGACTAGAGAGTCTTTAGATACCAGCTCCAAAGAGCGATGTGGACTAGGAGTATGCTTCTTAACAACCGACTCTTTTGAGCCATTGTTTGAGTGCCTTGGCTTGAGCCATTTTGTTCTTGTCCTTTCGCCCTTCGGAAAATTTCCACCCTTCCTTTTACAGGGGCTGAATAGATTTAGTAATCACCTTAGGCGTTGGGTGATTTCATGGCACATAAAGTGGGAAATCCTTGATCTTGTGATGAGAGGCCTAACATTGAAAACATGTGTTAGGAAAGTTAATGTAAAGAACTCGCTAAGCATAGTGAATATCCCCCATATGGATCTCCAAAAATTCCTTAAGTTTTTGATAGAGGTCTACTTCAACGTAGAACCATTTGTGCTGATGGGCGCTATGGTTATATGCAAACAACTCACCCAATAGAGGAGGTGATTTGGTGAAGAAAATGCACACATGGAAACAAAAAACCAGGGAAATCCACTTAGACCAGGACTTTAAGAGCTGCAAAATAAGATACCACAAAGTCTTTAGGCCAAGGGGAAAGAACCAATAGGGAGTTACACACATACCATATAGGTGAATGGTTTAAGATGGATGTAGCATGCAAGGGGTTAGAGAACCGGAAAAGGAAAAATCCTTTCGTCATGTTTTTCACACTTTTAAGCTGAATGTCATGAGTAGCCTAGGATGAGTTAACCCAAAACTTAAGCATGCTTTCTATAGACACTAAATCATGCAATTTGGGTATTCATATAGTTCGATCACATAATACTATTCATATGATTCCTAAGTGATAAAAGTAGTAATTAACCACTATCTTTGGCCTCTTTGCTTGCTTTTTGGTCTTACACTCCTTCTTGCCCAATCTCACTTTTCTCACATATTTTGGGTCTCTTCTAGCCATTTGGGCATCTTATTTCTTACTAGTCAGCCTTTTACTGATTAATTACAAAATTTAACCAAGGGAATCATATAAATGTAAAGCTATGTGATCAAAGTAAAGGACCAAACACTAAGCATTTACTATCTCCTCCTAAGCTTGCATCCAAAGGCATTTACAAGAGCATTCAAACATCCATCTAACATCCACATAAGGGCAAGGACTGTATTATTTTGCATACACTTCATAGGAGGGGAGGTTCATTTTTTCATGTACACATCTATCTACATTTTCTACATCTAGCTATTGCTCGCTATCAAGTGCAATGCACACAAGAGCCACCTAGGACACAATTCCTTAACACACACATATAAAACTACACGGGTGCTGCAATGTAGTGCAATGCTCAATCATAAGTTCACTTTGTTGATAGTCGAGGATAGTTCGAACTCCCATTCTACATATTTATTTTTTAGGATTTGTTGTAGTTTGGGGGTTTTGCATGTGCTTCTTTCTCGATTGCATGTTTCAGTGAATAACAGTGAAGTCTAGCAACATACATGTGATCAAAGGTGAAAAAAAATGAATATCTCGTGACCCTGTGAAATAGGGTTTTACACCTTCGAGTAGTCACAGTTGATGAACAGGTCCCTATCACCCTAGGTGCCCTTGACCTTCCATATGCACCATGGTCCCGGTAATTATGAAACCTCAAATTTTTTTGGGTCTTATTGTGACACATTGCCACTATATTCTAGCAGTTTTCAGCTTTGCACACCTTCAACTTCACCGCAAATAAACTAAGTCATTTTATCTCCTCATTTACAACTAGGGTTTCATATTTTTCTAGCTTACTTGTTTGTGTCAAATTTGTACCTTATTGCATTTTTGTATTCATTTACTACGTTGTTACATTAATTAGATTTAGCATTTATTTATTTTAATATTTTCTTAATCATTTGGTGAAGCCCACTTGTGATCGGTCTTTCGATCCTTCTTTGACATATCATCTTCTCTATCATGGCTCCTAAGGTTCATCAAATCTCTTTGTCTCAATTACTTTAAATACATGCACCTTGTAAAGAGGTTCTTCAAAAATCCCTAGACACCATGTATCTCCCTAGAGATACACCACCCGCTCAAGTGAGTGCTATTTTTTATCATCTATCTGATGAGTCTATTCATCCTATTCCTCCATCCAATCAACCCATCTTCGAGTCAATTCAAGCTTTACATTATTTATTTCAAGATAAATTTCAAGCTATGGAATCCACAATTGCATCTCTAAAATCTAAAATCCAACATCTTAAGGACACTTCTCAAGCTCATGTTAGTTATTTTCTCATCCTCATTCTATGTATTCTACATGTGCTCATATCAATGAGCCTCAAGTATTGCCATTAACGGAGCCTCTCATGTTTGCGCAAAATGCTAAGAAACATGATATTCTTACTAAGCTCCTTAGTTATCAATTGATCAGTTTTCCAACTACTCATTGCTATCCTCCTTATCAGCTAATAAAATATCAAGTTATCCCATTTTGCGTTTATCATCGAAATCAATGGACATAATGACAATGATTTCTATGCTTTACAATGAAGAATCAAACATCTTGAGTGTCAAGACTTTATCTCATTCACTGCACAACATTATGTTGCATGCACATATACAAATTCTACATCCAAACGGGCTCCTAAATCTGCTCCTTCTATTTCTTATGAACATCATGCCGTCACTTCTAATGTGCCTTCTTAGGACAATCAAGCACCGCCTATTCAACCTATTCCAACTAAGAAATCACCTCTTAAGGTTCGTCTTCCATCACCTCCTCCTACTAAGTCATCTACAACATTACCTTCAAACTAAGCAACCTCCTCTAAAAATCAATACAACTCCACCTCTAAAATCTTCCTCGTACTACATTACCAATCCCAAATAAGCAACTAGTTGTTGAGCAAGATAAAATAACTCTCACTAGCCTATTTTAACTTCCTTCACTCAAGGTCCCTCCACCACCTTCACTTCCACAACCAATCATTTTTGTCAAGGAAGATACTCCTTACATTGATCCCCTTAGCGTCATTGACTAGAACTCCATCACTTACATACTTGTGGGCATCATATCTTCTCCCCCTTGTATTACTATCAAATGTCTCTATCATCCCACACACTTGATGCTCTGCGCTTAAATGTCTAATATTTCCTAAGCATTATTACAAACCTCTTAATACACTCTTATATCATCATTACCCGATGACGCACTCTTGTACTACTACGGTTCACACTTTGAATGTCGAGGCCTCACTATAATCATAAATCCCTCATCACACTACACACTACACATTTCACACTCGACGCTTTTGGGATATATCTTTCTTTACACACACTCGACATAACAATTCCCTATAAATCACTCTACTTCCATGGTTCATACTTGAATGATGAGGGTCTAAATCTAAAATGAACCTCACCACACTCACTCACTCTCTCTCTCTCACTCACTCTCTACACTCTATGCTTTATCGATCATATCTTTCTAGTGCATAATTCAAACCATTTCCCGATGATGCACTCTTGTTCTATGGTTCATTCTTGACTGCTGAGGGGGAATTTATAAATGAACCTCATCTCATGTATACTCATTCACACTCACTCAGGGGGCACGTTGCTCCTATCACACTCACTTTACATTCCATTCCATTCACACTCACAACATACTTTGTATATCTTGGTTGCACATTGTTCTTTCTTACTTATACTCACATGTACACTTGCTTATTATGTTATCCAGATACATCGTATGTCATTATCTTTTCTATATACACATGTGTGTTCACTTGCCTTCTAGTTGTGATCATAGAATTTACACAGATCGATACACACACCATGGATGTTTGGCACAATACTTATTACCGGGCCACAGTGCCTCCTCGGGCATCCACTTTTGTACACACTACAGGTGCTATTGTTTTGACTTATACTACTTCCTATTCATATTAACACACTACATCATATCAGATTATATATGCTTCACATACTTTCTAGCTTTCTAACATGTTAATGGCTGCTTTATGTGTAACATTTTCTTTACAATAACTCTTTGCTACCATGGTTGTCTCATTACATTGCTTGCTCTTATTTTTCATTGTTTTCCATTGTATGTCATTGCTTACGGGCTTTGCCCTTTGTCTTATGTGCACATCGTATGCTTTTAGCCACTTCGGCCTCGATTGTCTTACGACATCGCAAGTGATGTCCCATGTTTACAACCCACTTCTCGGGGTCTACATTGTCTTCCTACTTGTTAGCTTACATCTTGTCTTCTACATGCGTGTTTATCTTGTTTGCACTAACACATGTTTTCCAACCACTTTTTTGCGTGTGCCTTGGTTTCTACCAAGCACACTCCCTCCCCTCAGTAGGGCATCGGTTTCAACTTTGACAACATTCATTCTCCTCCTTTGGAAAACATTATCCTCGTGACATCGCATGTACCCCAAACAAGGGGGCATCATTGGGTGAATTAGTCACCCCATACAATAATTCATGTCATAATTCAACACATCTCAATACCGATACAACATAGTCTTCAAATCACATAAATGACGAATAGCTTGACTTGGGTCTTCAAAGACAAAGTGTAAACACTGGTGCCCAGACACGGATAATAGCGCCTGGGTGCCCCTGACCCTTCCTAGGTTCTTGTGACCAGGGAAAAGTTACACTTTTTTTTCTTAGTTTAGTACAGATTCACAACAATATATACAACAAATTTTAAAGAGCATACAAATCCTTCAACACTCAACATGCATGCACTACACCTTCTTTTCTACTTTCACGTTGGATAAGATTTTCACACAACATCTATAGTGATGTTTTATATTTAGGAAGTAGTAAAAGGTTGGAGAATAACACTAGACCTTTCTCCCTACACTTCTTCCGTACTTAACACAACTGGCGTGAGATTTCCCAAAAACTCACACTCAGTGCAACTACTGGAGTGAGATCACCCAAAAAACCCATTCTTAGACAACATATTCAGGATCCTTTCTATCTCTTTTAATCATCATGGATCAGGTGCACATGTTCCTTTTCACATTTTTACTTACTTTCTTACATACTTCTTACTCGTTTGATCAAATTTTTCATATACACGTATTTGACTACTTGTTTGTTCTTCTCTTTTACAAGTCCGTCCTTATGGGAAGTGATAGTCACATCAATCACACATCATCACACATTATCAAACATCAAGCTACATCAAAAATAGGTATAATGTGACATCTACACATACACTCTCACCCTAGGGTCATCATCATCACTTTTTTTCACTTCCTCTTCTATAGCTTCCACGCTTCATATTTTTATCACTCCATGATTTTCCTTGTCTCTCAACACAATTTTCGCCATCAATCTACATGGTTATTAGGTATGCATCTCTTATCTAATTTATGTTATTGATCATTCACTCAATAATATAAAGTGGGGGAAAATATAGACACTAAATCATGCACTTTGGGTATTTATCTAGTCCTGATCACATACTACTATTCATATGATTCCTAAATGAGAAAATTAATAACTAACCACTATCTTTGGCCTTTTTTGCTTACTTTTCCTTCTCGGTCTTACACTCCTTTCCCAGATCTCTTTTCATACTTTGGCATTTCTAGCTCTAGACACCAAAGCTTCCAACCGGACGCTGGACCCGGCACCCTTGACCTCTTTGTACTTTTTACTCACATCTTTTGGGTCTCTTCTAGCCATTTGAGCATCTTATTTCTTACTATTCAACCTTTTAGTGATTAATTACGAAATTCAACCAAGGGAATCATATAAATACAAAGCTATGTGATAATAATAAAGGACCAAACACTAAACATTTACTATCTCCACCTAAGGTTGCATCCAAAGGCATTTACAAGAGCATTTAAGTATCCATCTAGCATCCACACAAGGAAAGGGACTATATTATTTTGCATATACTTAAGTTCATTTTTCCATGCACACATCAATCTATATTTTCTACATCTATCTATTTCTCTCTATCAAGTGCGATGCACACAAGAGCCACCTAGGGCATGATTCCTTCACACACACATAGAACTACATGTGCACACACACATGTAACTACATGAGGTCTATAATGTAGTGTAAAGCTCAGTCATAAGTTCACTTTATCGACAACTAAGGACAGTTTGACCTCCCATTTTACATCTTTCTTTTTTAGAATTTGATGTAGTTTAGGGGTTTTGTAGGTGCTTCTTTCTTATTACAGGTTTCTAGAAAATAACAGTGAAGTCCAATGACATACACATGATTAA
This sequence comes from Taxus wallichiana var. yunnanensis, assembly GCA_018340775.1. Classification (NCBI taxonomy): domain Eukaryota; kingdom Viridiplantae; phylum Streptophyta; class Pinopsida; order Cupressales; family Taxaceae; genus Taxus; species Taxus wallichiana. The sequence continues at coordinate 926,602,757 of CM031239.1, read as the reverse complement.
AGGAGACAAGTAGTGAATATATCATGACCTGCTAAATAGGGTTTCATACCTTCTGAGAAGTCACAGTTCTTAGTTTAGGTCTCTGGTTCCTTAAGCACCCCGACCCTCCATATGCGCCATGGTCCTGGCATTTCCGACACCTCTATAATTTTCTAGGGCTTATTGCGACACGTTGGCACTTTATTCCAACATTTATTTAAGCTATGTACACCTTGAACTTCATTGTGAATCAGCTAAGTCCTTTTATCTCCTCATTTGTAACTAGGGTTTCATATTTTTCTATCTTACTTGCTTGTGTCAAATATGTACTTTATTACACATCTGTATTCATTTACTTGCGTTGTTACATAGTTAGATTTAGCATTTATTTATTTCAATATTTTATTAATCACTTTCAAAGGTGATACGACCCAAAAATAACCAAGATGGATGAACTATTTGAGCCTTTGGCATCCAAAATTAAATTCATAAACATGTATTACAACATCGAAGGAAACATTACCTAGAGAAAGACCTTTGGAAAAATTTCTGGGACATTTCTACGATGACACCATTGTTTGTAGCTCCACTAGCTCCAACCTCAACATCAATAGCCGTGGATTTAAGTGGAGGGGGAATTATATGATGCCTAGAGGGTGAAAAACCCTAGAACTTAACAAGAAAATTATTATCTTGCAACGCCCGAAAATGTTGCATGTATTACATGCAAGCGAGAAACCCTCGTGGAGTGATTTATTCCTTACCACAAGTGTCTAAATATAAGTTATTTTGGGTGTGCTATAGAGTCGATGAAAAGTGGATGCAAATCAAATTTAGGGTTCAAACTATACATCAAATAAAAATTTGTAATTAGTTTTTACTCGTAAACCCACTTTTTAACACTACAAACTATTTATTTACAAGTTAATTTTTTAATAAATGATAATTTTTTAACAAGTTAAATGCCTTATGCCTCATGTGCTACCCACAAATATTTAAAAATAAAAACAAATGAGTTTAATATTACATACCTTAATCTAGGTTTAATACAAGAATAATTTAGATTTTGGAATATTCCTTGGATTTAGCTATCGAGCTTAATTACTCCATAACTTAGACTACATTATAAGGGAAAGAGGTCTCTCTAAAGAAATATGGAAAAATTCTCAAACAATAAAAAAGGTACAAAAATAGAATTACCATACATAACAAAGGGGTTATGTACGTGCAAACGTAAAGCCATTGAAATAGGTTCATGTTACATGAATGATAGAAATGGACATGTAAATTTTAAATGTAGTCAAATTATTTAAATGAACAAAGTTGGTTCGTGTATACATTTGGTTATATTTTATTCTTACATAAATAAGACATGGATGCACGGAGTTGCTACTACAACAACAATTATGGAGGAGCATTAAACTAGGTCGTTGTGTTATTACAAGGGTATATGAGAATGCTATGCCATATGCTATGTTATTAAATTTGGAGAAAGTTGATTTTTATAAAACAAATAATATGTAAGAACTCAATTTGTAAAATAAATAAAATTTGTAATGCGACTAGTCCATGCTTTGCAGACTTAGAAGCGTGTTGTAATTCTATAAAAATCTATTGGTATATTATATATATTCAAAGCTATAAATAGTTCTAAGTGCCGGAGAATAATTACCATGCAATGTACACAAATTTCATTGTAATTGTCGGTAGAAGACATATCATTGAAAGCTATGAAATCTACATGGGTTGTTCTTTGGTTCGTCAAACGTGCACACGCGTCTCGGATTTGGTAGAGTTGAGTTTTTGAGTCAATAATGGGACTGTCTCCAAGTGTGGGACCTTGTGCACTTGAGACAAACCTCCAGAGAAGGCTGGTTCCTCTACCTTTTTCTACTCAAGCTACTACTCTAATGCTAAAATGGGAATCTAAGATGAACAAACAAAGGGTCCAGGGATAGAAGGATAACAGAAGGGAAAGCTAGACTACCGAGAAGTGATAGTACTAGAAAAGTGGGATGAACACTGTCTGTTCTAAGTGAAAACAAAGGAGGTAGCACAAGGGGAGGCTAGGCACACACATCACAAATTAGAATGCATTTACATTGTTGATTTCATGAAACAAAACTAGAAAATTCAGCTACAAGGAACTTAAAGTGACACAACAAACACATAATGCAAACAACGGGAAAGAAAGAAGAATATAGACATGTTAAGGTAGAGAATAGCCACAAAATGATGCTTATATTAATTACAAGTATGTATAGTCAGATTCTGATGGAATTTGAAGGTCAATATCCACTTGCATCAACTAGATCTAGAGGTCTACAACTTAAGATGCAGAGATATAGAATCCTCAAAGAAACACTAAAGGATGAAAAAATGTCCAATCATTTACAATGAGACAAGATCTTACATTTAAAAATGAATAATGAGAGAAGAAGAAGAGAAAGAAGGAAAAATCAAATTTGAAACCCAACCACCAATAAAAAACATTGAATGCCCGCAATCTGCAAGTAGATCTATAAAATAAAATTCCCATGTCTGTTTAGCATGTAAGAGAAGGAAGGAGATGAGATCCATGTCAAATCGGGTGGTTAGAACAATCAAATAAGCTAATTAATGGCCGAGAAATGTTTTCCCATTTCTCACCTACCAAATCTCGCTGAAATTTGAATTTGAATATCTTGCATTGTAGACAATGTCAACAACTTTTTGAATGAGACCAAGCATGTACGTGTTAGAGCCTTGCGAGAGAAGTTATGGTTGTTATAAATCTATAGGTCACCTTTGACACACAATGACACGTGGCGCACGTTGATTGGGTGAAAGGCTAACCAACTATGTAAAATGTTTTTCATTTTTTTGCCATGTGTCACTCACCGATTCATTTCCTGGATTCGGTGCCTTGTTGGCAAGCTTTGATTGGTTACGTGCAACACACTCAATGTCTAACACATAACACATGGAATAAAAAGGCACAAAAGAAGGTGCAAAGGTATGCGCGTGGTAAAGTGAGGCGCAAGAGAAAAATAGAGGAAGGGTGCGCACAAAGATGACATGCGTGAGAGAAATGGGTGGAATGCCTAAGGAAGAAATAAATGGTCAAGGCATAACTATTAAAAAGTAATTTGCGGGCGCGTGAGAGTGTCGGGGACTTAGCTAATTTTTGAAGCAAGTTTAGGGCGGGAGCAGGGTGCATAAACTTTTGGGAGAAATTCGAATGCATAGAGGGTGCATGAAAGGGAAGAATGTAACAAATACGAAAAGGAAAAACAAAGGATGAAATATGGAGGAGCGTGCAAGGGCCCGTGAGGAATCACGTAATTAAGAGGATGTGCTAAAGAGATAGTTGAAGTGTGTGCAACCTGCAATATGAAACCTTCAAAGCTAGAATCAATACAAGTTGTCCAAATAACTAGGGAGTTTTTGATAAAAGTTTTGGTGACTTTCGGGGCCATCTACCTGCTAGATGAAGGAGACTAATAGCTGGAGCATCCATTAGGCATGGAGTCTGTTATGTAATCATGAATATATGATATGGGATCTTGAAGAACGACCCTTGAAGTCAATTTGAAATATGTTTTGAACTTTGTTTTGAAGCCTACAAAATTGTTGACAACTCTTTTGAAAAGATGATTGGAATCTTGGAAGCAACAAAAGAGCGTGCACAAGAAGCATGCGAGAAGAAAGAACTATGTACAAAGAAACAATGTGCGTGCGATGCTCTTGAAGGAATGGAAACTACACTAATATTTACAAAGTGATGTGAAAATATTAATGGAAGGGTTTGAGATAGATCCCATTGACTAGGATTTGTAGTGTGTCTCCATTAAGATGAGTTTACTTGAAAGAGTTAGCTTCTTTGCATGAACTTATAATGTATGGGCCACTCCAGAGTTAATCAAAATTTAAATGACACCCTCATTTAGATTTGTCAATATCCCACTTTAAGACCAAGTCTCTAACTTTGAAATCTTGAGGCCTAGCCTTCATGTCCCCAACAACACTTGCATCAACGCCATAAACATAAAGGATGAAATCCTTTGAGTAATCCGGGTTGATGAGTGTTGGTGTGTAAGTAATTTCTTGCTTGATCTTGTTGAAGCTTTCTTTTCCTTCATTGTCCACCAAAGGTCAGTGTCCTTTTTGAGCATGAGGGTGATGGACCTTACAGGTCTTGAAAAAATTAGGAATGAATCTCCTAACAAAGTTGATCTTGCCAAGAAAGGACTAAAAGTATTTCTTGTGCGCTTGGGCAGGAAAAATCTAGGATGGATGAAACACGCTTAGGATCAATTGCAACGCTATCCTTTGAGACCACATGGCCTAGTAGATTGCCTGCACCATTGTGAAATTAAAATTCTTGGGGTTAAGAAACATCCCAAACTTTTGGCATCTCTCAAACAGTTTCTTTACGTGTGTCATGTAATTTGTGCTCTGCTCTGAGAAGACAATGATTTCATACAGGTAAACCAAGATGAACTCATTAACGTATCCTTTGAAGGCAATATCCATAGTGAGCTGAAATTTCACACCTACGTTTATTTAACTCAAGGGAATATTTTGATAAGCATATGTTCCCCACTTGGTTGTAAACATTGTTTTGTATTGATCCTCTTCTTTGACTAACATCTAATCAAGCTAGAATACCCATCCAACATTGAGAACCTCTACGCACTAGCCACAATCTACATAATCTACTCCATATAAGGCAAAGGATAATGATCCTTGAGGGATGCCTTATTTAAATCTCTGAAATCAACACAAAGTTTGATTTCACCATTCTTCTTACACTGGAACAAGATTTGTGACCCAGGTAGAGTATTTAATCGGAAATATTATCTTCACCTCGATGAGTTTAGACAAATCTTTCCTCATGAGGGGCTCTATTTTTGGATTAATGGCTGCTGATTTTGTCTGATGGGTTTGACACTAGGATCAAGGCCAATAGAGTGTTGAGAAACACTTGGATCAAAGCCTTTTAGGTCTTCATATTCCCATAAAAATATGTCACTGTATTTTTACGAGAGAGATAAGAAGGCATTCTTTTCTTCATTCATGCTAGCCTTATTGAGTAGTAGAACTCCTTGCCATGCACAATAATGACTAGATCAGTAGTCTTCTTACACCGCACACATATTCTTCTCTTCACCATTGAACTCATCATCGTATAAACATTTGCTTTAAGGTGACCACCCCTTTAGGTGACTTATTTGTCTTCAGCTATGTTACTTGGTCACCATAGCTGTCATGCAAGTCAACTTACATGCTTGAAGAGAATTCAACTTCGTTTTGGATCAACTACATAATCATGTGTCATTGTCAAACACCTACTAGCTGGTGTTTTTATGCTGAATGGATGGTCTAATCACCATTTTGATGTGTTGTGTGTTTCCTTTGACAAGGCCCTCAAAGCGGGGAGAAATGTGAACCAAGCGTGACCATCTGATCATCTTCTTTGTTCATCTTGCACAACACCACTTGTAGATTTAGAGCATCAAAGCTCTCAAGGGGGTCCTAGACTCTATGTTTATAAGCTTTAAGAATCTTATTCTTTCGCAACACACTTTTGGTGACTTGTTGGATAACCAATTTTGTGTCCTTGAAGATCTGCATCACTTTTATCTTTTTCTTTTCTATAATGAGAAGACCATGCACCGATGCCTCATATTCTCCACATTATTAGAACAGGACAAAACCGTATCCTATGCGCAAAGAATAACTTCTCATATTTAGGGAAATGATAACAACTCCCGTGCCTACACCATTTATGCTTATGGATCCATCAAAGTATAACTTCCACAGACCCACGCTTTCTTCATTTTTCTTTAGTGTGCATAGTAGCACTACTTCTTCTTCAAGGATGTAGTAAGTACCAAGCCCAATTTCATAAGCTTCAAGCTCTTCAACATATGGATTAAATTTATGGTGCCTTTTTGCCCACTCATCTAACACTAAATCAGGTACAAGGGGTGCAAAAATAACTCTTTAGAGACTAAAACTTGCTCCTCTAATATTAGGCAATTGGCTTGAAGAGGAGATAGGTCATATGACTCAATGTGATAGGAAAATATTGGCTCAACTTGTATAGTAAACCGGGTACCATACCTTGTCTTGAGTATGATATGGGACCGATAAGAAGACAAGTAACCACCAACCTTGTAGTAAATTCTCTTGACAGACATAGGAAAAACAAAGGAGGTAGGTCAATGATTGACACATCTTGAGTTATTGTGAGGCTTGGACATGCATGAAGGGTTAACTCAAGATCCTTGATGACTCCTAAGGTTGTAACAATTGAGCCATCAAGTTGCAAGACTCCTTTGGATAAAGGGTTGTACTTCAGACCTAGGACATCAACTATTTTCTTTGGCATGACAGAAGTACTTGCGCCCAAGTCAATCATGTAATTATGCACAAGGTGTTTACCTATGATCAAGGACATATAAAAGGGTGGGGTTTTAGAAACATTACTTACTTGCTTCTCCTCTGCTTGACAGATATTGTCGAATCATGTGACTTTTGAACAATGGGTCAACACACGAAAGTTAGGCTAGAGCTTCATGCAACAAGTCGTGCTCAGATTAGATAGCTAGGGCATCCCACATTGTGACATTCACATTAGTATTCTTCATTTGGTCCACAATTTTGAATGGGATGCCAATTTATTTATAAATTTGAGGCACAACATCATCCTTTCTTATTTGTTCATGCGAAGATATAGGGTCCTTAGGCGGCGTAGAGCTTGACCTACCAAAGAAGGGGCACACACTCGCTTGAATAGGAGCATTGCGTGGAACTTCATGTGTAGGTACTTGCATGATTTTACTACTGGATGCCTTAGCTATATATTTTTTCTTTTGAGGATCGACCTGTGTTATAGGAATTGAGACATGCACACCAGGCTCGAGCATTCTTTTCTTGTACCTTGTATTATCAAAAACCTGGGCGCGTAGCTGTTTATATCATCTGTAACTTGATTGATTGCACAGAAGTTCTCGGTGCCAAAGAAATAAAGGTTGCCTCTAAAGGGGATTCTGGTATCTCTTAGTTCTCAGGCTCACTCACGCTGATGGAAGGCTCACAATTAGAAGCATTATGAATTATGTAAGTCATGCACGTGAAACATTGATGCAATGATATTTACTTGTGAGGCATATTACATGGGAAACACCATTCGACTCTTGAGCCATGTTGTTTTAAACTTGAACAAGTTCCTGGATTGTACTAGACACTGGAAGAGGTTACACAGGAGTAACAACTTGTAAGGGTAGATGCACGTTAACTTTCCATCCGTCATTTTTATGGTTCTAACCATATCTCTGGTTTCCATACTGATTCCACCAGGGGTTGATTGTTACGTTTAGCGCCTAATTAGGACTACTTCTGAAGGCTTGCACCTCTTGCTTTTATAGAGATATGACCTTATTGGACAAGCTTCTAATAAGGGTCTTCAATTCCTAATCTTCTTTGTGTTGTGTGGGAGAGTAAGACATAGATGCAACCGATTGAGCACTTTATATAGGAAAAGGGGAAACAAAAGGTCAGGGGTGTAGGAGACATCTTAGGGAATAAGGGCGTGGGTGGTCTAGGAGCTAATTTTTCAACCCGAACGAGGCTATTCTTTGCCCTTCTTTGCAATGTTGTAAGCAAGAAACAATTCCTTCCACCCATGGATTGAATCATGAATGAGATGTCGCTATTCAAAGTCCTTAGATAATAGAGGAAAGTATGCTGGGCTATAAGCATAACGACTTGAGGAATTATGTCCCAAGTCTTTTGAAATCTGATATTGAAATCAATCATTTTCTTGTTGGGCACCCTCTTTATTGTAGTCAGTTGCTCCACCAAAGACAAGTGATTTGACTTATCTTCAAATTAATTACATAGAATTGTTCCAAGCTCATCCTAGGTGGCAATAGATGCAGGTCTCAGACCACGGTACCACTGGAGTGCTTTGCCTTTGAATGAGGCTATAAGCAACGTGACTACTACATCGTCATGTGTGATCAAATAGACAGAGCACACATTTGCTACATCCCAGATATGCTCCACAGAAGTGACTTGATTCTCACCGGTGAAGTATGGAATACATTTGAGTGCGGATGCTGACATACCATGTTATGCACTCAAAATTAGAGGACTCCCGCCAGTGAAGTTGGCAAAGTTCCTCAGAGGAGGAGGTGGCTAGAGTGCCATGACATGAATTGCATATCTGTTTTGAGAAGGAGTTGAATGTGTGCAGCACACTGGAGATGGAGATGCACGCATGGGTCTTATGCTATGTAATCTTCTTAAAGATAGCTAGAGGTACTCAAAAGAATCTTCAGATGCTGTGCTTTGCCTTGTGTGTACTCTTCTCATGAAAGGCACTCAAAATTGCTAAAAACAGGAGATCTGGAAGTGTTAGGAGTTTCCAAATGTGTTGAAATGAGCCTCCAAAGGTTGGAAATCGCTAAGTCACACACCGAAACTTAACAACATGAAATTTAAGATTTTAATGTTGCTCCCACTGGGCGTGCCAAAAACTATTGGTTCGTGAAACGTGCACCCGCATCTTGGATCTAGTAAAGTCGAGTTGTTTGAGTCAACAATGGGACTGTCTCCAAGTGTGGGACCTTGTGCGCTTGAGACAGACCTGGAGAAGGTTGATTCCTCTACCTATTTCTACTGCTACTACTAATCCTAATGCTAAAATGGGAATCTAAGCTGAACAAGCCAAGGGACCAGGGATAGAAGGATAACATAAGGGAAAACTAAACTAATGGGAGGCGATATCACCGAAAAGTGGGATAAAAATTGTCTGCTTTGAGTGAAAGCGAAGGAGGTAGCATGACGGGATGTTAGGCACACATAACACAAACTAGAATGCATTTATACCATTGATTTCATGAAACACAACTAGAAAATGGAGATGCAAGGAACTTAAAGTGACACAAAAACACATAATGAAAACAACATGGAAGAAATAAGAACATAGACATGTTAAGGTAGAGAATAGCCACAAAACAATGCTTCTATTACTTCAAGGTATACACAGTCATTTAAAATGGCATATGAAGGTCGATATCCACTTGTATCAACTAGATCTAGAGGTCTGTGACTCAAGATGCAAAGACATAGAATCCTAGTAAACACTAAAGGATGCAAAATGTCCAACCCTTTATAATGAGTCAAGCTCTTACATTTATAGATGAATAATGAGAGAAGAAGAAAAGAAAGAGGGAAAACTCGAATTTGAAACACAACCACCAAAAACAAGCATTAAATACTTGCAAATCTGCATGTATATCTATAAAATACACTTCCCCATGTCCATTTGGTGTGTAAGAGAAAGGAGGCAAAATCCATATCAAATCGGGTGGTTGGAACCATTAAATCTACTCATTAATGGCTAGAAAGATGTTTTCCCATTTCTCACCTACCAAATCCTACTGAAATTGGAATTTGGATATCCTACATTGTAGACGACGTCAACAAATTTCGGATAAGATTGGATGCACACATTTTAGAGCCCTACAACATAATTTATGGTTGTTAAAAATCTACTGAGTTTCCTTTGACACACGATGACATGTGGTGCACATTGATTGGTGAAAGGTCGACCAACTATGCAAATGTTTTTGTCATTTTCTACCATGTGTCACTCACTAGCTCATTACTTGGATTTGGTGCCCTATTGATGTGCTTTGATTGGTTTTGTGTAGTACACTCAATGTCTTACACATAACACATGGAATAGAAGGGTGCATAAGAAGGTATAAAGGTATGCGTGCGGTAGAGTGAGGTGCATGAGGAAAAAGAGGAAGGGTACACACAAACCTTGTTGGCACACTTTGATTGGTTTTGTGTAGCACAACCAATGTCTTACACATAACGCATGGAACAAAAGGGAACATAAGAAGGCACAAAGGTATGCACATGGTAGAGTGAGGTGTAAGAGGAAAACAAACGAAGGGTGCGCAGGAGAAATGGGCGAATTCCTAAGGAAGAAATGAATGGTCAAGGTGTAACTATTACAAAGTAATGTGTGGGGCACGCGAGAGTGCCAAGGACTTAGCTAATTTTTGAAGTAAGTTTATGGCAGACACACATGGTGCATGAATTTTTGGGAGAAAGATGAATGAGCAGAGGGTGCACGCAAGGGAAGAATGAAATAAAGAGGAAAAGTAAAAACAAAGGATGAAATATGGAAGAGAGCGCAAGGGCGCATGAGGAATCTATAACCAAGAGGATGTGCCAAAGAGATAGTTGAAGTGTACACAACCTGCAATATGAAACCTTCAAAGCCGAATCGAATACAAGTTGTCCAAATAACTAGGGAAGTTATTTGGATAAAATTTTTGGTGAGTTTTGGGGCCATATGCCTGTTAGATGAAGGATATTAGTAGCCTAGAGCGTCCATTAGGCATGGATTCTACTATGTAATCATGAATATATGATCTGGGATCTTGAAGAAATTCCCTTGAAGTCACTTTTAAATATGTTTTGAACTCTATTTTGAACAATGCAAAACTACCGACAACTCTTTGAAAAGATGATTGGAATCCTAGAAGCAACAAAATACCATGCGCGAAGCACGCGAGAAGAAAGAACTATGTATAAACAAACAATGTCCACGCGACGGACTTGGAGGAATGGAAACTACACTAATATTTACAAAGTGATGCAACGATCTTAATGGAAGGGTTTGAGATAGATCCCATTGACTGGGTTTTGTTGTGCGCCTCCATCAAGATGAGTTGACTTGAAAGAGTTAAATTCTTTGCATGAACTTATAATGTATGAGCCACTCCAAAGTTTATTAAACTTCAAATGACACTCTGGTTTAGCTCTGTCAACTTCCCACTTTAAGACCAAGTCCCCAAATTTGAAAGCTTGAGGCCTAGCCTTCTTATCAAACCACTTCTTTGTTTATCATCGATGATGTTCTAGCTTGATCATGGAAGAATTTATTGATGCTTGAAGTTCAGCCAACTTTTCCATTCTGATTTCTCTCGGTCCGCGCCTTCAATTCCACTTGTTGGGCAAGTGCTAATGAATTAACCTCAAGTATCAAAGGAAGTGTAGTCTCCTTTTCGTAGACAAGATTATAAGGCGAAGTTCATATCACCTTCTTTGTTGTGATTTTGTCTACCCAGTGTGTGTGAGACCTTTATATGCCATTGTCTTTGGCTGATGTTCATTGTGCGCTTCATAATTTTGATCAAGTTCTTATTTGTTGATTTTGCCAAACCATTGCTTTGAGGGTAATAGTTGGAAGAAGTCTTCGGATAAATTCCAAGAGTAAGATCCCAATTAGTGATTTTAGTACAAGGAATGATTTTTCATTATCGAGATAATGGTTTGAGTAAAAGGAAAGATAACCAAATCGTTCCAAGCTAAGAACTTAGATGCTAATCAAACACCATGATCAATAAGATGAAAGTAATTTGCAAGAATAACTTTACATAAACCTTTGCAAACAAATGAGCAACAATATCATATATTATTATGGAACTCAATGAAATACAATGATAATGGGCCTTGCTTATATAGGAAAGGAATAACAATCTAAGAACCAATCAAGATCGTAGATCAAGCCATAAATCAAGGAAATAACTAGTCATCAAAGAACTAGTCAAGACCATAGATTTAAGAGAGAACTAGACATCAAGGATCTATTCAATACCATAGATCAAGGAAAGAACTATACCTAACAACTAGATAGTATCCCCTAATATCTAAATGAATAAAAATAAATATTCACACACATAAGTGGGTGAGGATAAATAGTATAAAGGTAAATAAAGTACCTAGGTGAACATGAGCTAAGGTAAATACCTACTCTAACATTGAGGAATGCCAAACTTATTACATGCCTTCGAGAAAGTCAAGGATGACTGACTCAGTTGATTCCTTGAGCGCAAAAAATTCTATCCATCTCGGTGAAGTAATCCATGGCTTTCAAAGACCCATTTGTGGCAGCACTTGAGCGGGATTCATCATGCAGGATGTTAAGACCTTGTTGCGCAAAGGTTGATCCGCTTGGATTGGTCGGAGGGGAAGCACTGTTAATTTCTTCTTTCCTGCAAAGAAAGTGCATTCTTTACATTTCATGACCCACTTGTGCACATCCACGAACAGGGTAGGCCAAAAGAGTCCTGCCATTATAATCTTCATTGTTGTAGTCTTGGCAGAGAAGTGTCCACCAAAGAATCCATCGTGAAATTTTGCTAACACTTTTTCGGTTTATGCATTATCGATACACCTCGAGTAGCATGCCATCGAGATTCTTCTTGAAGGGTATACCATTAATCAACACATATGGAATATATTTCTTCCTTAGATGTCTCCTCTTTTATTTGTTAATACCAAGAGGGTACGTGCCCTAAGAAAGGAATGTGATCATATCCTTTATCCAACCTCACATGCCAAGGTTTTCATTCTCGTTTAGGTTTTTCTTGGGGAGATCTTCATCCAAAAATAATGAAGTCTCAAGTTCATCTTGTGCATCCTTAGCAAGCTGCTTACAGTGCACTACCTTTGACCAGCTTCGTGGCTTTGATAGTCACATCATTATCCATGATTTTGGTCACCCATTGTGCTCTCTTCTTACTAATTTCTGCTCCCATGATGAAGTATCTAACAGAAGAGTTGAGACTAACACCTTGATATGATTTTTGGTGAGCATGCTTTTGAATTTTTTAAGCACACACATGATGACATAGACCCACTTCTTCATGTGACTGTATTTCAACTCATAATCCTTCATCATTTGGTTTAAGAAAATCATTGAATGCTCTAGCCCTTGTTCATTTTCTTATGTCAGGACACCAAAAACACTTGCATCAACGCCATAAACATAAAGGATGAAATCCTTCGAGTAATCCAAGTTGATGAGTGTTGGCGTGCAAGTAATTTCTTGTTTGATCTTGTTGAAGCTTTCTTTTCCTTCTGCTTTGTCCACCTAAAGGCTATGTCCTTTTTGAGCATGAGGGTGATGGGCCTTACCAGTCCTACAAAATTAGAAATGAATCTCCTAACAAAGTTGATCTTGCCAATAAATGACTAAAAGGATTTCTTGTGCGCTGTCAAGGAAATAGCTATGATGCCTGAAAAATACTCAGGGTCAATTGCAATGCCATCCTTTGAGACCACATGGCCTAGTAGCTTGCCCTGTGCCATTGTGAAATTACAATTCTTAGGGTTAAGAAACATCCCAAACTTTCTGCATCTCTCAAAGACTTTCTTAAGGTGTGCCACATGATTTGCGCTCTGATTTGAGAAGACAGTGATGTCATAAAGGTAAACCAAGATGAACTCGTTGATGTATCCTTTAAAGGTAATATCCATGGCGAAATGAAATGTCGCATTTACGTTTAACAGATCGAAGGGCATCTTTTGATAAGCATATGTTCCCCACTTGGCTATAAACATTATTTTGTATTGATCCTCTTCCTTGACCAACATTTGATTGAAGCCAGAATACCCATCCAACATTGAGAACCTCTACGCACCAGCCATAGTCTACAGAAACTACTCCATATAAGGCAAAGGATAATGATTCTTAAGGGATGCCTTATTTAAATCTCTAAAATCAACACAAATTCTGATTTCACCGTTCTTCTTGCACATTGGAACAAGATTCATGACCCAGGTAGAGTACTTGATTGGAAATATTATCTTCACCTCGATGAGTTTAGACAACTCTTTCCTCATGAGGGGCTCTATTTTTGGATTAACTGAGCGTTGATTTTTTTTTATGGGTTTGACACTAGGATTAAGGTCAATAGAGTGTTGAGCAACACTTAGATCAAATCCTTTTAGGTCTTCATATTCCCACAAAATAATGTCACCGCATTTTTGATAGAGAGATACAAATACCTTCATTCCTTCATGCGCGCAAGCCTTACTTGAGTAACAACTCCTTGCCGCGCGCAATAGTAGTGGATTGCGCTTTTTGCGCCACAAACATATTATTCTCTTCATCCTTGAACTCATCATCAAGACTAAACATTTTCTCTAAGGTGACTAGTCCTTTAGGAAACTTATTTGTCGTCGATTGTGTTACTTGGTCACCATAATCACATGCAAGTTAGTTTGCGCATGCTTGAAGAGAATTCAGCTTCGTTCGGGATGAACTGACAACCCGTGTGTCATTGTAAAACACTTGCCAATTGGTGTTGTTGTCTGGAATGGATGATCCGATCACCATGTGCTGCGTGTTTCCTTTGACAAGACCCTCAACAAGGGAGAAATGTGAACCAAACAAGTAGATCTACAATTTGAGAAAATGTGGAAATGATTAGGTTTTCTTTGTGGAAAGAATAAAAAAGAGGAGAAAGATTAGAGAGTGTAGAGGTAGTATTCCTCACCACTACTTTGTCGTTTGGATTGTGCCCTTCTTTATTGTTAAACATAAATTGTGTCCATATTCTTTTGGTTACAACTACAATAGTTGCAATTTTCCTTGTTGCAAAGATGTCTTCACGCTTTATTAGGTTTTTAATTGTTGTGTCTGGTATGAACTTGTACTCTGTGCAAACTTGTGGTATGTTCTCTATGTTGGTGCTATCATTTATTAGTAGGATGTAGTCAAAATCTCCTCGATTGTAGCTGGTTTTTGGTGATATGCTGAACTTTTTGATGCACACTCCCCTTGATGGTTTAATTTTGTCTTTGATTGGCTTTAATTTTGGTTACATTTAGTGTCATTATCATTTCACCTTCCTTGTCAATTAAATTTGCATGAATTTTTTTCTATTGAGCTCTTTGTGAAGTTTTGTTTTGTTAGTGAAAATAACACCACCTTGAAATATATCTCCAATTTTATAGCTATTAACGTCATCAATTGATGTTAAGGTGCAAGTTGATGTGTCTCTCTTGCGAACATCAATTGAGATGATATGAAAATGTGGAAGTTGTGTGAAGTGTGATAACCGAGCGAATTTAAATTGCATACCTTTTAGCTTGATTATGCAGCTCCTCATGTGCTTTGATGCTTTCAAGTGTCCTTTTCATTTTGATTATCCTGCATTTTGAATGCTTGATGATGACATGAGTGCATTTTATTTTTTTGTTATTGTATTGTGAGAGAGAGTTGTTAATCTATTAGTTTTGGTATGTCATAGTTGTTTGTATGTTTTGTTTAAATGTGCTTGATTGTTGGTAAAATGTGCTAATTTCTTTGGATGTGATCAAGATAATAATCTCACGATCGGTCTAAGAGGCACCGGTTATGAAAATTTGGTATTGATTGATTGTTTTATTGGACCATATGTGATCAATAGTGGTTACTTGTAGTGAATTATGCTTTTGCATTATGAAGTAGATGTTGTTGTTATTCATATGATTTTCAAGTGCTTGTGATTTTGAACTATGTTTATGTTGAAGTCACCGACTATGTATATGTCTTCAACTGCAATTGCATCTGCAAGAGTTGCATTAATGATGGCTATGATGTCTTCAATTTTTGTGTTTGGTGCCACACATATATTTATTTAAGCGTTTTTGTTTGTCAATTGTAATAACGTTTAGTATTGCTTTTATATTGTTTTCTTTCTAATGTTTTGTGGTAGATATATGGATGCATTTGTTTATAGCAATCAAAAATCCATGTATCCAGTGCATACAACACAATTTTTGTGTTTAAACAGATTTTGTTCCCTGAAATCTGGCATGTGTGTTTCTTGAAAGCACAATATGTCTTAAGACATTAAGTCATGGTCATTGAGTACATCTTCCATGTGTGCTAGTAGGCTCCTTGTGTTCAATGTGGAAATTATGATATGGTATCTTGTAAAAGCCACATTGTGATCAAAATAAAATTTCCACATTGTCATTGTTTTGAGGCGTGTCATCTCAATGGAAACCTTTTTTTAATCGTGAAAATTTTCATTATTAGAGGGGACATCAAGAACAATGAATCCATGTTTTTACCCGTGAGAGAGTTATATAAACTAGTTTGTGTTCTTATACTCGAGACGGAGAGAACACAAGTCCATCCATTGTTAGTCCTTGTGACCTGTGTATTGTTCTTGCACATGCAAGTTTAACAAGAAATTGTTTTCTTATTGTTAGAGTACCTTTTTTATGGCGGTTTGTATTGGTTTTGCGAGGCTATAGAAGCAGAACCCAATCATGTAGAATGTCATTGTCAAATAAGTTGGAATTTTTTTCTTGCTTGGGAACGTCCAATTTTGGATCATTGAATTTGATCCATAATATGTTTGTTCTGTGTTTATTGGTGTATGCTTTGAATGTTCTATCTGATCCATTTACTATGTCATCTTGTATGTCATAATTTCCAGTATAGATTTCTACTAACATCTTAGGTTTCAAGTAAATTTGTTGAGGTAGTGTTGTTGATCGAGTATACATTTGTGTTTTTGCATATGTTTTGACTTCTTCATCAATTACATTTAGGACAATAATGTTTCTGGGAACATTTACCAACATTATTTGATTACATATGCGTCATGTTTTTTTTCTTAGAAAAAAGGTATGGAAATGTTACATCAGTTGGTGGGGGCCATATGCAGTTGTGGTTAATATTATTTAAGTCTTTCTTTGTTTGAGATCTTGTTCACAATATATTGAGGATTGATATAAATATCTTGTCTTCTTGCCACATAGTTGTTTGCAATTCATATACTTTGATGTTCTCTTTCCAAAAATTGTATGGTATTTTCTCGTCGCCAATTATTAGGTGTTTGAATACCGAGATAATCATGGACTAGTTGTGCTTGATATAGGTGTCCGAAAAAAATCATGTACACATTTTTGAAGTGTTTTTGTGTAGTACGCATTATATTTCTCATATGACTATCAATTCAATACATCATTCATCCTCCTAATGATATCTCATCTATTAAAACTATTTGTAGTTGATCATATTGCTTTGACAATTCTTCTAGAGTGTCATCACTCAATGGAGTGGGGTATGATTTATTGAAGGGTAGGAGAAATGTTAAATGCAACGTTATCCCACATGCATTATGTGTAACCTTACCTTTGTATGTCACTATCAAACCCTTTGGTTTGAGGGGTTCGCTCTCAATGAAGTTGATGTAGATTCGACCTGAGACTCATATATGGCTCCTTGATCAAATATGTCTCCTATTCTTGCACTAATTATTAAGAATATATGTATTGGTTTTGTAGGATTGTTTCATTTTTTCATTGTTATGTCTTTGATGATGGCCTCTGCTACTTGTTTAACATTCTCCTTGTTCTGTAGTATTCATTATTATCAACCATGAACGAATGTTTTCCTATTTCAAATGACTTGCAATGAGATTGCTTTTCATGAGGATGTTGCAACGAATCCAAATATGATTTGAGGTCATAGTTTTCAAACAAATATTCAATAATTTTTGGATTTATGGATGGTTTATTTGTGAGGTCATTAAAATTTTCAACTTCTAGTTGTATTTGATTGAGGTCTCCCCATAATGCATTGATGTTGTAGTTGTATTTGGCATATTCATATTAACTATTTTTTCATGGATTACATATGCCTATGTCCATGTGGATAAACCTTGTTTGAGGGATTTCTCACTTGTTGTGAGGGGCACATACTATAACAATGCTTCTCTGCAATAGTTTTCTAAATTTATATGTTTGTTGTATTTGAAAAATCTAATAGCATGCGAGTTTTTTCAAAACTTTGTGCCTTTTTTACTATATTCAAAAACAAATTCAGTGAGGTAATTATGTTTGAGTGTGTCATGTCTTGCAATATAGTGATCTATTAGTGAATGGCACATTATTTCTTTTGATTCGTCGGGTTCACATGTCAATAGACTTGGAGGTTTTAGAATGAAAGTTCTTTGTTCTAGTGGAGATGTATTTATGAATATGCATTTTCTAGAGCTTCCATTCAAAGGTATAGACAAAATTATGTAAATAGATTGTTGGGTTGACATTTGTTGTGAATTGAGTAATGTGTTTCCAAGTCTACACAGCATTTGAATGACATCAATGTTTGTTTCGCATGCTCTTTGCATATTGTTTTGAAAGCCTTTGTCATTGATCGATCTATCTTAGTCATGTAAGACGTACAATAAGATACTGCAACATATGCATTAATGATAAATTGAGCATCTGTATTTGCTTTCCATAAATGTGGAATTTTTCTTGAGAAGCTATTTGTCCATATTTATGATGGATTTCATTTCAAGAAAATTGTTGGTTGTTTAATTGTAGTTTTTATTGCCTCTATGTAGTCATTTTCACTTAGTTCCAGTTGTTGTAAAAACATTTGGAATGTTAATGAATTTTCATAGTGGCTTGCTTCTAGTGTTGCATGAACTTGTTTTGAATTTGTGATTGCAAGTTCATTATTGTTAGTAGATGGTTCTAGTAACAATGTTCTTTTCATAGGTGGCTTTGGGAATTTGTATCTGCATTGGTTTTTTTGCAACTTTTGGTATGGTGGTGTTGATGCATGTTAGATATTTGTTGAGGGAGCATGTCGGTGTTACAAGTTATGTGTTTGTCTACAAATTGTTTGATGGTTGAATTATTATCTTTTCCATATATTAGTGCATTTTTAATCCATAACATGAAGTGGGTATGTTGGTTTCCTCAATTTTGAAATTTTGTGACATGGAAATGATCTTGTACTTTTCCAAAGAAGGATTCGTCTTGGTAAATCATTTTTATTAGGGCGTCAAGTTTATGCTTGTGATAATGACAACATGTCATAGGGTCTTTTATTACTAATTGTTCTATGTCGATGCATCATAGTGTTGAAAGGCATGTGGTTGATGTGTTCTACTATGATTTTCATTCAACCAATGATTTTATTGAGGGTGTCCAACAATGTTCAACACTTGTGAAAGTTATGAATAGTGTTGGAGGTCCTAATTGTCGTATCATAGCAAATGCATTTCTTCATAGTTGATGCAAGTAATTAGGAAAATATGAATGTGTTTGAAGTTGACATAACCAATGTCAGATTTTAGTATTTTATCTAGGTTTGGCTTGTACTTGACATCTTTTGCTAGCAAATTTCATCCTTTTAGTTGAGCTTTTCTAATTCTTATCCAAATAGTGGAAGTCACTTGGTTTATGATAATTCACATTGCTTTGAAGAAAAGATTTGTTATGTGGTATGCAAACATGTGATTAGTATGTTGTACTTCCCATTGTGCTATTTTTGGTAGGAGTGTGTTTTTATGATGTAGTCACTACGAGGGTCTCCAAAAAAAAGTGTTGGGAAGTTCATTTCCTCAACATACTTGTCTTTAAATATGCCAAGGGGTTGTCCTTCCGCAAGTGCAATTTTTATCGTCTTGTCTTGAAGGTCACGAATAGATGTAGAATCTGTAAATGGATGCACCATAATGTATGTCCCGAATTCATCTTTAACGCTACTACTTGTCTTTCTTTCATCAATGGCATTGTCTTTGTCTTGACTTGTTGTTTTAGTACTAGCAATCACTTGTTTCCAATTTTTTGATCTTGACATTATTCATTTTGTATAATTTTTTCTTGCATAGTTTCTTTAAAGCATGCATAATTATGTTTGGGTGGACCCTTGCCTTTTTGATATGCATTTTTATATTGTAGCCATCTTGTAAGTGATACAACAATAGTTGTTTTTGTTAATGCTTCATGGGAGTGCTTTTTGTATGATGTCAATGTTTGATGACACATTTATAATTGCTCCGGTCAGTCCAAGTTGTGGTTTCTTGTATAAATGTCATATTTGTGCAAATGCAATTCTTAGGGACACAAGTCATTCTTAAGTTTGTAAGTTGTCCCACATAAGACAAGGGACTATTAAAGTAGATGTGGTATGGTGTAGCATATTTTGGAAGATGTCCATTTTTCAATGCATTATTGCACTTTGTACATATAGTGTTTGCAATAGTTGGTTTGGTTTCTTGTACTAAATTCATATATGTTTGTATTTCTTCTTGATTGAAGGTCGACATGTTGTATTTAAAATGTAATTGGCTGCAAATTGGGAAAGGATAAATAGGAGTGTCTTCAATATTTGTCATATATCTTTGTATTGTTGTATTGGTTGGTTCGTTCTTGGTCTATATGACATGTTTCAATTTCCGAACTGATAATTTGGATTTGTTTGTAAAAACAACATGTTCTTGGTCACATTTGGAAGGTTGTATTAGATTTGTTTTTTTTCCGAACTAGTGGTTCCTCTATAATAAGATTCGTTGTTGGTTTAGTTCGGTTTCATATAATGAGTTTTATTTGTCTAATGGTTATTGTTGGTCGCTTAGTGGAAGCCATGTTGTTTTGTGTGAATAGATGTAATTTTTTTGTGTTTACCTAGAGGTTCATATTGAACATGATTTGTATTTGTGTCAAAGTGCATAATGTTATATGTTGATAATTGTTGCGTGCGGTTACAATATACAATATTAGCATTGTCAATGTTTTGCAAAGACCATATCCGTATTTCTACATTAAGCAATGTGGACAACCATTCAAAGCATAAATTGTTTCCCCTAATATTGCTTAGTCGATATGGTAAGGCCAAGTTTACTATATATGCTTGCCAATTAGTGACTTTTTTTATATTTTTTTATTAAATTGTAATCTAAATATGTATGCTGACCATGTAAGTGCCTTTGTATTTCTATATAGTATCATGTATTGCAAAATGATTGTGCTAAATATCACCTTATGCATTGCACACCAAACTCTTTTATTGTGAATTCACATATCGAAGCAAATAAGCTCTATTACAGTCAAATGTAATTGTATATATTCTATTTAGTCCACTTGTGTGTATTATAGGTAGGATGTGTTGCCAATGTACAATATACTTCAAAGTTGATGTATGTTGTTGATAGGATAGTATAAGTAAGTGGAGGATTAGTGTGGTGGTGGTTTTGTAAAATAATGGTTCAAACGCCCAAATATTGGATTGTTGTAATGGAATAAAATGGAATACAAAATAATGTTTGGTTTCTAATTGAATTGAAGGTACTTAGTTCTTCTTGTCAATGACCAAACATGTATTTCTATGTTTAGCCATCATGATAGCCAATTTATACAAAAATTGTTGCCCCAAATTCCATGCTCTTGTTCAATTGATTTTGGTGATGCAAAGAGTCACATTTTTCATAAATATGTGTCAATGTCATTTACACCATGCAATTTGAACAACTCATTTGTATCTAGTTCAAGTTGGTATGATTGAAGTGCATTTGGGTCACCCTTTTCTAAGCAAATCAAGAAATGGTCAATAAGTCCATTCCTTAATTCTAAAGATGTGTATCAAAAATGGAGTAGCACTTGAAATGTGTCAAATAGGCAATCTTCTATAGTAGTATGATTGAGCTCGAAGAAGATCATGTTTTGCTAGAGCGTCATCGATTGTATTATAGTACAGTCTATTTGTTTTCTGGTATTATTCTACGATTATAGATTGTGGACATGGTTAATTGCGCTTTCTTTTGTGATTCTCCATTCAGAATTTTATACTTTTTTATCCATAGAAAAAATGCAAAGGCATAAAATATTCGTCTTTGTACGCACCTTTTGTTCCGTGTTATAATATTTGAATTTGTTTTGTGTTTCTTTATTGGAGGTACTTGCAGAATGCAAAAGACAATGTCAATATGAAAATACTATTCTTAAAGACTATATTTTGTTCAAATTTGTGAAATAAAAATGGCCACCACTAAAATTGACATATGAATAACAATATTATGATCTTTTAATTCCACAATTAAATAGTCAGTAATTAAACACCAACTTTTTTTTTTTTATCTAATGCACTATAAACAAATCTAAAACACATAACAACTATCTCATGTAATCACACAGGTCTTATTACTGAACAATCTTCTTTTGTTCGTGGTGATGGTGATGAAATCCTACTATTTTCAATCATTATTTATTATAAGTAAACTTAAAATTAAGACACATAATTCCTCATATGGGGTAGAAAATGATGTTTAGGTCAAAAGATTGATATGTATTTATGGAATGCATGATAATGTGAATAGGATGGAATTATTTTCCATTCTCGAATGGGCCAAGAGCAATTGGTTTTAGTTGTGTTGCTACATACAAATTTTGAAGCCTTAAAATCAAAGATGCTTACACTTTAGACATGGTTGTAATGACATATATTGGAAATTTTTAAATGTGACAAAGTTGCTCGTTTAAGCTATTTATAACATAACAGATGTTGGGTGCCTCTTGTGAAGCACCCACACATTGATTTTGATGGCAATTTTATTTCAAAGGAACTAAATTTTTCTAGAAGGCAAAAGAAGCAATTTTTTTAAGAAGGCAAAAGATTTCAAGTTAGGAAGCATTTTATCATCTATTCATCCTATACAATCTGTTTGCATCTGTCTAATGCTTATCCTAAGGAAAGGGATGTGGTTATAACATATATACTTGATTTTTCAACCCCAAAGTGTCTTGAAACCTTAGATCTATAAAGCACCACTTGCATTACGAGCCTCTGCTAAAAAATAGGCGGAAGATGTGTAAACTTAGTACTAAACCAAACATGGAAAAGGAAGAAGGCAACAACAAGGTACCTAGTTGAATCTGCAAAGAAAAATAAACACATATCGGAGAGGAAAATTTGGCACCTATAGCACACTTTCACCTTTCACAACAGGAAGAAGTCATTAAAACTCACCATTCAACGTGCACTTGCAATTTATTTTCTTCACAAACATATGTTAAGATTAGGGATGAGATTTAACAATTGACCCCACCACAAACCAAAATTTTATGACGTTAAGAGGTTTTAAATAGTGCATCCATCTCTCTTAAATACCTTTTTTAATTTAATAATTTAAAAAATACATTATTTTTTAGTTGTATTTACAAGTGTCAGATAAGTTTCAGAGACTATATGCTCGAAATAAACACAATTTCAGCAAAATATGTTATTTAAATATCTATGTAATGCCACACTTATTCGTTGGTATGTGTCCACCTTTGAAGTTGCCTTTCTTTAAAGTGTACAATGATTTTCGAGCAAACTTTTTCCAATAATATTATTTTCTCCTATCCCAAAATAAATAAATAAATATTTGGATTCTCTTCGGTGTAATTTGTAACTCTTGTTCAATTGCTAGTATTTATATTGAATGTGCTTATAAAAATACTAACGGAATGGATACCCCAGTCCTTGGCCGCTTAGCCTTATAAATCCACCCACTTCACCATGGGAGAAGGCGGTGCAGTCGACTGCCAGATTTCAAATTAAAAAAATAATATTGACAGATTTTGCGAAGTTCTTTCATGTCAATTAGGATTAGTGATAATTTTACAAAGTGTAAAATACGGTTAAAATAGGTAAAAATTCAGGATGGGCATCAAATCTCAACTCGGATAAGATGGCTACATCCTTGCAATCTAGAATGTTCAACACATACATCATGTCACTACTCACATGTCTATTCAACAAGAGTACCTCCATCTTATCTATTTAATGAATACTATCCACTAAAATATCACAAGTTCTCTTTAATGAATAGTTTCCACTTAATTTTTAATTTTACCATCACTTCGTGTCACTATTTGCAAAAAGGAACATCATGAGTTTTTAATAATATTTCAAATATTTACGCCGAAAGGCGTGTTCTATGTTAGAAAGCCCTGGGGGCTCTGACAACCGACTCAGCTATCAACGGATGAGATGCATCGGTCGATGAAATACGGACCCATATCGACCCTTCACGTGGCGGGCAATGGCTGGACGTTCTTCCCGAGATCATCTGTTCCCCTCGTTAATATCAACATGCTGCGGGAGAGAGATGAACATGGAGGAGTTCGAAGCATTGATAAGGCACAGAGTTGAGTGCCAGCGACCACCTGTCATCAACTCCGGCCATCGGCACAACCATTCCCCCCAACGCCATCGAACAGGGTTCCTACCCTGATTATTATTTCAGAATCACTAATAGCGAACACAAGGCCGAGCTCAAGGAGAAGTTGAAGTGCATGTGTAAGTCGGACAACCTGTTTCTTCTACTCTTAACTCTTTGACTGCATATGTATGTGTGTTTTAATGGCAGTTAGTTTATATATGTTGCAGGCGAGAAGTCGATGAGGAAGAGGTACATATATCTGACGGAGGAGATATTGAAGGAGAACCCCAACGTGTGCGCCTACATGGCACAAGTGGTAAGTCTTTCGGCCTTGAAAGAACGGCTCACCAAGGTAAATAAAACACAACTTCCTATTACTTTATCTCTCCCTTCTCAATCACAAGCTTCCTGTCACATGTCTGAAACCCTCCTCCGTAAAAAGAGATCTAGTATTTAAGATCTACTAGATCTTCATATTTTAAGAATTACTGAATCTTCATGTTTGGAGCCGCTAAGAGAACTGGCTGGAACGAAGGAGATTGAGGGTTTTGATGTTAGCAGAAGCACCAATTTGTTATAACCTTTCTCAAGCGAGGTTAAAAATGCAAGCTTCTCTAACGTATAAAGCCATTCACTTCTCATCTTGATATTGGAAAGGGGACCAAAATATTCTACACATCTCATAAAAAACCAATGGTGTGGAAGATAGTTTGAAAGAATAATATCTCTATTACATACTTACCACGGTGGAAAATCCCAAGTATGTTTGATGTGGCCCTGTAAATATCCTCTTGAATGCTGATGTCAATCCTGTTCGACGCTCTAAAATTGGGGTTTTAGACAAAATTCAATAGTAGAAGATTATAGATGGAAATACTTGGTGATTGAAGGGATTCAAAAACAAAAAGATTAATAAGGCCTCCCAATTTTCACATTTAAAATCAGATTTAGCAAATGTGCATTAGCAATAACAATTTTTATTTGCAAATTATATATAGTTCTTGTAAGCGAGGAAAAATACACTACTAACAAGGAAGTAAAATACCAATAATTATACCTCCTCCTTCGCGTTTTGTAGCAAACCTCAGAATGGGCTAGGAAACTTGGATTGAGCCCTGATTGTGTGATATGTAGGTGCTTTTCTTCAAGACGGAGCAAGACCTTCCTACAACAACGATCCTCTTACTTTGCACTAGATGGGAAAAAGAATTATGAGGCTATTTTGGCATTAGGATGAGGCAAAGGGATGTTCTTTGCTCAAATGATGCAAGAACTTAGATATGGCATGCAAGCTTATTCTTTGTGTGTTTAGAGGGAGGGGTAAGGTTGTATTTATAGCCTGAGGGAGTGATTAACTTAGATTAATTTAAGTAATCATGGTTTGAAAATGTGGGCAAGATTAGGTGAGTGGGGGCCACGAAGAATGGGTGAGGATTTGAATTATATTTTTAATTCATAAGTGGAGGATTTTAGGTGAGTGGGGACCACGAAGGGTGGGTGAGGATTTGAATTTGAATTTTTAATTCAATAGTAGAAAAACATGGAGAATAATGACATGTGGTGAGGATTGGGTTATTTTTGGATTTTGAAATGGATAATTAATCAAATTATATTTAATTAATTCGAAGTGTATTTTTGTGGGAAATGAGGAAGGGGAATTAATTGATTTAGGACATATGTGAAATTAGGGTGTCTACATTTGCCCCTCTTTGAAAGGGTACTATGAAAGTAGTGTCCTTTCAAAGAAAGTAGATGGTATGGGGGAAGAATTCAATCTACCATTTAAAAGGTAGAGCGAATGTTTGTTGGGGAGAATAGAAAGTGGTGAGTGATAGATGTCATAGTATCCTCCAAGACAAAAATATCATGAGAAGATGTGATTATGGATAGATGTGGTGATGCCCCTTCGAGAGGAATGACGATAATGGAATATACGACGAACTCTCGAAAAGAAGGAAATAGATTCATGGGAGAAGAGGATGATAATGGAGTGGAAGAGACTAGAATGATCACACGACGCAAATGGAGAAAGGATTCAATCGACCTTGAATGCTAGGTGTGAGGGTGTGTGGAAAGAGAAAAGGGAATGGATAGGATTGGGGTTGATTACGAGAAGATTAAAGGAGATAGGGAGGGGAAAAAAGGAATGAAAGAGGTAGAAATAAGAGAGAGATGATGATAGGGGAAGAAAGGAATGATGAAGGACAAACAAGGCAAAAATAGGAAAATGACAGAGTAGAGGGTGAAGGGATGAAATAGAGATGTGCAAAATGAAGGAAGCAACAGAGATAGTAAAGAGGGATGCATGAAAGTGAAATAAATGATAGAGCTGAGAAAAGTAGGAAACAGGAAAGGATAAATAAGAAGGAGAAAACGAGGTGGGAGTAGGGGGTGAAATGGATGAAAATGGAAAGAGGACGAAAGAAGAAGTAGAATGGAGAAAAAAAAGAAACTATGAGGGGCGAGGAAAGTGTGAAAAAAAGGAGAGAAAGGAAGAGAAATAGATACGAATGAGCGAAAAGGTAGGGGTGGTAGAGAAAAGGAGAACTGGTCGGAAGAAACGTAAAAATTAGGGGAGAGGAAAGGAAGATAGAACAAATACAAGGAGAAGATTGAAGGAATCGTGTCATTGCGAGGAAGACCAAGGCAAATAATATGGAATAGACCATATGGAGATGCATGTGGAGGGTGGTATGATAAAAAATAGATGAGACAACGCTGAATAGCTAGGTTATCGATGGGGAAGTAAGGAGGAAACGTGATGGAAAAAGGGGAAGAAGGCGATACAGGGGAAGGGAAATAAGACGAGGGGTGGGAGAGAGAAGAGGATAACAAAGAAAATGATGTAGAAGGAAGGGAATACGAAAAGGGGTAATAAGTGGAAAGGAACAAGATATAAGGAATGTTCAAAGAAGAAATAAGGGAGGAATGACATCGATTGGAAAAGATGTGGAGAGGCATGAAATGAGGATACTAGGATGATGCGAAAATAGGAAAAGGATGTATGATGAAGACAGTAAAGATATTGAAGAGGGCAAAGAGGAGATGGAGAGATGGGTAAGAAGCGACAAGAAAGGGTGGGAGTGAGGGAAAATAATAGGAGAGAAAAGAGAATGGGGGATAGAAGAGGCAATGCCAATGAGGGGATGTTAGGGAAATCCCTTTATAATGAGTGGTGGGAAGGGTGAGAGAAAAAATGAAGAAAAGGAGAAAGCTAATGAGGATTGGAAAGGGTAACGCCAACAAAGGGATGTTAAGGAAAACCCTTTTACAATGAGTGGTGGGCTTAGAGGAGGGAAGGAATGAAGGGAAACTCAAGAAGGTCCAAGAGAGTGAATGAGGTCGTGCGGAATGAGGATTGATGATTTTTAAGGAAAACCCGTTTATAATTATTAGCACGGGAAGAGAAGATGATGATGAAAGAATGATATAGGAGTGTTAACAATAATGGTGAATGCATGTGTGGGTAGAAATGTGGGGGGAATGTGAGAAGATGAAGTGGATGAGTTGGGACTAGGTGAAAGTGAGGAGAGGATGCGGGTGATGAGGATGAACGAAGTGAGGATGAAGAACCAAGACATGAAAAGAATGGGAAGAAACGGTATGAAGGATGATGGATCAAGAAGGTGAAAATGGGGAAAGAACATGATTGTAGGCGAAGAGATTAGATGTATGTTATAAGAGGATATGTGGAGAAAGGATAATAGTAGGAGGAAAAAATGGGTAGTAGGAGATACCAGGTGGAAGAAGCGATCAACAAAGTGAACGAAGAATGAGGTGGGGGAGAAGTTCATGATGACAAGTTAAGTGTAGGGAGGACCCTGACATAAGATTGTCATGTGACGGAAGTGGTTAAGTAAGATTGCCATGTGAGCAAAACTGGAGATGACAAATGGTCAAGCGAGAAGTGGTGTTTGCGAGAATCGAAAAGGAGGTGAAAGGATGTGATAATGGGGAATGCCAAGAAAAAATGAAGGGTGAAGGGTGTGTAGTGATGGGGAAAGGCAAGGAGATAGATCATCCTTAAGAGGGACTCTTAAGTGAGATCGCGATTCCGGTGAGTGGTTAAGTAAGATTGCTGAGCGGAGGAGGGTGATAGTGGTGGTAAAAGATGTGATGATGGGGAATGAAGAGGAAAGATGGATGGTGAGATTGTAGAGTGATGGGCGAGTGTAAGACGACATGTCATGCTTAAGAGAATCTCTTAAGTAAGATCGTCATGCTTCTTTGGAGAGGGTTTCGTAGGATCACCCAACCGAGGATGATATGTAAGGAGAAAGACAATATGATATTGGGGACATGGGTGGAATGGTAGGTTGAAGAAGATGATCACGGCGAGAGGTGAGAGAAATAAGATGGGGGAAATATGATGGGATGGGGAAGGCCATAGGACACATCACCCTTAAGTGGAAGTCTTAAGTAAGATTTCCATGTGGCGAGAATGGTTAAGTAAGATTGCCAACGAGGAAGAAGAAGGATGGTGTTAGAGTTGGTGGGAATAGGGTATGATAAAATGGACTGAAGGGGAACCCTCAAGTGAATTTGCCATACTACGAAAGCGTGTAAGTAGGATGACTAGGCGAGTAAGACAGATTTGGAGAAGGATGAGAAAAGAGTGAGTGAGGTATGCACGAGTGGTATATGATATGAGATGAGGTGATAATAAGAAAGAAATGAAACAAAGGACTCAGTAACATGAATGGATGAAAGAATATATGCAGTGGAGGGCGAGAGAGTGTGAGGGAAATCCTTAATTGGGATGCCCGTGTGGTGAGAGTAATGATGTAGGAATGGGAAGTGTTAGGAAATAAGAGATAAAATATGCGAATAATCCCTCACGAGAATCGCAACAAGAAAACTAATATGCGAAATTATTACAGATCTCAAATAAAATTGCGAATAAAATAACACAACACAAAGAGACAATGATTTAACGTGGTTCACCCAATTTGGGCCACGTCCACCAAGAATCACTTGCTCATATTTTATTACAAGCCACCGCTCTCTCAATACAATACCCAGATCTGTTTGGAGCTATGCTCAACAAACTCTACAGAATTCACACCCGAATTCAAAACACATCTGCAATACATTTACTTGTAAATATATCATATGCATAAGACCATATAAATAGACAACTGCTTAAGCACTTTTACAAAACCGTGGGTATCAAAACCATGGGCAAAACCCATCCCATAAACCTATGGGTCAAAAAACTCACCTATATGAGAAGAGCACGTTTCCCGATATGTCGGGTGCATTTTTCGAGGCCAAAAAAATTTACGCCTAATTTTTCTTTTTTTCGGGGCCTCACTCCTACCCCTCAAACCCCGGCGAGGATACATGAAAAGTGTACAGTATTCTTAGTGTATAGTCTTCAACACTTTCACACATGAAAACAAGCTCCACAACATAACAATCTCCCACTTAGAGACTAGTTTTCCTCTGAGCAAGCTTCTCAACCCTTCACTAGTTTCTGTGAAGACCAACCAAAGCTGAACAAAACTTTAGTTTTTCCCTTATGACCACCTTAGTCATCATGTCTCAGTAGGATTCTAACGGTATGAATCTTCTCCAACTTCAACTTCTCTTCCTCCAAAGTCATGTCCTAATGAAATGGTACCTTAATCAGTATATGCTTTGTCCGGAGTGGAAAGCGAGTTCTTAGCTAGGTGTATAGCACACTCGACTATCACTATGCAGCTTACATTCCTCCTTCTTATGCTCCAAATCCTCAAGCAATTGTTGTAACCAAATCATCTCTTTACTCGCCTCTGCAAACAATATACTCACCTCCGTGGTTGACAAAGCCACCAAACTTCGTAGTCATGAAATCTAGCTCACTGCGCCGGTCCCACCTACAAGTGTAAATATAACCTATCGTGCTCCTCCTCGCTGTCTACATCTCCACCATGTCTGAATCTACATAACCACGTAAAGTGGTGTGTGATCCACTCAGAGCACAAAGTTGTCCCCATGGTTCCTCTCAAATACCGAAGGATCCACTTTACTACTTGCCAATGCTCTTTACCTGGATCACTCATAAATCTACTCACACTCCCACCGTATGGGCAATATCGTGCCTAGTGCACACCATAAAGCATACATCAAACTCGCCAACCGCCAAGAGTAAGGTACTTTGGACATCTAGTTCCTTTCCCGCTTACGTCTTCGAACACACTCCTTTGATAACTTAAAATGGCCTGCCAAAGGAGTCCCAACCGGTTTAGCATCCTGCATTTTAAACCTATCCAATACCTTCTTAATGTACTCTTCCTGAGATAAAGTTAGCTTCCGTTCCTTCCTATCCCGAGTTATCCTCATTCCAAGGATTTGTCTAGCTGCTCCCAAATCCTTCATATCAAAGGATTCACTTAGTTGTTTCTTAAGTACTTTTATTTCCTGCATGTTTTTACCTGCAACCAACATGTCATCAACATACAAACACAGGATAATATAACTTCCATCCTGAAATTTCTTTGTATACACGCAATGGTCAGAATGACATCTAATATAACCTTGCTCCATCATGAAGCTATCAAACTTCTTATACCATTGACGTGGAGCTTGTTTCAGGCCATACAAGCTCTTCTTCAGTTTGCACACCATCTCCTCTTTACCTTTGACCTCATAGCCCTCTCGTTACCGTGCATATATAGTTCCTCCTCCAAATCACCATGGAGAAATGCAGCTCTTTACATCAAGCTATTCTAAGTGCAAGTCTTCTCGCAAACTATTCCTAGAATAGTTCTAATACAAGTCATTTTTACTACAAGAGAAAATATCTCATCAAAATCTATACCTTGTTTCAGCAAACCCTTTGACCACCAATCGGCCTTATATCTTTCTTTTCCTCCTTCTTCATATTTAACTCGTACACCCACTTGTTCTCAGTAATGCTCTTTTTCCTTCTGGTAGCTTTACCAAATCCCATGTCCTGTTCTTCATGAGAGCCTCGATGCTCATCATCCATGGCTTGCTCCCACTTCTTCCTGGCATCTACCTCGCATTGCTTCATCAAAGCTCTCTCGCTTCTCCACTATCGTGAGTAATAAATAATAAAGAGAAGGAGAAAAACGTTCTGTGTTCTCTTCTTACCCTAGAAGACCTCCTCAATATAGGAGTTTGGGGTTCCCGCTGAGGGGGTTCCCGAACTCCATTCATGTGTCACTTTCCCATCCGAAAGATCCTCTACCGCCGCATATTCTCTCTTGGATTCTTCCCTGTTTTCCCGCAATCGCTTATACATGAATTTCTCATTAAAGACCACATCCCTAGATCGAATGATTTTCTTGTCCTTAATACTCCAACATTTATATCTAAAGTCATTACCACCATAACCAATGAAAGTACATTTTTCTGATTTAGCCTCTAGCTTAGTCCTATCATCCTTGTCTATGTGAACAAACACCTCACATCCAAAGACTCTAAGAAATGAATAATCAACTTTCTTACCATACCAAGCCTCCTCATGTATGCCTCCATCCAAGGCACTTGAGGGTCCTCTGTTTATCAAGTACACAACTGTGCTCACCGCTTCTGCCCAAAAAGAAAGAGGCAGTCCTGCATGTAACCTCATGCTCCTAGCACGTTCCATTATTGTTCTGTTCATCCTTTCTGATACCCCATTCTGCTTTGGAGTTCCTGGAACTGTCTTTTGCCTACGGATTCCATTCTTAGAATAATAATCATCAAATTCATTGCTGCAATACTCCCCTCCATTATCTGACCTAAGACATTTTAGCTTAAGACTTGTTTCATTCTCTACTAAGGCTTTCCATTTAACAAAAGTGTCAAATACATCAGATTTGTTTCTAATACAATAAACCCAAACTTTCCTTGTTGCATCATCAATAAAAGTAACATAATAACTTGAACCCCAAGAGATGATACCGAGCCGGCCCCACACATCGAATGCACCACTCTAACTTACTCTCTCTTTTATTTGTAGGTCCAACCTTGAGAAACCTTACTCGCTTCTGCTTTCCCATATATGCAGTTCTCACAAATCCAAACCTGTTCGTATATCCAGCAAATTCTTCTTTATGATGTTTATGCCCTTATGGCTCATATGACCGAGCCTATAGTGCCATAATGTTGTATCTCGCATCTAGAGTCACAAGATTACAATCATTAGTACTATAAGTGGTTAAATACAAGGTTCACACCTTCTTACCTCTCGCCACCACAAGAGCACCCTTGTAACCTTCCAAGAGTCCACCGTAAATATCACAAAGACAACCATCACTTCCCAACCGCCCTGCCGATATCAAATTTCGTCTTAATGTAGGCACATGTCTGACATCCTTTAATAGCCAAATATTCCCATTCTGCATCTTAACCTAAACAAAACCTTTTCCAACTATGTTGCAAGGCTCATCATCACCAAGAAAAACATACCCAAAATCTCCTTGAACATAATCAACAAAATAATGCCTATGTGGAGAGCATGGAATGAAGCCCCTGAATTTAAAACCCAAGATTCAGTAATATTGTGTAAAGAAAGAATCAAAGCATCCTGACATACATTACCCATTGCCACATTTGCCTCCTTGTTTTCTTCCTATTGTTTCTTCTTATCCCGAAGCTCCCAACAATCCTTCTTTGTATGCCCAGGCTTTCCACAATTCCAGCATATAATCTTATTCTTGGATTTTGACCTTACACAATCTTTTAATTTTAATTTCCACGGTTTCCTTTATTCTTCTGTCTCCCTCTAGTTTCCACTGTCAAAAGCATTCCCCAAGTAGAAGATTCCCTAGAGCTTTTTCTTCGCATTTCCTCGCTTAGAATCACCCCTACAACATCCTCAAACTTTAACTTCGAGTTAGCTAGAACCGAGTTACTTACCGCCATTACCAGGCTATTCCAACTCTCAAGTAAAGAGCACAAAATTAATAAAGCCCTAACTTCTTCATCAAATTCTATCAGAACCAAGCTAGCATATTAACAACCGTATTGAAATCATTTAAATGATATGCTACTGAACTATTCTCAGACATCTTCATATTAAACAACTTTTTCATTAAAAATATCTTATTAGAGGCAGAGGGTTTTTCATACAACTTCCCTAATGTATCCATTAGATCTTTTGTAGTCTTTTCCTTTGAAACATTAAATAATACCGAAGATGCAAGACACAATGGATCGTTCCAAGTGCCTTCCGATCTAATAAATCCCATTCCACATTTGTCATAGTCGAGGGTTTGTTCACCTTCTTAGACAACGGAGTATAAAGATCCTTCTGATAAAGGTAATCTTCCATCTGCATCTTCCAAAGACTGAAATTCTGCCCGTTGAATTTATCAACCCTAGATCTTCTATCATTTACCATAGCTCCCACTCAAGCTAAAAAAACTTTCCCTGCGATTCAACACTTCAAGAAACCAAACCAGGCTCTGATACCAATTGTTAGGAAATAAGAGATAAAATATGCGGAATAATCCCTCACAGAATCGCAACAGTAGAAAACTAATATGCAAAAATTATTACAGATCTCAAATAAAATTGCAGAATAAAATAACACAACACAAAGAGACAATATTTAACGTGGTTCACCCAATTTGGGCTACGTCCACCAAGAATCACTTGCTCAGATTTTATTACAAGCCACCGCTCTCTCAATACAATACCCAGATCTGTTTGGAGCTATGCTCAACAAACTCTACAGAATTCACAGCCGAATTCAAAACACATCTGCAATACATTTACTTGTACATCTATCATATGCATAAGACCATATAAATAGACAATCTGCTTAGCAGCTTCTACAAAACCGTGGGTATCAAAACCATGGGCAAAATCTGTCCCATAAACCTATGGGTCAAAAAACTTGCCCATATGAGAAGAGCACATTTCCCGATATGTCGGGTGCATTTTTCGAGGCCAAAAAAATTTATGCCTAATTTTTTTTTTTCGGGGGCTGCGCCTCCGAACCCCAAGGCAAGGATACATGAAAAGTGTACAGTACTCTTAGTGTACAGTCTTCAACACTTTCACACATGAAAACAGGCTCCACAACTTAACAGAAGCGGTAGAGGTGGAATGGGAAGATGTGTTTGGTGGTGATTGTTATTTGATGAGAGAGGAGGTGGTGAAGAAGCTTTTACAACGGGAAGATCTTAGGAGAGAGTAAACCTCCATCGAGGATCCCATATAGAAGGGGTTCTTAAGTAAGATTGTCAGCGGAAGCGAAGGGGGAAAGAAAAGAATACAAATGGGTGAGAGGGGACATGAATGGTGATAAGGGTAATATGGGTATAAGCGGCGGAGGAGTAAAAATGAGGAGTGAGGATGAATGGATCAAATACATGGTGATCATGGTGGGGAGAAGGAGCTGCTTGGATAGTGAATGCTACTTGAGAAAGATCGTCAAGTAGGATTCGCAAACTACAACGGTGATCAAGTAGGATTCCCAAACTAGAGAATGCATTAGTATGGGTGAATGGATGGGGTGCAAAGTAAGATGTTGATCATGCAAGAAGATACTCACATGACGAAAAACATCTTAATTTTAATATAGCACATAACAGGATGCATCGTGATATAAAAGATCAGGATGACTAGACTGTAATATGCGTGATAGCATAGATAGGGGCCATCAAAAAGGTTTGATGCCCCAGTACGATATGCAAATGGAAGAGAGCATAGACAAATGCCACCAAGAAAATATGATGCCCCAGTATGATATGCAATCAGATAACATAAGAATATTAGAGAGAACACCAAGATACATAAAATCAAAATGCCCCTATAATATATCAAGATGCAAGAAAGCAATTAATAATTTACAACTAATAATGCAACACAAGAACCAATAAACATGTCCCTAATGTGTTCCACAGTGAAGATTGATTGGATGTGCCCCAAAGTAGAGGACATAGTAAAGTATTAGGTCATTGTCCTCAAACAAGGAAACAATGAGAGCCGATTTGCCCCAAGTGAGGATTCCCGTGAGGAGAAGTGGTTTGAATTTGGTAGTCATAAGGTGATTGGATCATTCGTTGGGGACAATAGTTCAAAGGTTAAATTGTGTTGGTTATTTTAGAGTTTTTTTAATTATATATATATTTTCTAATGTTTTTAGATTTTTGACGATTTTCAAATGTTTTTGACTTTTTTGATGATTTTCAAATGTTTTTAGATTTTTGACGATTCTTGTTAATGGTTTTGGATTTTTGACGATTATGTGTAATGTTTTAGATTTTTGACGAGTATTTCTAATGTTTTTGGATTTTTGACAAGTTCTAATTTTTTTGTTGGATTTTAGACGATTGTTTCTAATGTTTTTAGGTTTTTGACAATTTTCAAATGTTTTTGGATTTTTAGATTTTTACACTGTTTTTAGATTTTTGACGATTTTCAAATGTTTTTGACTTTTTTGACGATTTTCAAATGTTTTTAGATTTTTGACGATTATGTGTAATGTTTTTAGATTTTTGATGAGTATTTCTAATGTTTTTGGATTTTTGACGAGTTCTAATTTTTTTGTTGGATTTTGGATGATTGTTTCTAATGTTTTTGGGTTTTTGACAATTTTCAAATGTTTTTGGATTTTGGATTTTTACACTGTTTTTAGATTTTTGACGATTTTCAAATGTTTTTGGATTTTTAGATTTTTACATTGTGATTGACAATTTATGGAACAGAGTGCAGACTTATTTTGAGAGGTGATAAACATGGATATTATCCATATGTACCGGTTCGTGTTGTAACTTATGCTCGAGAATAACACAAATTCTCTTTCCATTGGCGGGATATGGTGGTGATGATATGCTTTGAAAAGAATTCCAGCTCCATTCTTGACTCCACACAACTAGTAAGATGTGTGGGCTCATCACCGAGAATCAAGAAGGACGTAGGAGGCGAGATAATGAATATAGAGACAAATGCTAACAACAATCCCTTTGGGAAATTGTGACTCCATTCTTCATAACTGATCTTGAACCGGTTTAAAAATGACTTTCACTTTATGAGTCACGTCTTTAGACTTAGATAGCTTATGTGGCCTACTTGATTGGTAAGATATGAGGTTAAGGGATAGTTCTCTCTTCACTTAGGCATCTAAATTACGTGTTTGGGGATTCTATAATTTGTAAGCACTTTGTAAGATTTTGTATTTTGGAAATGACTCCTATGCCTTGCCCTATGCTACTAAGTGAGAAGCAAGGGTTCATCACCGAAGGCAAAATATAGGCGAGTGAATTCCTTTTTGTTTGTTTTGTTTGGTTTGGTTTTGTTTTGCAATGTTTTTATGCTTGTATGAGAATGACCCTCTACGCTTTGCCCCATGCTACTTGTAAGAGGCAAGGGTTTATCACCGAAGACAAGATGTGGACAAGTAAGGGCACCTTCCTCCATTCCCAGTCTCACATTACCGGTAAGAAGTGTGGGCTCAACACCAAAGACTATGAAGGATGAAAGATGTGACAATGAATTATTCATAAGTTATTGAATTGATGGATTTTTTTACAATAGTGCTTTATATTTGGGAAGAAACATTTTCCCCCAATCTCAGCCCCACACGACTAGTAGGACGTGAGGGTTCAACACCGAAGATTGAGATGGACAACCAAAAGAACTGGGTAACAAAGTTTAGAGTTTTGTTATGAAAGAGAGAATGTATTTGAAGGGAATATATTACCATCAGTAAGCTTCTAGGTATGACCATAGAGGAAAGCGACTGAAAATGGAAGAAGTATGATGCTCACAAACTTAATAGGATTTATACTAGCACTTGTCTCATGATGATAAATATGAAGATGTGATTTTGATAAAGAAAATATCTGCCAATGGAAATGAATAAATTTAAATTATTCGGAGATAAGCAAGACAAAAGGAACAATGTACATGTTGTATCCTGGAATAGTGAACATCTCAAGGATAAAATTTCTTTAAATGAACTGCATTCATTGGTTCATCAAGATCTTGACCATCTGCAGTGGCCAATTTATAGGCTCTAGAGCCAAATTTAGTTGTGATTACATAGGGTCCTAACCAATTAGGCTCAAATTTTCCTTGTTTTTCTCGTTCTTTAGTGGTATTCTTTTGATTTTCTTTTAAAATGAGGTCACCAATTTCAAATTCTTTGGGTCTTACCTTTTTATGATAACTGCGTTGCAGTCGGTTTTGATAGACTTGAAGATGATTGAGAGCATTAAGTCATTTTTCATCGAGAAGCTCAAGCTCCCGGCCGTGGATCTGCCGGCATTCATCCTCATTAATTACATCTTTAAGGGAGATCCTCAAGGATGGGATTTCTATCTCAATAGGTAAAATGGCTTCACAACCATAAACAAGGGAAAATGGGGTGGCTCTGGTAGGCGTGCGGTAAGATGTACGGTAAGCCCAAAGAGCAGGGTAAATTTGAGTATGCCAATTACGTCCATGGGTGTTGACAATATTTTCCATGATGGATTTTAAGGTCTTATTGGTTGCTTTTACTTGACCATTGCCCTAAGGGTAGTATGGAGTGGACCATTTAAGTTTGATGTGAAAACATTTAGCTAGGTCTTTTACATCCTGGTTTTTAAATGATTTGCCATTATCTGTAACCAGGGCAGATGGAATACCAAATCGACAGATGAGATTATTAAAAATGAATTTCGATATTTGGCTACCAATAACATAAGTGAGAGGCATAGCTTCTACCCATTTAGTGAAGTAATCGGTAGCGGTAATGATGAACTTATGTCCATCGAAGATGTTGGTCTGATTTTACCAATGAGGTCAAGTCCCCATTGAGAGAAGGGACATGGTGTGGTTATCGATTGTAATGCTTGGGAAGGTGCGTGGATAAGATTTCCATGCTTTTGACATGCTTGACAACGTTTGACAAAATGATATGCGTCACTTTCCATGGTGGGCCAATAATATCTAACTCACAATATTTTCTTGGCTAAGGCGATACCATTTGTGTGTGCTCCATGAGATACGAAATGGACTTCAATTAAGACACTCGAGGATTCTTCCGATTAAGACATCGGAGCAGGTGCCATCATATCCTCGTTTATAAAGAGTTTTTGCTAAAATTATGTAACAAGAAGCACGTTTATGCATTGGTTTCATGTCGGTAGGAAATGTTTTATCACGAATGAAGGTATAAAGATCATGGTACCAAGGGTTATTCAGACCCACGATATCACATACCATAGTGTTTTCAGGAAGATCATAGGCAGGCATTAAGAGATGTTCTACAAGAAAATGTGCCCGGGGTTGACTAGATGCGATTTCTAATAAGGATCCGATGGTTGCCATAGCGTCGGTAGATTTATTACGAATTTTAGGAATTCGATCAAATCTAATTAATCAAAAATAGCTTCGAAGACAATCCACCATGCGTTTATATGGGATAAGTTTTTCATCCTTGACCTAGTATTCATCGGTAACTTGCATGATGATAAGTAAAGAATCACCAAATACAATGCTAATTCGTAAGATTCCAAGATATAGCTGTTTTAATCCTGCGATGAGAGCTTGATATTCGTGATATTGTTGGTACATGGGAATGCTAACCAAAATTATTTGGAGATAACATGTCCACTTTGGGTGTGATAAGTAAAATACCAGCCCTTAAGCCATGGAGATTACAAGATCCATCAAAAAATAGAGTCCAAGTCAAAGTGCGATGTCTATGTGTAGAATATCTCCATCGAAAAGAGAATGAAGTGGTTCTGTGCCAGGAAGGGGTGCCTCGGCAAGTTGGTCAGCAAGGGCTTGTCCTTTAATTACTTTCTGCGGAACAAATTCGACATCGAATTCACTAAGTAATACAACCCAACTAGACATTATTCCCGTGAGAATGGGTCTAGACAACAAATACTTGAGAGGATCAATTTGGCAATCAACTTAGTTGTGTGATTGAGCAAGTAATGACGTAACTTATGGAATGCAAAGGCAACCACTAAGCATACTTTTTTGATTTGAGAATAACGTATTTCATGCTCAATAAGTGTTCAATAAAGGTAATATACAGTCTGTTCTTTTCCTTGATCGTTATGTTGCACTAGTAGAGATCCTATGGCATGTTCAGTGGCAGATGTATAAAGCAACATGGGTTTATCAACAACTAGTGACATAAGAACAGGTGGACTAGAGAGGTATTCTTTTAACTTAGCAAAAGAGTCTTAGCAATCGTGGTTCCAGTGAAAGTGTGCATCTTTCTTGAGTAGCTGATTAAAGTGATGGCACTTGTCAGCCAACTGTGATATGAAACGCCGAATAGATTGTATCTTTCCCTGAAGACTGTGTAATTATTTTACGTTTTGAGGAGGAGGCATTTCCATAATGGCTTTGAATTTGGCAAGATCCACTTCTATGCCTCTTCGTGAGACAATAAACCCTAATAATTTACCAGAGGTTACTCCGAACACACATTTCTTTGGGTTAAGATGAACCTTATACTCACGTAATCTATCAAAAATGCATCTCAACACACTTGGATGCCCTATTCGTGTTTTAGATTTTGCTAATATATCATCAACATAATCTTCCATGATATCATGTAACATGTCATGGAAGATGACAATCATTACTCGTTGATAGGTGGCACCAGCATTTTTCAAGCTGAAAGGCATGACCTTATAACGAAGGTGCCCCATAGTGTAGTAAATGCCATTTTATGTTGATCTCCTTCAAGCAATACGTATTTGATTGTAACGAGAGAATCCATCCATTAAGGAGAGCATTTCATGGCCTACCGTAGAATCAACAATCATGTCTATATTTGGCAAGGGAAAGTCATCTTTGGGACAAGCCTTGTTGATGTCATGGAAGTCTATGCATATTCTGATGCCAGGAGTTTTCTTGGCGACGGGAACAATGTTAGATATCCATGCCGAATAATCAATAGGTTTGATAAAGTCAAACTTCTAAGAGTTTCTTGAGTTTGGCTTTGACAAGAAATGCAACTTGGGGATGTATTTTGCGTAGTTTTTAGATGGGTCTGGCTTGGCATGTCCTTATATGTCCATGCAAATATATCTTGGAATTCAATAAGGAGTGTTGTGAATTCCATGCATTCTTGGTCAGATAGACTAATGCCAAGTTGTAAAAGTTTTGGTTGTTCAATGGTGCTAATGTTTATGTCTTTTGTTTCTTCTACAAGCATTTTAGATGTATCCTTTTCGGAGAACGATGCTAATGGTTGATGTAGGTCATCAGTGTCGAGTGTTTGTTGGAATTTTTTGTTGACATGTTTGGTGGATATGGTGGCAGTGAGGTTTTGACTATGGAAAATCCTCTGTTTGCGCTTTTCATCCAAATTTTCTGAGGGTGAAGGATCTAGAATATTTTATCTCTTCGCCAAAATAGGCTAATTCATTTAGATTGATTTTAAATCCTTTTCTATGGTTGGAAGTAGGGATTTGGTCGTGAGTTCCAAGGAATTCTTTGATGGCTTCATCATTTTGGAACATGTCCATGGCCGCATGATGTGGTTGGCCATGGTCTATGAGACTCGGATGTGTAGGCTCAAAATTGATGACATTAATAGATAAATGTTCAAAGGAAAGATGTGTTTCAACGAGGTCCTCAAAAAGACTACATGGAGACCTGATGTCATTATCAGAACTGGTGTCATCATTGTCACTTGAAATTATTATGGGAGCAACATCAAACACCTTGAAACCTAGACCATGTTTACCGTGATGTTGTGTGTAATTTATCGGGTCTAAATGACCTTGTTCATTTGGACCGAGTCCTTTACCCTTCCATCACATGTTTTTCATTATTCGGTGAGATTTGGTAAATTGAGGGGACTCATAACATGGAGCAAAGTCGTCACTATATAACCAAGATCCTGAAGAACTTGGAATATGTTCATTGTCAAGATAACCAAATTTTTTCCAAAATGACTAACCCATTTAGTAAGTGGGATGGATTCTCAGATGTGGAGCGTTAGGTTTGCCATAGCTATGTGGGGATTTGGTGATATAAAAAGAGTCTGCCATCTTTTGAAATTGGTATTCACCGCATCTCATGTCAATGATTTTAAATGTGTGAGATGGGGGACCAATAGGTACCTCATGTGGTGGGGAAGTTAGTTTGGTAGTCTTAAAAGATGAAGAGAATGAGTTATAAGAAGAAGGGGGTGGATTGAAGGATGAAGGTTGGTTATTCACAGGAGGAGGTATCTTAATAGAGGAGGTGTGGTTGGATGAAGAAGATTGGCTAGGTGAAGAAGAAGATGGTGTAGTGGAAGAATAATTGTTGCTAGAAGAAGAAACTTGATTAGTGGAAGAAGATGATTGATTAGTAGGAGGAGGACTGGTGGAAGGTGGTTGATTAACACATGATAATGGATTGGAAAATGTGTTTTGGTTATGAGATGATGCTTTGATTATTGTCGGGGAGTGTATCGGGATCAATGCGTGTTTCATTAGGGATTATACGAGGTGGAGCATATTTATCTATTGATGGACAATAGTGATCATGTCGATATCATCCTTCGAGGAATCTGCAATACTCGAAAGGT
Organism: Taxus wallichiana var. yunnanensis; assembly: GCA_018340775.1. NCBI lineage: Eukaryota > Viridiplantae > Streptophyta > Pinopsida > Cupressales > Taxaceae > Taxus > Taxus wallichiana. Next base: position 926,561,504 of record CM031239.1, on the reverse strand, counting down.
TGGGGATCTACACGCAATGTAAATTCCTTGTTCAAATGAGGAAACTTAATGCATTGGTGGAATGTTGATGGGGCGGCTTTCATGGCATGAATCCACGGTTAGCACAAGAATGTTATATGCAACTTCTACATCTACCACATGACAGACCGTGTCTAAGGTGATGGGTCCAACTTGGAGGCAAGCGTGATTATGCCTTGGACTTTCTTTCGCTATTATCATACCCACAAATGGTTATGATATTGTTTTCTGCAAATCATTTTCAGTGTAACCTAGACAACGTAAAAGTTTCATGGAACAAATATTTAATGCTGATCCATTGTCGATTAAGACGCTTTAATTTTACGATGAGTTACATAACCCTCAACGTATAAAGAATGATTATTAGCGATGTTGGGATTAAGCACGTCGCCAGGACCAAAAGATAAAATAGGATTGGGGACCGTAAGATGTGTAATTAAAGCTTGAATTGTTGTGAATCGATGTCCTCGGGGACACGAGTATTATTCAATGTTTGCATAAGGATGCGTTGTAGTGCGGGAGAAGAATTAAGTAGTTCTATGATTGAAATTTGTGTGGCAGTCTTCTCTAATTGTTTGATATTAAATGACGACGTAGGTTGTGGAGAGGAATTAGGCGGCGACTAGATGGCGGATTAGGAGGTGATGCCGTGGATAAAGTAGCAGATTTTTTTGTTGTAGGGACCCACCTTTTTTCTCGTCTAGTGGTGATTGCACATCGGGCCCGATCTTTATAGTTGCCACTAAGTCTTGGTCATAATCTATGGTCGAGATGACTGAGTCGTACTTGACATTACTTGATGATTGACCCTTATCTTTTGAATTGTTATCATGGTTAGGGAACGGATTTTTGAACATGTGAAGTTTTTCATTAGGTGTTTTTGTCTCAATTTTTTTTTCAACTTCTATGTCTCCACATTCAATCAGGTCTTGAACGTAATGGCGGAGTTGCATGCATCTATCTCGTGGAGTGCCCTTTTATGCGATGGTAATCACAATATTCATTGTCTTTATACCAATTTGGTTTGGGTTGTTCTTTTGAAGGGTCCAAAATAGGATATGTAATCATATTAACATTTTCCAAATGACGAAAGACACTAGTTAGAATTTCTCTGAGAGGAGTGAACTCTCTTCGTAGATCCCTAGAAGGAACTTTCTTTCTAAGGATAATGATGGGTTATTTAGATTTTAATGTGTTGGTGGGATGGTTTTGGACATTTCGGACATGGCGGGAATTAGTAATGCCATCGTTGACAATATTTTGATTCCGGTTAAAGAATTTAGATTTGTCTTGGTTCTGAGGAGTGTCTCGATAAGGTTGGCTTTTAAAGGGTGCTTTAAGTAAGCCCTTAGAAATCGTGGCTTTTCGATTTGTGTCCCCTTTTCGATGACTTCTTTGAAACTATTTAGACAATGCATTTGCATGTGGAATGATAATTCGGCATTGAGATTAGGGACAAAAATGCTAACTAGTTGTCTCTCGGGTATTGAGCAGGGAAATCGGCTTGCAATTCCACACCATTGTTGTAAAAGGAGGTAAAATTTTTGTTTGGCCTTTGCCTAGTGTTGCAGAGATCAAACATGGTTATTTTTGAGTCTAGGTTATAGGAAAAATGTTTGAAAAATTTCTCTGATAAGTCTGCAAATGTCGTGACCGACCCTTTGGGCAAATGAAAAAACTAGTCTAAAGCTTGTCCTCCTAAACTTTGGGTGAATAATCGTAAAAGGTACGTGTCTCAATAGGAAACTACCTGACATTACATGTAAAATTCCTTGACATGTTCACAGGGGTCGCCTTTGCTTTTGTATTTATCAAACTTAGGGATTTCGAAGGATGGTGGAAATGGTAATCGTGATATCTCTCAGTATCAATGGATAAGGACACAATTCTTCAAAGTTGAATTGTTTCGATTATTTTTGCAGTCCTTGAATGATGTCTTTCATAAGTTTCCATTCTTGTGTAAATGGAGAAGCGGGGATAGTTTATCAAACATGTCGTGAGTATTGGAATCTAGATTGAGGTCTTTTAATCTTTCAAATTTAGTCGTTGCTTTCTCAAGTTTCTTTGTTAAGTCTTGGATTTTAGTGAATAACTCTTCTATCGAAGAACCATTTGGATTGTTTGGTATTTCAATGTGATAACTTGATTCACCGTTGTTGATGAGTTTGTTTAAATTTTCCATCCCGGGTCGGGGTAGTTTTGCCCCATGGCTAGGATGCGTAACATATATTCATTTTTATTTTGTTCTATCACCCTATTAACTTGTTCTTGTTCTTCATTGGTGAGTTCTGGTTGTGTGACTTCTTCGTCGTCATTTTCATGATTGTGACAGCGAGTGAATACCATGATGAAATGTGTTTGATTAAGCTGAAAAGTGGGTAGGAATTTTGAACAGGTGTGAGGAAATAAGAACTCAATTACTATGGATTTATCGCGAATAAGCTGGTGATGACTGATAAGGAGAGTAACTCAAACAAGTTATCTCAATATGATGATGATGTAACTTGAGACGAGTTATTAGAGGATTTGTTGCACGTTGTGTAGATTTGGCTTAAATAAGCTCTGGACTATTAACGGGAGAATAACTCAATAGGTTAATCACAATATGGTTGTGATATAACTCAAAATGAGTTATGAAAGGATTTGTGTTGGTTGTGATTTGGATAAACGTGATGATGGACAGAATAATGAGTGAACTCAAACAAGTCACCCAATATTAGTCGATATAGCTGGAAACAAGCTATGAAATATGTTTCGACAATTGACAATATGAGGAGTGAATGCTAGTCACTCAATATCAGATTGGATATAGCCAAGACAAGCTATGATAGATGTATTGTTAGATGAGGTAAGCTAATGAAATTGGTGTGATGTTTTGAGTCTCCGTGTTGTTGGATTGTTTGGATGTGTTCACTTAGTATTGAATTGGTTGAGAACTAATTTTTGTGAAACACAACTAGGGTTTGAACTTTTACAATGAACATATTGATATCAACCAAGTTTTATGATAAAACAATGCTAAACTATTTTATTTTCAAACAACAAGCAATCATGTGGATTGAATTGTTTTGGCTTATGAGGTAACTTCTTCAGAGAATGATTATTGTTTCATGCGAATCATACAAGTATCTTTGTGAAATGGTGGATGCGAGCTCTTATTACTCCAAGAAGATGCGTCCTTTGATATACCCTAGTCTGATATACCTAATTAATGCGGGGACAAAATTGGTACGGGAACCCTTAGAGCCGGAGGAGACTCACCAATTCTTACTTGCCTGTTTCGGAGTGAATCACCATGTCCAGAACATGTTTTGTGAAAAGGTGGAAGGTGATGGAGGGATGAATGTGTATGGTGTCCTTATAGCTCCCCGAAGGTTTACAAGGACGATGCCCAAGATTCGTTGTTACGACTATTTAGGCGTGACTCGCATGCGTTGCACGACAACATTAACTGTAAGTGAAGAGCAGGGGCGAGGTAAATGCTTTTGAATCCTGTGATGAGACGATGTCTCAAAGTGCAATGCAGATGCAAATGTTGTTGGTGCGTGGTAGTCAAGTCCACGTCACCGGTGTAGCTTTGGTGGTGATGAAATCCACCTCGTCTACGTGTAAAAACAATATGATAAAGTGATTAAACACAGGGTTCTTTCCAACTTGAAATAAATCACTAGCAGAAAATAATTACGTACTTGAGTGTACTTTTTTTTTTGGTTTCAGTAATTGTCTTTGAATGATGGTATTTTTGAGGGATTTTTGTTGTTTTTTTGTTTTGTTTTTGTTTTTGACAATATTCCAAAGAACGCGGTTCTACGAAAACAAATTAGTAGTTATCCCGCAAAATGAAATGTTAGAAAAGGGATCGTGGTCGCTTTTTTGATTTTCCGGATCGCTCAAGGCGTAGGAAAAGAGCATACACAATCAATGACCAAACAAATATTAATAATATGACAAAGGAAAATAATGATTGAAATAATAGTTGGAAAACAAAGCTAGAGGATCCTGTAATGTTAGAACAAGAACTAAAAAAATTGTGACCGTTTCTAATTTTCCAGATCGCTCGAAGGCGCAAGAAAAGAGCATACACAGATACAATTGGAATAGATTTTTATTTTGTTTAAATGCTAATAATTATTGTAATTAATCATGATTTTGAAATAGTGATAAGGATTATTTTCACAAAAAATAAAAACGACGAAAGAAGAGTGTGAAAACGTTACCTAGAAGTGTTGTCATGGAAAATTGAAATGTAAGGCAAAAAATTAAAAATTAAAAAAATTTGTTGTGCAGAGCCCGAGTGGCCTCACATTTCTGATTTCCAAGATCACTTTTGAAGTGCGAGGAAAGAGCATATGTGTGAGGTTGTTACGTGAAATAAAATAAAAATAATAATTAAAAAGAAAACTATAATTTTGTTGTTTTTTGTTAAAAAGACAGGTGTTAGAAGAAATGAAACCAAAATTTTTCTGTAAGTCTAAATCTAAAAATTATTTCTTCATTGCATATATCTTTTCGATACATTTCCGTTAAAAAAATGAAGTCATTCCGAGTTCGGGAGCAAAATTTATGGCTTCTGGAAGATGAGCTACGGTGGCACTCTGAATGAAAATTTTAAACGTGAGAAAAACGTCCCGGGAGCGAGTTTTTTTTATTTTCTGACTTCTGTACTTCACTAGAGGAGCTAAAATTTGGACAACAAGGTTAAAAAAGAATAATAAACAGAAATAAAGAATTAGATCACAAAATGATTGACTAAAATAAAAGAAAAAAATGATTAACTTCCTACAAAGTAGTTATTTTAGCAAAAGTAAATAAATAAATGCATTTTCCGGATTGGTTGTCCCATGACAGTAAGATGATAAACTAATGGCTAGTTCATGTGTTTCTATAGATGATGAGTAAATAGCAAAATCAAAACTAGGAACTAAACACCAAGCACCGAGGAGATCAAAGACAGGATGAGCTTCATAGTTTCATTGTTGCTTATAACCTGCAGATACACCACAAGACACCACACAACAAAAACACTACCCAAAGCGTGAAGGTTAACCAAAGAAGACCATAAGGAACAAAAAAGAAATAATAACGAACAATAATAAATAAAGAACAAATAAAACCACTAATTGGGAAATTAATGGTAATAGATCGAAAGTAACCGGGCGTGCCAGAATGTAAGCTAGGAAAAATACACTACTAACAAGGAAGTAAAATATCAATAATCATACCTCCTCCTTCGCGTTAGTAGCAAAACCTCGTAATGGGCTAGGAAACTTGGATTGAGCCCTGATTATGTGATATGTAGGTGTTTTTCTTCAAGACGGAGCAAGACCTTCCTGCAACAACAATCCTCTTACTTTGCACTAGATGGGAAAAAGGATTATGAGGCTATTTTGGCATTAGGACGAGGCAAAATGATGTTCTTTGCTCAAAGGATGCAAAAACTTAGATATGACATGCAAGCTTATTCTCTGTGTGTTTAGAGGGGAGGGGTAAGGTTGTATTTATAGTCTGAGGGAGTGATTAGCTTAGATTAATTTAAGTAATCATGGTTTGAAAATGTGGGCAAGATTACGTGAGTGGTTTGAAAATGTGGGCAAGATTATGTGAGTGGTTTGAAAATGTGAGCAAGATTAGGTGAGTGGGGGCCACGAAGAATGGGTGAGGATTTGAATTATATTTTTAATTCATAAGTGGAGGATTTTAGGTGAGTGGGGACCACGAAGGGTGGGTGAGAATTTGAATTTGAATTTTTAATTCAATATTAGAAAAACATGGAGAATAATGACATGTGTTGAGGATTGGGTTATTTTTGGATTTTGAAATGGATAATTAATCAAATTATATTTAATTAATTCAAGTGTATTTTGTGGGAAATGAAGCGGGCGATTAATTGATTTAGGGCGGATGTGAAATTGGGGTGTCTACGATTCATAATTCTTTCAAATTCTCTCGAATCTACAGCTTTTATGAACTTAGACATTAGCAATGAAAAGTTAAGAAAAATTCAGTTTAGTATGTAAATTTATATTGGCTTTGTGTCACTGGCCTTCTATGATGAGCTGAGAGCCCTTTGATGGAAGCTGAAGACTTCAATTTCAATCACAACTTTGCAATTTCTGTATATGGTAAGGATGTTAGGTGGATGCTAGTTTACATAATAATGGAACTGTTTATATTGGTGTCTATAGAAAGACTTCAAGGATGAGGTTACTGCAGATACACATAAAGTTGTTGTGGAGTTGCTCAAGGGAGCTGGAAAAATTCACTGGGTGGGAGCAACACTTTCTGTGGTTGGATTTGTATTGGCCAGATTTGGTCAGATGTCTAGCAACCAGAGTGACTGCCTTGCACTTTTGAAAGACATGTTCAATCTTGGGAAGCACATTTTGCAGTTGAATGACCAGATGCTAGAGTAGAAGCAAAAACTAAATGAGGCAGTCCAATGCATTGTGGTTGGATGTACCATGTGCCTAGCGTAACTTACAATTGCCAAAATTTTCAGGTCTGTTTCATTATTTGAGTGGTTTTATTTGAAATATTTACTTATTATATCATTTCATCTTGATGATGGATCGCAGTGTAATCTAGAAAATCATTGAAAACCAAATCGTATGCAGTTTTTTTCAACTCAAACAGTTGTTTTTAGTGTGGAAGGGATTTGGATGAGTTGGTAGTTCAACTTATATTCAAAACCCTCCACCAAATTCAAACCCGACTGTATCCACAAAACTGGGTAGTGGTGGTCAACGTCTAAGAGGCACACTGAAACCTCACTCCCCATAATTAGGCTTGGGATCTTTAAATTAGAATAGGAGATTGGTTCGTTGGTCAACATTAATGCACGAGGAGTTTAAGCTCCTCCCTAAATGTCAGCCAAGCTAAAATAGCATCTCTCAATACTTTTATTTGAAATGAACTCTCTTGCTCTTTTTTTTTTCCTCCAGTCTTTCTTTTCCAAATTCTAGACCTGAATGAACTTGACATAATTAACTAAAATGCATTTACTAAATTATGTGTGAAGGTCTTGAAAGTGGCGGAGGCCGTACAACACGCTGAACAAGCTTCCTGTGGCTCTTTCATTATGTTGGAAGGCGTTTGCAGACAAATTTGGAAGGGAGGTGCCTCTCTGACATCGAATAGACACGAAGGGCGAGGATTGACTTGTTGATGACGTACGGGCGCGAGATTGACGGTACACGTGGAAATTTCCCAGCCACGAAATCGGATCCCTTTTTTCCCCGGAGATCTTGAATCGGATGGACCAGATTGAGAGGTTGACGATGCACGGATAATTTGGAGCCTTACATGTGGCACATACAAATCGAGGTACTACTTTGTAAAAGTGATTTATTTGTGAAATCCTCCGGACCGAGAAGGGATAAAAACGTGCAATAACCTCGAAACATCATTGTGGGAGCTAGAAATGGAGGACAGTGCGGTGTCCTACCTAAAGGTGTACATGCCTTTGCTGCCAAATCGGCGAGAGAAGGGGAGTATGGTTGGCCTGTTTTATGCGAGTAAGTTTCAATCCAAGAAAGATTTTAAAAAGTTTTCTTAGGGCCTGAAAGTGTTGCACATTATAATGTGCGGTGTTTTTACATCCCCTGATCTTTGTTCTTGCCTATGGCTCGATCGCTTCAGAGAAGTCCCTCTTTCTATTTGTGTGGTGGGTATCATTGAGGTTGGAGACTGCGTGACTGGAGCAAGCCATCCAGCATCACAGTTGACATTTAAAGAAAAGGGTAATTTTTTTTGCATCTCTTTTGCCTCCTTGATATTAATATTTGCAAACCCTTCGAGTGACATTTTCCTTCACCCGCATTTCCTATATTGTATGCCATTGTTGCTTTTTGTTTTGTGCTTTTGGTGCTCAGCCGTCATTGCAAACCATGAGCTCGTTGGTTCTGAGATGCGTTTGTTCCTTAAGCACGAGCTTTGGTTTTTGAGTTCTCTGTAGAGATCATGGGAGGATTTGGCATAGATTTTGAACCTAGATTTCTGTGCATATACCCAGCCATGGTTGTCAGAAATATATATTTTTGTGCTATTTCCGCTTTATACAGGGGTTTCTCTTGAAGAACGCAGCCAAGCATGGAGGGCTAAAATGGACACAAATTTTTTTCCATATCTGTGTATCGGAACTCAGTATTTGTATTCCTATCCAAAACATAAAAGGAAACTTAGGGACATGGCTCAAATGAAATGGAAAGTCATCAAATCTCTTTTCTCATCTCATAGTTAGGTCTGTTTTCATTTTGTTTCTGGGTGTTCATGTTGAGGCGGATTTACATTTTTTGGTAGGTCTTCTTGTTTAAGTTGACTTGCATTTTTTCGGGTGTATTTAGATTTAAGTTTGTCAGATTCCTTGATTCATAGAAATTATGCTTGGGAATATAGTTGTATGCTAGACGATATACGAGTGTATAACATGGGGAAGTTTTATGTGAATTGGTTCTTATTCCTCTAATTTCTAAGTATATAGGTTGTTTTGGTATGAACTTTAGAGTGCAGGATTCCATAGGATAGCCAACAAAATAATGCATGGTAGAGAAACTAGAAAGAAAACATACACCCACTTAAATTTTAGGAAAGAAGTCATTTCGACCTTATGGTGCATTAATTGCCAAATTACACCACTTGTGCCTACCCACACAATTGCATCTCAATCTCTTAAATAGTTTATGTTATTTGTATGCAGTTTGATTTGAGTGTTGGGGTGTGGGCTATAGATGTGGCATCTACAGACTATGCAAAATTTGGTTTGAATATTGTGGCATGTTTTCTTTGCAATACCTAAGTGCAATTTTCCAATTTGAGCTTTCCACATACATACATTATGTTCTTGAATTCAACTTTGTCCTGTTTTCTTGTAGCTATGTAATTGTAACATACATCTTTATCCTCATTGAGAATAACCTGTGTGTGGTTTCCAATGAAATTGCATGGCATTTGGAACCACGTTTAAATTGTTAACCTCCATATCTGCATTTTCATTCATTTGTCTAGGCTTTTCTTAATAGTAGGTTAAACAAAAACCTGGGTAGATGGGTATGGCCATGCAAAATATCAAGACCGGTGAATATTAAGACATTTGGCTATGAATTATTATTATGTATTGTGGTTGTTTAACTTATTTTGTTTACTCTATGCATATGGACCAACCGAAAAGGGTACTATTAATGCCAAGAGTTCCAGTTCGTCTGTTTCACCATTTAGATTCTTTTCAAATAAAGTAAAATTCCTTAAATAACTAATTTTTCTTCACAAATAAATCTGCAAAGATAGTTCGTTTTTGTTAGTAAAATTTGTATGCCAGACAAAGAAAAGTAGCTACCCAGTTGCCAACCATTGTTCTTTTCAATTGGCAAACAGTCTTGACACTTCAAATAATTCATTTTTTTCTCAAACATTGAAGGCCAACGCCATGACCATGTGGAAATCTACTTGTGAAACATTGTCTTTTAACCCTGCCATAAAACGAGGCACATGTACAAAATAGATATACCACTTTGAAAAATCTGTCAATAAAAATGAAAAAACACTGATTACTTTTATGTTGCGTTAATTTATTCTGTTTGGTTACCTAGTATCTATTAGTCCTGACTTTAGGAAACAAATGTCTCTCTGTTAGAATCAAGACATTCAAACTCCAACTAGTCTTGGATTCAGAACACAGAACAATCAAGAGATGGGAAATGTAATCTTTGCACACAATTAGATTATTCAAATCACCCAAAAAACTACACCAAAACATTAAGTATAGCCAAAGGCCAGCCCTCCATGCTACATATCATGTTTCACTGTTGTTGACACTTTAGTTGTTAATTTAAAGCTAGCCTTTGGAAGATACAAACTTGTTGTTTTGCTTCTCAACTGATCTTTTCAGATGACTCTCATTTCACTCTCTAGGATAATGTATTGCCAAGCATTCCAACGTGCCAAGGATAATTTACATCCTTTTTATCTGGGAAGTCCATGAACACTGTTTGTGGACTGCATGTGCTAAATTCCATTGTCTTCTCGCTCATCTGATAAGGTATAACATTTAAGCAATTGAAATTTGAAATTGGATAAAAGTACCATGGTAGAGAGGAAATCTTTAAACATGGCCACAAGGAGTAGTGCAGTTTATTAGTTGATACATTTGAAGCTACGACTATAGATTTGTACATATGTTTGTCTCTAGACTTCCTACACTTTCCACTTCTTTTTAGTTGTTTTTACCTGAATGTTTTTTTGGATTGAGGGTAAATTGAGGGTGTTTGAAAGGACCCACATCCTTGTACAATTGAGGATTTTTCTTGAGAGGAACCACAACCTTTACTATGAAGAGGACCACTATTTAGGAACCCAATGGAGCAACCATGAAACCATAGTGAAGATATAGCGACCAAGAACAACAACCACGGTGAGTGGGACAACTATCAGTGAATGGAGTGAGAGGAACTCGCTACTTCAGCGTCGGTGGCGAGAGGATCAACCACTAGAATCAGCAGTAAGTGGAACATCCACCAGTGACAGCAGCGAGAGAATCAATAGTAATCGAAGCGGAGACACTAGCATCAACATCGAGAGGAGAAGCAAGCATCAACAACGAGAGGAGAAACCACCAGCGTTAGCAGTGAGAGGAGAGCCACCAGTGTCGGCGGCGGAGTAACCACCAAGTGTCGGCACATGCAGAGAAGCCGCCTCAGGGTGTAAAAAACCACCTCCGAGGAGGATTGTGCCTTGGGGGGATTTGAACCTGGGTAGCAAGACACACAACCATGTGACTTGACACCTCACCCCCCCCCATTGGCATTTTTACCGCATGTTGGCTGATCATCTATGAATGAACTGTCAAGAAGGTCAATTTAATAGTTTGTTTGGCTTTTGAGGATAGTTAAGAAGATACAATTTTTAATTGTTGAACATTGAAGCTATCTCATTAGCTTATACTTCTGCTAACTCTTGTTGTGGTTATTTGTGCTTCTATTTAAGATTAGAATGGTTAAGAGTATTTTTATAATCGGTTTAACTGTGAATGTGTTTCTTAAATCTTTCATAGACCCAATAACTGAACTCTTCAATGTGTAGGTGAAGTAGACCATTTATAATATGTGAAGATTGAGTATGTTGCATAAAGCAAACTATTTTCTACATTCAATCTTCAACAACATGTAGGGGCATGTACCTTTCTTGACAGGGGGTTTGGTGTGTTACGGGTTTTAATGTTTCTTATTGTAAGTTTATGGTTGTTTTTCTCACATGCTTTAATAACGTGGATACCAAAGTCAAAAATAAGATGTTCTTACAACAAAGTGTCCCATGCCACAATATTTTATAAAATTTATATACATATTTATAATCCCCAAATTAATGTTATGGATTTGCACCTTAGTGAGTGTTGAATATTTGTTGTATTTATTTAGTACCAATAAAAAAGCAATGTTTAGCGGTATATTGTCTTTTCATTCCATTGTGGCAGGGAGTTCCTGCAACATCATTTTTCAAAAGGTTTAGTGAAGCATCTATAAAAGATTACCAATTATCTTTGATTTTGAATTTGCTGTAGGTACTCATTATTCCAACAAAATATGGCAAGTTTTGAACTGTACTTATGAGAGTATGTAAGTTTTGAACTGTACTTATGATTTGTAAGTGGAAATGATTTACTTGTGTTCACTGTGGATCATGTAGTTGTCAATGATGGGTGGAACTGATTATTTGATTATGTAATTGGAAATTTTAACAGTACTGTTGCAGTTGATTATTAGAATTTTTTATGGGCGTCTGATCTTTAAGTAGATGATAAACAAGGAGGGAAACTGTTGCGATTTTTTTTTTGGTGTGCGGTTGGTTTACGTTGCAAAATGAATATGCATTAATTAAACAAGACATAGATTGAATGCATAAATTAGCTACCCCATGCTTACAAAGACAACACTTCTCCGTTTGAATTTATTTCGTATGACATTTGTACCATTTTGGCTATAAGCACCCTTTTTAATGGTGCAAAGTGATGTATATATGAGTTGTAATTTGATTTTAGGATGCCTTATATTCCCTTTCTTTGCTAAAAACAAGTTGGCTATCTGGAAATTTAAATTGACAAATGGTGTACGTGGATTGGTAGTAGGGATCCCATGGCACCACCGCCTTAATTTTTGCATCAAGCACCTACTAAAATTTAGTTGAAGTTTACTTTTCATATTTTCTATATCTATAGGCGTCAACCATACTTTCTTGTTTCAAAATATGATATTATGAAGCATGTAATTGTTTACAATTAACACAACAAATTAGACTTTTAGTGCCTGCAACATCATTGGTTTTGGCGACACGCGCCCATGATGCATGCGTGTCTGAAGGCTATTTTTACCTTTTCGTGTATTGATGATGATGGCACCCTTGGCACTCTCATGATGGATGAACGTATGGTTATGAAAAATAAACATTTCTTATACAATTCAAGTAGATGAGTAAGAGCAATAGACTAGACAGACAGTGCAATCTAGCACACTAGAAATGAACAAGCAGACTACGGAAATGCAGACAAGCTAGTAGCTGCGAAAGTGACTTCCATAATTTGAAACCTTAGTCAACGCATTCGCTGAATTCTATCCATTAAATCTGAAATTTGGTGAGTGCATAACGGTAGGAGAATTCATTAAGGGATTAGCTTGAAAATCCGTTAATGGTGACTTGGCTTGAAACCAAGGTTACATGAATGGGCAGGTGTGAGGATTACATAAGATGCGTGTAAACAACAACCCATGCGATGGGTGGAACTTGTATGTTCAGACTTACGACTATCATTAAAATTTCCAAATCAGATTTCTTATATTTCATAAAGAATTTACTATATTATATCATCGATGCCATGAAGTTTATATTTAATCATCATTGAGTTATATACTTCTATCACATTCGGATTGAGTTATATAATATCTATCATGTGATATACACCAATACATCGATACATGTCACAAAACAAACATTTTTCTCTGAAACTACTCATTACTACAAACAAAACAAAAATAATTAATGTTTGTTATTATGTACATTTCTATGTGAAAATGTTGAAAATGATTTCTTAATGTAATAGTTGACTAGGATGCAATGTGAATGGCGTGTTAGGATGCCTTGGGTATTGGTTTGGGTATGTTATGCTCCTTAGTGCTAATTTGGGTGCGGTTACTTGAACTAGTAAGAGGAAATTTCTAGTGATGATAGTTTATCGGTAGAGCGCTTGAAATCATGCACAATAGTAATACTATAATGATAATGATGAAATTTTAAACAATTTGTATATAATAGTTTCTTGCTTTTATTTGTGTCATGTCATTAACTTACGACATGTTTATATTATAGTTATTGTTGAGTGGTCTTTAAAATGCAGTAATACTACCCTTCTTGTTAGATGGCTCTCTTGCTGTAGTTAGGAAATGAAACATATCAAGGCATGTTTGAGCTCTCTTAAAAATGCATTAATAGTACTCTTTTCGTTAGACAGAGCTCTTGTTGTAATTAGCAAATGAAACATATCAAGGTTATATCCAAATAATACAATATTTGCCACAAAATATATAAAGAAAAAAACAATTTAGACATTATATCAGTTGTATGCATATCTGATACATATATATCTGTTGGCCTCATTGCATGAGAACTATAACATTTGTCACTATTTTTTTTTTGATTAATTTGCATGTTTTGAGCATTTGGCCTTAGATCAATTTCTTCAAGCCCAATGTGGTGCAAATATATGTAGATGAATCTAATTTAAATTGGTTGTATTTTGAGAAGTTGTGAAGGTTTTAGAGCCATCCAAATTTTAGAGTGTTTTCATATCCAATACTTGATACTTTTATTAAAGCCTTATTGGTGGAAAAGCATGTGTATGATTCAAATTCATATTGCTTGCATGACAACCGTTTTTCAACCCTCACAATAACATTTCTCACAATATCAATATTGCCAAACAATTTGAGGTGCATGTTGTTTGTTGTTTATTTGCCTCATATATTTACTTCAATATATTTCATAGATTCACCCTACCACCAAAAAGGATGTTGCATTTTTAAAACCTTTGTAGTGGAAACAAAGGTGCCTTTCTATGTTTTTAAAGGGATTTTTTCTCTTTGCATATATTTTTTTCATATTCAACCTTATACTAATACAACAACGTAATCCTTTACAATACATATCAATGACCGAGTTTTTAAATATTATCCTTTCAATTAGAAACCACTTAACATTGTACTGCCCTTTTTCACAATTACACAATGATGCATTACATTTATGCCATACTCCAAATTAACTTCCATATCATGAGTTAACATCCACGTTGGACTCTATAACCGGATGTCCCTACATTTTTGTTGAATTATATTCCACACAAATTGTTTCACCTTCTGATACTTCTTCCACACATTCCTTTTGTCATACTTCTTCCACACATTCCTCCTGTGTCTATTTGATCATGTCATTCCATTATTTTCCATGCTTTTCCACTTCTTCTTGCTCCTCTTCCGCTTCCCATTCTTTTGGCGTTTTCATCGCACATCTCACGTGCGATTCTTTAGTTTCTGGTAGTGGGACTTGTTATGTCTTATTACTTTTTTTTGAAAAGATGAAAAAAAAACAAAAGTCAATTGAAAAAATATATAGGAATAAATAGACTATAGTCAATTCAATTGTTTCAACCCAATCATCCAAATTTATATTTAAAAATATTTTAAATAGTAAAATATGAGAAATATTTATAAAATATTAGAACTCATGGTAAAAGCAAAAATTTAACAAAAATGATTAGTTACTGAGAACAAAATCTCCAAATTTCAATAGTATGATTTATGGGAAAAGTTAAAAAATATATTGCTATCATAGAAGTAAAGACAACTGAATTAATTGCTTATTTAGTGGTAATTCATCTTTTTACCAATGATATTATACATGATTTGTGTGGAATTTGAAAGCATATTTTTTAATATAGAAAATAGAAAGTTAACAAACATAAATTATGTCGTTATTTAATAAAGCATATTTTTAATATAGAAAATAGAAAGTTAACAAACATAAATTATGTCGTGATAGTAACTTTTCTCTTTAACAAAATCCTCTCATCTATTACTCGCTTTACGGTGGGTTATGAACAAAATAATGAGTGCTCTTTTATTCACTCAACACATAATATTTTAATAAAACAAAAATCAACACAAATTATTGGCACATGACATGTTCTTGTTAGATTATTCAATTTACACTACATAATTTTGGTTGGTGTAATATGAACTTTCCTTGTACTTGTAAATGTAAGTCCATGCCAAAACAATAAATTATGAATGCATTTACAATTTTTAAATTTATTATAGCCTCTCAAACGAAATTTCAAGTTTTTACGCATTTTTTGAATTAAGTGATGTTACTACTGAAGGTGCCTTCTCATTATTATATTGGTTGATTAGTTGCGAGTTCGGTATATTTATTGTCTTACTATTATAGCCTCTCGAAAAGAAGTTTCAAGTTTTTATGCATTTTTTGAATTGAGTGATGCTACTACGGAGGTGCCTTCTAATTATTATATTGGTTGATTAGTTCAAGTTAAGTATATTTGTTGTCTTACTACCTTGGTCCGATATGCCTCTTTAGTGCATCTTGGAATTACTTCTATGACTCTAAAAATTTACATTTAGTCAAAAAAATCAATCCTATATTGGTTGGTGGGTATGGTCCTCATAACACATAAACCCCAATGTATCACGTCCCTTATGCCAAGAGGGGTGACATCACCACGAAGTGTGCTAGGTCGTTGTGTCATTAATTCATGTAGCTTCTAAAAAAAAGAGGGGTGACACCACAATGGAAGTGCCCTCTCACTAACATAATGGTTGATTGGTTACGGGTTCAGTATGCTTATTGCCTTGCTACCCATACCAAATATGCCTCTTCAAAGGCAACTACAAATTGCTTCTATGACTCTAAAAATTATCATTCAATCAACATACTAATTCCACATTGGTTGGTTCGTTTGACTTGCGACAACATATAAACCTTAATATACATTGTCCTTACACTAATAGGGGACACCCTAATGGTGGGCCTCTTACCAACATAATCATTGATTGGTTGCGAGATCAATGTGTTTGCTTCCTCGGCCTTCGCCTCTCCTACCCCACAATGTAAAAATCCCAAAATAATTCTCTAGAGTTGCCTTTAAATAGATACCTTATTATACGAGCCGCTTTAGTGCATCTCGAAATTGTTTCATTCATTCAATTTTTTTTTCCATAATTTAATATCAACATAACCATTATTTTCGACACAAATACTAGTCATAAATGTGATTAACATAAATTTGAAAAAAAAAAATTGTGAATGTCATTGCTCACTAACCAACTGCAAAAATTATAAAAATAAAATAAACTAGCAATTGCACTTGAGTTGCAATCAACGCCGGTGAGGTTAGATTGGAAATTTATTATGAAGGGAATTGAGTGTGACAATGTATTTGATATTTACTTGTGCATTCATGTTGTTTCACCAAATTAATTATTTCCAACACTCTTCAGCGAAATTTATTTTAATACAAAGTTGTTGGAATATAAATCCCAAACACTATTAAAAGGAAAAAAACAGAATGCGATTGGCGAAAATTTTCCTGCCAATCTTGCCTTGGCAAGAACTAATAATACAGTGTAGAGGGACACATGATTTTCATGATACATCGGATAAGTATGGCAAAACATAAAAAAACAAAAATATTGCTGTAAGTGTATTTTTTGACGTAATCAAGAATTTGTCTATTCCTGTGCACGACAATCAACGCAATCATGCAAATTTTGGACCACCCCTTAAGGGCTCCTTAAGTTTAAAACTGTGTTTATACCATACCCCTCGTGGTTCCATAGGTTAAACTAAGTTTGCCGGTCATTTTAGACCACCCTTTAATGGCTCAATACGCTAGTCCAGAAAAGCAACCTTGCATATTCATTGTCTTTCAAATCTAATAAGTTCTAGTCTAATTTGGACTCTTGCTTTGTATGCCTTCAATTGTTGACTGATTAAGACCTGCGTGCATGTGTGTTTATCCACTTTCCCCAAGATACTGCTTATGCAATAATATTATATAATACCCTTTCCACTCTTGTATTTACATCACCATTTTCCCAACCATTTTTGCACTGATTCAGTTGGAGCTCGTGGCAATGGCAATGACAATGGCAATGGCTGGCAAGAGGGAGTTGTTTCTGCAATGCGGGCTCTCTCCCCACTCTCATCCGTCAGAGAATTGCATGTAAGCAATCATCACAAGCTATTGTCTCTTATTCAATTTTGTCTGAAATTTGAAATGGATGAGATAATTTCAAAAATGTTGAAGTGGGTGAGCGAAGTTTTACTGAATTTAAGAAAAAAATGAAATGGGTGGGGAAATTTTACTCAAATTTGTTAGAATTTTGCGTAGTTGATAAATACGGTGAAATTTTAAAGATTTTCTGTATTTTTGGTATTTTTTATTTAATTATATTGAACTCCGTATTTTCAGTGTTAAGATATTAAAATGTAGGATCTAAAAAAATTATTATTTATTATTATTTTATATCATAAATATTAAAATAATGAATACGTTCAATATTGTTTACAAGATTTTTAAGAGTCCCTTGAAAATTAGTGAGACCGTATTTTTTTCAATATTTATTGTATTAAAAATATTTTTGTATAATGAAAGTTGCTACCTTAGAATTTTGAGAATTACTGAAATTTGCTCTGAAAAGGGTGATGGGCGAGGAATTTTTTTGAAGTTAGCGTTGCGAGCATTAAGGTTTTTATGGTTTGATTCATCAAACTAACTTCAAATTTTGTGATCGCTGATTTTGATTTTAATTGAAAAATGACATGTTTTACCTTTCCTTAGCCTGAACGTCAATGGGTTTTGATTTTCTTGTATGTAGTCTTAAGAGCTCTAGTCCGGTTATCATAGTATTCTGATAATCCTAATATGTTGTCCTAACCTCTGGGGCTTTTCTGCGCGGAGCTCATTTGAATGGGATGATGGGACAGAAGAGGATCAACCTTCGAAAATTGACAGATTCTAATTGTTATTGATCCATACTTGTGAGTAAATACCATGTAAAAATATGTAATTGCCTTTTGCTTGAAGTGGGCATTAATCAGTTTTCTTGCAAGTGCCATTAAGAGTTCCAGAACTACTATCAGGATAGATCCTGATGTCTGATGAGCTCAATTCAATTAGATTATGTACCAACTTAGGATCAGCCACTGAAATTTCATAGATTGATAAAGACTATGGGCCTAGTACCATGGAAGGGCTTCCGCTGCTGTTTTTTTGCAGAAAAATGTCCCATCATTACATTTCAAGTGTGCAACAGGGAAAAATAGACCCATGCTTTGGAAAATAGGAGCCCCAATTCGTTTGCCTGCTGAGTTTTAGAGGTCGCAGGGGAGGGGGCCCTGGAAGTTCACCCCTACAGTTTAGTGTTTTTAACTTTTTCCTACCCACCTGGCACATACTATGCATTCCCGCCGTTAATTTGGAGGAAAATTTGCCCGAAAATATCTCAGTGGGTGTTGTCAACGAAATTTAGGCAAAATATGAGACCATACTAGTGCTAGAATGCCCCTTAATTTCCCTGGCCATCCCCAGATCCTCAGTATCGGTTGCTCGAGAATAATGTCCACTAATCTCTTCCCTTTGTTGCTATTCCCTTTTAACTGGATTTGGTCTATAATTCTGAGGCCATGTTATGCAGAAAACTGTAGTTGTCATTTTATTTTTAATCGTAATTGATCTAATACTTTTGAGGATGTAAGTTGTGAAAATTTTGTGATTTTGTTATTTCTTCTACTGGTGAAGGGATGGCAATTGGTAAATACTCATTGATGTGTCCTGCAGATCAATTTGGTCTGAAAGGGCGTCTTATCTCAATGAAGCATGCCTACAGCAGCTTGAGCCTCCGTTGGTTATGCAGGAAGTGCTCCAACTTGTCATTGGACCATGCACAAAACTGTCAAAAAAGTCTTCTAAATTGTGGGCTGTTCCTTACAGACCATCGTTGCATTTTCTAGGAGAGATAAACCTCTTACGTGCATAGAACCCAATTTTATTGGACAAAGATCCTTTTTGGGGATCCAAAATTCCCTCAAGGTTATTTGACTGAATCATGCAAGTGCTTGTTTGTTTCTTCTCCAATTTTCTCAACTCTTATCTCACATGCTTCTGCATAGTTCTCAATTTCCTTGGGAGATATACCCCATTATGCATTTTATTTTTCTTTTGCTTTTTTCTATAGCCTCTACATTTACTTAACTACACATGGCTTAACTTGAACTAGATTGAAAGATGCACCTAATTGAGAGTCTGAGCCTTTATATAAAATATTTATAGCTTAATAATTTGCATCTATATCTGTTCTGTTTCATTTTCTTTATCCGTATTTGAATTTCTTCTGTTTTTGTCCTACTCCAACTTTAGTACAGTCTATAAGTTGTGATCAATTGGAGTCCTGACTTTGTATTACAAGATTAATGAAGTTTTGATTTTTTTCGTTTTCTTTCCTCCTGGTCTCTTTAGCCTTATGTTTTATGCCTCTGTTCGTGACCAGGTGGGAAGCCAAATTTATTAATACCCCAAATACTAAAATCACAGTTTGCTCTTTTCTCCCTGTATTCTAATTTTCTATGGTCATGTCTTGCAGGCTCCTGCAGGAGCAAATAAAGTTGTTGGAGTCTTTTACAAGGCCAATGAATATGCTTCAAAGAATCCCAACTTCCTTGGCTGTGTGGAAAATTCTTTGGGTATACAAGAATGGCTAGAATCGAATGGACATCAGTACATTGTAACTGATGACAAGGAAGGCCCTAACTGTGGTATGTTTGACTATGTCAACTATTTCTTTATTTTCTGCACCAGTTGTATCTCCCTTGTATGGAGATTAGCCTTAAATTGTAATATCAATATTGACAGATGTCATTGAAGGTTATGAATAAAATTTATTTACAGACACTCCCTCCAAACTGATGAAGCGCAAGTGCCCTGTTTCCTTGTGCATCCATTAATGCCATTTTAATTCATGATCACTATCTGGAATCTTTGAAATGCCACCTGCTACCACTAATCTCCAGAGACAGTTATCCGTTTATGTATACTTGATAGCATTGTGTTAACTGAATGAAAATACTGGTCTAATTGTCTGCTTGTGGCATTTGATTAATTTTGATTGTAATTTTGTCATATGCACACAATATAAAATTGAGAGTGTATGGCATATTACATCTATAGAGAGTTTGGTTTACAAATATTCTTAGGTTTAAGTGTGCACTGGTTAGACAGCCCATGGCTGATTCTTTTCATGCAAGAATCATTTTCCTCCATAACTATAAAAGCAATTATCCTTTAAACTGGAAGAGGCGTAAACATGGACTCCTTTAACAGTGACTTTGGAGATAGTAATATAGTAATATTTTCAGATTTTAAGATCATTTCATCCTAAATAATGTGAATTTTTATGGATGTGACAGTAATTTTCTTTCCCATTATTTTGAATTTTGGAGTCGTGTTGTCAGATTGTGCTTGAGTTTTCGTCAAATCATCTTGATTTCTACAACCAGATGAAGTTAAGGTTTTATTTCCATGATCTGAATCCCTTTCTGTGAGCATTGCAAACTGCAAAGTTAACACTAATTTTCAATGCATATAACCTTTGTTTGCAGAACTTGAAAAGCACATACCAGATTTGCATGTTTTGATTACTACACCTTTCCATCCAGCCTATGTAACTGCAGAGAGGATCAAGAAGGCAAAGAACTTACAGCTTCTTCTTACAGCTGGTATAGGTTCTGATCATATTGATCTCAAAGCTGCAGCAGCAGCTGGTTTGACTGTTGCAGAAATTACAGGTACAAGCCTTACTTATAATATGAGTACCCAAACTCTCTAATTATGTACTGTTGGCTAAGTAAATGGGAGAATTTATAGTGTGCAACAGTTAATGCTGCTAATTGATAATTTAATGGTTTCTTTGCACTAAATTTTACAGGAAGTAATGTGGTGTCGGTGGCAGAAGATGAACTCATGCGCATTCTCATACTGATGCGCAATTTCGTGCCTGGATATAAGCAGATTGTTGGGGGTGATTGGAATGTAGCTGCTATTTCGTACAGGTCATATGATTTGGAAGGGAAAACTATAGGTACTGTTGGTGCTGGTCGGATTGGCAAAGAATTACTCAAACGTTTGAAGGTATAATTGGGACCTGTTTCTGATTGCAAGTTGAACAATTTTTAAATATCTTTCGGTGATAAATCCAATCTGTATCTATTGCCAAACTTGAATCTGAAACTGCATTTTCAAATTTACCGTGGATTTTTCTTCTACAGCCCTTCAACTGTAAGCTTCTCTACCATGACCGTCTTTCAATGGGACCAGAATTGGAAAAGGAAACTGGAGCAACATGGGAGAAAAATCTTGATGATATGCTACCGAAATGTGATGTAGTTGTCATCAATATGCCTCTTTCTGACAATACTAAGTATGTTATTGCAGTCATAAGACATGATATCTCCTTTTATTGAGTCAGAGAATGCAATTTTGATAGATGTTTTTATCACAGCAACTGTGTGTGCATAACAATGTTATTATTGTGTCTCTTTCCCTACTGGTTTTGTTAGGGGAATGTTTGACAAGGAGAAAATCAGAAAAATGAAGGAGGGGGTTTTGATTGTAAACAATGCTCGAGGTGCTATCATGGATACTCAAGCAGTTGCTGATGCTTGTGCAAGTGGATATATTGGAGGTTCATTGCAGTTCTTCAATCTACTTTTATGTATATTGTCTTAATGATGGATGTAAAAATTCCTTAAACAGTTCTTTTGCATGTAGAGAGAGTACAAGTAATTTTAAGTATTAGACCATTTAATGGTCAAGACAAAACTGTAATCCTAGGTGCCTTGGCGTCCCGAGGACACTGGAGGAAATCAGAAGAGATCAGGATGCAAAACCTTGGTTGATTGTTTCTGCTTATGAGAGCAGCTTTGTTTTGATAGAAGTAATGGTGAAGGAAGTTGCTAACATAAGGGGCACTCTGTAATGCAGGTTATAGTGGAGATGTTTGGTTTCCACAACCGGCTCCCAAAGATCATCCTTGGCGCTCCATGCCGAACCATGCCATGACTCCCCATATATCTGGGACTACAATAGATGGCCAGGTTTGTGTTTTTGTCATTAGTAATTTCAGAACACTGAGTTTGAACTAGTTTTTGTTACGACAGTTGTTTCATCAATCAAAAGCAAAAGAAGAGAGGATACATCCTATTGCTAACATTCCCGGTGACATGAAGGTTTAATATTCTGATTCTTGTAAGAACTAAGATTAAGTAGTCTAATATTCTGATTCTTGTACGAAGTAAGATTAATTATATCTTCCCGGATGAGTCACAGGGTTTGAGTTTGACTGCATGTTCAACAAGGTTAAAGTTTGGTTCAAATTCATCAATGGATAAAGTTTGGTTGAAATTCATCAATGGAATTGGATACAGTTCAAAAAAACATGTCATTAAGTTCAAACAATATGTTTTCTTACAACAATTTATTTTTCCAAAATAACATTAGTGCATAAATATGTCAGGGACAGAGTGGATAGAACTTTCGTGCTCTGTTTTAAGCTGGCACATGTATATAGACACACATATATAAGATAATGCAACAGATATGTCAAAAACTCGTGTAAAAATTATGGATAAAGTTCAAGTTCATGCTTAAGAAGGATAAAGCTCGGTGATTTTGAACTTTTCTTGTGGCATAGTTTTCAGGTGTGAAGACAATGAAAAGGTACGACTAATTAGTTGGAAATTTGTTGTTTCAGATAAGGTATGCAGCAGGAGTGAAGGATATGTTGGACAAATACTTCAAGGGTGAAGATTTTCCTTCACAAAACTATATTGTTAAGGAAGGAAAGCTAGCCAGCCAGTACCTATAAAGAATCAGCCATGGTTTCTCACATTTTCAGGCTGGTTTATCCCCATCCACAAGCGAGAGCTAGTACAGAACTTGATCAGCACTTAAGTTTTAGCTTAAATAAAA
This sequence comes from Taxus wallichiana var. yunnanensis, assembly GCA_018340775.1. Taxonomy (NCBI): domain Eukaryota; kingdom Viridiplantae; phylum Streptophyta; class Pinopsida; order Cupressales; family Taxaceae; genus Taxus; species Taxus wallichiana. The sequence goes on along the minus strand of CM031239.1, from coordinate 926,538,409 downwards.
TAAATATAACAAGTTTATGCGGTCACACATTGTGGAGACTGATGGTGCCTGAGATAACTTGAAGCCGAGAGTTTCATCTGATTCTCTAAATTAGGATAATTTGAAATATAAGTCATGTGATAGGCAGTCCTTGTCCTGGCTTGGTGGTAATGAATTGATTCAAGTTCCACCATGCACTGTTTTTGTGTTGTCAAAAATTTCATATAATGAGAATGTGGCATTCTATTGTAAGGTATTTTTGTTTAGATTTAAAATGAAATCATATTATCACAAAGGTTAATCATCTAACGAGTATATTTTGTTGCGTTCGAACATTGAATTTGTGAGAGTTGTATCTGTTGGTATGATTAATGTGCAAGTTCTAGGCAGGTTTCAGGTTTTGCTAATTTTCAATTGATTTTTATACATGTGGGTATTTTGAATTTGTGAGAGTTGCATCTGTTGGTATGATTAATGTACAAGTTCTACCCAGGTTTCAAGTTTTGTTAATTTTAAGCTGATTTTTATACATGTGGGTATTTTGAATTTGTGAGAGTTGCTTCTGTTGGTATAATTAACGTGCAAGTTCTAGCCAGGTTTCAGGTCCTGCTAATTTTCAGCCGATTTTTATACATGCGAATATTTTTCATGTTTGGAGGTGTATGATTCTCTGTCTTGGTTATAGCAACGCTATAAATCTAGACAATGATCTGGATACTGGTGCAGTGCAGTGCGCCGATACGGCAAATTTTTAAAAATCTTGGGTACGGTACGCTTTTGCGTACATTTTATATATATACACACACACACATGTATATAAATTATAAATTTAAAGAAGCATTTGCATACTTATTGAAATTTAATTTTCATACATTGCATACTCATTGAAATTTATTATTTCTCTATCACAGTTATTTATCTTAGTAGTGTGATAAGATTCAAGGAGTTTTGATTGTTCATGGTGACCTTCCTTGATCCACTCGGCACAATAGTATTGTCGACATATTACACAAACATCATAACTAAGCGGAAAAATATGGATCCACGCTTTGGTAGGTGGGACGATTAGTCCGAGCACGGGAGAATACTCGCCGAGTTTTGGAAAGCTATCTAGTATTTTTAATTACTAATCTGTCTACAAAGCGATCAAAGCTCATGATTCTTTCGAGAAGATTGCAAGAAGTTGCTTGGTCCAAAAGGTGCAAAAATGGATTTTATGAAAATAAGAAAAATATTGCCATCAATACGTAGAGCTCAAGAAAATATACACTTTTAGAGAAAATGACACTTGAAACAGAGTCACGTAATGAAAGTTATGGCACATGCAAGTTTTTCTTTGCTACATCTTCCCGACCCTTTCCAAAATGGCAATTTTTTTCTCTCCTTTGTGATTTTTCCACCAAAAATCCAAAAAAGGAATAGAATTGCCAAAAAAGGAAAGAAATGCTCTTTGGCAAGTTTTTTTTGGATGGATACGGCTGGAAACGTACCCACAGGGATAGGGTACAATCCAAAATCCAAAAAAGAAAAGAATTGCCAAAAAAGGAAAGAAATGCTCTTCGGCAAGTTTTTTTGGACGGATAAAGCTGGAAAGCGTACCCATAGGGATAGGAGTGCACGGTCCGATGCACGGCAAAACCATACTCGAACCGTACCACTGTCCTGTGGGTACATTTCCAACCATACCTACAAATCTTTGTGCCCGTACCCGATTACAGTATGTTTCCAAACCGGTATGGGACCCTCTAAGGCGTTTCTAGGCTATCTAGCTATAAATGTATTTGTTATATAAGCTATGGATGTCTTGATGCAAGAAACTGTTTAGGGTCCTATGATTTTTGGATGTAGCTTGCTTTACTCTCTGAGAGGGTTAGCATGGCATGTTGCTTGAATTCTGCTTGTCAGGTAGACCGAGCCATATGTAAAATGCATTTATTAGGGTTTACCCTGTGGTTACTAAAAGAACTTTTTATTTTTATAAATACCAAATTAAGTTAAAATGTTTTTCCCGGACATAAATCTCACCATCACGAGTGCCCACAAGGCTGAAAATAATTTTCAATGGAGGAAATGATTGTTAAAGACGCCTAGGCCTTAAGTATTTTGATTTAGCATTGGAATATTTATCCATTAAATTGACTTTTTTTTGTTGCTTTTAGGTGATAATCAGAAGTATTAAATATTATGTGTTGTTGAGTAAATGTCTTTGATTTTAATTATTGAATTGTGACATTTCCATCTATTCATATGATTATTATGTATTAATTGTGATATTTTCATCTATGCATATTCTATAGTCAAGATTCATGTTTATGTATATGGTTGTTATGGGTGTGCATTATTTTTTTAGTTACATGTAATGGTGCATTTTTTCGTCGGTAGGTGTCCACTTTTAAAGTTGCATTTGCTAAAAAGTGTCAAAATTTGACAATATTTTTGGAGCAGATTTTTCTAGCAATATTATTTTCTCCTATTCCAAAATAAATATATAAATATTTGGATTTTGTCTGTATAATTTGCCACTCGTTTGTAATTGCTAGTATTTATATTGAATGTGTTTATAGTGATATTGATGGTTTTGCCAAGTTATTTCATGTCAAATAGGGACGAGTTGACAATTTTACATAGTGGACAATACGGTTGAAATAAGTATAAGCTACCCGGACGGGCGTCGACTCTTAGCTCGGTTAAGATCGCTACATCTTTACAATCTAGAATGTTCAACACATACATCATGTCACTTTGCTCACATGTTTATTCAACAAGAGTACCTCAATCATATCTATTTAATAATGAATACTATCCAGTAAAAATCACAAGTCAAATAAATTGTTTTCCTCACTCTTGTCTCTTTAATGAATAGTGTCCACTTGAAGATCACAAATCGAATATATTAATTTTAAATTTTACCATCACTTATTGTCACTATTTGCATTTGCAAAAAGGCACATCATAGAGTTTTTTTTTAATATTTCAAATCTGTTCTAATGCCACTTGTTATGTCTTATTAATTTTTTTTTTTGAAAAGATGGATAAAGGCAAAAGTCAATTGAAAAACTATCTAGGAATAAATAGACTATAGTCAATTCAATTGTTCCAACCCAATCATATGACAATATATATATATTTTAAATAGTAAAATCTGATAAATATTTATAAAACCTTAAAACTCATGTTAAAAGTAGAAAATTCAACAAAAGTGATTAGTTATAAGTTTAATAATTAATATAAAAGTGAATCCTACTCTAGGACTAATGAGGGTATTGAGAACAAAATCTCCAAATTTAAATAACATGATTTATTGGCAAAAGTTAAAAAATAATATTACTATCATGGAAATTGAGACGTTGTTACTATTATTCGTTTAATAATTTATTTATTATTATTATTTTTAACATTTATAAAAAAAGTCTAGCATAATATTTGCATGATTAGTGCTTTTTTAGTTGGCCTTTGTAATGAAAAATGAACATATTTAATGACATCTCAATATTAACGTGTAATTTTAATTTTTTCAAGAATATAATTTTACTAACCCTTCTATCACAAATTGAAGGAGGTTTAAAGGATTCCAATAACTTTACTTTAACAACAAAAACTTGACACACACATATTATATATTTACGCCAAGGCGTATACTCATTCAAAATGCTATATGATTGAAGCCTTGCTAAATCGACACAATGAGGAAATCAACGATGGAGTTTTCATTTGGAAGATATTCGTTGAAATCTAAGGCTTGTGGCACTGCAGACTGTCACACTACTGTTAGGAAATAAGAGATACAATATGTGGAATAATCCCTTACATAATCGCATAGTAGAAACTAATATGCGAGAAAATATTACGAGATCTCAAATAAAAGTACATAATAAATAACACAACACGAGAGAGACATGATTTAACGTGGTTCACCCAATTTGGGCTACGTCCACCAAGAATCACTTGCTCATTTTATTACAAGCCTCCACTCTCTCAATCTGATACCTAGATCCGTTTGGAGCTATGCTCAACAAACTCTACAGAATTCACACCCAAATTCAAAACACATATGTAATACATTTGCTTGTATTTCTATCATATGCATAAGACCATATAAATAGACAACTGCTTAAGCAGTTTTACAAAACCATGGGTATCAAACAATGGGCAAAAACAAATCCGTCCCATAAACCTATGGGTAGCGAAAGAGGCGGTTTTACAAAACAATGGGTACCAAAACCATAGGCCCAAAAACAGCCCATAACGGTTTACCCGATTACCCATGGGTTAATAAACCACCCATGAAAATTTGTTTGGGGGCTTCGCCTGAACCCCCCCGACCCGCTCACGCGGCGAGATCGCCAGTAAAAATACCCGAGTGTAACACATAGAAGGTGTATCACACTCTAACATGAAAATAGGCTCCTGAAAAACATAACAATCTCCCACTTGGGACCGATTTCCACCGAGCAAGCTTCTCGACCCTTCACATGTCATCTGCGAAGGCCAACCAAAGTTGAACATAGCTTTAGTTTATCCCTTGTGACCACCTTGGTCATCATGTCTCTGAGGATTCTCGACTGGTATGAATCTTCTCCAACTTTAACTTATCTTCCTCCAAAGTTGTCTGATGAAGTGATATCTCAACCGTATATGCTTCGTCTGGAGTGGAAAATAGAGTTCTTAGCTAGGTGTATAACACTCGACTATCACTATGCGACTTACATTCCTCCCGCTATGCCCCAACTCCTCAAGCAATTGTTGTAACCAAATCATCTCTTTGTTTTCCTTTGTGGTAGAACATACTCGGCCTCTGTAGTTGATGAAAGCCACCGGCTTACGTAGTCATGAAATCCACTCACTTTGTCCCACCTACGGTATAAATATAACATGTCATGCTCCTCTTGTTGTCTACATCTCCATCTATGTTTGAATCTACATAACCACGTAAAGTGGTGTCTCGATCCATTGTATCACAAAATTGTCCCCATGGTTCCTCTTAAATACCGAAGGATCCACTTTAACTTGCCATGCTCTTTAACCGGATCATTCATAAATTTACTCACATCTCCCACTTTGCATGGGCAATATCGGGCCTAGTGCACACCATAACATACATCAAACTAACAACTGTTGATGAGTAAGGTACCTTGGACATCTGGTTTCTTTCTGCTCTGTCTTAGGACACTTTGCTCCTTTGATAACTTAAAATGGCACGCCAAAGGAGTCCCAACCGGTTTAACATCCCAGCATGTTAAACCTTGTCAATACCTTCTTAATGTACTCTTCTGAGATAAAGTCAACTTCCATTCCTTCCTATTCCGAGTTATCCTCATACCAGGATTTGTCAAGCTGCTACCACCAAATTCTTCATATCAAAGGATTCACTTAGTTGTTTCTTGAGTACTTTTATTTCTGCATGTTTTTACTGCAACCAACATGTCATCAACATACAAACATAGGATAATATAACTTCCATCATCGAATTTCTTTGTATACACGCATGATGGTCATAATGACATCTAATATAACCTTGCTTCATCATGAAGTTATCAAACTTCTTATACCATTGACGTGGAGCTTGTTTGAAGCCATACAAGCTCTTCTTCGGTTTACACACCATCTCCTCTTTACCTTTGACTTCATAGCCCTCTGGTTTCTTTGCGTATATAGTTCCTCCTCCAAATCACCACGGAGAAATGCGGTCTTTACATCTAAGCTGTTATAAGTGCAAGTTTTCTGTTGCCACTATTCCAAGAACAGTTCTAATAAAAGTCATTTTTACTACAGGAGAAAATATCTCATCAAAATCTATACCTTGTTTCTGTGTAAACCCCTTGACCACCAACCGGGCCTTATATATTTTCTTTCCTCCTTCTTTGTCTTTAACTCTGTACACCCACTTGTTCTGCAATGCTCTTTTACCTTTCGGTAGCTTCACCAAATCCCAAGTCTGGTTCTCCATGAGAGACTTATGCTCCTCATCCATGGCTTGCTCCCACTTCTTCCTGACATCTACTTGCATTGCTTCATCAAAGCTCTCTGGCTCTCCACTATTAGTGAGTAATAAATAATAAAGAGAAGGAGAAAAAGTTCAGGCTCTTTTCTTACCCTAAAAGACCTCCTCACTTTGTAGGAGTTTAGGGTTCTGTTGAGTAGGTTCTGAACCGATTCATGGGTCACTTTCCCATCCGGAAGATCCTCTGCCACTGCATATTCTTTCTTGGATTCTTCCTGTTTTCCTGTGCTTTGCTTATACATGACCTTCTCATTAAAGACCACATCCCTAGATCGAATGATTTTCTTGTCCTTAAAAATCCAACATTTAAACCCAAAGTCATCAACACCATAACCAATGAAAGTATATTTTTCTGATTTAGCTTCTAGCTTGGTCCTATCATCCTTGTCTATATGAACAAACACCTCACATCCAAAGACTCTAAGAAATGAATAATCAACTTTCTTACCATACCATGCCTCCTCAGGTATGCCTCCATCCAAGGCACTTGAGGGTCCTCTGTTTATCAAGTACACAACAAGCTACACTACATCGCCCAAAAAGAAAGAGGAATTCCTACATGTAACCTCATACTCCTAGCACGTTCCATTATTGTTTTGTTCATCCTTTCTGATACCCCATTCTGCTGTGGAGTTCCTGAAACCTGTCTTTTGCTTGCGGATTCCATTCTTAGAATAGTAATAATTAAATTCATTGTTCTGATACTCCCCTCCATTATTTGACCTGAGACATTTTAGCTTAAGACCTGTTTCATTCTCTACCAAGGCTTTTCATTTAACAAAAGTGTCAAATACATCAGATTTGTTTCTAATATAATAAACCCAAACTTTCCTTGTTACATCATCAATAAAAGTAACATAATAACTTGAACCCCAAGAGATGATACCGAGCCGGCCCCACACATCGAAATGTACCAGGCTCTAACTTACTCTCTTCTTTCTTCATAGGTCCAACCTTGAGAAACCTTACTCGCTTCTGTTTCCCATATATGCGGTTCTCATAGAAATCCAAACCTATTTTTGTATATCCGAGTAAATTCTTCTTTATGATGTTCATGCCCTTATGACTCATATGACCGAGCCTATAGTGCCATAATGTTGTATCTACATTTGAAGCCATAAGGTTACAATCATTAGTACTATCAGTGGTTAAATACAAGGTTCCAACCTTCTTACCTCTTGCCACCACAAGAACACCCTTGGTAACCTTCCAAGAGTTAGTTAAGTAAATATCATAAGACAACCATCACTTCCCAATTGCCTCGCCGATATCAAATTTTTCCTTAATGTAGGCACATGTCGACATCCTTCAATAGCCATGTATTCCCATTCTCGCATCTTAACTCAGAGCAGAACATTTTCCAACTATATTGCAAGACTCATCATCACCAAGAAAAACATGCCCAAAATCCCCTTGAACATAATCAACAAAATAATGCCTATGTGGAGTAGCATGAAAAGAAGCCCTTGAATCTAAAACCCAAGATTCAGATAATATTATGCAAAAGAAAGAATCAAAGCATCCCGACATATATTACTGATGCCACATTTGCTTCCTTGTTTTCTTCCTATTGTTTCTTCTTATCCCAAAGCTCCCAACAATCCTTCTTTGCATGCCCAAACTTTCCACAGTTCCAACATACAATCTTGCTATTGGATTTTGACCTTGCCCGATCTTTCGATATTCCACGGTTTCCTCTATTCTTCTGTCTCCCTCTAGTTTCCCTTTGTTAAAGCATTCCCTGAGTAGAAGATTCCCCGGAGCTTTTTCTTCGCATTTCCTCGCTTAGAATCACCCCTACAACATCCTCAAACTTCACTTGAGTTAGTGGGCCGAGTTGCTTACCGCCATTATCGGGGTATTCCAACTTTCGGTAAAGAGCACAAAATTAATAAAGCCCTAACTTCTTCATCAAATTCTATTGTAATCAAGCTAGCATATTCACAACCGTATTGAAATCATTTAAATGATCTCGCTCTTTGAACTACTCTTAGACATCTTCATATTAAACAACTTTTTCATTAAAAATATCTTGTTGGAGGCGAGGGTTTTTCATATAACTTCTTTAAAGCATCCATTAGATCTTTTGTAGTATTTTCCTTTGAAACATTAAATAATACCGAAGATGTAAGACACGGTTGGATCGTTCCAGTGCCTTCCGATCCAACAAATCCCATTCCGCATCTCATCATACTCGAGGGTTTGTTCACCTTCTCAGACAACGGAGTATAAAGATCCTTCTGATAAAGGTAATCTTCCATCTGCATCTTCCAAAGACTGAAATTCTACCCGTTGAATTTATCAACCCTAGATCTTCCATCATCTCGTCATAGCTCCCACTTAAGATAAAACTTTCCTGCGATTCAACACTTCAAAACCAAACCAAGCTCGATACCATTGTTAGGAAATAAGAGATAAAATATGCGAGAATAATCCCTTTCGAAATCGCAACAGTAGAAACTAATATGCGCAGAAAAATATTACGGATCTCAAATAAAAGTACGAGAATAAATAACACAACACGGAGAGACAAGATTTAACATGGTTCACCCAATTTGGGCTATGCCCACCAAGAATCACTTGCTCAAATTTTATTACAAGCCTCCACTCTCTCAATACAATGAGCTATGCTCAACAAACTCTATAGAATTCACACCCGAATTCAAAACACATCTGTAATACATTTGCTTGTATTTCTATCATATGCATAAGACCATATAAATAGACAACTGCTTAAGCAATTTTACAAAACCATGGGTATCAAATAATGGGCAAAAACAAAACCGTCCCATAAACCTATGGGTAGCCAAAGAGGTGGTTTTACAAAACAATGGGTACCGAAAAACCATGGGCCCAAAAATAGCCCATAACGGTTACCCATTACCCATGGGTTAATAAACCACCCATGAAAATTTGCTTGAAGCCCCGAACCCCCTTGACCCGCTCACTTTGGCGAGCGGGACCATTTGTAAAAATACCCAAGTGTAACACATAGAAGGTGTACCGCACTCTAACATGAAAATAGGTTCCACAAACATAACAACTACTCGCATGCATTGGATTTCTCAATATATGTCTCCTGTGATCAATATTTTATTGCTGCAACATAAAAGGAAAAAGGATGAGAGCTATCGAAGAGTCCTAGGGGAGAGGACCCCATAACCATGCACCCTAACTTTAGGGGCACGTAGATATATGTAGGGGTCTCGTCAACATAAAAAAATTATATCATCGTATAGCGTATCATCATGCCACATCGCATTTTCGTTTCAAGCGCGTGTTTATTTGGAGATAAAAGTAGTCTTTGAATTGATTTAAAATGAAAAAAAAATATAAAACATTTGAAAGAGGTACCAATGACCGAGCGCCCTATGTGTCACATTATCATTGGCTCTAAAAAGTGTCATTAATCAAATAGTGAAACAACTATTAGTCATTTTTTTAACAACCAATGGTGAAAATCAATGTACATATATTGGTACCCACGCTTATGGGGTCCTCTCCCCATCGGAGAGTGTGTTGTCCATTTCCCGCCCTAAAAGACGTGTGTTAATAAAATTATTAATATACATGTAACCCTTAAAAGAAATTGTGTAATAACATTTTTCTGTAGTGTTTTTAATTCAGATAAAATAGATTTCATATCAGGGCTTCCAATGCTGAATATCTCCCATCGTTCATCCAGAAAGGCGACCCCTCCGATATAGTTCTGCAGCTCATATTTCACCAATTCAAATTACTGGACGAAGCAGATTGGATTTTGGGAACATCGTTCACGAATCGAAATCGATGCAAATTGATTCAACCCGTAATTACAAAGTTTTGCTTATTTCAGTGGGTTCTTTGCTTCCGTCTGCTTATTTTAATGACGAAAAGGACGACATAGTAATGTACAACTTGTTTGAGGAGTCCAAAAGTTGCATTCCATGGCTGGATTCGAAGCCCAAATGCTCAGTTTCAGTATGCCTCTTTTGGAAGCCTCATTCACATGCCAAAAGCCCAGTTCGAGGAAATCGTCATGGGTTTCTTACAGAGCGGGAAATACGTTCTGTGGGTAGTCCGGATGGATATTGTCCACTCTAAATCCTCAAATGTTTTGCTCCATGATTTCATTTCCGCAGTGGTCTGAGCAGTACACAAACACAAAGGTGTTAGTAGAACAGTGGAAGGTGGGATTGAGCCTCAAATGCGCATCTGAAGATGGAATTGTCGACAGATAAGAAATAGCAAAAGCTGCGATGACAGTAATACAAGGTGAGGAAGGAATAACAATGAGAGAGTGTTGAGTGTGTTGTTCGAGGTGGCAAATGGAATGGGGTCAAAGCGCACAGTCGAGAGTCGATACATGGATTTGGTGGTAGCGGTGAATCTTCCCACGTGTGTCTACACGTCCCTGGCTTTGGAGGACATTCATCTGCACAAATCGACGTTGATGGACTAGAGGCTGAGGGGCTATGGGAAGGTTGTGGGGTTCTTTGTATCAAATTGTGGAGGACATGCTCCACGTGGATGCGGGGACCGTTAATACCACTTACCCTAAAGTTCATGGGATGGAAAAATCTAGGCTTATAGTGAACGAGCTCAATGTCAAGGAAAAGAAATTTCTCTCACCATTTGGACACAAAATGGCCACCCCCTCTTCTTAGTTTTGGTGACTATGTTGCCACTAGGTCCTGATAAATGTAGACACCATATAATTTGTGCAACTCATTTGTTATGTCAAAGGTGTGTTCTCAAATAGATTGTATATGGATGAAACCTACCTTGCTCTAACACTAAGCTAAGTCGGTGTTGAAGACATAATTTTTAATTGTGCTCTTCCAATCAATTTTTTGGAATTCGGATGCATCTTCCTCGTCCATTCTCAACTTTTAACCTTTTCAATGTCGTAAAACGGTCACTAGGAAGAGCCCAGAAACACCAAAAATATATCGGTTTCAATGAGTCTTCTGATATTTTAATCACTTCCTTGGCTCATACAAAACCGCACATTCTAACCCAGGAGCACCATAATATAAAAACGCATTTTTCCTCAATCTTCAGAGTTTTTTACTCTCCTATCATGAATTCAACAGTAGCGAGTTCAAACTGCAGCACCATTAAAAACAATATTTTTTGTTACGTCTTTTTTATTTATTTTGACACATGCAAGCTCATATTACACTCATGCAAATAATGCAAGTGAGATTGAGATGATAAAGTGGACCACATGTAACAAATATTTTTTTGGTGGGGGCACTCTAAGATGTGGTAAAGGTGTACGACATGCATGTATTTTAATTCCAACATTTTAATCATGTTTTCGTCTTATCTAACAAATTAAACTTCAAATCGATAAACTTGATGCCAAATAAAATAATAGAAAAACCTTTTTCTATGTCGGTGGTTGTGATGTCACCAATAGATAACCCTTGGCACATCTGAGAACGATTATCCTCCTTGAAAATCAAATTACAGATAGAACCCATGCATGGAGGACATAAGAGCCATTTCTTCCGAAGACACGAACAACATTTTATATCAATGGTTATTGATCGAAAACTCTATCAAGATTGTTGACGAGTGAATCCCTTACATTTCCTAATTGTCAGGAAGATTCCTTAATCGTAAATGTTCATAAAAATGTGGTGAATGTGTAGAACATACAACATGTATTTTATTTCCAACATTTTAATCATGTGTTCATCTTATCTAGCAAATTAAACTTCAAATCGATAAACTTGATGCCAAGAAAATAAAATAAAATAATAGCAAAACCTTTTTCTATGTCGGTGGTTGTGATGTCACCATTAGATAACCCTTGGCACATGCTGAGAACTGTTTTCCTCCTTGATAATCAAATTACAGATAGAACCCATGCATGGAGGACATAAGAGCCATTTCTTCCGAAGACACGAACAACATTTTATGTTAATGGTTATTGATCAAAAACTCTATCAAGACTGTTGATGAGGGAATCCCTTACATTGCCCTAATTGTCAAGAAGATTCCTTAATCATAAAGGTGCATAGAAATGTGGTAAAGGTGTACAACATGCATGTATTTTATTTCCAACATTTTAATCATGTGTTCGTCTTATCTAACAAATTAAACTTCGAATCGATAAACTTGATGCCAAAAATAAATTAAAAAATAATAAAAACCCTTTTCTATGTTGTTGGTTGTGATGTCACCATTACATAACCCTTGGCACATGCTTGAGAATGGTTTTCCTCCTTGAAAATCAAAGTACAAATACAACCCATGCATGGAGTACATAAGAGCCATTTCTTCCGAAGACACAAACAAGGAACATGGTATGTTGTATTCCCTTTACACTTACATGTGTTCTAACTACCATAAAAACATAAGGACTGAAATTAGAAGCACCTATTGACATTAGTAGTATTGATCGACCCCTCATTTCCTTCTAAGATATCCCAAAAAATATGTTTCCTTGATATCTTGAACACCGCAACCATTTTATCCTTCTAACAATTGAAAAAGAATGACATGTGGTTGTAGGAAAGAAAAATTTGACATCAGTCCCCGCAACACTTTCCATGTCCTTGGACTTCTCATCCATCTACCCCTTCTTTATCTCCCTCTTCATCTTTTGTTATTCTAGTCCCTCCATTTTCACATCTTCGATGTATTCCCTCTTATAGACTATTGAACCCGCTCCAAATACAAATACAGAGACACGTATACAAAGCTAGATCAATCAATTTGTATATAGTAAAATGAGGACATATTACAGTTATAGATTTATCTCCGTTTGTAGGTCTGATTTAACCCATAATGGTGTTGATTTTAGGATGGCTATTAGCGAGAGCTCTGTTTAGCGCATCCCCCTAACGTTTTGTTTATTTATTTGATTTAATTGTCGCTGCAACTATCCAATTGATGCTAAATTTACAACATTAACTTGGGTTTCCGTGGTTAACGCCTTCAGATCTCAAATAAAGTGCTTTTATTATTATGTAAGGAAAATGACAGGTCTAAAAGGGCGTTTAGGATGTGTCACTCTCTATGTTACGCTTTGGGTTTTCAAGAGCGCTTGACGTGGTTGGTGGATTTTTTTGATATGGGTATATTTTTCCCCCTTGAACTTTTATTTTTCTATTAAATAGATGGAGAAACAAACAACAATTACTGATACTTTTGAGGCTATATGATTCATATCATATCTTTTCAATCGCAATCTTATCAATCTAAGGAATATCTATATCGAATGCCCTTAAAAAACAAAGTTAAAATATGTCCTACCTCTCCAAACCCTAAATTTCCTACATTAAACTTGTCTTATTAAGAAAATTTGATAATGGCGTTCAATATGCCGATAAATTTAAAATATCTATAACCTGCAAACCCTAAAATTTCATTTCTATACTTGTCATATCAAGGAATTATTGATGAAAAGGCATAAAAGGTGTCTGCGACGTTTAATTGTTGTGAAAGCTCCCAACACCAATAAAATGTGTGCAATCAACTTGCCTAATACACTAATTTTATTTCTATTATTGGAAAATGATAGAGTGCTCTATTTGTATATATGCTTGATAGATGGATGGGAGATTGAGACGTGCTTTAATATGTAGTTACCAAGAGGTGTAGATACATAAATATTTTATTATAAAATGATATGTAGGTAAAAGACAAGTAGATTGAAGATTGTCAAAAGAGGACACACATTTAATATGTAGTGTAAGAGTGTTTATTAAGCAATATTCCACCTACCATGTAACAATAAGATCAACAATACATATGAAATCCATGAGGGGGAGTAGTTTTGTTTTGGTTTGTTTTATCTTTTAAGGGCAAGCCTTTTTTAGTTCTTGTTGCATTTTCACTTCCGCGATACTTTTCTTCCTCTCCTTACATTCACATATATACCAATATTTTTTTCCACGACGTCTTGAACAACACCCCTATTCTCCTTCAAAGGATTTCCAAATGCTTCGTCAAGTTCTTCTACATTTGAGTTTCACATTGTTTCTACTTTCTCTTTTACTGCAAATTGCACTTTTTCATCATCTAACCCTTCATCTTCACCCCTCTTCCTCTCCCAATGTTTCTCTCCTTCCAATATGAATCCTTCAAAATATCCCCTTTGGCGTTCCCATCGTACATTTCACATACGATTGCTAAGATAAGCCACAACCATTGTTCCTTCCTCCAAAAGGATATCCAAACACATACCTCCCACATTTAAACAATTGACAAGCTCCACACGAAGAAGCGAGCCATAATATTAACTCTGTGAAGATTAGATTGAAATGATGAAAATGGAATGGATGAAGTGGTAATGCTTCTATTTCTAGAATAATACCAAGTGAAAAGAAAATAACGTAGAAATCCAGTTCCTTTATTTGAACAAAAAGATGAAGAACAACTTAATATCACAAGAGAGCCCGGCCATGACGAAAACTACAACAAAAATAACAAGGTGAATTCTCCAAGTTTGATGTGTGGGATTGAATTTACAAGTTAATAGGAGGTTTAATGGACCGTCGCTCATTAAATTCCACTTTAGAATCACACACTATCATAGACTTTTGATCTCAGATTAAATTTATATTTAGATAAGAGGAGGTTCAACGCATTAAGAAACTGTTTATTTTGGAGATGTTGGTAATTTTTATACTCCAAATAATATCAATGTCACTATGCCAAAAGTGTTCCCTATTAGAATCGGGGTAGCTGATTCTGACACCGCTCAAGAATGTGGATGACAAAGATTGTAGTTTGAGGGGATGCATTGAACACATATTGCACTCAATTTTTTAGTTCGTCCCCTTTGAACATATATTGCACTCAAATAAAATATGCGACCAAGATAAAGAACATTTAGTGGAACACAATGCACTGCTCCTCCCTCATACCCCATCTTCTTTGCCCCCATCCTCTCCCTCTTATTCACTTCCTTAAGTTTTAATTCTTTGCTCTATCCCCTTCGGCATTCTCATCATACATTTCATGTACGATTGCTAGTATATATAAAACTTTTCTCTTTAACAAAATCCTGTCATCTATTACTTGCTTTAAGGTGGGTTATGAGCAAAATAATGAGCTAACATAACCGTGCTCTTTTTATCCACTTTGAACACACAACATTTTAATAAAATAAAAATCAACACAAATTATTGACACATAACATGTTCTTCTTAAATCATTCAATTTACACTACATAATTTTGGTTAGTGCAATATGAACTTTGCTTGGACTTGTAAATGTAAGTCCACACCAAAACAATAAGTTATCAATGCATTTATAAATTTATAAATTACTATAGCTTTCTCAAACAAAGCTTAAGTTTTTATGTATTTTTGAATTGAGTGATGTTAATTCGGAGGTGCCTTCTCACTATTATATTGGTTGATTAGTTGCGAGTTAAGTATATTTGTTGTCTTACTATCTTGGTTTGATATGCCTCTTCAAAGCATCTTAGAATTGTTTCTACGATTCTAAAATTTATAATTAGTCAAAAAATCAACCCCATATTGTTTGGTGGGTGTGATCCGCAATAACATATAAATCCCAATGTATCATGTCCCTTATGCCAAGAGGGATGGCACCACAATGGAAGTGCCTCGATCACTAACATAATGGTTGATTGGTCATGGGTTAAGTATGCTTATTGCCTTGCTAACTGCAGGACCAAATATGCCTCTTCAAAGGCATCTATAGATTGTTTCTACAACTCTAAAAATTATCATTCAATCAACAAACTAATTCCACATTGGTTGGTTGGTCTAACCTGCGACAACATATACATCCTAATATATCGTGGTCCTTATACCAATAGGGGTGACACCCCATTGGAGGTGGGCCTCTTACCAACATAATCATTGATTGGTTGTGAGATTAATGTGTTTGCTTCCTCAGCCTTCGCCTCTCCTCCCCCATGATTTCAAAAAAATCAAAACCATTCTCTAGAGTTACCTTTTGACAAATACCTTATTATTTGGGTGAGGCATACCTCTTTAATGCATCTTAAAATTGTTTCATCGACTCATTTTGCTATCAATATAACCATTCCGTTTGACACAAATACTAGTCATAAATTTGATCAACCTAAATTTGAAAATAAAAATTGTGAGTGTCATTGCACACTAACCAACCCAAAAAAACAAAAACAAATAAATTATATATTTTTATACAAAAGTTGTTGGAATATAAAATCCCAAACACTATTAAAAGTGAAAAAAATGAATGATTGGCGAAATTTTTCCTGCCATCTTGCCTTGGCGGGAACTAATAATACAGTGTACAGGGACACATGATTTTCACGATACATTGGATAAGTATGGCAAAGCAGAAACAAAAACAAAAATTTGCTGTGGGTGTATTTTTAACGTAATCAAGAATTTGTCTATTCCTGTGCACGACAGTCAACGCAATCTTGCAAATTTTGTAGATGTCGAGTCAGCTTTGGCAGAAATTACCAGAAATTCAAACATTTTAGGCCACCATACTTACCCCCTCGTGGCTCCATAAGTTGAAAACTGTGTTTGCGGAAATTTAAGACCGAATAACCAGAAATGCAAGCATGCCCACTATTTTATACCATACCCCCTCGTGGCTCCATAGGTTAAATTAAGTTTGCCCGCCATTTTAGACCACCCCTTAATGGCTCTAAAAGCTAGTCCAGAAAAACAAACCTTGCATATTCACTGTCTTCCTAAACAAATAAGTTCTAGTCTAATTTGGAGAGCTCTACTAAAATTGACCTGAACTCTTGTAAACTGATTAAGACCCGCGTGGATGTGTGTTTACCCACTTTCCCCAAAATACTGCCTATGAAATAATATTATATAATACCCTTTTCACTCTTGTATTTATATCACAATTTTCCTTATCTTTTTGCACTGGTTTGCACCGAAAGCTCGTGGCAATGGCAATGACAATGGCCCGCAAGAGAGCTGTTATTTCTGCAATGCGGGCTCTCTCCCCACTCTCATCCGTCAGAGAATTGCATGTAAGCAATCATCACAACCTATTGTCTCTTATTGAGTTTTGTCTGAAATTTTAAATGGATGAGCGAAATTTCATTTAAATTTTTTTAAAAAGTTGAAGTGGGTAGGCGAAGTTTTACCGAATTTAAGGTAAAAATGAAATGGGTGGGGAAATTTTACTCAAATCTGTTAGAATTTTGAAATGGGTCAGCGAAATATTACTGAGATTTGCTCAAAAAAGGGTAATGGGCGAGGATTTTTTTTGAAGTTATCGTTGAAATTGAGTATTAAGGTTTTTATGATTCATCAAACTACCTTCAAATTTTGTGATCGCTGAATTTGATTTTAATTGAAAAATGACATGTTTTACCTTTCCTTCGCATGAACGTTAATGGGTTTTGATTTTCTTGTATGTAGTCGTAAGAGCTCTAGTCCTGTTATCATAGTATTCTGATGATCCTGATATGCTGCCGTAACCTCTGGGGCTTTTCTGCACGGAGCTCATTTGAATTGGATGATGGGACAGAAGAGGATCAACCTTTGAAAATAGACAGATTCAAAAAAGCCGTGGTTTCCCTTTTGTTTTTGTCGTTTTTATTTATTTCTTTTTAATTGTTATTGATCCATACTTGTGAGTAAATACCATGTTAAAAGATGTAATTGCCTTTTTGCTTGAAGTGGGCATTAATCAGTTTTCTTGCAAGTGCCGTTAAGAGTTCCAGAACTATTATCATAGTATTCTGATGATCCTGATGTGCTACCCTGATAGAGCTCAATTCAATTAGATTATGTACCAACTTAGGATCAGCCACTGAAATTTCACAGATTGATAAACACCATGGGCGTAGTCCCATGGAGGGACTTCCGCTGCTGTTTTTGGCAGGAAAATGTCCCATGATTACATTTCAAGTGTGCTACAGGAAAAAATAGAATCTTTCTTTGGAAAATAGGAGCTCCAATTCTTTTGCCTGCTGAGTTTTAAAGGTCGCAGGGGAGGGGGCCCTGGAAGTTCACCCCTACAGTTCAGTGTTTTTAACTTTTTTTCTACCCACCTGGCACATACTATGCATTACCGCCATTAATTTGTTGTAAATTTGGAGGAAAATTTTCCCGAAAATATCTCAGTGGGTGTTGTCAACAAAATTTAGGAAAAACATGAGACCATACTAGTTCTAGAATGCCCCTAAATTTCCGTGGCCATCCCCAGATCCCCAGTATCGGTTGCTCGAGAACAATGTATACTAATCTCTTCCCTTTGTTGCTATTCCCTTTTAACTGCATTTGGTCTATAATTGTGAGGCCATGTTATGCAGAAAACTATAGTTGTCATTTTATTTTTAATCGTAATTGATCTAATAGTTTTGAGGATGTAAGTTGTGAAAATTTTGTCATTTTGTTATTTCTTCTACTGGTGAAGGGATGGCACTTGGTAAATACTCATTGATGTGTCCTGCAGATCAATTTGGTCTAAAAGGGCATCTTATCTCAACGAAGCATGCCTACAGCAGCTTGAGCCTCCGTTGGTTATGCAGGAAGTGCTCCAACTTGTCACTAGACCATGAACAAACCTGTCAAAAAGTCTTCTAAATTGTGGGCTGTTCCTTACAGACCATCGTTGCATTTTCTAGAAGAAATAACCTCTTACGTGCATAGAACCCAATTTTATTGGACAAAGATCCTTTTTGGGGATCCAAAATTCCCTCAAGGTTGTTTGACTGTGAATCATGCAAGTGCCTGTATGTTTCTTCTCCAATTTTCTCCGCTCTCATCTCACATGCTTCTGCATAGTTCTCAATTTCCTTGGGAGATATACCCCATTATGCATTTTATTTTTCTTTTGCTTTTTTTCTATAGCCTCTACATTTACTTAACTACACATGGCTTAACTTGAACTAGATTGAAAGATGCACCTAATTGTGAGAGTCTAAGCTTTATATCAAATATTTATAGCTTAATAACTTACATCTATATCTGTTCTGTTTCATTTTCTTTATCCGTATTTGACTTTCTTCTGTTTTCTTCCTACCCCAACTTTAGTACAGACTGTAAGTTGTGATCAATTGGAGTCCTGACTTTGTATTACAAGATTAATGAAGTTCTGATTTTTTTTTGTTTTCTTTCCTTCTGGTCTCTTTGGCCTTATGTTTTCTGCCTCTGTTTGTGACCAGGTGGGGAGCCAAATTTATAAACACCCCAAATACTAAATCACGGTTTGCTCTTTTCTCCCTGTATTCTAATTTTCTATGGTCATGTCTTGCAGGCTCCTGCAGGAGCAAATAAAGTTGTTGGAGTCTTTTACAAGGCCAATGAATATGCTTCAAAGAATCCCAACTTCCTTGGCTGTGTGGAAAATTCTTTGGGTATACGAGAATGGCTAGAATCGAATGGACATCAGTACATTGTAACTGATGACAAGGAAGGCCCTAACTGTGGTATGTTTGACTCTGTCAACTATATCTTTATTTTCTGCATCAGTTGTATCTCCCTTGTATAGAGATTAGCCTTAAATTGTAATATCAATATTGACAGATATCATTGAAGGTTATGAATAAAATTTATTTACAGACACTCCCTCCAAACTGATGAAGTGAAAGTGCCCTGTTTCCTTGTGCATCCATTAATGCCATTAGGTTGTAGGCTATCTGTGCAAGTGAAGTGACCCTTGCAATTTTAATTCATGATCACTATCTGGAATCTTTGAAATGCCACCTGCTACCACTAATCTCCAGAGACAGTTATCCGTTTATGTATAATTGATAGCATTATGTTAACTGAATGAAAATACTGGTCTAATTGTCTGCTTGTGGCATTTGATTAATTTTGATTGTAATTTTGTCATACACACAATATAAAATTGAGAGTGTATGGCATATTGCATATATAGAGAGTTTGACTTACAAATATTCTTAGGTTTAAGTGTGCACTGGTTAGACAGCCCATGGCTGATTCTTTTCATGCAAGAATCATTTTCCTCCATGACTATAAAAGCAATTATCCTTTAAACTGGAAGAGGCATAAACATCGACTCCTTTTACAGTGACTTTGGAGATAATAATATAGTAATATTTTCAAATTTAAAGACCATTTCATCCTAAATAATGTGAATTTTTATGTATGTGACAATAATTTTCTTTCCCATTATTTTGAATTTTGGAGTCATGTTGTCAGATTGTGCTTGAGTTTTCGTCAAATCATCTTGATTTCTACAACCAGATGAAGTTAAGGTTTTATTTCCATGATCTGAATACCTTTCTGTGGCATTGCAAACTGCAAAGTCAACTTACTAATTTTCAATGCATATAACCTTTGTTTGCAGAACTTGAAAAGCACATACCAGATTTGCATGTTTTGATTTCTACACCTTTCCATCCAGCCTATGTAACTGCAGAGAGGATCAAGAAGGCAAAGAACTTACAGCTTCTTCTTACAGCTGGTATAGGCTCCGATCATATTGATCTCAAAGCTGCAGCAGCAGCTGGTTTGACTGTTGCAGAAGTTACAGGTACAAGCCTTACTTATAATATGAGTATCCGAACTCTATAATTATGTACTGTTGACTAAGTAAATGAGAGAGTTTGTAGTGTGCAACAGTTAATGCTGCTAATTGATAATTTAATGGCTTCTTTGCACTAAATTTTACAGGAAGTAATGTGGTGTCGGTGGCAGAAGATGAACTCATGCGCATTCTCATACTGATGCGCAATTTCGTGCCTGGATATAAGCAGATTGTTGGGGGTGATTGGAACGTAGCTGCTATTTCGTACAGGTCATATGATTTGGAAGGGAAAACTATAGGTACTGTTGGTGCTGGCCGGATTGGTAAAGAATTACTCAAACGTTTGAAGGTATAATTGGGACCTGTTTCTGATTGCAAGTTGAACACTTTTTAAATATCTTCCATTGATAAATCCAATCTGTATTTATTGCCTAACTTGAATGTGAAACTCCATTTTCATTTTTACCGTGGATTTTTCTTCTACAGCCATTCAACTGTAAGCTTCTCTACCATGACCGTCTTTCAATTGGACCAGAATTGGAAAAGGAAACTGGAGCAACATGGGAGAAAAATCTTGATGATATGCTACCTAAATGTGATGTAGTTGTCATCAATATGCCTCTTTCTGAAAAAACTAAGTATGTTATTCCAGTCATAAGACATGATATCTCCTTTTATTGAGTCAGAGAATGCAATTTTGATAGATTTTTTTATCTCAGCAACTGTGTGCATAACAATCTTATTATTGTGTCTCTTTCCCTACTGGTTTCATTAGGGGAATGTTTGACAAGGAGAAAATCAGCAAAATGAAGGAGGGGGTTTTGATTGTGAACAATGCTCGAGGTGCTATCATGGATACTCAAGCAGTTGCTGATGCTTGTGCAAGTGGATATATTGGAGGTTCATTGCAGTTCTTCAATCTACTTTTATGTATATTGTCTTAATGATGGATGTAAAAAATCCTTAACTGAAACAGTTCTTTTGCATGTAGAGAGAGTACAAGTAATTTTATATATTAGACCATCTAATGGTCAAGACAAAACTGTAATCCTAGATTCCTAGGTGCCTTGGCTTCCTAGGACACTGAAGGAAATCAGAAGAGATCAGGATGCAAAACCTTGGTTGATTGTTTCTGCTTATGAGAGCAGCTTTGTTTTGATAGAAGTAATGGTGAAGGAAGTTGCTAACATAAGGGGCACTCTGTAATGCAGGTTATAGTGGAGATGTTTGGTTTCCACAACCGGCTCCCAAAGATCATCCTTGGCGCTCCATGCCGAACCATGCCATGACTCCCCATATATCTGGGACTACAATAGATGCCCAGGTCTGTGTTTTTGTCATTAGTAATTTCAGAACACTGAGTTTGAACTAGTTTTCGATTACGATTGTTGTTTCATCGATCAAAAGCAAAAGAAGAGAGGATACATCCTATTGCAAACATTTCCGGTGGCATGAGGGTTTAATATTCTGATTCTTGTAAGCACTAAGATTAAGTAGTCTAATATTCTGATTCTTGTAAGAAGTAAGATTAATTATATCTTCCCGGATGAGTCACAGGGTTTGAGTTTGACTGCATGTTCAACAAGGTTAAAGTTTGGTTCAAATTCATCAATGGATAAAGTTTGGTTGAATTTATCAATGGATAAAGTTCAAATAAACGTGTCATTAAGTTGAAGCAATAAATTTTCTTACATCAATTTATTTTTCCAAAATAACATTAGTTCATAAATATGTCAGGGACGGAGTGGATAGAGCTTTCGTGATCTGTTTTAAGTTGGTATACCGTATATGTATACACAGACACATGTATAAGATAATGCAAAAGATATGTCAAAAACCCCCATGTAAAAATAATGGATAAAGTTCAAGTTCATGTTTAAGAAGGATAAAGTTCCGTGAATTTTGAACTTTTCTTGTGACACAGCTTCCAGGTGTGAAGATAATGAGAAGGTATGACTAATTAGTTGGAAATTTGTTGTTTCAGATAAGGTATGCAGCAGGAGTGAAGGATATGTTGGACAAATACTTCAAGGGTGAAGATTTTCCTTCACAAAACTATATTGTTAAGGAAGGAAAGCTAGCCAGCCAGTACCTATAAAGATTACTTGTTAAGGAAGAATGAGCCATGGTTTCTCACATTTTCAGGCTGGTTTATCCCCATCCACGAGCAAGAGCTAGTACAGAACTTGATCAGCAATTCAGTTTTAGCTTAAATAAAATAAATATATCAAGTTTTTGTGGTCATGCATTGCGGAGACTAATAATGCCTGAGACAACTTGAAGCCTAGAGTTTCATCTGATTCTCTAAATTAGGATAATATGAAATAAGAGCCATGTGATATGCAGTCCGTGTCTTGGCTTGGTGGTAATGAATTAATTCAAGTTCTACCATGTACTGTTTTTGTGTTGTCATACATTTGAGAATGTGGCATTCTAGTTTTAAGGTATTTTTGTTTAGATTTAAATCAAATAATATTATCACAAAGGTTAATGATCTAACGAGTATATTTTGTTGGGTTCGAACATTGATTTTGTGAGAGTTGCATCTGTTCGTATGATTAATGTGCATGTTCTAGCCAGGTTTCAGGTTTTGCTGATTTTCAGCTGATTTTTATACATGTGGGTCTTTTTCATGTTTGGAGGTGTATGATTCTCTGTCTTGGTTATAACAACACCCTAAATGTATTTGTTATATTGGCGATGGATGTCTTGATGCAAGAAACTGTTTATGGTCCTATGAGGTTTGGACGTAGCTTGTTCGACTCTCTAAGAGGGTTAGCATGGCATGTTGCTTGAATTCTGCTTGGCAGTTAGACCAAGCCATATGTAAAATGCATTTCTGGGAGTTTACTCTCTGGTTAGTACAAGAACTTTTTATTTTTATAAATACCAAATTAAGTTAGATTGTTTTTCCCGGACATAAATCTCACCATCAGGAGTGCCCACAAGGTTGAAAATAATTTTCGATGGATGATATGACTGTTAAAGACGCCTTGGCCTTAAATTTTTTGATTTAACATTGAAATTTTTATCCATTAAAGTGACTTTTTTTGCTTTTAGGTGATAATCAGAGATATAAAATATTATGTATTGGTGAGTAAATGTCTTTGACTTTAATTATTGAATGGTGACATTTCTATCTATTCATATGATTATTATGTGTTGGTAAATAAATGTCTCTGACGTTAATTGTGATATTTTCATCTATTCATATGATTAATGTGCCAAATTTCTATAGTCGAGATTCATGTTTGTAATGCCGAACAGTTTATTATGTAAATGGGTATTATGTGGGGTTTATGAGTTCTGTGCTGTGGTTATGGTAATGTCATATGCAATCTGTTTTAGCTCCTGCTCGGTGATGGATGTCTTGATGTAAGGAGTTGTGTATGTTGTACTAAAATATTTGGATGTAGCTTGATAAGATGTGAGAGGTTTCTCTATACATGTTCTTGATATTTTGTTTAAATTCTGCATAAGAAATAATTGAGTAAACATATAAAATGATTTTATTTTGGCATCCGGCATTTTGGTTAATCCAAGATTTTTGACTAATCCAAGTCCAACTGGGGATTTTGCGGACAACTCACTGAATGACTAATTTTTGTCTTATGGTAGAAAAGCAAGAGAATCAGGTAATGCAGAATGCTAAGAAGGCCTTGTTGACATGGGAAAAGCTATCATGTATAACGGTTGTAATCCGTGCTTTGTTGATACACGAAATCTATTATGTATAATGGGAGCAATCTCTTCAATAGATCTTTTGTCATGAGACTACTAAAAATTAATTGGATTTGATAATTTTTGAGGAGGACATCAAGAGATTCAAAACATAATGTGGAGCAGTTCTCTACGAGAATCTGAAAGGTTGTTTGATAACTGTTTTGGTGCCCTCTAGAGCGTCCCCTAGAGTGTTAATCTTTCATTAACAATTTCTATGATTTTGGTGCCCTCTAGAGCGTCCCCTACTGTAGTGTTAGGTCGAGGAGGGGAATTGCTATAATAAGCTCTCTTACACTCGACCAATGAATGGAGAGCATTTGACCCCTCTACTCTAGTGATGGGATGAAGAGGGCCTTTACACATTATATAGTCTCTTGACATAAGTTATTTGCATTGAGAAAAGAATAATTATGTAGAGGTTCTCGATTATTATCAAACAAATGTGATAGTTATATATGATCCAAAGAGTCTAATTTGGGGTTCAACCTCTTAGAATGTGCACCTTACCTCCCCTTGAGAGGTATCTCTCCTTCAACAAGATCACCTTGTTGGAGTCAATAGTTTTATCATTTTTACTCTAACTTAAGAAGCCAAACAATTGGTTGAAGTTCAATATCGAATTTCTCAAGTTGCTGAAAATAACGAGAAGTTATATGATAAATTAAAAGATCCACAACCCTTGAGGTTAAATTGTATCACATGATTTTTGTTGTTGACCAAGTTATGCTTGTAGGTAATTTCATGCGGGGTGTTTGCTTGCGTGTCTTGATTTTTTTTTTTGAGTAGTACTTTATAAACTTATTTCAATTTTCAATATAAAAAAATTGTAAGAACCAATAGAAAGTCTTAAGATTTTAGTTTAAGTTGTTCCTTTACACTCTGAAATGTAAAGATAAAAAATTGTACATATTGTGTATTCCGTCCTACAACCATTAAGATGGTGTTATTAACACGTTAATCAATGCACACTACAATTATTTGTAATTAGCTAGTATATATGTCTTAAATAGATTTATTTGAAAAAATACTTTAAAACATAAATTTTAAGGTGTCCGTATTTTGATAAATTTGTTGCTAAGATGAATGCTACAACTAATGGAATCTTCCTCGGTTGCTTTTCTGGTCAGGGCATGTGATCCTCTCTTGTCATGCTCCTCATGACCATTTCCTTAATGCCTTGTCTCTTGATAGAGATCTTGATGTTTCAACACCCTCATAAGCTTCATGATGCTCTTGTGTTCACCTTCCATCAAAGTGGCAATCTTTTATACACATTGGTTCAATCTGCTCTTCCTTGCCATGGTGTGATTCACATGATGTTCCTCCTCTTGGAAAGAGAATTGAACACAAGGTTAGAGTTGGAATGTGGAGATCATCAACTTCCTCCTTGTGACTCCCTTGAACTTCAAAATTCACCTCTGTGACAAAGATATCTCCTTAGATGGAATCAACCTCGGAGACCCAAACACCTTCTTGTCCACCCGTTCCTCATTGAAAATGTCTTCTTCTTTATAGACCTTGTTTGATATCACTTTCCTTTCATGGTCCGCATCACTTATCATCCCAAATTTGATTGGTGGCAAACCAAGATGTTTATGATCCTTATCATTGCCAAGTACAGAAATTGCTCCCATACTCAACTGAAAGTGCATCTGTGAAATTATGGGTCTGCACAATTCACCATGATATCTCACAACCGGCCCAATCACTCCTATATGTTCCTTCGTTAGCATGGGAAGCTCAACATCCTTGTTTTTAAGACCAATATCCCGACACTTACTAATTTTTGTGTCTTAATTTAGGAAGTCTATTTTTAGTTACAAGTTACTTAATTTGACACTTTTGAGTGTTCTTGATATGCAAGGAGCAATGAAAACTCAGAGAATCAATTGTTGCTACACTTACTATCTATAGATTGTGAAGCTTTGTAACACTTACTATTTTTGGAATTCGGTCTTCCAGGTGTCAGGATGCGTTGAGAGTGGTCTCAAAAGTTTTATTATTTCACAAGGATGCTTTGCTCCAATTTTTAAAGGATTTCAATCATTAGAACTTTGTAGATCTGAAAAATGAGTTTTTATAACTAGAAACTTCATTTGGGCATTTAAAATGCTTCGGACCACTAATGGATGCAATGTTGAGATCACCTAAGAAGGGCGTTTTTGAGAAAGAGGTGATGTTAAAATTTCATGGGTAATGGATAAGGGGTTTGCGAGATATAATTTTTTTCCATTTTTAGTATATGAGGTCTTAGGCACATTCCAGTAGCATAACAAGGAGAGTGATCTTGGGAGGGAAAATGACATTTTTAAAACAACAAAATGTCTAATTATGGATTTTAAACATTTCACTCAATCTTTTGTACTTTAACTCACATCTAACCTAGCTAGGCTCAACGAGGTCAAACGGAGGTTGAAGTGGAGTTGCACCCTAAAAATAGGGGAAAAATGAAGTAAGGGGACATGAGGTGCATCAAAATGTGCTTTGCATTAGGTCATGACAAGTATTAGTAAAGTGTTTCACAAGAGTGAGATGAAAGGGGTTGAAAACAAGCTCTTGGAGCTCAACTAAGGTTCTACATGTGTTCGAGGGTTAACTGAGAGAGGTGGAGCACACTTTTTATTCCTCTGGTCTCCTTGCACCATTGGAAAAGGGTCAACAACAACTTAAAAATACAACATGGGTGCAATTGTCATAAGAAGGGGACCAAATTTGACTTAAAACAAGTTTGTGCATACCCACTCTTCCTAACACTTCAAGTTATCACTATTAAACACAAAAACATTACTGAAGCACACGGGGCATAATTTACTATCCTCTCCCTCCCCTTGCACCAAGTGAAAAAGGTGTGTCAAGGGTCAACACAACATGAGGAGGGGGTCTAAATTATATGTTTTACACTTGTCTAGGTCACAAGTTGCAAATTTAAGTGATGAAAGAAACACATGTATAGAGGGAATGCACTATTGTATCCCTCTTGTCCCATTGCAAAAGGGACAAGGTACATGGGTCGACATGGTTAAAAAGTGTGTTCAAGCCTTTAAGTTATGTTGATGTCATCATCCCAATGCAAAATTAGAACACAAATCTTTCCTTTTCCGCCTAGGGAACCAAACTTGCGCTTTAGAGATGAAACCTTATATGATTTTGACTTGAAGAATCCAATGAGTTCATTCCAACCACTTTCAAGACTTGATTCATCTTTCAACTTTAGTTATGACACCAGTCACCCTTTTGGCGTGGAGGAGCAATAATAATGACATGGACTACCACAAAGGGTGGTGAGGTCAAGGATCAAAATTTATCCATCTACTATGTAATGGGTTCTAAGAGATTTCCATTAACTATTTGATGAGCTTCTAACTCCTCTCATAACTCCCAAAATCTTCATAACAAGGTGACTTTCTTTGTTGAAGCATTCAATACTTGTGATTTAACAAATATAGAATTATGCTAAACCTTAGATATTGCAGAGTCACATATGATAAATAAACGCTTGAAGTACATATTTGACGCAAGCAATAAGCTAATGAAAATTGAAACCCTAAGTGCAAGAGAGAGAATAGAAGACTTAGTTGATTTCACAATAAATCTCGAAGTGTTCTAGACTGGAAAATTTATGAACAAGAGGAGATTGTCGCAACCGCACTTAGAAAATTCTGTAATTTTGGATGAGCCTAAACTAGAGCGTGGGTTGGGCGAGGGCGCTTAGGTGCTTGAGACCTTTGATGGGCACCTTTGACTGCACAAATGCTTAGAATTTGGGTTTTCTTGTGCCGCAAGGTGGTTGTTAACCTTCATTATTGGTCACATGTATGTTGCACTATGTCCGTAGAATTTTCCTATAACTTGCAAAACAAATGATATCTTACAAAACCTCAAACTACATTTAATCCTAACAAAGAAAGATGCAAATGGGGAGTTAGGTTGACCTCGACGGTCACTCGACAGCCAGTGAAATTACGACCAAACACTACACTACATCCCAGACTCCATGTAGTTTTTGTGCTTGTGTAGAAATCATACCCTAGGAAACTCTTGTGCAAGATGCACTTGATAGTGAGCGATAACTAGATGTACTAATGTAAATAAATGTGTGGATGGAAAAATGAACTTCCCCTCCTATGCGTGTATGCAGAAAATGCAGTCCCTTGTCCCTTGAATGAGTGCTAGATGGATTCCTTTGATGCTCTTAGATTGCCTTTGGATGCAACCTTAGGTGGTGATAATAGATGCTTAGAGCTTGGTCCTTTATTATGGTCACATAACTTTGTATTTATATGATTCTCTTGTTTGAATTTTGTAATTGACAACTAAAAGGCCGACCCATAAGAAAACAAGATGCCCATAAAAGATAAAAGAGGCCCAAAAGAGGTGAGTAAGATACACAAAGGTCGGGGGGTGCCTAAAGGGGACGAGGGAGCTAGTGTTTGGTGCAGGCGCTGGTGTCCAACATCAATAAAGATAAATCAATGAAGATCAGACTGGGATGTGGGGTGTGCAAGACTAGAGAGAAAGAAAGAAAGACAAGAAAGAGGCCAAATACAATAGTCAATTACTAGTTTTCTTGCTTAGGAATCATATGAATAATGGTATGTGATTAGGACCTAGAAATGTACCTACGTGCGTGATTTTGTGTCTACACCTTGTGTTTGAAATGAATTGGTTTTTCTTGAGCCATTCCTGACATCACTTTCCTCCACAAAGTTTTCCTGATACTACCTTGGATCACTTCATTGTTCTTCTGCACAACACCCGGATGGGTTGATCCTTTCCGATCAACTTTCGGAGGATGTCCTCATATCTTTGCGCACTATGGCTAAAAATAGCCAATTTTGTGCTTTTGAGAGTATTATTCCACATCGAACTTAGTCTCATCGTGAAATCAACTTGGATCCATTCCCTTGCACATGAAACACAATTGAAAACCATGTTATCATGTTCCTTTAAGCCAAAATGAGGATGACACAGACTCGGAGTGCTATGCCCTTAACCTATTGCTTGTATTATGATATGAGTAGCCGACTTGTGGCTTACCATATCATTTTATTATATCATTTATACTTTCTCATGCTTAGTAGGTCGGCCTTGGTGATGGCCATAA
This sequence comes from Taxus wallichiana var. yunnanensis, assembly GCA_018340775.1. Taxonomy (NCBI): domain Eukaryota; kingdom Viridiplantae; phylum Streptophyta; class Pinopsida; order Cupressales; family Taxaceae; genus Taxus; species Taxus wallichiana. Next base: position 926,509,169 of record CM031239.1, on the reverse strand, counting down.
CATAGGAATAGTATATATAGGGGATTGTAGGTAGTAGATGAATCATCATTGGAGCATTTGAGTCTATTTTATGGTTTGGAGGTTTCCCCCTCGAAGTGGCAAAGCTATTCTAATTGCATATTGAGATCATTATTATGAAATATTGTGTTATTTGGTGTTCTATTGCTACTCATAATATGAATTATACAAGTAATTTCATTACACGAGGGACTACGTGAGCTGATGGGTGATTAGAATAAGGGTTCAAAATGACTGGGAAAGAGGTTTTCAAATGGTGGCCTTGGTGCTCATGACCAAAATTTTCAATTTTGCATGTTATGCATTTAACATGAAAAAAACTAGCTCTAACTTGGGGACATTAGACCATAGGAGGTAATGAAGAATCTCAAGCATCTTATGAAGGAGTAGACCGGTGCCTTATCCCTTGGGCCATAAAATCACCACATCGAACAATTAGCAATTAGCAAAACTACCAAAAAAACCAAGAGAACAACAACACAAACACTAAAAAAAAAAAGAAACAAAAAATGGAAATGGAAGCACATAACGAAAGGAAACCATGATACAACATTCCTAAATCACCTATAGTACATGCGGGGACAACCCACTTTCATTGAGCACCGATTTTTCTATGACTGTTTTACCCATGCATGAGTAACATCAAATGCTTTCGTTCTACAAACCTATTGATCTGGTTTAAGGAAGTACGACCCATTTCTTAATTTCTTGTGAAATTTTGCATGACTATCCTTGCAGTAGGGGGTCCACTCGGATAGCTCATTGCCTTTGTTGTTCCAAATTTTGTTTTTGGCTTCCAATACATGATCAAATTTAAACACACTTCTAATTTCTCTCTTTTCACTTTTTGGCTGCTACAAGAATGCTTCTTCATCATATCAAGCTCATCATTTCATAACAATACTTGTGATTTTTAATGAATGTGTGATCTTTGCTTGTCATCCTTCCCGTGATCATGATCTCCATGAGCTGATTTTCGTAGATATTTTGAGATTTTCAACACTATGACAAGCTTCTTGGTGCTTCATGTTTATCATATGCTCTAAGAAGTTCTCTTTCACACATATATGGGTCATCTTTGATTTGCTACTCACTATGGTGTGAATTTTGCAACACTTCATCCTCCTGAAAGGAAAATGAGCACAAGGTTGGGCATGAAATATGGACATCATCATTTCCCCCATCTTGACTATCTTGAGCTTGGAAATTCATCTCCATGATGGAGACATCCTCTTCTTGAGTAGAGTCAAATTTAAGAGACCCGGGCATCTTCTTATTTATAAATTCCTCATTGAGAAGGTATTCATCTCCCAATGGGGAAGATAAGGCTTCATATTCATCAAACAAATATTCATGTCGGATCTTGAGAAGGTGATTTGAAACTTGGGGCTCATATGCTTTGAGAATTTATTTGATATCCCTTTTTCTTCATGATTTGCAATGCTCATCACCTTGAGATTGCTTTCTTTTATAAGTCAATATTTCTGTGACCTTCATCACCACTAAGTAGAGAATCTGTATTCATACTTAGTGGGAAGTACACACTATCTAATTATGGATCCATCAAGTTATCATGTTGTTTCTCAACCAGCTCCATCACACATGGGTACTCCTCCATCAACATGGGAAGCTCAAAATTTTCCTATGAAGTTATGAAAAATTTTTCATACCTTGAATCTTGAAATATGATGTCTGCCCTTGGGTCATTTGGTTTTTGAACCATGTATTGTCAGAGGGATGATGAAGATCTAGAGGGAATCCGTGAGCATCAAAACGTTGCACTCAACCGCAAAATGATGTAGCTTCAAGATCGAAGCAAGAAATCACCCATGAGAGCAATGTGCATGCATTAAGGGAAAAATGGCTCAAATCCCATACTCTATTCCATTCCATTGCTTAAGATGAAAGGTGTACATATAGTAGTGGGGTGTGTAACTCCCCCAAAATGTAGCCATCAAGAGGTGGGAGTTACATTCCCGGAATAGCCGGTCAAATGTAACTCCTATGACACTCTATGATGCGTGTAAGGCCATAATGACACCCTAGGACACCTAAGCATGGTGAATCACCTATGTGGAGGAATCCCATGTACTTAAAATATATACATGGTAAATATCCTACACCAACACCCCCTGAAGCATAGCTTAGGTGGACACATAGATGAAAACAAGGAGAAGTGGGTCCCGACAACAAGCCTAATGAGGTACCCACGTACAAGAAACTCTTGAAAAGTGGAGTAAAAGGAGAAAACCCAGTGGGAAAAACTCCCCCCAAAAGAGAGACAAGTCCACTCTCTAATCTAAGAAAGATGCCAAAGATGGGTCCCGACCACATACGAGCCTGTAAAGGTACCCATGTACAAAGAGGCAATCTCTCGGAAAGAAGAAGAAGAGAGAAGAAGAGGGAGACGAGAGGAATGCAGAAGATGCCATGGACGGATCTGAACTCTGTAGCTCTAGGAGGTCTCCCAAAATAATGTCAATCACAAGATCCTCTACCTCTGATTGAAGAAGAGCCACTTGCACTCGAACTATGTGCCTTCCTTAGGAAGGACATAAATGATGTGTTGGAAGTCTGCCCACTCCACGAAGGAAACCGAAGGCAACAACATGAAGAACTCTGAGTCTGGTCCACGAAAGTGTGACATAGGTCTAGCAAGTGAGTGCAAAGGAACCGAAGGTAATGTCACGAGTGTAGAACTATGTCAGAGTATGAAGGGTGAACACATGTAGAAAGGATGTCCAACTAATGTGAAGGCAACAAAACATCCCCCACAACAAAAAATGGATCCACAAGCAAGGGTGGATCAATGAAGGTCTCCGAGAAAAGTGGAAGTGGTAAGAGTCCCAGAAGGGGCACTCCCAACAACGGAGATGATGAACTCCTCTGAAATACATGTAGATGGATGAGGAACCTGTAGTACATCACAAGTGTACTATGCAAAAAGACAACTAAGGTCAGGAAGATACTCATCCCAATGAGGGGGCTCAACAAATAGAAGAGTGATGTCAAATAGGTATGAGTCATCCAATGAAGGTAGAGGAGTGAAAGGGGCCTCGCACACTGGAAGTGGAAAGGAGGCTAGTGTAATGACTGTATGAGGCTGAGTAGAGACTGCTTGATATTTGATGAGATGTGGGAAGTGTCAACACTCTCTAGAATAGTGAGAGAAGGAGGAGAAGAGTCCTTTGTAGTACTCTCGACATCAGAATTGGGTGCACAATCCTCATCATCAGAAGTAGAACTAAGTGAGTCTATTTTAGTGGAACTGTCATCACACGAAGAACAAGATGAGACAACTAGATTAGCAAAAACAACAATGGCGACAATATGTGAAGGGTCTCCATAGAGGGACTGAAGAATGCTCCAGACATAGTGGGGTGGATCTGAGTCTGCCACGTGAAACCAGAGAGATTTAGAGACATGCATAATCATGTGACCAAAAACATGGTCGCAAGTGTCGAAAGTCCTCCAGATAATGATGATCGGTGGGTGCGAGGCTGCCCAAGTAAGAAGGTGAAAGACCCTCGTGAGCAAAGTAATGTTCCAAGGAAGCACGCCAAACCGAATAGTTCCCTCTCCCGGTGAGAAGTGGTGGAGGTCAAGGGCAATCCTAAAACGATCAAGTCTAGAAAGAGCACCCTCCATGATGCGGAAGAAAGAAATGCAAGGTGCATAAAAGCAAGACGTCGGACTCGGCCGATAATGCGTCTGCGTGTGAAAACCCAAGAGTACTAGTGAACCCCCCAAAATGTGGAACTTTATAAAGTAGTGCATTTACAAAACTGATAATCCCATCATGTAATGTGTAAAAATCATGCAACTTTGACTAAAGAAGTGCTCAAAACCGAGCAGTGAGTCAAAAGTTATAAAGAAAATACAATTCCCGCAATTGATGGAAAATGCCAATAAGCTTTGCAAACTAATTAAAAAAGTGCCCAAATGGGTGCAAAGGGTGTTGTGTGGGTACTCGTTAGAAATGGCATCAAATTTTAGGAAGGGTTTGTTTTGCTTGCAAGGGGGGATTAGCCTCCTGCCACCCCGGACCTTGCCCTCCGTCTTCGACACACAAATGAAGGACATTAAATACAAGCAAAATAGGCCCTAAATTATTACAATGCCATAAAAGGAATGTTTTTGCCTTAAAACATTAAAAAAAGGATTGTTTTAACCACCGAACAATTCTAAAAGGGATGGGCCCAGCTGAGGTGTCAAGCCATGGATGCACCGAGTCCACGTGGGTGTGAGATGCCAAACCAAAAGACAAGAGATGAGCTGAGGGTAACCGTCTTGAGTGGGCACTGCAAAAAAGTGACAGGTGGATCGGTTACATGTCAATGTTGCCTAGTTGGGGTGTCGACTTTGATCTTTGAGTTGAAACGATCGCATTGCAATGTAAATTGAGTTGAAACGGTTAAATGCGTGACGCAATGTAAATTTAGTTGAAAGTCATTTGCATGTAATGCAAGTCGACTTGACAGGAGTGTTTCCATTTGAGTGTAAGATGGACTAGAGATGCCACATCATTGTAACCGCTTACGAGGTAGGAATCCACACGGTGCGAGTTGAAACTTCTTTGTTGGAGTTGGCAAGCAATGGTTGGAGCAATGCGTGGGACGGACTATGAACATGCGAGAGATGTGCCAAAAAGGCTCGGAAACCAACGATGAGGTAGTGAAACCAAGTCCACTGGCTAGCTGGTTTAGACGATAAAATCCCAGTGCAAACTAAGGCACTCCAATGCAAAACCCAAGAGTAACAAGAGTAGCCAAAAACATGTCCTAGCCCAATCAACGAGTGGAAACCAGTCGAACACAATAACAAGCACGAACCAATGACAAATTGGAGTGCGAGCTCGGGGTAGGCAAACAGGAGCCAGAGATGCGAGCAAAGCCATGACAATAATGAGGCCCGAGTTGGATATGAAGATCTAGTGCGGGAGCTAGAGATGAATGCAGACACAGAATCAACCAAAACAGGGCGATGCCAATGAAAGAACGAGTAATATGTGAGTCGAAGACCAAACCTCACACAAACCACATGGTCAAAGCACACAAAAACAACCCCAGCTGGAAGTGATGCAAAGGTGATTTGAGCCAAAACGGTGTAGTAGAGAGCAGTGTGCAAGAAATTGAGTGCACAAAGGTGAGCTGGCCTTAAACCAGCTTCAAAAATCCCAAAGACACACACTTCAAACCAACACCAAAACTTCTAAGATGAAACCTGAAGCTGCGAAACACCTTTAAAATAGCATACAACCCCCTGAATACTGAAAACCCATGAACACCAAACACTCCAAGGTAACACACCAACACAAAAAACCAATTACATATACCCTTGAAAATGCAAGTAGAGCACATGCAAATGAGAGCTTGCACAAGAAACTACGAGGCAGGGAGTAGTAAGCAACCAATGTGAGCAACACGATTCTGATCCCCGAGCTCTGATACCATGTTGGAGGAATGATGAAGATCTGGAGGGAATCCGTGAGCATCAAAATGTTGCACTCAACCGCAAAATGATGTAGCTTCAAGATCGAAGCAAGAAATCACCCATGAGAGCAATGTGCATGCATTAAGGGAAAATGGCTCAAATCCCATACTCTATTCCATTCCATTGCTTAAGATGAAAGGTGTACATATAGTAGTGGGGTGTGTAACTCCCCCACAAATGTAGCCATCAAGAGGTGGGAGTTACATTCCCGGAATAGTCGGTCAAATGTAACTCCTACGACACTCTATGATGCGTGTAAGGTCATAATGATACCTTAGGACACCTAATCATGGTGAATCACATATGTGGAGGAATCCCAAGTACTTAAAATATATACATGGTAAATATCCTACACCAACATGTATTTCATTTTTACTATAGAAAGAAGCTTCTTCATCTTACCATTGTCTGGTATGGTGGCATATGATCAATCCATCTATATATCTCCATCAACATCATGCCAAAAACTATCACTCAACAACATACCATATGAAAGTGGCATATCGCCATAAGTATTTTCATTGTGAATTTCTGTCACGAAAATCCACAAATGCTACTTGAGCATCTTTGACATGGCTAATGAGAGGTACTTATTTGGTTTCCATGGAGTAACAATGGCCAACAATAAGGATGAGAGTGAGACCAATATCCTTGGCAACTTTGGCGGGCATGACATTATTAGAGGCACCAGATTTAATAATGCAATTATTCAATTTATACCCATTGATCAATAAGGAAAGATAGAAAGGTTTTATTTTCCTAGAAGAGGAAGATGTTGAGGCAAGAAGGTTTTGAGGAGTGGTGCTAGGAGTGGGAAGTGATTCTTTGTGACATGATTTTGGAACATGAATTTGAACTACTTCCTTTGATAAACTAGACAAGTTTATCAAATTGCTTGGGATGATTTCTCAAGTACTCAGACTCAAAAATTTGAATTTTATATTTCTTGACATGGTCAATGATGTCAAAGGGTGAAGAAGTGGTAGGCACATCAAGAACTATGGAAGCCTTGACATGAGTAGGATTTGCATTCTTAGGATCAATAGAAGCGAAACTAATTTGACAAGGGGAGATGAAAGAGACTTACTCAAAGAGGTAGATGGAGTCTTGAATGAGGTAGTATTGGGCTTCTTCTTGGTTGACCCCATGGAAGTGGGCAACGATGATCATCCTTTTTGTTTTTTTATCGAGTTGCAATTTGAGGATTTAAGTGATTTGTTTAGCAATGGAAAAATATGACTCTTTCTCTGTTTGTGAGCGGGTGAACATTGCACAAGAGTAATTATTCATATCGACATGGGATCTTCCAGATATTCATCGATGAGTATTCAAAATACCCAATATTGGCATCTTCTTATTCTCTTTCAATTTATGATTCAACAATTTCTTCTCCTTCATCTTCATAGGTTCCACATATTGCATTAATCGGTGGAGCTTCCAAGGCAAGCCTTTAGGGTGCTCTAGCAATTTGATTCTTATTTTTATTTTGATATGAGGCATGTTGAGAAATTTTCTTCTTCAATGTATTCAAATCATTGACCAATTTTTGCAGCAATGGATCAACACTTTCATCTTTGGAAATCTGGACCTTATTCCTCACTAAATAGTTCTTGACCTTCCTTAACATGATGAGGTCATCTTCCACTTCAATGGAAAGTTATTGAGAATTATCCAAAGTGTTCATTTTAGATATCTCTGCAGTATAAAAAAACCAATAGGAATTTTGTTAATCAACTTGTTAAATTTTACCACAAATTATCTCATGGCATCTTGCAGTTATTTCTTCATTTGATCTAATTGAGAAAGTAGGACATGGACATCTTCTACAATCTTGAATCTTGCTTCAAACCTAGTTTTCATGTCTTCATTGCAAGTAATTGAGTGAGGTGGTAAGTAGTAAAACTATTCTGTAAAAACATCTTGTAATGACTCTACAAATAGTTGAACGATAACATCTTCATGTCCCACTCCAAGAACACCACATGCTGCGATAAAAAATATGATGTGCTCATCTGGATGTTGTTTCCTGTCTCTATAGAACTTGGGAAAGTTCTTTGTCAATCCTTTTGGTAATTCATGAAGTGGAAGAGCCAACACTAGCGGACCAGTGTTCTATCCCTAAGGTACAAGTGCAACCATTTCTAGAGGAAGAGTGTTCAATGGTTGAGGAGAGAGTGGAGATGCAACCGAGCCAAGAGGTGAAGACTCAAGTGTTTGTCTTGGAATCCATATGGGAGAAAGTATGAAATCAGCTTGTTCCTACAACTCAAATGTAGGATTGTGAAATACTAGAGTGTCGTTTTCTTGGTCTTCTCTAGTGAATCTCCCTTATGCTAGTTTTACTTAGAATGTTAGATAAGGATGCAATCATAAACAATGCATATTTTCAATAGGAGTTCAACAAGGCTCTCAAACATTTAGATAGTATTTTTGGATTTTTTTAGTTTTATGTTTTTTATGGTGTGTGTGTTTGTGTGTGTGTGTGTGTTTAATTATATTTTTAGAGATTGTTATAGGGTGCACAAGGGAAAATGTTTCCCAAGAGAGTTGCCAAAAATTTTGGTGGAATAATTTGTTGCATGAAAGATTAGTGGTTTTCACCAACAGTCACGAGACTATACCCCACCTTCTTGGGTATGGGGAGGCTCCCATTTATTGAATGCAAGGAATAAATGAAACTATGGGTGGATGTTAGGCCGAGGATCACACAAGAGTACTCCACTAAACATGTGAAAAAGTGCTTGTACAATATACATTGAGGAATTTTCTTTGAGGAGAGGTAAAAGGATATGGGGAAATAGAGAGAGGGGTTAATGTTGTGAGTATACTTACAAATTTCACACACATTATCCAAAGTAGGTCCACATTCAATAGGAATAAATCAAATGTGTAAGCAATAACAAGACTAATAAATTAGAGACAAAAAGTTCTATGGATTCATTAGTCAAAGACATAAAGTTCCTTCTTGGTTGTATAAGATTACAATGCTTACACAATTGAAATGTGGAGAAAGTAGAAGAACATAGGAAAAGAGATAGAAGAATGTAGTTTATTGTTTGTAGTACTAGTGAAAAAAGGCCAATAGCTAACAACAACCAACTACTAACTCCTTAGAATGAAAAATATATTGTTGGGAATTCAGGATTGCGGAATAGTGTTATGATTTAATAACAAACTCAATCATGCACACAAGATCTAAACAATTCCCCAAAATATACAAGTAGGGAAGTATAAAATAGAATAATTCAAATCAAGACAAAGTACACACACATAACACAACATGTATTGTGGTTCATCCAATGTGGGCTACGTCTACCAAATATAGAGATCTCATATATATAATATAACAAGAGTACAAACCAACTCTTCAATACAAGAGTACAATGCATCTCTCCAAGAGTATCTCCTCTCCTCCACATCTATAAATAGATCTACATAAGTGCACTACAACCGTTCCTCCAAACACCACCAACAGATCTCACATAACCAAGAACTACTATATCTCTTAAATGCTACCGAGTTCTTTGTGGATATGTAAACAAGACCTCTCACATGGGTCTCCCATATGTACAACTATAATTGTGCACCAAGAAGTAAGTTTGTCTCTCCATCACTGCATAACCTGTGCAAACATGAAGACAACCTCCTCTACAATATCTATCTACATGGATCAACAATACAATATGATCTCATGGATCTATAATACAAGATCTCACCAACATGTGGATCTATAAGAAGAAACTCTATGTGCTTTGCATACTATGCAAGCCATTACAATGAGACAATAACTATACAAAGGAAATATAGTAGAAGATGTTACCCTCTTCTCATCATTGAGATGTACCTGTTATTTCCTTCTATCCAGCTCCTCTCCATGGAAGCTCTGTCTTCATGTAACCTATTCTTTCTTTCTCTTCTTCTTCATTCTCTCAATCTAGGATAATCAAGGATCTAATTCAATCCTTCTCTTAATTCACTTTCTAACCCTAGCTTTCATGCTTATATAGGCATATAAAAACTTAGGGCACAATAGCCATGTAATTACATCCTTTAAATCGGCTTTAAAACAAAAGCTAGATTAAATTCCTATGATTTAAATATAAAATTTCACGCACTTGAGTAACCAGCGGCTGATTACCACGACCTACAACAGTTTCTGACCGACGATGGTTTCTGATCGGTGGCCGATTCTGTGTAAACCAGTAAGGTGTAAAACATGTTGTCTGTGAAGCAATTCAGCTCCACAACCTAACCACTATCCTAATTTATAGATTTTCAATGATATCTCTTCATCTCTCCCCATGTGACTTTTCATCCTCCCACCACTTGTGACCCTTCACATTCCCTAGGAATGAAATTAAGTCCTTTTCTTATTTTTAAAAAGGAACTTTTACAATGCAAAATTAGAATTCACTTAAGTGAATATAAAAAAGCTAAAAAGTACATTCCTAATGAAGAAATAGAATGTAAGAGAGAGAAGTGATAAATCGGAGATAAAGAAGATTCTATTGATGAATGGACTCCTTCATTGTTGAGATGAATGCTACAATTGGTGGAATCTTCCTCGACTAGTTTTCTGATTAGGGCATGTGATCCTCTCCTGTCATGCTCCTCATGACCATTGCCTCAATGCCTCGAGTTCTTGATAGATCTCTTGACATTTTAACACCCTCATAAGCTTCATGATGCTCTTGTGTTCACCTATTGTCCAAGTGGAAATATTTTACACACATTGGTTCATTATGAACTGTTGATTGCCATGATGTGATTCACATGATGCCCCTCCTCTTGGAAAGATAATCTAACACATGGTTGGAGTTGAAATATGGATATCATAACCTTCCCCCTCGCGACTCCCTTGAACTTCAAAATTTAGCTCTATGACAAAGATATCTCCTTATTAGATGGAATCAACCTCAAGAGACCTAAACACCTTCTTGTCCACCCATTACTCATTGAGAAGGTATTCTTATTTATAAATCTTATTTGATATCACTTTCCTTTCATGGCCTGCATCACTTATCATCCCAAGTTTGATTGATGGAAAGCCAAGATGTTTATGACCTTTATCATTTCCAAGTAGAGAAATTTCTCCCATACTCAATTGAAAGTGCATACTATGAAATTTTGGGTCCATCAAGTCACCATGATGTCCCACAACTAGCCCAATCACTCCTGGATGTTCCTTCATCAACATGGGAAGCTCAACATCCTTGTTTCTTGACCAATATCCTGACACTTACTATTTTTAGTAAGTCTTAATTTAGGAAGTCTATTTTTAGTTACAAGTTGCTTAATTTGACACTTTTGAGTGTTCTTGATATGCAAGGAGAAATGGCAACTCAAAGAATGAACTGTTGCAACACTTACTATTTATAGATTATAAAGTTTGGTAAGAATTACTATTTTTATAAATGGGTCTTTTGGGTGTTAGAATGAGCCGAGAGTGGTCTCGAAATTTTTATTATTTGGAAAAGATGCTTTACTCTAATTTTTAAAGGATTTCAATTGCCAAAACTCTTTAGATTCGAAAAATGAGTTTTTATAACTAGAAACTTCATCTAGCCATTAAAAATTCATTAGACCACCAATAGATGCAAGGTTGGGATCATAATAATGGTGCTTTTGAGAAAGAGATGGTGTTAAAATTTCATGGGAAACAAACAAGTGGTTTGCTAGATACAAACAAATTTCCATTTTTAGTAATGAGATTGTAGACACATTCCAGTGGTATAACAACAAGAAGAGCGAGATTGTGATGGAAAAATGACATTTTTAAAACAAAAAAAATGGAAAAAAATGGTTTTTAAACATTTCACCCAATCCTTTGTACTTTAACTCACATCTAACCCAACCAAGCTCAACTGGGGTCAGAAGGGGGTTGAAGTGGAGTTACACCCTTAAAAATAAGGGAAAATGAAGAAGGGGAAATGAGGTGCATTAAAATTAAATTTGCATCAGGTCATGACAATTTTCAGCAAGGTGTTTCATGAGAGTGAGATGAAGGGGCTGAAAAAAAAATCTTGAGGCTCAACTGTGGTTCTACATGTGTCCATGGGCTAATTGAGAGAGGTGGAGCAATGTTTTTGTCCCTCTTGTCCCCTTGCACCATGGGAAAAGGGAAAATGGATAGAAAAAAATAAAAAATGTGCCATGGGTGCAACTATTATGAGAAGGGGACCAAATTGACTTAAAACAAGTTTGTGCATACCCACTCTTCCTAACACTTGAAGCTATCACTATTAAGTGAAGAAAACATTGTAATCACAAGGAGAGATAAATTTACTATCCCCTCTATCCCCTTACACCAAGGTACAAGGGAAAAGGGACAACACACCTTGAAAAATGTGCCAAGGGTCAACACAACATGAGGAGGGGGTCCAAATTTTATGTTTTACACTTGTCTAGGTCACAAGTTACAAATTTTAAGTGAAAAAGAAACACATGCATATGGGAAGAAATTTTTTTGTCCCTCTTATCCCCTTGAACTAAGGGACAAGGGAAAAGGGATATATATGGTCAAAAAGTGTGCTCAAGCCTTTAAGTTATGTTGATGTCATCATCCCAATGTAAAATTAGAACACAAAGCTTGCCTTTTTTGCCCCAAGAGTAAAATTTGGAGTTCAAAGGTGAAAAATTAATTTATTTTTACTCTAAAGAATCCATTGATTTCATTACAATAAATTTCAAGACTTGATTCAACTTTCAACTTGAGTTATGGAACCGATTACCATTTCGGCACGAAGGGGCAACAACAATGGCCTAGACTACCACATAGGGTGGTTAGGTCAAAGATAAAAATTAAATTATCCATCATGTAATGTAATCCAATATATTTACACTTACTATTTTATGAGCTTTTAAATCCTCCTGGAACTCCCATAATCTTCATAACAAAGTGACTTTCTCTGATGAAGCCTTCATTCCCTGTGCCTGAAATGAACCGATTTTACTTCAATTGTTCCTGAAATCAATTGCATCCATAGATTTTTATAAAATACCTTGGATCAATTCATTCATCTTCTACACAAATCCTAGATGGTTTGATCCTTTCCAATCAACTTCCAAAGGATTTCATCATGCTATAATATGGCTAAAAATAACTAATTTAGTGCTTCAGAGAGCACTATTCCACCTCGAGTTTAGTAAAGCACCGTGAAATAAATTTGGATCCATTCCTCTACACATGAAACACACTTGAAAACCATGCTAGCACATTCCTCTGAACTAGAATGAGAATGACATGGACTCGTGGGGTTGCGTGAGATGATGGGATGGCTAGAGGAAGTGTTCGAATGACTAGGAAGAGGTTGTCAAATTGTGGGCTTGGTTGTCATGACAATTTTTTTATTTTGCATGATATAAATTTACCATGAAAATAATATGCAATGTCCAACTTTTAAAGTAAGGAATGGATTACCATAATTTGTTGTGTAAATGCTACTAGACAAAACATTCTCGCATTCAATATTTTTAAGGAGGAAGAAAAAAATTACAAAATTATATTGTAGGTTGTGATCCTAGTGCTTACATAACAACACAAGTACATGCATGGATCACAAAATATTTATTCATGAAATGGATACATCACTTTGCAACATTTATACATGGCGGAAAGTCTCCTAAGTAACATGCATTTACTGATTTTTGATGACTATGGTTCACATGTTATTTTAGGGACAATTCAAGAGGCAAGGAGTTTAGGGGTTGATTTTTTAACATTTCCTACACAAACCTCTCACAAACTACCACCATTGGATGTGAGTTTATTTGATCCATTCAAAATGTACTTAAGGAGAGACAAAAATGGATAATTGAGAAACATGGGATATATGTCACATGGGTAGAATTAGCTAAGTTGAAGAGTAAAGCATTCAAAATGTCTATTATACCTGAAAATGTTAAATTAGGATTCAAAAGGATGGATATATATGGCCTCTTAATCTCAATTCCTTGGATGAATACATGGGACCTAGTAAAACATTTGAAGTCTTTTCAATATGATGTAGGTGCATTAGAAAATAGGCTTTGGATATCAAGGGTTGATCCGGAGCGGAATGACTATGGTGAGATGACACCTAACATATAACTGAGACAAGAATTAGAAGCTCAACAAAATGAGACAAATACAAGATCTCGTGTTGATCAAAATTTGACAACTCAATTAGAAGTAATTATTTTGATGAGTCACCAACTATGCCCATAGAAGCTAGCCCTCTTGATTGGATGAAATAAGAAATTTTTAATCTTATTGTAAACTTGAACTTTGATAATTGAGAAATCAACCTCTCTTTTCTCTTTCAACCAACACCACTACATGAATCAATTTTTTTTCACTACAATGTTAACACTCAAGATGGAGAAAATAATGTAACAACTCAATTACGAGGTAATAGATCCTGTGCGGGCAGATTCAAACTAAAAATTTGAGGGAAACTAAGCAAAAATAACTATTAGTGGATTCTTGAATCTCAAAATGGAAAAGGTCAAGGAATCATCAAGGCCAAATTGTGATGTTGGTATAATGTTGAGTAGGGAATCTCAAATAATCATTGTAGATCAATACATAGAGCTTCTCATGGAGAAAGATAAAAATAAGAAAGAAATTGATGAATTGAAGCAAAGAAAAAGGGAAAAATTCAAGAGAAGAAGGCATAACAAATTACTTAAAGAGAAATAAAGGAGCAAGAAAATAGTGAAAAAGAGTATAAAATAAAAAGAAAGGAGCACCAAAATTTGATACAAAGGGAGGAAAGATAACAAAGGAAGGAAAAAGAAAGAATTCAAAGGGATCAAGAAGGAAAGGAGGAGGAGTTTGAGAAGGAAAGAAGAGAGTTAGAAAGGAAAAAAATACAAAGTAGTCCACTTGTATGCATGCTATAGAAATAAACAAAATTAAGTTAAGAATCTAACGCTAAGTAAACCCTATATATATTCCATAAATAAAATACATCAAGATAAAACATGTGAAAGGAAGCTAAATAACTTGCAAAAATATTAAAAACAAGAATGCAAACCTCCCTTCATTGTGTGGATGTGCTTTTGATATGTGGGTATTCCTTACAAGCCAAACAAAAGCCATGAATGATCAAGGAGCTTGGTAAAGGAAGAGATCTCCTCAAAATGGCCCAAAAGCCATGTTTGATTCTTCTCTTACTACTTCAACAAGTAGGGAGTTTCTCACTTTTGGCAAGCCTTCCAATATTAGAAATGCTCTTATGAGAAATGAGTATGAATGTCTTATAAGGACATGGTGTACTTTGGTAAGGAGGTACTAGGTTGCTTTTATAGATTTCCCTTTTGAGAAAAGCACAACTTCTAGTGAATGTGGGATAATGGAGATGTAGAATTAGGAGTGGATAAACATGATTAAAGGTAATTAATTAGGATTAATGACCCATGGGAGTTAGAGGAGGTTTAATTAATCAATTAAGATTAATTAATAGGCCATGTTTAGCTTGTAGAAGCTATTTAGAGGAGATGTAGAGGGAAATTAGTGAATTAGAGGGGTTTGAGAGCAAGATTTAATTAATAAGAGGATTTATTAATTAAATACAAGATTGTAAAAGGGGTTAATAAATTAAAAGGGGAATTTAATTAATTAAAAATGGTATTTTAACTAATGAAGTGACATTAATTGGAATCCAAGATAGGGAAATTGGATAATTAATAAAAGGTCGATAATTATAGTGTGACGATGGGAAAAAGAGCAATTAGTGAAATTTTAGCTTTAAAATTGTGTAGTAGAAACTAGGTGCCTATATTTGCCCCTATTTGATGTAGTGTAGTGTGAGCGATGAAATTTAAAAGATAATAGATAATAGTATTTGCATGGGTAGAAGAAAAATTAGTAGGATGGACGATGCCCCTCGAGCATTGATGGGGTGATAGAAGAAGGCGAAAGACGCTTGAAAAGAAGAGAAAATAATTACTGTGGAAGAAAATCCCATTGCAGACGAATACTGTAGGGCTATCACAATGGTTGAAACCACCATGACAAGGGATATAAATAGGGAGGGAGGGGTAAAAATAAGCCATTTTCACCCTCTCAATTGATAGAAAATAGATCTAGATGATCATTGTAACTAGAGATGACTCCTCTAGAGTTCACACATTGAGCAACATAAGTTCGGAGTATTGAAAAACTCGGAGACATGAGGATTATATAGGTGATGTTGTTTATATTAATTTTTCTTTTAGAAAATTTTCTATTTGTCGCATTAAATGCTGGAAAACTCACGTGGCGAAGGCTTCTTAAATTGAATTTGGTCAATTTTTGTATTTTTGCTACATGGCGTGGATGTTTT
Organism: Taxus wallichiana var. yunnanensis; assembly: GCA_018340775.1. Classification (NCBI taxonomy): domain Eukaryota; kingdom Viridiplantae; phylum Streptophyta; class Pinopsida; order Cupressales; family Taxaceae; genus Taxus; species Taxus wallichiana. Next base: position 926,493,351 of record CM031239.1, on the reverse strand, counting down.
CTAGTATTTTTGGTTGTTTTTATTAGGTAGTAGTGAATTCTCTACAAGTAATGGTGACATTTGTTGTAGTGAAGAATTCACAACAAGAAGAAGCGGATTCACTATTTTTACAGTTTTGCGAAAATAATGGTCTCGCACTAGGTTGTAGTGACCTTGTCGAATTTTGGTGTATTTACGCATGTAGTGGTGATGTAGAGGAATCATCAAAAGAACTTAAAAACACAAATTAATCCTTATTAATGGTTATGATGAGTGTGTTGAGACGTATTGAGTTCTGAGAGGGATTTAGCACTCACAAATTTGAATTCTTGTGTTTCCCTCCAAATTGCAAATTTAAATTCTAAACATGTAATTGTGAGGTTGAGGATGCTTGAATGTTTTAAAATGGGTGTGAGTGAGTCTATTCATGGGGAACAAGTTTTAAGTCATAGTAAGTCCCTAAAAATGATGTAAAGGTTCTCCACTATGTTATATGGGCATAGGTGGTATATGAAGAGTCATCAAAAGTTAGTTAGGTTTCAAAAATGAATGCATTAAAAGAGGATGATTCGAATGAAAGAGTTAGTTGGAGTAGAGAAGGAGAGAATTTTTTTAGGAAGGTGAAAGGATGAATGGAGGAAGCCTCCTTGTGGAATAGAGGAGAGAGAAAGAGGAATTCTCGTAAGAAAATATATAATTAAATGATTATAACTTTGTTTTTGTATATTGACCCCTTTATGAGATTTCGAGTTTTGATTGTATTGAGTACAGGGAACAATGATCGATTTTGATGAATGTTTGATGAGTTTTATTGAATCCTATAGAAATATTTTATGAAGGTATAAGGTGTACATGCCTTGTTCCTAACATGCAAGATCAAGTATGAACCGTGCTTAACAAAGAAAACTATTTTTGGCTAGTATTCTTGATTTCGTTGGTTTGTGGATGTAATGAGGAAACTTTATAATAGAAATATCGATGTGAGAATGGTTTGTAATGTGATATATTAGAGATTTAGTGAAGCTTACTCTATTTTTCTTAAGAAATATCATTGGAAGATTGATACACTGTCATCTACAGATTTTGAAGGTAAGAATCAAGTGATTATTATGAGTTAATGGGATTGTTGAACTTTCCCGATAAATTATTCATGTGATTAGGGTAGGTAAAAACCCAATATTGAAATTTGGGAAAAGGAAAGTGTGAACAAATCATTTGGTGGAAAATTTATTCTACTGGGTTCTTAGAAACCCTCATAAGGGTTAATCTAAGATTAAGCATTTTGAGTCCTTTACAATTCAAACATGGATTTAAAACTCCTTATATAACATTCAAGGGATTAAAATATGTTGTTCATTAAGGAATTAGGCATGGGACAGCTAGAATATTCTTGTTAGGTATAACAGCTTCCCTCTTGTAGGGTGTCACACAGAGAGCATAACTAGGGTTTTGAATGCTAAATACAAGGTTTGAAGCCATTAATCAAAGATTATTTGCCTAAAACTTGGAAGAAACAATGGTGACAAGGTCCTTTAACTACTGGAGAAGGAATATTGGGTTTTTATTCGAGAAATTTACTGAAAAACGTGACATTCTAGTAGAAGGACAATGAACACAATTAGAGGTCTAATTGAGAAGGCCAAGTTACAAAGGAAGTAGGGTTTAGAGTTGGAATCCAATCTTAAAACTTGGTATACAGCTAGATCATGGAAATGGGTGACCATATATGAATTTATTGTGATTTTAAACCTCATGCATGGGAAGTTATGGAGGAAAATGCATGGAAATAGGGCTAGAAGAGCTAGAAAGCTAGAGAAGTTAAAAACAAGGATTGTGAAAGGAGGCTTGAGATTTGGCTCCCAAAATTTGGACCACACCCTATTAGGGATAAAGGGTCCTTGAAAATTATTTCACCTTTTTTTGGGTATGTGAAGATGTCTACAACCATGAACCTTCGAGAAGCAACGATCTTAAGAGCACAAAGGGTAGTCTTGAGCTAGATATGTGAAAGGTTGATCTTTTGGTATTTTTGCATCAAGTTTATGATTGATATAACATTGTTTGAAGTGAGAAACAAGGTTCCAAGGTTCAAGTAGGTCACTAGAGGCTAAAAATCCAAAATTATCTTGTTTGGGGTAAGAACTAATGGAGAAAGGTAAAGGGAAAATTGAAGAAAGGTAAGTGTTAATAGAGTTTTCATGAAATGAGGTCATTTTGGGGGTTGAAATGACATTGTATGAGGTTGATATAATAGGGTATATAGTGTTTTAAAATACACCTATATTGAAATAGGTTAGTTTCAGCAAGATTTAGCCATTTTAGGGTTCTTAGTGAAGATCATTAGTGCAAGGATATTGGGTAAGGTTGTTGATTGATCCTTCTTCACTTGATTGAATGCATGCAATTGTGATATAACTCTACATCATTTGGTATCATATATTAGGATTATTATTAAGGAATGAATGTTTTTGTGGCTAAAAATGGATTGTGTGAGTTTGTGCGTGTGAAAGTGATAGGTTGAAGTAGAACCGATCGAGAAGAAGAGTGAGAAGACGTGAAGTGAAAGAAACGTGTGAAGACACCAAAATACTAGGTTAGCAATCCTAGGTGAGGTGTAGAAGAAGCAAGGTGAAGAGAAATTTCTTGAGAAAATAAGAAAAGAAAGAGATGGATAGATAAGAGTTGGTAAGAGAGTTGATAAAGATGATTAGCCACAAGAAGAGACAAGAAGAGATAGAGAGAAAGAATAAAGAAGAAGCCAAGAAGAGAGAAGAGGTAAGAAAGAAAGAAGAGTGGATGCAAAAAGAGTTAATAGAGTTGAGAAAGGGCATGGAGAAGCTTGGATAATTGTTAAGATATGAGAGTGTGGTATAAGAAAAAGTGAGTTTTGTGATGAGGAAGAAAGTAAAGTGGCCTATAGAGTTGCTTGTAAGAAGAAATCAAAGAATACAATTGAGAAATAGGATCAAGAAAGAGGAAAAGAAGACGAGGAAAGTGGGAAAGAAAGAGGAAGTGGTTGTCAAGAATAATAATGAAGAGAAGATCCAAGAGAAGATCTCAAAAACAATTAGAGGACATGTATATGTGATGCCCAAGTGGATGCAAAAATGACAACAGAGAAAGAAGAGATAAAGTAAAAGTAAACAAATGACAGGTCAAGTGAACACATACAAGATAAGAGAGAGAAATCAGGTCTTATGAAGACACAAGCAATGGTCAAAGAGATGAAGATGATATGGAAAAGAAATAGCATAAGAAAGGTACATGAAAGAGTGAATGAAATGAATAAAAAATAAGATGAACTATGAGAAGACAAGTAGATTTCATAGGTCAAAGAAGTAGCGCATGCAAAAAGTGAAGGCAAGGTAAGAAAAGTTGATTATTTACTAAATGATATTGATACTTCATTGAGTGAATTCCTTGAAATTGTATGAGAAGATGATTATAATAGTGCAATTGAGAAGCATGATGACAAGCAAGGATGTAATGATTCTTTCATGGATGAATTGTATGAACTATTTCAAGATTTTTTGGATGATATGGAAGAAGGAAAGAAAAGTGCAAGTGTAGATGACAGATAGTTAGTTTCTTGGGAAATTAATAAGCTAAATGGAAGCAAAGAGGAAGTAGGTAAAAATATGGAGTAGCTTGGAGTGATAATAAACAAAGGAGAGCAAAAAAATAGGCAAGAAATGATGGACATGGACTATACAAGGATAGAGAAGGTGATGAAAATGAGGAGGGATGTATATTTGTTATTGTGATGTTTGTGTGTGCAAGTACAAAATATGGAAGCTTGAAGATGATGAAGGTAAAGATGGAACCAAGAAACAAAGAAGTGATGTCGAGGAAAATGCAAGGACAAAAACAAGATACGGGACCCATGCGGACATGAGGAAAACACGAAAAATATGAGAGTAGAAATAAGACTAAGGACAAGAAAAAATTATGAAGACTCAACTATGTAAACAAAGGACATGGTCATTTTTCTCCACCTTGGGAGTATGATGCAAGGGCATCATCAAAAGGACTCCAAAAACACAAGTTCCTCCTTATATATAGTTGTAATGAGTGTGTTAATATGTGTTGAGTTTCTTAGAGGGAGTTTAGGTGATTTAGCACTCACAAATTTGAATTCTTGTGTTTCCCTCCAAATTACAAATTCAAATTCCAAACATGTAATTATGAGGCTGAGGATGTTTAAATGGTTTAAAATGGGTATGAGTGAGTCTAGTCATGGGGAATAAGTTCTAAGTCATAGCGAGTCACTAAAAATGATGTAAAGATGCTCCATTATGTTATATGGGCATGGGTGGTATATGAAGAGTTATCAAAATTTAGTAGGTTTCAAAAAGGAATGCATTAAAAGAGGATGATCCAAATGAGAAAGTTAGTTGGAGGAGAGAAGGAGAGAAAAATTTGGAGGAAGGTGAAATAATGAATGGAGGAAGCCTCCTTGTGGAACAAAAGGAGAGAGAGGTATTTTTATAAGAAAATATATAGTTAAATGGTTATAACTTTGTTTTTGTATATTGACTCCTTTATGAGATTTCTGAGTTTTTATTGTATGGGTAAAGGACTAATGGTAAATTTTGATGAATGTTTGATGAGGTTTCTTGAATCCTATAGAAATATTTTATGAAGGTATAAGGTGTACATGCCACATTCTTAACATGCAAGATCAAGTATGAATGTGCTAAATAGTAAACTATCTTCTCTAGTATTATTGATTTAGTTGGTTTGTGAATATAATGAGGAAAATTTCTAATAGTGATCTCGATGTGAAAAGGGTTGTTAATGTGATATCTTAAAGATTTAGTGAAGCCTACTATGTTTTTCTTAAGAAAGCTCATTGGAAGATCGAGAAATTTTCAAACTTCCTGTAAATTATTCACATGAGTAAGCTAGATACAAAGCCAAAGTTACAATTTGGGGCAAGGAAAGTGTGAACAAATCATTTAGTGGAAAGTTTATTCTACCCAGTTCTCTAAACCCTACTAAGGGTTTATCTAAGATTAAGCATTTTGAGTCCTTTACAATTCAACTAGGGATTTGAAACTCCTTATATAACATTCAAAGGATTTAAAGATGTTGTTCATAAAGGACTTAGGAATGGGAGAGATAAAATATTCATGTTAGGAATAAGAGTTTCCCTCTTATATGACTATCATAGAGCATAACTAGGGTTTTGAATGCTAAATACAAGGTTTGAAGCCATTAATCAATGATTCTTTTCCTAAAATTTGGAAGAAACAATGGTGATGAGGTTTGTTAACTGCCTCTAAGATTTACTGATCGTGATATGGTGGAGGATCTTCCCAGACTGCGATGGAATTTGTTAATGAAATTTTGTTGCCTAAAAAAGTGGGTGATAATTATCAGTTGGGTACATGGGTTTGATTAAAGATATGGTGGAGCAACACCATGTATTTACATGGGGATACCACATTTTGGGTCAGCTTTACAAATATTTTCATTCGAGTATACGGAGTGCGGTATGAGTATATGATATATGACCCTTCTCCGCATTTGGGATTGGGAGCATATTATATTAGGGTGACTAGTAGGCCCTTTTGATCCCTTAGAGGATGATGATCCATGAGCCTTTGGGTAGATTCGATCGGGTAGGGGACAAAAAGGATATAAAGAGTTATTAGTATACCAATGAGCCTAGGATGAATTGGCACCCATAGACATCACTTGGAGACCATACCTAGCCATGTGATCCTGGAATGAGACATATGTAAAGTTGACTTATGTACGGATAGAGTGATATCTAGTTAGATGTAGAGACTTCATGGTAGAGAGGAACATTCTAGATAGGCTCCTAAGATGGTTAGGATACATGCGGGGGTTCTGTAGTGCCACATGTGTTTGCCCATGTGACACAATAGATATAACAATGGGGACCTACTATAGATGTAGCCACCACAACAACATATTGAACCACATTGACAATTACAATGTGGGACATGCAAAGAGGGATTCATGATCCTAGGACTATTTGAGAGTATTGGGTTTGGTACCAAAAGTTTCAAATAGTTAGGCTTATAATTTTGAGATAGAGACCCTCTAGTGTGGCTGAGGTAGTAGTTATAGTGCATTGACACCATCATCACTATGTGGTAAATGGTACACCACATATACATCCCATAGTGGGAGTTGTTAGAGTTGGAGGACGAGGATTAGCCGATGGTCGTAGGGTAGATATGCTATAGTTAACGGGGCCCCTACAAGTAGTAGGCATAGGGAGACAAGTAGGTGCAATGAGTAGTATTGTAGTGATCAAATAATCTAGGAGTTGTGGTGGAGGGAGTGGGGATACAAAAGTGTGAGTGCAACCCCAACAGATGGATGGAATGGTTGGGGATAACCCCAAGTGGATATGGAGGGGGTAGATGGGGGACTTTAAGACTTACTATTGTATATCTCCCTCTTGGTATAGTGTCATGATCATCAATAATAAGTACAGGTGACATAACGGGTTGTGTAGGTAGTAGCCACATAGATATCATCTCGTGAGAATGAGATAACAGTTTAGTTAGTCGCTCCAAATGAAAATAAGGATGTAGATATTTCTAGACCGACACCCAAGGTGACATGATTTAGTGTTGTACTAACTTAGCGCACTGAAATGTGAGATACAACCATATCTAAGCATGGCATTGCTTGGGGAGAGAGGGATAACTTCACCACAGAGTAAGATATACTACATAGAGAGAGGGGAAACCTCGTAATAGAGTGAGATACAACTCACAATGAGAGGGATGTCATCAGAGTAGTGGAACAACGACTATGTTAAGAGTGAGATGAGGCTCTCACAACCTCACGAGCCCATGGTGTTACAGATATGTTGTATCACATCACATGGTTAGAGGGAGAGGCACATAATATAGGAATCTATATAAGATGACCATTCCAAAGAGATTAGAGGGATGCAAGTTATTCTCGGATGTCGGGAGTGAGACAGGTTTGAAGGCCATCAACATCGGATAGATCATGGGATTTAGTGGGTACGCCTTTAGTGAGGGGGCCACCAGGGTCATCAACTTAAGCTCCAACAGGGGGGACGAGGGGAAACACACCGTCTCGAGGGCCATTTGACTATCCAATTCTAGAGGAGAGTCATACCAAGAGGCGACTCATCTAGATATAGAATTTTTTTATTGCATCACGAGGAGATATATCATACATTTTTGACATTATTTTGTAAACTTGAGTGCCTTTTGGCATTCCTAGATAGATGATGGTTTTCAATTTGGTCTATGGGTATGTTTCCGAGTTTGATTATGATGTTTGAAATTGATTTGTTCATTATACTTATATAAAATTTTATTGTGATGTTGGATGGATGATTATAAATGGATGTATGAGTAGGTTATATGTGATGAGTATATGATGAGGTTATGTGTTTTGTTATCTCCTAGATATGATCTAGTTGCATTGATGTGTTTTGATTATATATATATATATATATATATATATATATATATATATATATATATATATATATATATATATATATATATATATATATATATATATATATATATATATGTATATTAACCATATTGTTTTTATCACATCACCTATCTATTGTGTCTTGGTAGAGTAGAGAAAGCGAACGGGTTAGTTAGAAGAAAGGTTAGTTAGAACATGGGGTTAGTTAGGTAGTGTTGAGATGGGTTGATGTGATGAGGATACAAGATGGGGAACCGTGTTATAACTTACGTATTATTACATATCAAAATAAATTTTATTTGATGTAAAGATACAACAAAAAGGTAGAATGATATGAGAAAGGATAATGCCAATATTTGTAAGATGCTACAAGACTAACTCAAAGAAAAATACCAAAGCAATGCAATATGAGAAATTAAATAAACAAGCAAACAAGTACAAACAAATACACTCAAACAAGTAATGTTTAATAAAATGTACCAATAATTTTGTTATCCTACTTCAGTACCCAAATGTTGTAGTTATACGACAAGGGTTAAGATGATGCCCCAATCAAGGGAATGGATGAAGGATGTATATTTCTAGATAAAATAAAATGTGCACTATGATTATGCCCTAAGCAATGCTATATATGTCGAGAAAATAGATATAAAGCAAGCATGTAAGCTTGTTGGTGGAAGAAGATCACAAGATGATCCACATGTTGTGCGCTAGAACTAGCAAGCACTGAAGTAGGATGTTTTGTAGTATAGCTTCCGATTTTTAGTGTTTTTACATTAGACAATGTTTTTGAGTTTTTGCTACATTTTGTAATTTTTTTGGATTTTGGATTTTGTGAGTGTTTTTGAATTTCCTAGGTTTTACCCATGGTTTTTATTTCTCTAGGTTTTTGAATGTTTTAGCATTTTCTAAGCTTATATTAATGTTTTTGGATTTTCTAATTTTTTTATGAAACTATGTATAGAATAATATTACGCTAAGCTTCCCCTAGTGAGAAGTGAGAATATACAAGGGAAGATTCCTACCCGAATATACAAGAATAGGACAAGCCAAATCAAGGAAAAGAGGAACATATTCAACATGATTACAAACTCAAGCCATGGAAAAGCTAGGAAGGAATGATCATGCCCCCAAGTATGAGGTGCTTGTGAACAATAGAATCCTCCTATGGCTTTGGAAACTATTTTTCACCAAAGGACATGCCCAAGGTACCGCAATTGTGTGTTTTTCACCATTGGACGAATTTAATTGTTTTTGCTATTTTATATTTTTAATTTTTTTGACTTTTTGTCTTTTTGGAGCATTTGAGATTAGGTGTAAAATCATTTGAGGTACATGAAATTCATGGGATATAGAATCTATGTACCATTAGTGTGAGCGAACTTATAATCTCCTGAACCAAATTTTGCCACCACAATGTATGGCCCTAACTAATTAGGTTCAAAATTTCCCTTAATTTCTTGTTCGTTGGTAGTATTGAACTAATTTTATTTAAGTAAATTATCCCTTACCTCAAATTCTTGAGAGATAATGCATTTTTTGTAGTTAGTACAGATTCAATTTTGATACATTTTGAGGCGATCCAAGGCACGGAGGCATTTCTCATCAAACAACTCGAGCTCTGTAGGCCTAGCCACTCTACAATATTCTTCATTATCTAGATAATCCTCCGAGGATATGTGTAAAGAGGGAAGCTCAATCTCTAAGGGAATAATGGCTTCAGTTCCAAAGATAAGAGAATATGGGGTGGTTCTTATAGTGTTCGGATGAAAGTACGATAAGCGCATAAGGCAGGATGAATCTAGAGGTGCCAATTACGACTGTTTTACTAACCAATTTCTCCATGATGCGAACAAACATTTTAATGGTGGCCTCAGCTTGCCTATTACCTTGAAGGTAACAGGAGGTAGACCACTTTTGACGTATTTTGAAGCGTTGAAAAATGGTCTTCACTTGCTTATCTTTGAAATATTTACCATTTTCAAATAAAATCATAGAAGAATGCCATAATGAAAAATGATGTCGTTCATGATTAATTTAGATATTTAAACACTTGTTATATAATTGAGAAGGAAAACATCTCCCCATTTTTAAAAGTATTTGGTTGCGGTGATGATACGTTTATAGTCATCAAATGAATTAGGTGTGAGATTCCCTATGAGATCGAGCCCTCATTTGGAAAATAGACAATGCGTAGTGATAAGCTATAAGAATTGAGATGGCACATGAATCAAACTATCATGTTTTTAACAGAAGACACATTTGCACACATATTAACAAAAACATATTTCCATAGTAGGCCAATAATAACCCATGCACAAAATTTTCTTGGCCAGAACCATGCCACTAGTATGGGCACCACAAATGCCTTCATGCACCTCTTTAATAGCTTGGATAGACTCTCCTAAATTCAAACACCATAACAAGGTCCTATCATAGCTTCAATGATAGAGAGTGCCCCTAAGGAGGGTATAACGAGTTATTTGTTGGATAAGGGTTTGTTTGTGGGAGTGGAAAATGTCAAGTGAGAAGGAACCATCTTATAAATAATTGTAAATTTATATGTACCAAGGGGAAAATGGACTAACAACATCACATAAAAACAAAATTCGACATGTCTTAAGTAGGTACTGTGAGATGTCAAACAAAGAACTTTAATTCACTGCTATCTAAAGGTAGGTGCAAAAGATATCCAATAGTAGCCATAACATCTTTTGACTTATTTTGCATTCATGGAATATGTTGGAAGGTGATTTGAATGAAATATTGCTTGAAACTATCTACCATATGTTTATAGGGAATACACTTTTTATCCTTGTTATTTTACTCCTTAGTTTCTTTTCGATAATCAACTGTGAGTTTCCTATAAACTAAACTTGTTTTATATTCCATTTAATCTTGACTTTCAAACCAACAATAAGGGCTTCATATTCCACAATATTATTAGTGCAAAGAAAACCAATTCTGAATGCTCTTGGAATAGGATCACTAGTAGGGGTGATAAGAATGAATCCTTCACCTGAGCCATGAAAGGTGAATGACCCATCAAAGTAGATTTTCCCAGTAGTGGAATTTTTGGAAAATAAGACAAATGCATATGGTAAGTCAAGACTCAATGGGTGCATGCTTGTAATGGTGCTTTTAGAAGTTGGTTAGAAATTTATTTTCCTTTAACTACTTTCGATTGACATATTTAGTGTCAAATTCACGAGTAAAATGATCCAAATGGCAACCCTTCCGGTAGGTAGAACGGGTTTAGATAAGAGATACTTGAGTAGGTCAAATTTGGATATGAGCTTGGTCTTATTATTCAATAAATAATGATAAAGCTCTTGGAAAGAAAAGACGATGGTTGAACATGCCTTTTAAATCTCCAGTAAATTATCTCATAAGATATCCATGTGTGACATAAACAATAGATGGATATCTCTTTATGTTGTGCATCGTATTATGATAAAAGTGTGCCTAAAGCAACACAGGAAGTTAAAATGTATAGCAAAAGGGGTTCCCATAGTGTAGGTGAGATTAAAACAAGGGGATTGGATAAGTACTACTTCAATGTATAAAGGCATGTTAGAATTTGGGACCCCATTGGAAATAGAAATATTTTTAAAGGACATGAGTGAAGTAATGACATTTAACAACAAGATGGGAAATGAATCTGCGGATAGCCTGGATTTTATCTTGCAAGTTGAAAAGATGTTTTAGGTATTTAGGAGGATGCATTTCAGTGATAGATGTAACTTTTTTAGATCCACTTCGATTCCTCTTCTAGATATAATGAAATATAATATTTTTCCTAAAAGAACACCAAACACACATTTATTAGGATTTAACTTTGACATTATATTCCCAAAGTCTCTTAAAAATGTGATGAAGGATCATTGGATGTTAATCTCATGTTTTTTTGGATTCTCTAGAATGCCATCCACGTAATCTTCTTCAATATCTTGTAGCATATCATGAAATATAACGATCATGACATGTTAATATATAGCCCGTGCATTCTTAAATCCAAAAGGCATGGCTTGATAATAAAAATTTCCCCAAGGATTCATGAAGGAAGTTTTATATTGATACTCTTCATCTATTTTGATTTGATTTTATCTATAAAATCATTCCATTAGGGATAACATTTCATGACCATGCGTAGAATCGACAATCATGTCAATGTTGGGAAGAGGAAAATCATCTTTAAGACATGCCTTATTGATATCCTTGAAATCTATACAAATATTGGTTCCAGTCATATTTTTACAAAGGGGAAATATGTTTGAAATCCACTTTGAGAAGTCATTAGGCCTAATAAACCCTAATGTCAACAATTTCTCAAGCTCTTTTTTTACTAGGAGAGCCACGTGTGGATGCATATTACGGAGCTTTTGTTTGATTGGCTTAGCTAATTCACGAACAACTACATTGTGCACAAATAAGGAATGAGCCCGACATGTCCCCATAGGACCAATCAAAAATATTAGAGGACTCTCTAAGAAACATGGTAAACATTTTCTATTCTTGTGGATTAAGGGAGGCTCCCGACTTGACAATGTTAGGTTGTTCCTCTATGTCGATGTTGAAGTCAAAAATTCCTTCAACCAATAATTTAGAACCATCTTCCATACATGTAGGATCATGAGAGAGGTTGAGTTATTCCTTTATTGACGTCTCAATGAGATTTTCACCAAAAACAATTTCACTTATATAATCCATTTTTTTATTTTTGGGATTGTTTTTTGACAAGTGCCTCAAAGAAGTTTTCACTATGGGATTTGGATTTTATATTCTTTTTTTAATATATTTTTACATTTTTCATGTTTTTGCTAAACTGATAACTCAACATCTTCTTTTAAGTACACATATGTATCAAGGTTGATGGAAATTCCCTTCTTATGATCTCTAACGGGGATGTCATCATGCGAATCCCATGAAATTTGTGTTTACTTCATCATTCTGAAATAGATTAATTGGTATGTGATGTTTTTAGTCCCAATTGATGAGGGAGGGGTATACAAGATCAAGGTAAGTGGTGGAAGGGGATAAAGTTAAAATGATGGTATCGAAATATAGATTCGTAGCAACAAGGTTTTTACGAGATACTACAAGGAGACCCGGTTCAATGTCATATTCAAAGAGCTATCTTTACACTCGAAAGAAGTGGCATTAAATTCTATTGGTGGTGCACCATATGGTTTTATACCAATACCATATATGTCTATTTTATTATGTGTAGGGAGAGGTTCCCACACACCTTGTTCATGTATTCCACACCCATAACCTTGGTATCCCATGACATACATCATTTTGTTAGGGATAACATAATCTGGGATTAATAGTAGGAGGTCATCTTCTCATTAGGTGATTAGGATGTCTAAGTGTTATCCAGGATGATTGTTTGCTAAGAGGCCACTAGGTATAAAATTGTTGAGGTTATTGTGCCCCGTATTATTTGTGGCAAAAAGTCGGGCCTTCCACAAGTTTTTAGTGATAGTGGGAGATTATAAAAGAGGAGGTCCAGTTGGAGGTCATATTCTCTGTAATCATTGTTAAGGATTTTAAACTTGGACTCTCATGTGGAAAAAGGGGATATAGAGGTGGATGCATCAATTGCATTAGGTTGATGTGTGCTAGGTGGATAGGAGAGGTGAGGACCTCTCGATTCAAGTTAAACATCATTATTTTGATAGGATAGTCATAATATTTTTGGTAGTGGTCAACCAACACTTTGTAATGGGAAAATGGTTGCAGGTCACCAGGAATCATGAGATCCTAACCTTGAGAATATAATTTGATGTAAAGGTGGAATGTGGAGGGGATGACTTGCATGACATTAATCCATGGGAAACAAAGGATGATGTTATAAGGAAGCTCCAAATCAATGACATGGAATGTAGTTACGATTGTCTCTCTACATTATCATAGGCCTTGATGGTAATTATATTAGGATTAAGCTCTATATATGTATGCCCGAGCTATCTAATAAACTTCAAAGTGCATACGTTTAAACCAAATCCATTATCCATAAGCACTTGTTTGAATTTATTATGGGTTATGATTGCTTTCGATGTACAAAGGTAAATTGTGCATGTAGCTATCAAGTGTGATCTCATTTTTGGGTAAAAATGATTTTTTCAGATGGGGTGATTTTCATGACCAAGGCTTGGAAGCATGAAAGGTCAATGTTATTCAAAAATATTGACTCTCAAGCGTCTTATAGAAGATGTCTTTGTGAATAATAAATATTTTGAGAAGATAAAGATAGAAATCTTGGTGGTTGTCTTCTCAAGCTACTCTAAGAGATTGTAAAGACCATATGAAGGAATAAACAAAAGGGATCTTGAGAAAATAATGTGAGTGTTTCATGTTGTAATGACACACTCCTAGGAATTGATTTTGATAGTGGTGATATGGTGGATATAACCAATTATAGATTCAAATGGATGTGATGTCTTAACAATAACATGATTGGTACTTTTACCTTGGGAGGAATTACCTCGATCCAGCTTCGGTTCTTCTTGTTGCTTGTGATTGGGAAATGGTTCTTTATATATACCCAACTGATTATTTGATGGTTTATTGGGTTCTTGTGCATCAAGCTCAATATCTCCTTGATCTAGGAGATATTGAATATATATTTTTAGTTTCATGCATTGATATGCTCCAAGACCTTTTACATGATTAAAATTCATAATATTCATGGTCTTTTTACCATGACAATTTAAGAGCATCATCTTAAAAAAATTTGGTATTAGAGAGTGTGACCATATTGGCCAAATCAAGTTGTCAAAGGATTGATGACAAGGACTCACTAAGTAGGGTATATTCCCTATATTTGTTTTCTGGTTTAGTTGGTACCCAAGCAATTTTTAAATGTGGGTTCTTTTACAATGCTTGAATGTGTTTGGAATCTATAATTATGTCACCTACAAAATTTTAACTTTTTTAAAAAAATTCAGATTTTTCAATTGGTTTAGGGTCATAGTTGATGAGCCCCATTTTTTTCATGATAAACCTTGTGTAATTATGTTTAAGCCATGGTGGGACCTATTCTACTTTTGATATTTTTATGCATGATGTAAAAACACATACTTTATATTTACTATTTTACTATGTTTATGGGAAATTGTTGCATGTACTTATGATGTTTCACCTTGTTAATTATTCGCATAAAAGGATTGAATATGATATGGACAAATATTAATTATGTGTGTAAAAGTGCATATGTTTAATCGTTATATGGGCGCAAGACTTAGTATATATAATGGCGCAAGATTATATTTTGTGTTATAGCGTAGGACTGCGGTTCGTGTACTAGTGCAGGACTCTCATCCTCATCGATCAAGCATCCAACTCATCAAAACCTGATCCCTCAAATCTCGAGTGACACAAACACGCATGTAAATAACTTAGATTCTAGAATTCTAGCTAGTAACATCATTTTCTACCAAAAATCATCGCCATTTATCAATCAATATTCAAGCCACAAGAAGAGTGAAACAATAATGACTGAAGACTCACTGTCACTTCAGTTTCTTCAATCAGTTATGATTTAGAGAATCTTCTAGGGGTGATTGACTCCTTCAAGGAGTCAATCATGGATCCCCTCTTCAGTTATTGTAAACGCTTCAAGATCAAACACCTACGAATTGTTCCCACCATTAATGTATTACCAAGAATCAAGGGAATTGTTTAGTTCAAACAATTATTTAGATTTAGAATTAGTCATTATGAATAAATATGTCCCATGGAGAGACTAGGAATCTGTTTGGTATAAAAGAGATAATGTAATTAGAGTTAGAAGTTCCATATATTTTCCCAGTTGTATCAACATATTTTGAATTCAATTAAGATCAAATTCATGAGTAAGTTTATTTGTCTAGAAGTTTGGTACAAACCTAATCTAGGGGCAGGAGCAAGGGCCACTCCTACCCAACAAGAGGGATGTTCATTCTTACTTTCTTATGTTGTTCTTTTACAATTCTGTTTGCTACCGGTTACTCTTTCTTTAATGCAATGCGCAGTCTTTAATGTTACTATTTTAATTAACTGTTTCTAATTTCAATTCTAGTACTTTAATTTCATGCATTTCATTTGTAATCATGACTAGTTCAATAAATTCTTAGTTTTAAGATAGAAACCCATGCTAAGATCTTGTGTTCTTACTTTTGTTGCAAACAATAGTTAGACACCACCCTAGATTGATAAATTAAATTGATTAAAGTACGAGCCCAATGAAACTTTTCACTTTTTGGCGATGTTACGGGAACAAGGTGTCATCAAGGTTTAAGGTGCTAACTAGAAGATATTGTGAGGGTGTCTGGTAAGTTTCCATTTAGAAAGTTCATTTCCATAACTATTTCTTAAAAAAAAATCAGTAGAATTTGTAGTGACAAAAGGATTCCTTGAAATGAGTATGTGGAACACACATAACCAAGTTCAGTATCAATAGTTAGGGAACCACTTTCAGTATGTTAGGATTGCATGTTTAGACCTAGAGACCATAAAGGAATATTTATTAGGATAAACCTTCAAAACCCCTCCAAACCGACTTGTGGAACAACTGTTGCTCGAGCAGGATGAGTGATCCCAACAATGGGGATACTGGTGTAGAAAATCCTTTAGGAAGAACATTTACCTATCCTATCTGGTTGGATCCTAATGATAAAGCTCCTATGAAAAACATATCCCCTTTAATTTTTCCAAACTTCTGGGGGCTAGTTTCAGAGGACCTTGATCAATTCCTTTTTGAATTTAAGATTTTGTGTCAAACTTATGACTACACTGCTGATGGCCAAAAACTTAAATTTTTTCCCTCTACCTTAAAAGATGCAACTATGAGATGGTTTATGAGGTTGATCCCTAGATTCCATCAATACGTGGGAAGAAATGGAATGAGTTTTCCTAGATAAATACTAGGATTACTATCGAGTAAGGGATAGGAAAGAAGAACTCTTCCGAATTCAACAGAAAGAGGATGAAAGTGTAGAAGACTACCTAGACCAGTTCCTTTTTCTTCATAGAAGGTGTGGAGATGGCTTAGAAAATAACCTACTCAAAACCTTATTTCTTAAATAATTAGATGATGACACATAAGAAACATTCAACCTAATGGGGAAGGGAGACATGAACAAGTTAGAGTTCATGGATAACATTTACCTTTACGCAAGAATTACTCGAGAAATCGCCCCAATATTAGGAAACAAAAAGACAAAATGGATAATAGGGATCTATCCAAGCTAAGGGAAGAAATTGAAATTTAAAGATTGAGCTCTTAATTCAACTCAACACTACTCTGGATAGAAATACGAACCCTTGTTCATCTACTACCCAAGGTGTAGAGAAAAACACGAGATCAAGGATATCTATTAGACAAGACAGAAATATGCCTTATCTCGTGAACTTAAGCATGCCATTGATCGGTGTGGTATGCTTCTCCGATAAAGAATCATCTAAAGAAAAATAATCAAGAAGAATATGAACTTAATTACATGGTTCGAGAGACAGGAGAAATTTTCACCAAACCACAACCAAAAAGCATAATGGGTCCCAAACCAATGGAATGGACCATGGTCATATCCACCCCTTTGGGCCCAACAAGTTCAATTGGAGTGGAGTCCACAGTATGCACAATCATATTTTTATCAACAACCATGGGCTCCACATCCAAATATTCCACAATACTCACAATATAATCCTCAGTACCAACAACAATGGAATGCACCACAAGGGTATGGAAAACAATATTATAATCAATGAAGATCACAAGGTCAACAAGCCTGTTGGTTGGACCAAGTAATGCTTCCCAACCTGAACAACCCGCCCAACCACAAATACCTACTCAGACCATGGTAAACCCTAAAAATATAAGGCAAGGCAATCTAGCATATACGGTAGAAACAGAGAAAAACCCTACAATAAACTCTCTGGATTGCAAGAACATAATGCTACGTTCAGGGAAGGTTACATCTAAACCTTCTTCTCTTGTCATTGAGGATATCCCTAAAGACAATGAAGAACCAGAGAAAATGTAGCCTAAGAATGTTGAAGAAACTCAACAATCAGACATTGACATTCCTTTTCCATCTAGACTAGCTGAGAAACAAATTGCCATAGTTCCTGAGAAGCTAGAGTTAGAATTAATTCAAGGACTAAGGAAGTTAAGTATTGGCATTCCTTTGCTACAGGATCTTAAGGACATTCCTGAATTAAATAAAACCATTAAAGAGCTTTGTTTCAAGACTCCAGGAGAAGGAAGAATCAACCAAAAACCATTCATGTTGATGGGAAACTTGCTAGCATCTTAGAAGGAACTAATCCTCCTCCTAAGTATGGGGATCCCGACAGTCCTATTAGAATGTTTGCATAGGAAATTTCCAAATCCCTAATGTCCTCATTGATTTAGGAGCTTCCATAAACGTCATGACTACAGATACTCTATCCACATTGGCACTCCTTGAACCTCAATCAACACATATCATCTTACAAATGGTAGATCAGTCAGTGAATAAACCCAAGGGAATAATAGAAGATGTTCTTTATTCTACATTGAGTCCTGGGACTATGTGATAGATTTCATTATAATCAAAACAAAGAATAGAAAGACTTGTTACCCCATAATACTAGGACATTCATGGTTAGCTACGATTCTTGTTCTCATTGATTACGGGACATGAAATATGGTCATTAGCAATGGTCAAGATTCCAAGAAAATGTCATTATACCCTGAAGCTAAACCATTTTCCACAGACACTAAACATTTTTCTAATGATGAATCGATGGTTACGAGGATATCATCTCCTTTCTTTCCATGGTAGTAATTCAAGAACACTCGAGATCAAATTCAATGTGACTACCATGACATCGATTCTCGTACATATCCTAAGTCCTACGCCCGAGTCCCGTGCTAGGTTCATTCCAATTCCTATGCTCAAATCAGTCTTGATTCTTGTGCTAGTCTAATGCTGCAACTTACTGAAATCAAAAATAAATTCATGGATGAGAATAACCAGCCCATTGTTTGTCCATTTGTGAGGAACATAGATTTAACATAATGCTTATTTCAAAACATAACCTCGGTGTAAAGACTTCTACCACATAAATTTCCATTAAATGAACTTCTAAGAAGATATCCAAAGGTCAATTCAATTCAACCTAATACAAAACAATTACATGTTCTTCCTGGAAGAACTCTGACAATAAACATCTGGTTGAACGATGAAGAGGAAAACACATTGTTCGAACTCCTTTTCTCTCATCCCCAAGCTTTTGCTTGGTAATACAACAATACGAAGGGTATACATCCTAACATCTCGTACATATAAAATTTACACCACCGAGGCCAAACCAATTAGGAAACCTAAAAGAAGGATAAAACCAACACTTAGAGACAGTGTTAAGACCGATATTAAAAATATCTTGAATGTAGGTTTTATTTATCCAATTCGACAGATCAGTGGGTTTCTCCTTTGGTCATAGTACCTAAAAATAATGGGAAATGGAGAGTGTGTGTGGAATATAGAGAGTTGAAAAGGCCACTCACCGAGACTATTTCCCATTACCGTTTATTGATCAGGTCCTATATAACTTATCAAGTAAAAGATACTTCTCATTTCTGGATGGATTTAGTGGACACAATCAGATCACAGTAGCTCATGAAGACCAAGACAAGACAATGTTCACCTGTCCTTAGGGGACCTTTTCTTACAGGGTGTTGCCTTTTGGGTTATGTAATGCCCCAACCACTTTCCAAAGAGCCATGTTAGCTATCTTCTCAGACCTCACTCATGATTGTGTAGAAATTTACATGGACGATTTTACAGTTTATGGGGAAACATTTAAGGAAGAAATCAATAATTTGGATAAATTTCTTGCTTGTTGTGAAAAACATCAGCTATCCTTAAACCATGAAAAATGTTTATTCATGATGGAACAAGGTATATTTTTAGGTCATCATGTTTCAATTGAAGGAATTAAGGTTGACCCAGATAAAGTAAGCATCATTGTGAAGTTGCCCTCACCCACCAATAAAATTGAGGTAAGAAGTTTTCTCGGTCATGTTGGTTATTACCGTAGGTTCATCTCAAATTTTAGTAAAATTACTTCTCCATTGTTTTCTCTACTAACTAAATATTTTGAGTTTGATTGGACAGAAGCATGTCAAAGAGCCTTTGATGCGATTAAGGACAAACTGATCAGTACTCCAGTGTTGAGAGGTCCCAACTGGGAGTTACCATTCTCACATTCAAACAAATGCCTCCAATAAAGCAATAGGTGTTGTCTGGGACAACAAGAGGAAGGAAAACCCATGCATGTAATTTACTATATTAGTAAAAATCTTTCTCCTATTGAGAAAAATTATACAATAACTAAAAAAGAATTCGTAGTTCTAGTGTATGTAATAAATAACTTTAGACATTATAGTACAGGATATAAAGTCATTGTACATACTGACCACTCTGCCATTAAATATCTCATGAATAAACATTTGGTTCATGGAAAAATTGTCAGATGGTTATTGCTACTGCAGGAATTCAATATTAAAATTGTTGATAAACCAGGGAAGTTGAACATTGTGGTGACTTCCTCTCCGTGCTCATAACTTGAAGAAGAGGAACAAGTAAGTGATGATTGTTTCTCTGAATTGTTGTAGATAATGAAACAAATAAGGGTAAATAGGCCAAGGAGGAATAATTTTAGTCACGTGGTTGAAGGTTGAGTGCACACGTTTCTGATTTCTGATCCAAACTAATTGTGTGAGATTCCTTTTGGCTAGGAGGAACTACCTGTAATGCAAAAGCAAGACCACAAGATACAATTAATAGAAAGGTTAGTGGATTGCCTAGCGTGAGCTAGATCCAGGAAGTGTGATACTTCCTTGATGATTGCCATTCCACTGATATATAACTCAATATAAAATAACTAAACATGCAAATAAAATAATTTAATGCTAGTGTTCCGAATTAGGTATCTCGATTACTTATCGTTGTCATCCAATTAAATGCTTAGTAATTAAATGATGAAGGTCTGGGCCGGGTTATAGGTTGTATAGGTGGTCTCGAGGGTCATAAACATGGTCTAGGTAATATTTGATGTAGTTTGGGTTGATTTTGGGTGATTAGGAATCTTGTTGGTTTAAGGCGATTTACTGAGCACATAGACCAATGCGGTCAGTGTGATCGATGACAGATTCGAGATAACGATATTGGTTATTGTCGATAATGGTACAATGTCAAAAGTGGGTGTCTAGGCTCTCTTTGTGTCTACATAAAGAGTTGGGAATGTCTGTGGTGAGGTTGTAGGTGGGGTATCAGGTTTGGGTGAGGTTTGGAGGTTGTTAGGGGAGGTTTAGTGAAAGTTGACAGGAGACATATTAACCAACTTCTTCGGTTGGGTGGCTGATGTCGGTGAAGAGGAGAAACCGACAATGGTTAAGGTAACCAAGATTAGTAGGGGAAAAATGGTAGTAATTAAATAAACCTAGTTTTTGGACTTCTCTGTGATTACGCGAGGGAATGTAGGGAGGATTACTTGGGTTTCGTAATAAAGTCAGGAAGACTCAGGGATGCCTAAAGATAAAGTACAAAGAGCTAGAATCTTTGTGGGTGGTAGGTTGGATAGATTGGTAAAAGGTGGGATGGAGGAATGCAGGAAAGAACAAAATCTAATAACAAAAGATAAATAACCTATTAATTTAAGTGAGTATTGAATGATGCAAATCAAATACACTTGTATTTACTGTGTCAGTTGGTGAAGGATGGCAGTGGTTGACCGTGAAGAAATTCATTGAAAAGGTGATTTTTTCGGAGTGGGTCGGTGTCTATTAACCTAAAATATACAGTATATATTTTTTGGGGGTCGATTTTCCTTCATTTGAAAACATCTCCTATAAAAACCTAGGTGATTCGCGGGTAGTATACCACAAGTAGCTTACCAAATTACCAATACCATGAAGTTTGAACTCGCATACTCTTAAGCACTAGAGATTGTTGTTAGCCTGTTAGGGTTAGTTGTTGATACATGATAGGGATATAGTTGATGCATGTGAACGAAGAGGTATTGCAGACGTGTGACAAGGATATATTAGGAGATGCATGACAAAGGGGTAGTTGAGTTGACGATGAGAGAGAGTTGACGCGTAACATGGTATAAGAAGTTGATGTGCACGATAGGGAAGAGAGTTGACGCACGACAGAGATAGTTGATGCCTTGGTGATGCGGGATAGTTTCCGATTGACACCTGTTGACACCCGACAGGGATTATTGATGTGCTTTTGACACACAACAAAGGGTTAGTTGTTGATGCGCAACAGGAGTCACTACTTGGTTCTTTTGCTGACGCAGACTCTATTCAGAATAATGGAAGGTGCTAGTCCTAAGAATGCGAAGACCCTAAAAGTAACTAAGAAATCTCAGAAATCATTGTTCAAGTTTTTGGAAACTCTGGATACAGATATTGAAAATACCAACAACCATAAAGATGCCACCAAAAAGAATCAAAATATTGACTGTGTGGAAGGTATTATTGAGGTGGACATGCATTCTACATAGTATCAAACAAATGACACCTACGATAATATGCCAGATCTTGAAGATATTCTTCCTGTTGGGGTGCAACCAGAAGTGCATCAAGATATCACACATACAAATACTCAGCAAAATGGAACACATAAATCAAATTCAAATTCCGGTTCATGAAAGAGGAAACCAGGTGATTGTGATATTGCTCAAAATTCTACTAAAAAAGTAAAACATTGAAAACAAACAAGAATATGTGGACCATTGGCAGGTCATACAAGTTTGATTGGGCAGCTAAATTTCATTTATCGAACCTATACAATCATCTAATTTTGAAGAGATCCCATCTGAATGTACATGTACAATATGTACGTGGAAATTGGGAAAGCAACAAAAAATGCAAATGAAGCTGGACACTATAGAAAAACATTGTGGAAAACAATATTTGACTGTAATGGGGCGGATGGCCAGAAAATCAAAACACACAGGTGGAAAACTAAAAAGAATGCATGCATGTTAGATACGTAGTGGAATATGAGGCGAGAGAAAAAAAACAGACATCTCTTGGAAAAGGGAGGAATGATCACATCGCATATTGGTAAGATGAATCAAACAAATCTACATGCAAAACTCATACAATTCTCTACTCTATTTCACATACTAAAAAAGGAAGACCGATTTTGGATTTCCTCGATTTCAAAGTTTTGTATCAATATAATGGAATGTTGAACGTACCTCAGTCTCATTGGTCTGAAAGTAGTGGATGGGAAATGGAAAAATGCCTTTCGATGATAGAGAAGGAAGATTTGAAAGAGAATGTAAAAAAATCAAAGTTTATCTCTCTTTCAATTGATGAAGTGACAATAGTCGACAACACTGCATGGGTATGTATCCACATCTATACTTTAGAAAATCATATAAGGACACCTCATCTGTTGGGTGTTATGAAAATGGTTGAAAACTGTAATGCCAAAAACCTACATAAAATAGTTGTTTCTCATTTGAAAGATATTGCTGGAATGACTGATTATGAAATTGCTACGAAGTTGGTATGCGTTGGAGTAGATGGTGCATCTATCATGCAGGGTCACCGAACAGGGCTGTGTGTTAGATTACAAACAACAGTGGCCCCATATATGCTACCAATTCATTGTATGGCTCACAGAATGAATTTAGCGTATAAAATGGTAAGCAACCATGAAAATGTTGCTAAATTAGAAGACCTTATAAGAGAACTTCATGCCTATATGGCAAGCAGCCCAAAGTGATTTCTTGAGTTCCAAAAATTTGCAATTGGAATTACAGATGGCAAAAAACTTCTGAAAGATGTTGAGACTAGATGGATCTCTTTGTATGAACCTGCATGCAGAGTTCGTGAGGAGTATCCTTCATTGGTTGGTTTCATGCACAAATACCATCATGAAGTTGATAGGGTGAGGGACTTGTTGTTCCATTTAACTGATTTGGAGACATTTCTTACATTGGTTGGTATTCTTCCAATGTTGCAGGAGATCAATACATTGATGAAGCATGCATAGGGGAGATTAATCTATATTGTGGATTTTATACGGATGAGAAAAATGGTATGTCAAAGTCTTGATATCTTGTACTTGTTCCCAAGATAGTTTTGATACACCTATTTTTGAGAATTGGAAAGCTTTATTAGATCTTAAAATCCTAGTAACTATTTGAGATTTAATATCCACGATCACCTCTGCATCACTGTTAATGGGAGGGACATACCACTGCACATTTTGTAAAAACATCAAGATATTACAGGATCGGAATGAGAAGATGTTCTGTGACACGTAATCTCTTTGAGTCTGTTATAGTTGAAACAAGAATAAAGCTTAAAAAATTTCAGAATCCTTATCATCAGAAATTAGAGAACGTTTCTCCAAAGATAAAATTCTTGAAGCCATGGGTGTGATGAATCCTAATTTTTGGAATATTGAAGGTGGTCATGCTGACTTTGTAAGAAATCATTTCCATAAATCCATGGGTACAATAATGGAACATTTCACAAAGACTTCAGAGTTCAAGGGTATGGAAATCAAAGGTATATTGAATGCTGATTTATTAAAATTTCAATCAACAAATTTTGCAACAACAATGAGGAACCAATATAAAAATTTAGATGAACCTTCTGAAAGTGGTGCTATTACAAGGTTGTGGTGAGGAATCTATCAAAGTTCTATCTTACAAGAAGATATCAGTGAATATTTTAGATTATATGAGTTATGCCAAACAATGATTTTGGGGTCTATGGAGGATGAAAGGGTTTTCAGTGCACTATCATTTATAAAATCAAAACTAAAACAGTTGGATAAAAATATGGAAAGTTGCATGAGGTGTTATGTTTCTCGGTACTCCATGGAAACCTTTCCTTTCACAAGAGCAATTGCGCATTGGAATTCCCTTTGCGAAAGAAGAGGTGTGAATAATACAGCTACAAGTACAATTGTTCCCAACGTTGAGAGTGGAATTGGTGCATCGTCACACTCTACAGAAGAGAACATCGAGTTTGAAGAAGCTATTGATAATGGATTGTTTCAACTTTAAATAGGTATCTCCTTCACCTTAATCTTATTGTTTGTCACTTTAAATTTTTTCAGCTCTTGTTATCATTAAAGATGTTACAGGTCTATATATTTACATTTATTTAAATACAATCTTTTTCTTTTTTTTGAAAACGTGGGTTGACATCCATCAGGAAGCTGGTACTTCTCGGGACTGACAATGTCAGGAAACTCACCCATCTATCTACTAATCCATTTCTCATGTTGAGTTTTCTTAAAACAAAGATCTAGCACATTACCAGTGATGATTTCACAACAATCTAAAACACTAGAGGTAAGTTAAACCCTATCATATCATCTTTCTTGATTTCTTACAATTATGTTTAATTTATTTTTTATATTTGCAAAATGCTTTGATATATTTTTTAAACTTTGTGGGATAAAATGACACAATTGAATTTTACAGAGGAAGATATTTCCATACTATACAATTCATAATCCACGATCCATTATACAATTCATCATCCACGATCGTGCTAGAAGCTAAATCTACGTCCACATAAAATTCATCATCATCCATATATATCATATCATCATCATATCATTATCATAATCCTGACACTACAATTATTATTAAAACAATTATTTATCTATTTTAAATTTAAAGAAATGTCTCTGTCCTAACACATTCCATTTTTTTAAAAACAATTCATGATCATATCATTACAAGTATATCCATTCTAATGTCATCTATATCCATTCTAATGTCATCTATATCCATTTTAACACATTCCATTTATTTATCATCTATATCCATTCTAATATCATCATGATCATATCATTACAAGTATAGAGAAGAAGAATTATCTTAAAACAAGTTTAAATGTCTAGAGAAGAAGAATTATCGTGCTTGAAGCTAAATCTACGTCCACATAAAATTCATCATCATCCATATATATCATATCATTATGATAATCCTGATACTACAATTATTATTAAAACAATTATTTATCTATTTTAAATTTAAAGAAATGTCTTTGTCCTAACACATTCCATTTTTTAAAACAATTATCCATTATCATCATTCATCATCATCTATATCCATTCTAATGTTATCATGATCATATCATTACAAGTATAGAGAAGAAGAATTATCTTAAAACAAGTTTAAATGTCTAGAGAAGAAGAATTATCGTGCTTGAAGCTAAATCTACGTCCACATACAATTCATGATAATCCAAGTAAACAAGAAACATACGTCATCATGATTCATCCCTATCTAATGCAATCACCATTAAGAGTAAACCAAAAAGCATAAACTCCATATACAATCTAAAAATTCTATTCATAATATATAGGAAGTTAAAAAATTAAAGATTATATAGTATTTCAAATTTTAAAAGGCTATCAAATCCAGATAATAAAATTCAAATACCATGACCACAACATTCAATGTTTCAAATTTTCAAATATAGACTCAATATTTCAAGTTTCCACACTCAATAATAAAAAATTTCAACCCTCTTTTTCTGTATCCAATTCAATTCCTGTGCTCCTTTCCTCAATGGTTTCTTCACCTGTGGCTTTACTCCTTTCCCCAACGGTAGAAATAACCCCAAAACTTATGAGATCATCCACAGCACTGTCCAGATTTTTTTAAAATTCTTTCTTCTTGCTTTGTCGCATCTCCATGGGACAAAAAATTTGGATCAGCTTGCCTTAGCTTTGAATAATATTTCAGGGTCGAAGCCATGCTCTTTAATTATCCGCTTCAGTGTATTGTTTTGTTTGTTAACCAAAACAATATTTTCCTTCAAATTCTTTGTTGCGGATAAATTGTTCTTCGTTGTTTCCAAGTGAACTTGGAAAACCTTTGCTTGACTCTTCAAATTTTCATATTTCAACTGCACAAAAAAAGTAATGTCAATTCAACATATTACTAAAATAAGAAATTTTCAAATTAACAAAAATATTGTTTGAAAGTGATAATACTTACGACCGCTCTATCTCTCTCGGCATTTGCAACTACTACCAGATCCTTGTCCTTAGACCATTTGTTAAAATATGCCTGGGCCTCAACACTAATATTTTCCAATTTGTTTAATGTCTTATCCAAAATGTCATCTTTATAGTTGTTATTATACGTGACAGTCCCACTTCTTACTTGGGTAAGTAAGGAATCCATCTTCGTAGGTTGATTATGGACTGCAGTGTATAAACTATCCCTTTGCCAATAATTTTCAAAATGACTAATAATCTCATTGATAAGTACTTTAGCCCTTCTCTCCCATTCTATGAGTTGAGTGATATGCGGTAGAATAAACTCACTGACATGGGATTGACAATCATAACCAATTAAGTTCTCCAAAGGAAAAGGTAGCAATTGTTCACCATCTGTATCTGATGAAGATGATCTTGCTGGAGAGGTATGGGGGCTTTCGGGCTGATCAACTACTACTTGTTTCTACCTTTGGGTGGCTTGATCTTGTTTGTGATAAAATTAATCAAGATTCAGACAAATAAATTTAAATCAAATGTAATTCAATATGGTAAAGTATGTTGAAATTGAAGTATACCTGTTGGCCTTGAATCATCTCACGGGTATTGAAAAAACCAGTTGGGTCATTGCTATCAATGCCCAAATAATCTTCATCTAAATTTATATTATTCAAAACCATATGCCCATTGCATTGGGCAAGCCACCAAGTGAGAGGGTTGGAATTCAAAAGGAGGCAATGTTAAGTGTCCCACTAGGGGCCGGAGCAATTGGCATGCGTTTACCAATGTTCTTTTTCCTGTTCCTCTGGTTGGCATTTTAAATATTATTGGTTGAGGGGGTTGGTGCTGCTTGTTTGAATAGAAGGACTGCAATGTGCTGAAAAAGTTCAAGAAAAAACATGAAAAACTAGAAAACAATCCAAAAACTACGAAATTAAACGAAGTAGTATTCAAAAGTTGTACCTTGTTGTCGAGGGGTAGTTTGTCACGGTGCTAAGGGTGGCCATGTAGGAGTAGTAATTGGTGGTTGTTGAGAAGATACGAATGCATGTGACTGTACTGAGTGAGTTGGGGAAGATGGTTGAGTTTCGAAACACGCGTATGGTCCAAAGTCCCTGCAATGTCATCAACATTGAATTGTATGTCAATTCAATTGGTTAAAATTTAAATTGGAAAATAAAAATACAAATTTGGAATTTGTAAATAATATATGAGAAGGTATTACTTCTCTAGCGTTTAACGAGTTCAAACTGTTGAGGGTTCGGAGAGGAGTGAGCTTCCATTTCAGATTGGGAATCTCCCGAAGCCTCAGCGTGTTGTTGGCCTCTTCCTCTTGATAACACCTTTTTTGGGAAGGGCTTCAATAAATCTTCTCTGCAAACCATAAATTGTTAATAACTGTGTAGTGTAATGTCAAAATACAAGCTTAATAGTTTATACCTATTGTTCTTCAAATGGAATTGACAACTTCATCAACTCCTCATCAGTGCAAGTAGGAATTGGTTTGTCTTTTAAATTTAAAAGAGCCTCGTAATAAAGGCCAAGGAGATAGTTTGTGGAATAAATGACAGGTTTTTCTGAAAGCTTTGCATTTGTTATGTCAGTTCTTTTTTTTTTGATAGATAGGTGCACCAATCAAATTTTTGTTTTGAGATAGTGGCAACTATGTATGCAATGGCCCAGTTTGGTATATCTGTTTGCCGACCCTACAAAACTATTCTAGATTGAAAAAAGGAAATCATTGCAGCAAGAAAGTGGTGTGCAATTGCTTGCGTATCCACACCACACCTGGATTTATTGACATGAGCTGCAAATGCCAAAAAATAGTGGGAATTAATATAACATTAAATTGTATCACAATAAAAAATAGAATAAAAAATGATGAATGAAAATGAATTATACTTACAATCAACATGGAAACCGAACGTTGATTCGAGATATTTCTTGTCATCTTCCACGAGTGTTGCCTTCATTGTAACAAAGGGTAAATTTTTGAATGGAAGGCCCGTAAACCGATGGATGTTGGTTGCGTCGATACTAAATTGAAAAAATTGGTCGTCGTTCAGAGTAACATAAAAAAGGTCATCCTCTGTATTGTAGGACGAGAGAAGGTAGTTCAAAATATCTGGGTCTGTTTCAAATGGGGCATCTCAATGAGCCCACTAAACTCACATGCATCGATCAAATCTTTATATTCGGAAGACACCTTTAAAATAATATGGATGTGGGGGCACAAAGGATTCTTGTAGATGATCTTGCCCATGGATAAGACTAGATTTTCTTCTTGATTTTTGTCCTGAGCTTGCAGTTGGGAAGCACTTGAAGTCACCATTGTAGTTGTGCTTGCGTCTTTGACAATGATGGATTCCTATATATAAAAAAATCAAGATCCGGAAAGTGTAAATGAGAAAATGACCGACGGGAGCATATTTATAGGCCAAATCAAGCGGCAAAAATACTTATTGACGCACGTCAATGCCCCTATTGATGCGCATCAATGAATTCTATTGACGTGCATCAATGGAACCTTTTGCGTGTGTCAATGGCCCCTATTGACACGCGTTGATGTGCAAATGGTCATGGCGCATGCATGCATAAGGGTCATTGATGCACGTCAATAGGGATCACTGATGCATGTAAATAGAAGTCATTAAATCGCGTCAATAGGGCGCGCTGATGACGCGCATCAATAGGGGCCATTGACGCGCGTCAATAAGGGTCATTGACGTGCGTTAATAAGGGGCGTTGGGTTGCCATGTCATCAACAAATTGTGTTGATGCATGTCAACGACCTCTATTGTTGCGTGTCAATGAACCCTGTTGAATCACGTCAATGAGGGCCATTGACGTCATGTTGACGCATATCAATAGAGGGTCATTGACGTCATGTTGATGCGTGTCAATGAGGGTCATTGACACGCGTCAATGGTACATCGATAGTGCACGGAAACTTTGTGGTTTCTCTGGATTGAAAAACCTGGTAAAAATTTGGTTTTGGGATACTGTCAAATTCACCTTTCACTGAAACTAGGTTTCGGGGATATTTGCAGGTATTTTCCACCTACAATTTACTAGAGGTGTCTTAAAATGAAGGCTACTTACTTAGCCATAGGGAAGTTTCCAAAATTTTCACACCCAAGCAAAAGAAGCAATTAATTAAGAAAAGTGTGATGTATACTTGGTTGAATGGAATCTTATTTAAATGTGGTCTTGATCATGTGTTACGCAGGTGTGTTCTTTGAGAATGAAATATTTGATATCCTACGGGCATGCCATGATGAACCATCAAGAGGCCACTATTTGGTGCAAAAACCATTCATAAAATCTTGGGATTTGGATACTATTTGCCTTCCTTGTTCAAGGATGTCAAGAAGTATGTGTGGAGGTGTGATAAATGCTAAAGAATGGGGAAACCAACATTTACATAAGAGATGCCCCTCTAACCACAAGTTGTTCTAGATCCATTTGAGAAGTGGGGTTTAGATTTCATTGGGCCATTCGACCCAACCTCACAAGGTAAGGAGTATATATTAGTTTGTACTGACTATGTTACCAAATGGGCTGAAGTGCAAGGACTTCCACATGCAAGAGATGAGAAGGTTACAAATTTTCTCTATGAATGAATCTTCCAAAGATTTGGAGCCAAGATCAATTGTGTCAGACCAAGGGCCACAATTCATGTTAGGGGTAATTAGCTCTTTTGTGGAGACATATCAATTGAAACATAAGAATTCATCTCCCTACCATCCACAATCAAATGGGCAAGTAGAGGTGACCAACAAAGAATTGGAAAATATACTTACAAAGACTATGGACATCTCAAGAAATAATTGGGCTCAAAAGTTACCAGAAGCAATATGGGCCTATAATACTGCATGGAAAACAACAACATGGTTTACACCATATGAATTGGTTTATGGTAAGAAACCAATCATGCCCATAGAATTTGAAATCCAGACATTGAGGATGACCTCTGAGGTGGGGATCAAATTGAATGAGGTACAACAAGCAAGAATTATTCAATTGAATGAATTAGATGAGATCAAGCTTCAGGCATTGCAGTAGACTGAGATCATAAAACAATAAAGGAAACTCTGACATGTCAAACATATCAAGCCAAAGAAGTTTCAAAAAGGAGATCGGTCCTTACTTTTTGATTCAAAATATAAAGATTTCAAAGGGAAGCTGCAGATGAGGTGGATGGGTCCTTATAAAATTACAAAATTATATGATAATGGGACCATCCAATTGATTCCAATTGATGGTGAAAGGAAATTCATGCTAGTTAATGGTCACAAACTGAGGCTATACCATAAACCAACATCTTGACAAGAGTTTTAGAGAGCAATACAAGAATATTTAGTTCTTCATTGTGTAGGAAAGGTTTCTTTGCCTATCACGATGCAAACCTGAACTATCCTCTTCTAGAAATAAAGAGGGGATGATTGGAAACTAGAAATGATAATCATCTTCCTTCGAGCATTGGTGAAAACCGAGATGGCGCCCCATGTTTCGTAAAAAACATAGAAGATTGAAAAACCAAGTAATGGTGATATTCTCTCTCCTAAATTGATCAACAGAAATAAAAAGGTATTATCACTTACGCATGGAGCACAATTTCATGAAAGGAGGTAGAGAGGTGTCACACTTAAAATTTCAAATAACAATGGAGATTGACAAGATTTAATATCAAGGTATGCAAAATTAATGACCCTTAGCATTGTAAGGTTTTAAATTTAAAGTTAATTTGTTCCATCATGTATATTAATTAACCACCTTTTCCTAAATCATATCACACGTCCCAAAATCCACTCCAAATCCACCACCCATTAAATGCCATAATGTTTCACATGCGTCAAAGTACTTATCCCATCACCTCAAGATTTTGGCTTGAATTTTCCACATTTGGTCATATCACCTACATAACAAGGTTGTTTGACATTTGTGATCTCAATTAGGTTGCTCTTTATCCTACGCCATACTTTTCTTGCGCTATTCCTTGCAAGTCATGCATTACCAGTCATGTGCTACTTAATTCCTACTTCCTCAAACTTAAAATGGGACTTAGAATCAGACATGAGCCTACTAGTTCAATTGAACTCTTGGCGGATGTGAATTTAGTGGAAGTTTTTGACAAATCCGGGTGGTTGGATTTTCTCCTAGCATATGAAGAATTCAACATCCCCATGACAGAGGAATTCATAAGGAATATGGAGGAAAGCTACTCAACTAGTAAATGGTAAGGAAATACCCTTCTCCCCAACTGTAATCAGTCAATTTTCTAGAGTTCCAAATGATGGTTTAGCTATTACTGAGTGGAAAATGTACCATGAATTAATTAAAATATTTGCAGTAGGAAGAAGAGAAAAATTACATTTGGTAGTTGATAGTAAAGGGAAGGAAAAAGGGATCAAAAAATGAGTATACCAGAACCTTGGGCAAGGGTAGAAAAATGGTTGATTAGATATTTTACTTGTGAAGGGTAGTATGAGATAGTGCTAGGTCCAGTATTGAGGATGCTCATACATTTACACCACAACAAGGAAAAACCCCAGTATAAGGTTAATTTTCCCCAATTTCTCTATGAAGCTATCTGTGTGGCCACTAAAAAATCCACTGGGGAAAACTATCTCAAGTTTTAGGGTCTCATTCATTTAATCTACAAGTATAAGTTTTTGAAAAAAAGAAATAGTGTGAGACGATAGCTTAAATTTTGACAATCATACTCTCCCTCATCCACTTCTTGCAGACCTAGAAAATGCCACCGTACCTCTCATACATACCATGTTATCCCTGAATCCCTAGAGGAAAAGCCATTGATAAAGGAATAACATAAAGTAGCCAAAACCATTCAAAAATTGGTTAACGCTCCACCCGAGTCTTCAATCGAGCCAAATTTTCCATCCATTCCTGAAGAAGGATCGGTTAGGGATAAGGGTAAAGCACCCATGAAGGAAGGAGAACCTAGTTCTCTAGACCCTGATACTTTGTTGTCCTTGTCTAAAGTTTAGTTTGAACTTCAAATGGCTCAGGAAAGGGTTAACCAATTGCAAACATTATTGGATGCGAAGGATGCCAATTTTTCCTAGTAATTATATTCTCAAGAAAAATGGATTCAAGAACTGCAGAGTATGGTATCACACGACGAAGGGAAAACTCTTCAATTACAACAAGCCCTACATGAAAATAAGCAACAAGTATATGTATTGGAAGCATCCGTTACTCAATTGCAAAAAAACAAAAGCAAGAATTCCCTCAAATCATTGTATTGAAGGGGATGACCAAATGGATGGAAGAATGATACTAGTTGAAAAAGGTTGAGGAAGAGAATGCAAGTTTAAAAGAAGAGATTGAGTTGCTAAAACAAAATTTTGTCCATGTTAGTTAGTTGTATGACCATGTGCTCTCCTGCAGACCTCCCTCCAATTTTTATGCCCTATTCTTAAAAGAACAATTCTTCAAATGGAAAATCAATAGAGTCAGGGCCCAGTTGGACATTGAATTTGAAGATGACCATCAATTTGTAGGAGCATACACTGCTGCAAATGATGTTGAAAAGAATTTATTATGTGAATTTTATGTGCACAAATTCTTGCTCCCTGAGAAAATAGAAATACCAGTAAATTTGTATGTGGGAGAAGTTCAATTGAGGTCATTTGTTTTGACCCTAAGACATCAAGGTGAGTGGAGAGATCAAAGGGCAATATTTGTACAGTTAGATTCTACAATAGGCCTCCTCATGAGGCATGATTTTCTAGCACCACTCATATTTTTCAACAGGTTTAGATCACAAGTGTATTATCTATGTCTCATAGATAGGTACACCGAGATTTGGCCCAATTGTGTTAAGAACTTCTAGGAGAAAGTGATTCTTCCCTTTAATGTCAACTTTCTTGCATCACATCTACAATATAAAATTTTGGCCGAGCCATATAAAAGGAAGGAAGTCATTTCACCCACTAATCTTAGGTGGTCTTTAAAAAGGAAAAATATGTATGCAAAATTATCCTGGGACTTAAAGAGTAGTGGATTGGAATGCACTACATGCCACCTCTTCTTCTTGCACCAATACCAAGATGGAACTCAACTAATGATCAGGTAGAAGATAGTTATACTACCTGGCAAAAGAATGTGGTAGATCACTTTGGGTTTTCTAATATAACAACTAATGAGACATGGTAGACATTCACAAATGAGTATAACTGTTCTAGAATAGTAGAACTCCTTAATAGGTAGCAGGAGGACCTGCTAAATCTCTAGTCGGGGGAGGTGATGAGCCCCATTTTTGTCATGATAAACCTTGTGTAATTATGTTTAAGCCATGCCGAACCTATTCTAATTTTGATATTATTATGCATGATGGAAAAATACATACTTTATATTTACTATTTTACTATGTTTATGGGAAATTGTTGTGTGTACTTATGATGTTTCACCTTGTTAATTCTTGTGCATAAAAGGATTGAATATGATATGGATAAATATTAATTATGTGTGTAAAAAGTGCATATGTTGAATTGTTATATGGAGCACAGGACTTAGTATATATGCTAGTGTAGGAGTCTATTTTGTGTGATAGCGTAGGAATCTGGTTCATGTCTGGCACATGACTCTCATCCTCATCGATCAAGCATCCAGCTCATCAAAACCTGATCCCTCAAATCTCGAGTGACACAAACACACACGTAGATAACTTAGATTCTGGAATTGCTACTAGAAACATCATTTTCTACCAAGAATCATTTCCATTTATCAATCAACATTGATGCCACAAGAAGAGCGAAAAATAATGAATGAAGACTCACTGTCACTTCAGTTTATTCAAGGAGTTAATCATAGATCCCCTCTTCATTTATTGTAAATGATTCAAGATCAAACACCTACGAATTGTTCTGCCATTAATGTATTACCAAGAATCAAGGGAATTGTTTAGTTCAAACAGTTAATTAGATTTAGAATTAGTCATTCGAATAGCTATCCCATAGAGAGACTTGGAATATTTTTAGTATAAAAGAGAGAGTGTAATTAGAGTTATAAGTTCCATATATTCTTCCAGGTTGTAGCAACATATTTTGAATTCAATAAAGATCAAATTCAGGAGTAAGTTTATTTGTCTAGAAGTTTGGTACAAACCTGATCAAAGGGCGGGAGCAAGGGCCACTCCTACCCAACAAGAGGGAGATTCATTCTTACTTTCTTACTTTGTTCTTTAACAATTGTTGTTACCAGTTTACTATTTCTTTCCGAATGCAATGTAGTCTTTAATGTTAATGTTTTAGTTAACTTCCATTTCTGATTTCAATTCCAATACTTTAATTTCATGCATTTCATTTGTAATCACGATCAGTTCAATAAATTCTTAGTTTTAAGATAGAAACATGTGTTGAGATTGTGTTCCTATTGTTCCTTTTGTTGCAAATAACCATTGGATGCCGCTTTGGATTGAAAGATTAAATTGATTAAAGTATGAGTCCAACGACACTTATTAATAGTCACTTTGGAAAGGTTTTAAGACACCTTTAGCAAATAAGTCCTTTTTTATCTGGATACCTTTCTCGATGACATCTTTGAAAGTACTTACATAATGAATTTGTAAATGAAAGGCAATCTCGGGATGTAAATTAGGTACAAAAATTCTTACGATTTTCTTCTCTATAATGGAGTAACGGAAATGACTACCTAATCCTCACCATCAATGTAAGAAATATGTGAAGTTGTCATTGTTGCATTTTTAGCACCGTATATGTCAAAAATTGTAATGTCACTTTCCATATTAAATGAAACATGGAGAAAAAACCTTCTAGGTAAGTTTGTAAAGGTATAGATTGAACCTTTTGGGAGATGGAGAAACCATTCAAGTTCCTGGCCTCCAAGACTATGTGGGAAGAAATGAATTAGATAATTATTACTATATGTGACTTCTTGGCAAGCCATAAAAATACTTCACACAATCTCTAGGGTCACATTTTCCACGATATTTTTAAACTTTGAAAAATCAAAATTGGGTGGAAATGGTGTACGTAACATTTCCGATCAAAGGGGCGGGGACATTGTTCTTCAAAATGACATTTCTTGGTATGTCCACCACTATTTTCTTGCAATCTAGTAAGTGCACCTTTCATGGATTTCCATTCTTGTTAAAATAATTTTTCACGTGAGGGTGTGGAAGGTATGTAAATATGGTTTGATTTAGAGGGTTAGCTTTGACAGTTTTACGTATAATGTGTTTCATAGGCCACTTTAGGTTTCTTTGTATGAATGACCTTAGGTTTTTCCATGTGGATGTGCAAAGATAAGCTCGATAATTGGTGACTAAGTACTTGTAGTTATTGTTGAGCCACCACTTCTTCATTTTGAGGCATATGGATGGGTTCCTCACCCTCCATTCTGGTTTCATGATTTATCTTAACAAAAAGTATGTCGTTTCCCACTTTAGTTGTTTTGAAGGGTATGTTCATGGCTGATCCTCGTTAGGACCCTCGGGGTTTACCAATGTAGAGGTGTGTCCTCGACCTAAGATGTCTTCAACATATTAAAGGGTGGAGGATTTTTTCACTCCTCCCCATGAATCATCTTGGTAAAAAAGGATGGATCAAGATCGGGGGAGTTTAGCCCCTATTTCAACCAATAGTAGGAGAAATTGATCTTTGTTTTGATAGAGAAATTTATCGACCTAAGTTGGGTTGTGTTCGAATACGCATCCGGTCATTATTATTCTCCCCACTATGATCAATAAGATCAAGATTGTCATTAGAGGATTGTTTTATGGGATCCCAAAGGAAAGGATTAGATTCATATTGTTTATATCCTAACCGAGTAATAGATGCCATGGTTCACCGTGAACTTTGAATGAGCTTGTGTTTAAATGTGTTTGTATTTAGGGACCTTCTAGGTTGATTTGGTCAATGTAATGGCTACAAAATAAATGTTTTGCAAATATTTCGATGTTTTCTTGAGTTTCCATAGGGAATCTAAGTAAAAACAAACAATGTAATGGTTGTAAAATGGGGATTTTACCAAATTTAGGATGTTTGATGATGATTTTTTCAAAAAAATCTAGGTAAATTTTTGACACCATAATCACTTGTAAATGATTTTTTTCTAGTTTTTGGATCGTGAATTTTCTAAGGAAAACTAGGGAAATTTCGAACAAAGATAACGTAAATCATCATTTTTTTAGTTTTGGATCATAAATTTTCTAAGGAAATGAAGGGAAATTTCAGCAACGTAATGATTGTAAATGGTCATTTTCCTAGTTTTTGAATCATGAATTTTCTAAAGAAAGCTTGGGAAATTTTGATAGCATAAAAACACAATTTTAACAATCAAATAGTTTTTGAAAACATGTTTAAGTTTTGGAGGTCAAAATGGTTGTCCAAATTTTGGGAGTTTTGGGTTGTTACTTATGATAAATGAGGCCAAATTTGGGCAAAAACATGGTTTTGATGTGAAAAAAACTTGGTTTAACTTAGACAAAGTTTTTCCTTGTCTTACCACTAAAATAAGGTTTTAACTCAAAAGAGTTTATTCTTGTGAGGTTTTCGTGAAAATAAACAAGTTTTGAGTTGGGCATAGTAACACATTTTGTAGTTTTTATTTACAAACATGATTATAGGGAAGAAGTAAGAATATAACAACCTATCCCTATTTTTGGCCATCTAGATAAGATAAACAAGGTTGTTAGGGTGTCATTGATATACCTTTCAATACGTGAGTCAAAATCATGTGAAATCAAGGTTTTTTTTTCTAGCAGAACGTGGTTTGAAGGGTCGAATACCCCTCCCCGCACTCCATCCATTTCAATGGAGCTTGGCAAAAAAATAGTTGTTTCTAAGTGATATAGTCTAAGGCCTGGGCATTAGAGGAAAATGCACCCATAATTTCATAAGAACCACATAAAAAGTGAACTCCTACTTAGCCAAAAATGATTATTCTTCCCACGAATTTATATAGCCCACTAACACATGCGAGCTTTGTCCAAATGATTAGGTAATAACGTCATAACCACTAAACCCTACTAAAGAAAAAGTGACTTACTGTTTCTGATTCCCAAGATCATGTCGGTACGTGGAAAGATCATACATAGTTGAGATGAGGTACAAACAAGTAGCCAAAATATGCGAAAGAGAGACAAACACCCTCGTAAAATGATTTAAGGCAAAGGTTAATCCAAAATATAATGGTTGTTGTAAGAAGCCTAGATGGTTAAGGCAATAATTAACCCGATATTTTAAATGTTTGAAAAATAACCTAAGTTTTTAGAAAGATGATCAATCCCATATATTAT
This sequence comes from Taxus wallichiana var. yunnanensis, assembly GCA_018340775.1. Taxonomy (NCBI): domain Eukaryota; kingdom Viridiplantae; phylum Streptophyta; class Pinopsida; order Cupressales; family Taxaceae; genus Taxus; species Taxus wallichiana. Next base: position 926,455,596 of record CM031239.1, on the reverse strand, counting down.
GAAAACATTAAGAAATGTGTGATGCTTTTAAGTAAAAACAAACCCAAGTGTGAAGTAAAACAACATCAAATGATGTGCAAATGACCTTTTTTTAAAAATCTATTTGTTTATCTTAGCAATAGTCTTTGGCAATTGGATATGGAAACCTACGCACTAAAATTAGTAGTTTCACAACAATAAATAGATCCGAACAAAATTTAAGCAACAAAAAGTGAGACAAGGTAAAAAACTAAGTTCTCTATCACAAGGCCACCGACACAAACAACGAGGCCGTTACCAAATATCACGAGGCTGCTAAAATTTTGGTGAGGTTGGTACTACATAGGATGAATTTTTGAAAATTAAGATCTACACCACATCGAGCGAGGTCCCTGAAATTTTTGTGAGGCTACTAATGGACAAGGCAAAACCATTGAACAAAAAAAAATAGTTTTACTGTTTAGATTACTTACCTTGATTTTTCACTCCCAAATACCATTTTTGATGAAATTTTTCTCTTTCTAGTCAACTATAAGTCAATTTCCAAGTCAATAAGTGCTATAAAAAAATACCTTCAAGCTAAAAAATACGCAATAAGTATCCATGATTTCATAAAATTTGTGTATAAAAGCATGTAAGTACAAGATTTTGGTAAAATAGAAGTGAAATGAGCATAATTTTGTTGGAAAACAAGTAATAGAACTAAAGAAAAAGGAAAAAATAATAAGAAAACTCAAAAACATGGGAGGTCCCCTTTAACAGTGAGGTTTCTACAAGATGGGTTGAATCCGCCATTGCGAGTTAAGGTCGGCACAGCGCAGTGGTGTGAAACCACCGATAAACACAATGATACCACGATATATCGCAAAACCTCCATTATAAGTCAAGGATGCCACCAAATACCTCAAGACCACTTAAAAGGTGGAAACAAAGAAGAAAATACAAAGGGAAAGGCTATGAGGTACGAAGCAAGGTCACCGATTTCAAAAGCAAGGTCATCATTTACCGGAGAGGTCCTTGAAATCTGCGAACTCAAAAACTGAGCTAAAACTGCCAAAAATATAAGATTTGGCTTAGCAAGATTAAAATTTGGAAGTACTCCATCTATTTACTACCTACCAACAACACTCAACACTACCAAATACCAAAAAGATCAACAAGAACATGGAAATTTACAACAAATTCAAATAACTTGAAGGAAAATGCATGTAAAACTAAATAAGAAATGTGCATGAGACAAAGGATTCTCACCAAGTGTGCCATATGTATGCATGCTAAATAAATATACAAAATTAAGCTAAGGATCTAACACCAAGTAAACCCTATATCTATTCCATTAAGAAAATACATCAAGATAAAACATATGAAAGGAAGTTAAATAACTTGCACAAATATTAAAAACAAGAATGCAAACCTCCCTCAAGGAGCTTGGTAAAGGAAGAGATCTCCTCAAAATGGCCTAAGAGCCATGTTTGATTCTTCTCTTACTAATTCAAAAAGTAGGGTGTTTCTCACGTTTGGAAAGCCTTCCAATTTTAGAAATGCTCTTATGAGATATGAGTATGAATTTCTTATAGGGACATGGTGTACTTTGGTTACTTTTATAGCTTTCCTTTTTGAGAAAAGCACAACTTCTAGTGAATGTGGGATAATGGAGATGTAGAATTAGGAGTGGATAAACATGATTAGAAGTGATTAATTAGGATTAATGACCCATGAGAGTTAGAGGATGTTTAATTAATCAATTAGGATTAATTAATATGCCAGTTTAGCTTGTATAAGCTATTTAGAGAATATGTCAAGGGAAATTAGTGGAATCGATGGGTTTGAGAGTGGGATTTGATTGATAAGAGGGTTTATTAATTAAATACAATATTGTAAAGGAGGGATTATTTAAATAAAAGAGGATTTTAACTAACGAAGTGACATTAATTGAGTCCAATATGAATAAAATTAGCTAATCGGTATATGGTTGCTAATTATAGTGTGACAACATGAACAAGATAAATTAGTGTAATCTTAACATTAAAATTGTATGCGGTAGAAATTAGGTTTCTACACCACTTACTTTGTTTCCTAAACAATACCTAGTGTTAAGATAATTTATGGGCACACATTTCCCTATCGATTTCAACACACAAAATTCTAATTAGAGTGAATGATTCTCCAAGTTTAGATCCATTTAGGGAGAATTTTAGTGGAAAATATTCACTAATTCACGAATATTTACTTGTAGACACAAAATCACGCACTTGGGTAAATTTCTAGGTCCATAAACACATACTAGCATTCACATGATTCCTAATTGAGAAAACTAGTAATTGACAACCATCTTTGGCCTCTTTGTTATGGTTCTTGTCTTCTTTCTGGTCTTGTACACCCCCACAACCAAGTTTGAAATTTATTACTTCATATTTCATGACTTTAGACACCAGCGCCCAACCAAGACACTAGCGCCTGTGCGCCCTCATCCCCTCTGGGTTCCCCCAACCTCTTTCTATCTTACTCGCTCTTTTTGGGACTCTTTTATATTTTTGTCATCTTAATTTCTTATGGGTCAAAATTTTAATTGTCAATTACAAAATTCAACTAAGGGAATCATATAAGTACAATGCTATGTGACAAAAATAAAGGACTAAGCTCCAAAAATCTATTATCACCACCTAAGGTTGCATCCAAAGGCATCTAAGAGCATCAAAGACATTCATCTAACACTCATATAAGGGACAAGGGACTGTATTTTCTGCATACACGCATAGGAGGGGAAGTTCATTTTTCCATCCACACATCTATTTACATTGGTACATCTAGCTATTACCTACTATCACGTGCACTTGCACAAGGGCTTCCCAGGGAAGGATTATTTCACACATGCATAAGAACTACATGATGTCTGAGATGTAGTGTAACACTCAATCAAAATTTCACATCTTGTCAACTGATCACCGGGTTAGTTTGACTCGATAATGCATCTTTTCTTTTTGAGATTTGATTTAGTTTGAGGGTTTTGCAGGTCATCTTATCTTTGTAGGTTACAGGAGAATTCAGTGATCATCTAATGACATACAAGTGACCAAAAGAAAAGGTTAGCGACACTTGTGTGACACAAGAAAAACTAGTTTCTAAGCTCCTACGCACACATCACATGAACCCAACATAGGTATCTAGAACCTAGGAGCCCTCGTCCCGATCCAGTTCCTAGTCAACTTATTCAAAAGTTCCATAATTTATCGAGACACATGATTGCGGCGGTATGCTTCTCCTTTTCATCAATTGTTCCAGTCTAGATCACCTTGGGAAAGTGCAAATTAGCTAAGTCTTCCTTTTTACCTCTTGTACTTAGGGTTTCCTACTTTACTTGCTTATTACTTGTGGCATATATATTCCAGTAGTTGTTTATCATATGTGACCCTAAAATTAGGGTTTATAAGATCAATATTTGTTAAATCATTTGGTGAAATCGTCCATTCAAACCCTACCTTCTGAGTATGCATCAAAATCTCTCTTCTTCTTCTCAATTCATGGATCAATCTTCTTATCCTAATTTCACCCCAACTAAGGTTTCTGACATGGTTACTAATGCTGTTGATTTTATGCAAATTCATACTTAACATCATCCTCACTTCATTACTCCTATGGTTGATCCCACTATCAATTTAGTCACCATTCACCACACTCATCCTCCTACGGCTTAGCCTTTTTTCATTCCACCACCTATCACTTATGTAACTCCTACCACCACTTTTGAGGGTTATGACATCATAAAACAACTTAAGAATACATTAGAAAAATATCTCTTATGATTTATTGCGTAGTGCACCCGATTATTGTCAAACATTAGAGGCCTCCCTTCGCTCTATTCACATTGAAAGTAATAACTCATCGGTGGCCTTCACACATCTCATCCAGTATCTCAAAAATATACCACATGCTATATAATTTAGTGATGAGGACATACCTCCATTTGTTGTTGATAATCCTTTTGCACCTTTGGTTATCACTGCTATCATTGGCACCATTTCTATCAAGCGTATAATCAAAATTTTATGGTTCCACCATAAATCTATGTGCTCACTTCCTTATCGGAAAATGGGCATCACCGATATTCTAATTACCAAGGATTCCACTCTGATTTGTGGCTATGATTCCACTACTCACACATGTCTAGGTATTATCACATTACCTATACAAGTTGGGCCTAAGATTGTTCCTACGGTATTCTTCGTTATTGATGCCTTGTTTCAGTTTAATCTCTTATTGGGTAGACCCTAGATTCACGCAATACATGTTATCCCATCTACTATTCATCAATGTATTAAATTATTACATGATGGTTATGAACATACCATTGTTTCCAATCTTGATCCATTCAAGTTTTGTCGCATAAGACCCGTTTCTTTGCTATGTCTATTCCTCCATCGCAACCTATTCCATATAACAATATTGGTACATATGATATTGGTCAATCTAGTGCTTCACATCCTTCTTCCACCTCTACAAGCATACCATCCATTTCCACTCACACTATTGATATCATTTCACCCACCGTGTCTACTCCAATAACCACCACCACTCTTCTCACTGAGACTCCTCTCGCTCCTATATAGCTCACTTCCTACCAATATCCTTGATACTGCTATCCAACATGACAATGCCAACACTGATGATTCTGATGATGAGGTTGATACTATCGAGCTTACTGATGACAAATTGCACAATCTTAATTTTACTCCTATCGAGATAGATGAGTCAATGATACTTTCGTTGCTATTGGCCCTGGCGAATATAAATTCATTAAACCCCCTCCCTCTACTAATGCTATGGTATTTTTCAGGGGTATGTCCATACATTGGATGTCATACCAACTTCCTCATCCTCCCATGAGCACTCTGCATCAGCGATTCCTCCTTTCACATGCACTCTTTTTATCAATAATTATTATTGATCACATATTCCATTTGATCCTACTCATTCTAATACTATTTGCATGTATGGTGGCTTGACTCGGATTGGTTTCACACTTGCTGATCTCCTCCTCCACCTCATTCTCCTCACCTTTATCATAGATATGTTTACATCATTGCTGCTTATGGCCTTTGCATATTCCATTTATCAATATTTGTTGCATGCACTTCTTGCACTTCTCCACTTACACTTGGGTAGTCTTGGCTTGACTACATTGGTGGAACTTTGGATCCTAATCATATTGATATCACATTTCCCATGCCTTTCAAATGTGTATCTATTTGCAATGATTGATTTCTTGGCTACACAAAAATCTTACTTACTCGTATGCACATGGTTTTCCACTACCACCTTTCACCAATGAAGAATACACAATGGGAATGTAAATTTTACGCCGAATGGATCTTTATCTGATTAGCCCCATACAATTGCTTATGAGGTCTTTGATGCCTCTACATTTGGCTTTGACCATGACAATGATGATATCTTAGACGATGTTACTTGATTATTTTCTACATCATACACTTCGAGGGAATTATGCTTACTTTCTCCCCCTTCCTAGCATTATCAAGTGTATTTCATTTCTACTATCATGCTCTGTGCTTCATATCTAGTCTTTCTTATTCATCTTACACAACTTGATACACATATCTTGTATCATCATTACCCTATGATGAACTCTAGTTCCACAGTTCATACTCAACTACTAAGGGTATAAATATAAAATGAACCTCACCATCATTCACTCTTTATGCTCTATGCTTCATGATCTATCTTTCTAGCACATATTTTCAAACCATTTCCCAATGACACACTCTTGTTCTATGGTTCATTCTTGATTTTCGAGGGGTATTTTATAAATGAACCTCATCTCATGCTCATCCACATCTTCTTGGGGGGCACGCTGCCCCTATCACATTCACATTGCATATCATTCCATCTCACTCATTCACAACATACTGCATATCTTGGTTGCACATACTCTTGCTTACTTATACTAGTTACATGTACACTTTGTTTCACATGCTAGATAGATACTTTGTATGTCATTATATTTCTATATATACACATGCATGTTCACTTGTTCTCTAGTTATGAATGCATACTTCTTATAGATCCTTACATGCAACATTGATGCTTGGCACTGTACCTCTTACCAATCCCACCGAGGCTCCTAGGGGCATCTAATTTTTAAACACTACATGTGTTATTGTTTCATTATTTACTACTTTATATTCTTACTAGCACACTACTTACCATTGATCTATACACACTTTGACATACTCTTTATATTTCTAACATGCTAACGGGTGCTTCATGTGCAACATTTTCTTTGCAGGAATTATTTTCCACCATGGTTTTCTAATACTTTTCTTGATATTGTTTTCCATTGTCTTTCTATCATATGCCATTATTTGCAGGATATGCCATATGTATTGCTTGATCATTAATTGTATACTTTTGGCCATTCACTTTGGCCCTTATTTTCTTGCGACATTATGAGTGATGTCCCATGTTTGAAACACACTTTTCATGGTCTAGTTTGTCTACACTAGTGTTTGTTTACATTGTCATCTATAACATGCTTGTCACTTTTTCTACTAAGGCATTTCTATCCACTTTGTTTGCATGTGCCTTGGTTTTAACATGCACATTCCCTCCCCTGGGGGTATATTAGTTTTAGATCAGTTTTAGGTCCTCTCCTTTGGACCGCATGCTCATATCACTATCACATGCACCTTAAACGAGGGGGCATACATTGGGTGAATAAGTCACTCCATACAATAACTCATAGCTTCTATACTGGTCTACACAAAGTGCATGAACATAACAGAAAGTTACAATAAAAAATATGGACCAAAATCTAACTTGGGTCCTCAAGATAACACATACACTAGCACCTAGATACAAACACTAGCTCTTGGGTGCTCTTGACATTTCCTAGGAACCTATGACCAGGGGACAATTACAATTATTTTATCATATTAGCACAATTTTTGCAGTTTATAGAGGAATTTCACAAGACAAACATAATCCTCCAAAGAATTAGAATGCATTTTATCTCCTTTTTCTACTTGGATCAAACATGGAACAACACTGAACTAAACACATATCACACTAGCTATAGTGGTGTATAAATTTGGGAAGCAGTCATGGAACGAGAGTAAAAATAAATCTATCTCCACAACACTCTTTTTCTGTGGTGTGAAATCACCCAAATAACTCGTATGTGGCATGAGATTGCCCAAAAACTCATTCTTGGCATGAGATCACCCAAAAAATTTATCTTGGCGTGAGATCGCCAAAAAAACTTACTCTTCTACAATAGTTTAGGAAATTTTCTATCTCTTTCACTCTTCATGGGTCAGTGCACACTTTTCTTTTACTACTTTTTCATATTTTTACTTACTTTTACATGCTTTTTACGAGTTTTTATAATACATGACTTTGACTACTCTTTCACTCTTCTTTTATAGGTCTATCCTTAATATGCAACAAGAAGCATCCCAACATCAAACTACAATAACAATAGGTACAACACAATACAAATCATATGGGTCACCCTTAGGGTAACTTCCTCTTTCTTATCTTCCACGCTTCATTTTTATCACTCCACGCTTTCACTTGTCTCTTCAAAGATGCTATCACCATCACACTCTACATGGTTATCATATACGCATCTCTTATCTACTTTATGTTATCGAGTATTCACTCAAAAACATAAAGTGAGGGAAAATTTAGACAAAAATCATGCACTTGGGTACATTTCTAGGTCCATAAACACATACTTGCATTCATATGATTCCTAAGCGAGAAAACTAGTAATTGACAACCATATTTGGCCTCTTTTCTTTGATTCTTGTCTTATTTATGGTCTTGCATACCCTAAATCCCAAGTATAACCTTTATGAATTCATCTTTCATGACTTCAGACACTAGCGCCAAACCATGACGCTAACACCCGATGCCCTTGTCCCTTATGGGAACCCCAACCTCTTTCTATCTTACTCACTCTTTTTGGGCCTCTTTTATCTTTTAAGAATCTTATTTTCTTATGGGTCAGCCTTTTAGTTGTCAATTACGAAATTCAACCAAGGGAATCATATAAATACAATGCTATGTGACAAAAATAAAGGACCAAGCTCTAAGCATCTATTATCACCACTTAAGGTTGCATCTAAAGGAATGTAAGAGCATCAAAAGCATTCACCTAACACTCATACAAGGGATAAGAGAATACATTTTCTGTGTACACACATAGGAGGAAGTTCACTTTGCCATCCACAAATCTATTTACATTGGTACATCTAGCTATTTCCTATCATGTGCACTTGCACAAGGGATTCCTAGGGCTGATTCTTTCACACATGCAAAATAAGTACATGGTGTCTGAGATGTAGTGCAACACTCAGTCATAAGTTCACTCTGTCAGGTGACCACTTTTAGGGATCGATCGGACTCCCCATATTGCATCTTTTATTTTTGGGATTTAATGTAGTTTGAGGGTTTTGCAGGTCATCTTCTCTTTGCACAGCTACATGTGAATTCAACAATCATACAATAGCATACATGTGACCAAAATATAAGGTTAGAGAAACTTGTGTGACACAAGAAAAACTAGTTCCTAAGCTCTTGCGTAGTCACAGAAACTTCGGTAGAGGTATCGACACCTAGGCACCCTTGCCCAGCTCAAGATTCCCTAGTCTTGACTTATTTGGCAGAGTCCAAAATTTATCGAACATAGTTGTGATGACATGGTTCTCCTATTCATAAGTTGTTCCAAATCCGATCATCTTCGAGAAAGTGCAAATCAAATAAGTCTTCCTTTCTCCCTCTTGCACTTAGGGTTTCCTACTTTACTTGCTTATTGCTTGTGTCATCTATATTCCAACAGTTTTTTATCATTTGTTTATCATATGTGATTATGTAATTAGGGTTTTACAAAATCAATATTTGTTAAATCATTTAATTTTTTTGAAATTTGTATTTTGTGACTTTACAGAGTCGTGCAGAGCAAAATTTCACCTAAAATTTTTGGGTACAAATTAATTTTATCGGTTGGCTTGCCTAATGTTTAAAATGAATTTCATACATATGCATGTATTTCATTGCGAGCTTGAAACACCAAGCAAGTACATTTGCTAATATATACTAATAAAAAATCTAAGCATTTGTGAAAATCAAAGGCTCTCATACAAAAGAAGCTCGACCACATAACCCAAACACTGGCTACAAACACTTGACTTTGCAGATGCATGACCGAATACTCTAGACACATGACATAGTCTAGACACGCGAATGCATAATTTCATAAGTGTGGCCTAATAATCCAAATCACCCAACTACATATTCTAGATGCTTGGCTATATAACATAGATGCCTTGATGCCTGACATTGCATATTCTAATTTCCAAATGCTCGACTACATAACCCAGATGCCCATCTACAAACTCTATATGCTTGTTGTATATTCCAAACCCTCAACTATATGACCCGAATCTCAGCTACAAACCGTAGATGGCCGATTGTATATTCTAGACACTGACTATTTTTCTAAGCCAGCCCAAAAAAATATAAACGTTCACCTTGAAATCTAAATGACCATTAGCGCATCACCCATGTTCCATTGATGAACAAAATATGGTGACCCTAGGCCAATCTTAAAAATGGGATATTTTATCCTATTTTATCCATCATAAAAAAGGGTTCAAACAAATGAAACTGACATACACACAAGGTACTATTTATTAACTAAATAGTTAAGCCTTCTTATTTATTTTCAAATTACAAATTACATTAATAAAATTAATAATACAAATTTAAAAACCCCTTTTATGCAAATTCCACTTATAGAGATATTCCACATGAAATAATTAATCGAATAACTTGTAACCACCTCGAATATTATTGATTGTCATATGCAACAAGAAGAAGCTGAAGATATTCCTCCACTTGAGGACAATCCTAGTCATAAAAAACCAACTTCCACTAGAAATTCTATTGTCAATTCTTTGAAAAGGAAGAGAATAGAAGACATTACCAATGATGAGATCCACTAAAATGTAATGCCCCTTCCGTTACCACCTCCGATTGTGGTTATGTGTGCTCAAGTTAGTCCTTAGTATGAGTGAGTTCATTGTTTTAGCATCTCTCTTATGATATGAATAATTCATAAAATGAAACAATTAAATGGAGCGTAAGAAAAATAGTACTACCTTTCTAAAATTAGAATATTAGATGTTGATGAAGGATAAAAGTAATTGTATGGAGATCTATCTTTGTATCTCATCACTCCTTTAAGGTCAAGAGTACAATTATCTATATTTAAGAAAGCTCTAAAATTCAAGCTTCCGAGATGCTTTATCCTTATGGGTGTCAAGTATCCATGCTTTACAAGTTATTACCACCTCCGTGGTGGTTAGGAGGACTCTTTTGATCTTTGACGGAGGCACGTCCACATATAACAAGGTTGCTTTGATTAAATCATAACTACCTTTATTAAATTTAATGAAAATAATTTTGGGAATGTTTGATTGTGGGGGTTGAGGATCGGTTGCAATTACATGTATGCGTACCCATCCAAGAGAAGTGAGAAAGAAAATTTTGAAATGTTGTAGTTGAAGGTGCCCATACTAGTTTTTAAGTAAGTGTGGACGCCATTCTTGGGTGCATGGGTGGTTGAACTATGTTTTAGGAATTCAAATAAGTGTGCCTACAATAATGCATTGGCGGGAATGGATTCTCTATAACCATGGACATGTGTATGAATTTAAAAAAGGAGGAAATTTTATCTGTTGCACACTTGCAATTGCACAAGGCCTATGAATTGTTCAACCAAATACCTAAAAAAGTGGTTTCATGTAATGTGATGATTGTAGGATATGCACAATAATGGTGTCTTAAGAATTTTGAAAGAAATACCTCAACCAGATGTCATCTCATGGAGTGCCATAGTTTTAGGTTTTTCACAAAATAGTTTTGTTGAAACGACTTGGGAAATTTCAAGAAAATTAAATTTCTAGGTGGTGTCCCCGAGATTTCACCCGAAATGGGACTACCCCTTTACAAAATTTCGTTCTTTTCAAAGTAATGGGTCATTTTATGTTTGTTTTTCTGCGCAGCTTGTTTGCATTGCTTTAGGATATCCTAGAGAGTCATAAAATCCAAATTCGACAAATACCCACATGCCAAAGCTCACTCAATCCCTTCACCAGACTTTATCTGCAAGCGTTTTATTTATTAAATAAATAAAGTTATTTTAAAAATAGATTGAGCTAAAATTGGAGGATTCAGGCTATATAAAGCACTTCACCCCATCATTATTACCATGGAACATTCACCCGGGGGAAGAATTTTTACAGATTAGCTAATTAGAGAATTTTTTTGAGCAATTGCCAACAATTTTTTTTTTGTTTTATTTATTTTTGTTTGTGTTTTGGTTTGTTTTCTCGACAATTCCCGTAGCCTATTCATTCTTCTGTCGAAAACCTTTTCCCGTCTATGGTTTTCAAAATCTATCCAATATTTTTAATTACTAATATGTCTAAAGGCGATTAGAGCTCGGGATTATTTCGGAGAGATTGCAAGAAGTCGCTTGGTCCAAAAAGGTGCAAAAATGGATTTTATGAAAATAAAAAAATATTACCATAAATGCATAGACCTCCATAAAATATGCACTTTTAGAGAAAATGACACCTAAAATGGAGCCACAGAGTGAAAGTTATGGCACTTGCAAATTTTTGCTACTACATCTTCTCGGACCCTTTCCAATAATGGAAATTTGTATTTTATGCTTGTGTTTTCTTCACTACAAGTCCAAAAAATGGAAATAAATTGCTGCTAATAAGTTTTCACAGGACTTTAAAAGAAGAAGTCATGCAAGTCACACTTTTTGGGAAGAACAATTTCTTCATGCAAGTCACACTTTATGAAATAAGCTTCTAAGATGCAAGTCACACTTTTTGGAAGGAGAGGTTTTAAGGTGCTAATGGTAATTTTGGTAGTGGTAGGCAGGTGGGAATTTTAAGCCTGCCTGGAAGGTTTTTTTCCCATCATTAAAGTTGAGTTTCTTAATGCCAATGGGAATTTTGGTAGTGGCAGGAAGGTGGGAATTTTATGCCTACCTGGAAGGTTGTTTTTTCCCATCATTAAAGTCAAATCACTTAAGCTGCCAATGGGAATTTTGGTAGTGGCAGGCAGGTGGGAATTTTATGCCTTCCTAGAAGGTTGTTTTTTCCCATCATTAAAGTCAAATCACTTAAACTACCAATGGGAATTTTGGTGGTGGTAGGTAGGTGGGAATTTTATGCCTTCCTGGAAGGTTATTTTTTCCCATTATGAAAGATAAATCACTTAAAGTACCAATGAGAATTTTAGAGCTGTTAGGAAGGGTAAGAATTCCCATCAAGGAAGTTTTATTCACCCATGCAAGTCACATTTTTAAGAAAGAAGCTCTTTTTATGCAAGTCACACTTTTTGGAAGGAAGGCTTTAAGTTGCCAATGAGAATTTTGGTAGTGGTAGGAAGGTGGGAATTTTATGCCTGCCTGGAAGGTTGTTTTTTCCCATCATTAAAGACAAATCACTTAAGTGAAAGATGAGATTTTGGAGCTTCTGGAAGGGTAAAAATTCCCATTGCTTTGCCTTCTTATTTTTAACATGACTTCTAGCCAAAAAGTGTGACCCATTCTGGCATAACTAAATGCCTAAAAATGACTTTTTTAAATTAATTGTTGGGAAGCATCCAATTTTGGTGCCTAGGGTTGGAAAGGATTCCTTTTTATTATTCTGGCTATTTGCATGTTGATGTGAGTGCACAGGTGAATAAAATAATATTTTTAACTTGCTTGGCATGCAAACAAAGTCTAAAAATAGAGGGCAACAAGATTTATAATCAGATCTTGGTGAAGAAATTAGATATTCATGCTATGAGCTTCATGTGTGTCTGAATTATTTGCAGGAATACTTCATTTATGCCCATATTGGTGAAGAAAGCAGAAGTCAATGTCTGATACATTGAATATATCTTCAGAATCAGAGGAAGAAATAGATCCAACTCTCATAATTACAAAGGCTTCCGGCAAAAATTCATCCTCTTGTTTCTAATGCAACCCATGTGGAAGTCATTGCATGGAAAATTCCTTTCAAGAGCTTGTGCATGTGCTCCCAATCTTCTAGTTGAAGCCTTCATTGAATTTACTTGTATTTTCCTTCACCCAAAGTGCTTTCCAGAATTTAAAATTGCTCATATGCAATTAAAAATAAAAGGTGATGAGTTTTGTCTAAATTGTTTACGGCAAGCATTTTATTAGTGCATGTCTGGAGAAGAATTACAAAATATTCAAGGATAAGAGGAGAAGACAAGACAGAGGAAAAAATTGAAAGAAAATCACAGTCAGCTGCTTCCAGATCCAGTTTGGTGAGAATCGAAGGAAATGATTCAACAACATATGGGAGAAAAAGGCATCTCAGATTCAAGGTAGAGATATCATTCAGATCATTCATTGCTAAAGTGAATGAAGCAGAAGTGCAATACAGGTTGGATCAACATGTAGAGTATGGAAGAAGAACAAGATTGAGAGTGTTGCAACTTTCTTCTAATTTATTCTTCTTTCTCTTATTTTCTCTGACAAAACAATTGAGCAATCAATTAAAATAGTAAAACTTAGGTAATTGGCTATAAAATCCATTACTTCAAGTTATTAGAAGAAGTCAATTACTTGGAAATATGTGGTAGACATGTAAAATAGAAGGTTCTATTTTAAGTTATAAATCATGCATGTCATGCAAAGAGAAATTCTAGGAAGAAGATTGCCAGCTTGCTTCCCTTTTTCATAGCTTCCACGTGTGGCAATTCATTAAAAAGGCTTCCTATTTGTAATTGCCCTCTATACACTATAAATAGAGGAAGAGCCTACGGGTTAAAGGATCAAAATTTGTTAATCAACATTCTTGAGTTCTAGACTTTGTGTTGTAGCCCTTGATGTCATTTTTGTGAAAGCTGAGGAATTGAATAAAGACAGATTTTTGGAGAAATTTGTGTCCATGGTGCATTTGTTTCTTACTTCTGTGTGGATCTTTAGATAAAATTTGTGTTTTCTGAGATTTAGATTAGAAGTTTTCTTTTCATTTACTTCTGAATATTGTGAGATCTACTTGTTTATTTAATCTATATGTATGAGATAAACTCGTAAACTATTGATTAGATTACATATCTCCCTTTCTTCTTTTCCAAATTTCATTATTTCCCCCTTACGTAAATAATTCATAAACAATCGCTTCTTTGTAGAATTGCTTAGCTATGGTTCATGACATTTGTAATTAAAGTAAAACCCCGAGAAATAGTTAGTAGGATTTATACTTACTAGATTGGTAAACATCTTACATGGGATCCCCACCGTTAAATGAGGGAGATTTAGCTCATGGTTGCCTAGGTTTTCAGCTATGCAAAAATATAGCCAACACCAGTGTGTGAAGCCAAATTCCACAACATTTGCCAACATTCTTCCTGCCTTTTTCAAATTGGGAACTTAGACATGGAACCTGGTCAATTGACTGTTTGTCACAATGAAATGTAACCTCTAAGGCCTATTTTGTCACTACATATCTGCAAAAGGGAGGGGTTTTTACTTTTTATTTGTTTTTTTGTCTAATGCGAGAAGGAATATGATGGGAACTTGGATTTTTGATAGATTTAGGATGCCTCTGAGATGATAACAAGACCCCCTTCACATGGATGTGAATTTATTGATTAAACGTAAAAAAGTGGCCACCGAACAACAAAGATTGTTGGACGTTGCACAAAATGGATTTGTTAAAAAGGCTTAAGAGCCTCTTTTGTTGGAATCGGGAGGATTCAAAAGTACATATGAGTGTGTAGATAGAATTGTGGTGCAGCCAAATTAACATGCTAGAATGTGGTAGATTTTGGAATGTCTCGTATGAGATTGTAGTTTTTGAGTTGTAAAAGGAAGAGATTTGGAACACGGTATGGAAAACCATAAAAACATAATGGATAGAGATTTTTTATAGTTTTTATAGTTGCAAAATGCCATGATAGATATACTTGAAAAATGTGGAAACTTTCTCATGTCATGCAAACTGTTTGATAGAATACTTGGACGGCCGAAACCGTGCACATTGTGTTCTTTAGTCACTCGCCAATTCAATTCCATGAATGGTCATCTTTCCCTTATTGCACCATTTTAATGATTCTTGTTTCCTTATTTTAATGTGGTAGAAAATAAAACTAAAGTAGATTAAATTATCGGTGATCTAAATGAGACGTAGTGGCTTATAACAAATTTACCTATGTTTTTGTACACAACTAGAATAGTAAATATGGAATGTAAAATCTACTCCCAATCTACCTCATGAGATATTTGGACAAATCTTATACTAGTTTTGGTCTTAGGAACCATGCGAGCTTAGTGTGATAAATAAGAAACTTAGGGAAAAATACTTCTAGATGACTTTGTGCAATATTAGTAAAAACCTGTTTTTTTAGAGGCTCAAAATATCCTTATAAACCTCGATTTGTGAAAGAAAACTTTATCCATGTACCTTTTCATGTGGAGTTTTGATCGAACCCTAGGATGTTGCTTGAAAGTCTATTTGACCTTTTTAAGTAAATTGTTTAGGATCCCAACGGGCTAGTTCACAACTTTAAACAACTATTGAAAGTGAAAAATGCAATTTGGTTTTGACTCGTCATTTTGGCCCTAGGTGTCATAACAGATTTTGGTTTCTGCATACCTCTATATTCCTATAAGAAAATTGCTGCAAACCCTCAATTTAGAGAAAAATGTCCTGCAAGCTAGTTAACTTGATAGATTTGGTAGGCCTCTAGTCATTGGGCGACAAGGCTGCTTGAGTGCATTTATGATCGGTAGCTCACGGAAAGATGAGTGCCTTTTTAACCCCAATTTCCGGTTTGGGGTTTCATCAACTCGAGTGTTTCCATGTATATAGGGAATAAGTAGGAATTTGTTTATGTGGTTGTTTGAGTCTTGATAATGATTTTTGAATGTTGATTTTTGAGCAACTTGTCTAAATTTAACGTTTATGGAATCGTATGACTAACTAGATAAAATTGTCATATGACCTTATCCAAGTGAAATAACGATAGAGAAACCTTGTAAACATGAATATATGACTATAAGATACTTTATTTTTACGCTTTCTTGTTAAGAAATTTATTCGGAAAAGTGGTGTTTTCTCTCTCCTCTGTCTAACTCTCTCATTGGTGTTGGAAACGAAATGAAATGGCATTGCATCTCTTACTCTACTTTGAAGTGTGTTAAATATAGTTTCAATATTATTATAAATCGATAAGAATCATGTTTTGTGCTTGGTTGTAGTTTGATGCCATTGCAATAGTTGTGTTGACCATGCGGTGGTTGTAGAGTACCGGGACTATCATCACCAATCCAGCATTATGATAATTCTTTACCGGGAACTCCTCATGCTATGATTATTTACTAATGCACAGCTTTTAGTTTGGTGGATGGAATCTGGAAACACAACAACAAACATAACACAAGAATACCATAGACTATGATAAGAAGGAATGATGATAAATCTGAAATATAAGTGTAAATTATGATATCAACATGAAATTGTTACAATCTCACCCATGCAGTACTTCAAGTGTTCTGACTTCATTTGCCTTCCAACAATAACTATGGGAGAAACTTCACAATTACACCTCTTAATGGCTTCTTTAACACACCTTCAAAATGATGGCTTCGTTTACACACTTACTCATACAATATTTCTCACTACTTCCTTCTATGGTAAATGAGGGGGTGGCCTCTCTATTTATAGAACTTCCAGGCTTATCCATCTTATCTCTAAGATAGGATAAAAAAATTCACTTTGAAAAATCATATTCCATACCTTAACTCTTATCATGTACATGTACACTTATCTTTTAAGATAAGATAAACCTTATCATTTCATATGAGTTCCACATTTTTAGAATTTTTACAAATAAAATATACAAAATATTTATGACCTCACTCCTTGTCCTTATTACCAATATAATATTTCTAATTCCTAATCATGTAGACCCTACTTCTCTACTTACCCAACTTTGACATTTTAACATTACCGGACCACTTATGACAAATATTTACTTTTTACCACAACATTCCTATTGTACTTTTTCCTATTACCGTACTATACATTATTGGCGGCGTTGTACCGGCAGCACCGTTATCTTCTATCAGACGCTACTACTAATTATACTTAACAACATCCTATTCCTAATACATACATTAATGAAATAGAAATTACGGAGGAAAATTTTAGTGTCGACATCTTCCCCCTTCCTAGATTCTACTCCATCCTCGGAGTAGACTATTCCGGTGCTTGGAAAATCTTTAGCTTGTCATGGTTGACCCATTTCGTAATGGGAGTGCCATCCAATTCCTCCAGTCGGTATGTACCATTTTCATGTACAACTACTATTTTGTAGGGCCCCATCCATTTTGGAAGAAATTTTCTCTGTCTTCTTTTTTTGTATCTCAAATCATATAGTAGGACCAAGTCATTCACATGAAATGGAGACCAACGGATATTTTGATTAAAGAATTCCTTCTGCTTCATTTTCTTCTTATAGCTTGTATCCTTCGCTATTTCCCTCATTTCCTCTAGCAAATGAAGATGTACCAACCTTTCTTTTATTGAATCACTTTCATCAATCATTTCATTTTTCATAACTCTCACAGTGGGAATATCAAACTCAATAGGAAGAAATGGATCAATGTCATAAGCCAACTGAAATGTGGAGTATCTTGTTGCTGACTTTGATGTTGCCCTATATGCCCACAATGCTGCATGAATCCTTTTATCCCACTTATGTACCTGTAAGGCTACATCTTTTGCTAGAATTTGACACAACACAAAATTTGTTCATTCCACCTGTCCATTTGTGCTTGGCTTGTATGTTGTTTCCTTCCTATGCTTAATAGAAAACTTATTGACTAGGGCTTCTACCACCTCATTAATGAAGTGGCTTCCTTGATCTATTATAATTTCTAATGGACAACCAAATCTGGTGACAATGCGTTCATATATGAACCTTGCCACTTCATCCATGGAAGTTGTTTTCAATGGCCTAGCTTTAACCCACTTGGTTAAATAATCTGTAGCAACTACAATATACTTATTTTGGTGTGGGGTAGTTAGAAGTGGACTTACAATCTCTATTCCCCACTTTTCAAAGGGACCAAGTGGAAGAATAGGGCATAATGGAGCTGATGAAGTCTTACGGTTACCATGTGTTTGACAAATATCACGTCTTACAATAATTATAACAATATTTAAAAAGAGTGGGACAGGTGATAACTTTGCATCCAAGTTCCTTCTTCTTGTAAGTTGTCTAGAGAAGTTCCCTCCACATGTACCATTGTGGAATTCTTCTATCAGCTTCTTCCCTTGATCATGTCTAACTTCCCTCTTGTCTTCGTCCATCGGTCCTATTCGAAATAATACTCCATGTAGAATAGAATATGGATGACAGCTTGAGTAATCTTCCTCTTAGTATTTGCATTGGCACCATCAGAAACTTGAATTCATTCAAATAATTCCAAATATCTATGTATTCACTAGGGATTGTGTTAAGGAATAACAATGTTGCATATGGGAAATCATCATCATCACAAGATAAACTTAAACCATCATAGGCTCGAGAGAGTGCATCTGCATTGACATGCTTCTTTCCCGACCTATCAAATTCAAATTCTTGTAGAAAAATTATCCATCTTTCTATCCTCTCTAATGGGTTAGGCTTATTTACAATATATTTTAGAGCTCGATGATCTGTTATAACTATAAATTTTTTCCTAGCAAGTAATTTCTAAACTTCTTTACAACAAAATGATAGCTAGAGCCTCTTTTTTAGTTCTGATATAATTTACCTCAAATCTTTGCTCATTTGTCTCTGCTCCTAAAGTAAACTGGATGTTCATTCCCATTTTCATCCTTTTGGCTCGAGTACTTCCTAGTGCTGCATCTGAGGCATCAGTGTACACAATGAATGGCTTTCTCCAATCTAGATTATTTAAAATAGGTGAAGACACCAGGGCTTCCTTGATTGTTCAAAAGCTTCACATGCCTTATTTCCTGGTTCATAAGTAACATCCTTCTTCAAGAATTGGGTTAGTGGTTGTGTAATCTTTGAGAAATTCTTGATGAACCTTCTATAGTAACCCACATGGCCTAAAAATGATCTCAACTTACTTCTATTCATAGGAAATGGTAACTCTGTGATTTTTAAAATTTTATCGGGATCGTCAATTACAATACCATCTCTCGGATCTGACATGTCTTAACAAAATGCCTTTAGAACATCAAAAGACACACTTTGTAGGGTTTAGTGAGGCTTGTGCTTCATCTAACCTTTGAAATGATGTCTCCATCTGGTGTAGGTGGTCCATCTTGCTTCCATAGATGTAAAAATCATCCAGAAATACTCTGATGAAGTTCCCAATGTAAGGTTCAAACACCCTATTCATCAAACACTGGAACGTTGCTAGAGCATTACACAACCCAAAAGGCATAACTCTATAAGCAAACGTTCCCCAAGGAGTGGTGAACGTGGTCTTGGTGATCTTTCTCTACTATACGAACTTGGTTGTATCCACTATATCCATCAACAAAATTATAACACTCCTGGCCAGCTACTTCATCCAAGATCTGATATGAGAATGGAAGAGGGTAATGATCCTTCTTTGTTGCTTTATTCAGCTTCCTATAATCAACACAAATGCGTAGCTTCCCATTCTTTTTTATCGAGATCACAATAGGAGAAACCCATTACAATTCTCCACAAAGAAATATGAATCTGCATCAAGCAACTTATCTATTTCTTCTTTTATAGTCTTGGAAAAATTAGGATTCATTCTATATGGCATTTACTTTATGGGCTTAGCACCATCTACCAAATTTCAATAGAATGTTCTACCCAACTTACTTGACGGAGTTACTTGTAATCAAAAGTGAATAGATGTATGTACCTTTGAAAGAGTTGGATGTAAGATTCCTTCTCATTCTCCATCACAAGATCACCAATCTTTATTTTTTGGAGACGATCATCAATTTCTTCTTCGAGATAATTTTATGGGTTCATGAGTCGGTGTGACTGGAAGGATATCCATAATCAAAACATCAACCTCACTTTCGTCACCTTCTGTGTCCACTTCACTGGTACTAGAGTAATCGAGAGGATGTCCATCATCGGTTTCATCACTTGAATCCATAGGTTCTGTCTTATGATGCCAAGGATCATGCTTATCTTCACCCTCTCTCTACCACGTCCAAGTGTCATGAATCCTTCATTCCAGTAGTTTCTTTCATGAACTCTCCTTAGCCATGGTCTTCCCAACAACATTGGGTACGCAATACGATACCATTTTTCATCACTGAAAGTCTACCACACATACAACACCCATAACAGATATTGCCACATTTGAAACAACACCTTCTAGTTTAGTTTTTCCCTTATTTAATGACCTTAACATAAGTGTTGAGGGGTGATCAATTTTTAAACCCAACATATTCATTACAGACTCGGTCATTATATTAACTGCAGCACCTCCATCAACTAAGACATCATGAATTGAAATACCATTATATAATACCTCAGCTTGTGGAGCATAGGGATCTGCCTCTGCCTCCAAAACAAGGACCTCAACCTCCTTCCTTTGTCGAGCATTGAGTCCACTTCGCAGCTCCCACCTCTTCTCAGAAGACATAGCCAAGAGTTGACCATATGTAATATTTGCAGGCCTTTTGGACAGATCTTCTAAGATGGAGTATGGTCCTTGTCCTGTGAAATCAGAAAATCCTGCACACCCAAATTTCTTCTCCTATGTTTCTTACTAGTTTCTCCTTTCATCTTCTTAGGATCATTTCCATCTTGGTTATCTTTTTCTTTCTTTCTTTTTGTTACAAACACATCTACTTCATTATTTATGCTCTTATCTACTACATCAAAAGAATTCACAGGTGCTTTTCCTTTATCATTATCTCTTGTACCAGATGTAGAAGCTCTATCTGGACAATTATACTTATAATGACCCTTTTTATAACAACCATAACATACAACTTCAGAAATATTTCTTTTTGGACCTCTATCTCCTCCCTAAGAACTAAATTCTTTTCCTTGAAGAAGATTAATAGTTAACTGGCCCATCTTCCTGAGCAGATTTTCATACTTAGTAGATGTACTAGGAGAAATATTTGTGCTCACCAAGAGTGGTTGTGGATTTTGGATGAAAGGTGTTGGTGTAGGCTCTACTTTAGCAATAATTTCTTTGGGCTCCTCTTCCATGCTTTCTTCTTCCCTTCTTGCAATCTCTTTTGCTTTTTCATGGTAGTAGGCAAGGGCAGTCATACTTCACTCGTTGTCTGATCTCTAGCTTCATCCCAAGAATGAAGTGCTTATAGAGGAGATTATCCATGCCATTCATCAACCCATCCGCTAATCCTTCCTTCTGGATCTGGGCATCGAGCTTCCTCCTTAGCTCTAGAACAAGAGCATGATAATCCCTTATCATCTCCTTCTCTCCTTGGGATAGCTTTGTGATATCGATCATGAGATCTGTATATTTCTTTTGTTCACCAAATTCTTCAAGAAAACTTTCAATTAATAAATCCCATGAGTTTTTCACATTATCACCTAGTGTTTCAAACCACCTAAGGGCTGAACCATCCAAAAAGGTAGGAAAAATTTAGTCCATTATTCCCTTCTTATGAGGTCATTACAAATGCAAGATCGTTTAAACTCTTGAATGAAAGAGGAAGCATCTTCATTAGATTGGGCTGAAAAAATAGGAATCTTCCCCATTTTCAAAAGTAACCACAGTGAAATACCAACCCACAAGTATAATCAACAAGACTTATGTGCACAAATAATTGGAATCACTATAATAGAAAGTGACTTTACACCTTTATCTTTGTAAAATAGAAATGACCACGGTAAACTATGGTAAAAATTGACTTACTGGTAAAAATGACTTTCTTGTGGAAAACACTATTCATGGTAAAAGTGAAGTTATTATGGTAAATACTATTCATGGTAAAAAGTGACTTTCTTCATGCGGTAAATACTATTCACGACAAAAAGTGACTTTACCATGGTTACTACTATGCACGCGATAAAAAACAAAATTAACCTCCAAATGTTTTCTGACTAAGTGGGAATATCTCTCCAAAAAATCCACCAACGAGGAATGGTCCCGACAACGGAACCAAAATGTCATCACCAATCCGGCACTATGATAATTCTTTACCGGGAACTCCTTGTGCTATGATTATTTACTAATGCACAACTTTTAGTTTGGTGGATGGAATCTAGAAACACAACAACAAACATAACACAAGAATATCATAGACTATGCTAAGAAGGAATGATGATAAATTTGAAATATAAGTGTAAATTATAATATCAACATGAAATTGTTACAATCTCACCCATGCGGTACTTCAAGTGTTACTGACTTCACTTGCCTTCCAACAATAACTATGGGAGAAAACTCCACAATTACACCTCTTAATGGCTTCTTTAACACACCTTCAAAATGATGGCTTCGTTTACACACTTACTCATACAATATTTTTCACTACTTCCTTCTATGGTAAATGAGGGGGTGGTCTCTCTATTTATAGAACTTCCAGGCTTATCCATCTTATCTCTAAGATAGGATAAGAAATCCACTGACGAATCATATTCCATACCTTAACTCTTATATGTACATGTAAGCTTATCTTTTAAGATAAGATAAACCTTATCATTTCACACATGGGTTCCACATTTTTAGAATTTTTACAAATAAAATATACAAAATATTTATGACCTCACTCCTTGTCCTTATTACCAATATAATATTTCTAATTCCTAATCATGTAGACCTACTTCTCTACTTACCCCAAATTTGACATTTTAACATTCTTTGGACCACTTACGACAAATATTTACTTTTTACCACAACATTCCTATTGTACTTTTGCCTATTACCGTACTATACATTATTGGCGGCATCATACCGGTAGGGCTGTTATCTTCTATCGACGCTACTACTAATTATACTTAATAACATCCTATTCATAATACATACATTAATGAAATAGAAATTACGGAGGAAAATTTTAGTGTCGACAGGACAAGAAGGAAGTGGTAGTGTTGTTGGTGTTTTTATAATATGAAATATACATGTAATGTTAACTAGATGTTTTGGCATTATTGTTATTTATTAATTATTTTGTGATGGGTAAGAAATTGGGTTATATTGGAGCATTGGGAATAACATGCATTCTATTTGGGTATGAACTTGATTATGAGTTTGTATGTTGTTTTATGGTTAGATGTTTTAAAACAAGCTTCTATAATGTCAATTATTATTTCCTCCATTAATATTTATGTTTATGATAGAAAATTTCTATTCCTAAAATATCAAAATGAATTTTGATTTTAACCTTTACTGTGTATCTCTCTCTTGTAAGAGTCTTGTATAGTTCTATAATACTCTTATCACTTTAGAAAAGACTTAAACATATCGCATGTCGTTTCTTTCCTATCACATTTGAATGATCTCATTGTGAGATCTATGTGTCATGAGTGAATTCGGTACTTGTTTACCTTTATATCATATCCTCATGTTTAACTCTTTTGACCCCTCTCACACCTAGATTATCTATGGGAGGTTGAATTTCCCCAAAGTTATCTTGCATCAATCTGTAGATTCCTTTATCATTGTATTTACTCATGTGTTGGTCAACGCTAAGGGATTTTTGTACATGTCGAAATGATCTTGTCGTCCATAGTTATGTGTGTGATAATGTCACTTTGTGACATGATTGATGTAATGTTTAGCAACATTTTAGATGTTTGTCTTTTATGCTAAGTCTCTAGGAAGGTTAATAATTGTACGTGTATTGTATCATAAGAGCAACAAGGAAGGTAATGTTTATTCTTTGAAATGTGATCAAGTATACTTTGGAAGACCATAAAGTGAGGTGGTACCTCACTTAGTACCTCTAATAAAATCTTGACTCTTTGAAATGAGAGCGATACAAAACAGGACACACAAGTGAAACTTGGAATTACCTTATTTTTAGTTAGGCCTTCTTTTATTGTTGAAAGTTATTATAAATTGTTCCACGTGAGTTTGATCATGCGAAAAATAATCTCTTATCTAGAAAATGAAAATTATGACGTATAACTACTAAAAATGACTCTAACCTATTATTGTATTATAACAACAATAAGAGTTAATTGTGAATGAAGTCTTTAATAACATGTAGAATTTAATTGGTACTCTTGTGGTGTCAGTTTTGAATGAAAGTAAAACTTGGAGGTTTTTGAGATAAAGATGTTTGAACCACTCCAAAATCGACTTTTAGTTGGATGTAGAGTCCTTGAGTGCAAGTGGAAGTTAATTAAAATTCAGGACCTTTCTCTATGACATTGGTGTTTAAACCTTTAGCCAACTATGTCTATCTAAAGGGTTGTTTCTTTAGATGTTGTCCGATAAAGTAAATTATAATACATAACCCTTTTACTTTAAACCAATGTTAACTCTTTCATGTGATTAAGTGTACTTGTTATAAGCTAAACCCGAAACGAAATAAATAATGTGTATCATTGTGAATGAAACTACATGCTCTCATGATTAATGGATTCAAGTCCTATAAGGTTAAATACGACAATATAAATGGTATTGAAGAGGGAATCACATTAAATTAAGTGTCAAACAAAGTAGGGAAATGTAATCTAGAGAAAAGGAAAATGTATGTTTTCGTGTTATATGCTCTTGAAATATTTAAGGCTTAAATTAGAATATGAACACGCCAAAGATTGAACGATGAAAGTGTGGAAGGTGCCAATTCATAATTTTCATGTTGTGATTATGTCGTAGTATTGTAATTGTTAATTTATCTAAGTGTGATATTGGTTATACATTGTGTCATATTGACATTTGCATTTTCTACATGTTGGTGTAAACATTACATGTGGTGTTGTGAAAACTCTTGTGAGTCTTTTGGTTTACACAATTGTATCAAGTAATATGGAACATAATATTTTTTTTATCCTGCTATGTCTAGACTTTTATTTGGTTCCCACATAGGTGGGCACTCGAGTTGGTATCGAGTGAAGATTCATACTCTTGAACGTCTAGGAAATTTTGGTGTTGGGATGGATTATGCATGATGGTGGAGGAGATGGAGGAGTAATGTGTTATTATGTTGTGATGTCACAAACACATTACTTGTGATTATGTGAATGCAATTATTGTGCTTACCACTTGGATTGGTCTTGTTATGATGGTTATGTGATTCTCGATGTGAGTAATTTCTCTCTTTCATGTGAATTAAACATGAAATTCATTTGTAATACCACCTTGTGTGTGAAGGAAATGTTTTGTGAGCTATGAATTTTTGTGATGTTTCATGTTCTAGTGATATTATATATGTGGGACAATGTGTTGCATGACAAAAGTGCTTCGTAGTGAAATATGTTACATCATGATAATTTCTATTGTGTTGTGTTGTATTATGGTGTTATGTCACCATGTTGTGTGGTATTTGAATGTATGTCATGATGCTAGATCAATATGTTCGTGATATATATGTACTCATATTGTTATGTGATAAATTCTGATTGTGAATTGGGGACATATGGTGATTTCATGACCCCTAATGTATTGTACTCGCACTTTTGGTGTGCTATGTGAAAATGTTGTGTGTTGTAAGATGTGGAATATTGTTATGTTTTATCCCCATAATTTTTACATGTGTAAGACATTATGGTTGTTGTGCATAAATCGTCAATGTGATTGTAACATTGTTATGTGCTATGTTGTGTACCCTACACCACTTAGCTCTGTGGGTAGCATCCATAGTGTATGTGTGGAGAGAGAAGTTGTAGACCAAGTGACCATAAACTTGAGCCAAGTACGAGTTTGAAAATGAAGTCTCATGTAGACTGAAAACCCAATTCTATTCGTTTGGTATACCTCAAGTTTGCTCAATATATTGTGGATGTACACCACCTTAGGCTCATGCTTATGCAAACTAATGTCTCTACTCTCTCCTATTTGGGTTGTCCATCGAACAATCCTATGTGATATTGACATTGTGGATCCTCATATGTGTGATATGAAGATATACTTATTCTAGTTATAGTATTTTATGAGATGAGGCTCGATATCCGAGTGCTAGCAACTCAATGAGTACCCCTTTGGTGGCCACGAAAAGGCCACGTAGTGATCGTAATGTGATATTTCTATGTTTGTATTTTATTCATAAATTGACATTCTTATCTTTTCTTGTAAGAACTAACAATTTTCTTGAGTGATGTATCTTTAAATATTTGGGCATTTAATTGGATTTGTCTAAAGAGGCCTTTGCATCTTGTGGTTGTTTAGCCATTTATTTTCTTAGTTTTAAACTTGATTTGGAGTTTACAAATTTTTAGCCTAGCCCAAGGCTTGAGATTTGTTTCACTTGGCATTTGAATTTGGATTTGTTTGTTATGATGATTCTAATGTTGTGATGTGGTGGAATAGGGTCATGGGATTCACCACAAAGTGGTTGGACCTATGGACCCACTTTGTTGTATGGGGGTATGCCCCAAGGGGGTCAAGGGGCCACGTAGTATTGAACTATATGTTACTATGCCACTTGGGTGGAGGTGATGGGGATCTATGTGCCTAGGGCCATAGGGTGACCTGACCTCATTAAATGGAGAAATAAGGTGATGGGATTCTTTGGCGAGTTTTGATATGGAGAAATAAAGAGAATGGGGATCTATGGTGAGTGATCCAAAATGGAGAAATAAGGTGGCGGGGATCTATAGTGAGTGACCCGGCTTGGTTTTGGCATTATGATTCTTTCTCTATCGGGAGACATACGGAGTTCTTTGGGAGGCTTATGGATATTTGAGAGATATTTGGAGCTGGTATATATGTTTCATGAGTTATCCTGTGAGTCATGTTATGCATTGTTATGTTTGAGGCTTGAAGCTCCTCTTTGTTAGTATGTACTATTGGATCTTATCTTGGAAATGTGTGAGTATAGTCATGGCTTTGAGTCATGTGATACATGTTGCTTATGTATTAGCGTGATGACTCATTATATGTTAGTCACATGGGTGTGTTAGATCTATGCCTCAGGTATATGTGTTAAGAATTCTATGTTATGTGGACTACTTGTTGTGTTCCCATGGTGGAGATAGAGGTCTTATGATATGATTCAGTCATGAAAAGGTGTTGAAAATGTGTTATGTGGATCATTCGTAATGTGATTCATACCTTGTGTGACATTGTGAGGTCAACTATTTGGGAAACCTATTGGAACATTGAAAGTTAAAATCCTTAACAAGTGATAACATTCCGATTTCTGAACAAGTAAACTAGACAATCAAAACAACTAATAAATGGTGAATACCCTTATGATAAAACACATGTGAGTATGTTTCTAAATGAATACTGAAATTTAGATCTGAATCCACTTTATGGATTAAGAAGTTTTATAAGATTTGAAACTAAGAAAAGGTTTTAAGGAAAAGATAAGTTGAGTAATAAAATAATGAGTAATGTCAATATTCACATAACATAAAGAAAATGAGAAAATTGTAAAATATGCCTAAACTTGTTGGTGGTTGCATTTCAAGCAACATAGTTCTTCTTTTGCTAATCGAAAAACAGTCATTGTCAAATTTCCGTGCTTACTCTATCCTCTTAGTTCATGGAGTGTGTCACATCTTGGATGATGCCTTAATAAGGGGGATATGTAATGTCCCTCTCATTACCACCTCTCGATTGTAGTTACATGGGCTCGAGTCGGTCCTTGGTAGGAGTGAGTTCATTGTTTTAGCATCGTGCTTACAATATGAATAATTCATAAAATGAAACAATTAAATGGAGCGTAATAAAAATAGTACTACCTTTCTAAAATTAGAATATTAGACATTGATGAAGGATAAAATTAATTGTATGGAGATCTATCTTCATATCTCATCGCTCCTTTAAGGTCAAGAGTAAAATTATCTATAATTAAGAAAACTCTAAAATTCAAGGTTTCCGAGATGCTTTATCCTTATGAGAGTCAAGTCTATGTGCTTTACAAGTTATTACCACCTCCATGGTGGTTAGGAGGAATTTACGATCTTTGACGAGATGCGTCTACATATAACAAGGTCGTTTTAATTAAACCATAACTACCTTTATTAAATTTAATGAAAATAATTATGGGAAGAAAATATGTGTCTTACCAAGGCGTTGTTGAGGTTCGGGTGATAATTTTTTTATTACGACATGGATAAAAGGATTCTGCATAATTCTCAATGAAGATATTTACGTGATAATTAAGTAGTGTATTGGGAGCGGTGGAGGTTTCGATTAAAGAAAATGTTTAAAACAATTAAATAAATCATGAAATTAGCATAATAAAAGAGTATTCATTTAAAAATAAATAATTCATTATTATCCTAAAATATCTCTCCAAATTTATTTTGGAGCTTGGGGTCAACCTCTTCTCAAGAAAAGAATTAATGAAATTATTCTTGGACATGGTGAATTGGTTTTATGTGAGAAGATTTTGAGAATTCTTCTTGGATGTTATGGTTGCTTGTGCGAGGGATATTTTTTGGGAATGTTTGACTATGGGGAACGAGGATCAGTTGCAATTCTGAGTATGCGTACCCATCCAAGAGGAGTGATAAAGAAAATTTTGGGATGTTGTAGTTGCAGGCACCCAGATTGGTTTTTAAGCAAGTGTGGACTCCATTCTTGGATGCATGGGTGGTTGGATTGTGTTTTGGGTGTTCAATTAAGTGTTCCTACAGTAATGCATTTCCAGGAGTGGCTTTCATACAGCTAAGGACATTTGCATGGTTTTAAAAAAACGAGAAAATTTGGTTTGTTGCGCACTTGCAACTGCGTAGGGTCTATGAACTGTTCAACAAAATACCTAAAAAAAAGTGGTTTCATGTAATGTGATGATTGAAAGATATGCACAATAACGACGTTCTTGATGAAATCTTAAGGATTTTCAAAGAAATGCCTCGACCAGATGTCATCTCATGGAGTGCCATGGTTGGTTTTAAACAAAATAGTTTTGTTAAAACGGCTTGGAAAATTTCAAGCAAATGAAATTACCTGGTGTGAAGCCAAATTACATGACCTCTGCAAGAATTCTCCTAGCTTTTTCAAATTAGGAGCTTAGACAGGGCACCTGGTCAGTTGACTGTTTGCCACGATGAAATGCGGCCTCTCAGGCATGCTTTGTCTGCTACATGTGCAAAAGGGAGGGGTTCTGTCTTTGTTAATTTTTTTGTTTTTCTGCTTCGCCTAAAAACAAAGATTGGCCACCTGGACAACAAAGATTGTTGGACGCTGCACAAAACAGATTTGTTAAAAAGTCTTAAGAGCCTCTTTTGTTGGAGTCTGGGAGGATTCAAAAAGTGTAGAGGAGGAAGAATAACATGAGTTTGTAGACATCATTGTGGTGCATCCAGATTAACATCCTAGAACGTGGCAGATTTTGGAATTTCTCGTATGAATTTGTAGTTTTGAGTTGCAAAAAGGAGGAGCTTTGGAACACGGTATGGACATCCATAAAAGCATAATGGATAGACAATTTTTGCCAGTTGTTGTAGTTACAAATGTACCGATAGATATACTTGTAAAATGTGGAAACTTTCTTAATGCATGCAAACTGTTTGACAGAATGCTTGGATGACCGCAAACTGCGCACCTTGTGTTTTTCGGTCACTTGCTAACTCAATTCCAGGCATGGTCATATTTCCCTTCTTGCACAATTTTAATGATTCTATTTTCATTATTTTAATGTGGCAGAAAATAAAACTAAAGTAGATTAAATTATCGGTGATCTAAATGAGACGTAGTTGCTTATAACAAATTTATCTTTGTTTTTGTACACGTTTGAAATAGTAAATATGGAATGTAAACTATACTCCCATCTACCTCATGATATTTTGACAACTCTTATACTAGTTTTGGTCTTGGAAACCATGTAGTTGGCGTGATAAATGGAAACTTTTTGAAAACTACTTCTAGATGACTTTGTGCAATGTTATTAAAAACATGTTTTCTTAGAGGAGCAAAATATATTTATAAACCCAGATTTGTGAAAAGAAAAAAATTATTTGTGTACCTTATAATGTGGGGCATCCGAATGAACCCTAGGTTATTCGTTGGTAGTTCATTTGACCTTTTTCGTAACACGTTTAGGAGCCCAACGGGCTAGTTCGTAGTTTTAAATAGCTGCTAAAAGTGAAAAATGTAGTTTGGTTTTGATCCGTCATTTTGGCCAAGGGTGTTGTAACATATTTTGGCTTCCACATACATGTAATGTTTTTATGATAGAATTGATACAAACCCTCGATTTGGAGAAAAAGTTCCCGTAAGCTAGTTTTTGTGATAGATTTTGTAGGCCTCTGGTCATTGGGCAACAAGGTTGCTTGAGTGCATTTATGATCGGTAGCTGCGAAAGCTGATTGCCTTTTTAATTCTATTTACTAGTTTGAGGTTTTGTCATCTCTGAGTATTTACTTGTATATAGGGAATATGTAGGAATTTGTTTATGTGGTTGTTTGAGTCTCGAAAATGGTTTTCGAACACTTTGAGTTTTGAGTAACTTGTCTAAAGTTGACATTAAATGGAGAAAAATTTCATATGACCTTATCCAAACGAAATAATGATATAGAAACCTTGTAAAAATGAATATATGACTATAAGAAACTTTATTTTGACACTTTCTTGTTAAAAAAATGATTGTGGAAAAGCAATGTTTTCTCTCTTCTCTCTCTAACTCTCTCATTGGTTTTGGAAACAAAATGAAAGGAATTGCATCTCTTACTCTACTTTGAAGTTTGTTAAATATAGTTTCGATATCGTTAGAAAGTTGTGAGAATCATATTTCATGCTTGGTTGTAGTTTGATGCCATTCCAATAGTTGTCTTGACCATGCGGTGGTTGCAGGGACATGAGACAAGATGGAAATGGTAGTGTTGTTGGTATTTTTGTAATATGAAATATAATTGAAATACATATAATGTTAAGTAGATGTTTCAACATTTTTTTATGAACATGAATGTTATTTATTAATTATTTTGTGATGAGTAAGAAATTGGGTTATATTGGAGCATTGGGAATAACAAGCATTCTATTTGGGTATAAACTTGATTATGAGTTTGTATGTTGTTCTATGGTTAGATGTTTTGAAACAAGCTTCTATAATGTCAATTATTGTTTCCTCCTTAATATTTATGTTGATGATAGAAACCTTCTATTCCTAAGCTATTGAAATGAATTGTGCTTTTAACCTTTATTGTGTATCTCTCTCTTAAAAGAGTCTTGTATAGTTTTATAATACCCTTATCACTTTAGAAAAGACTTAAACTTATTGCATGTTGTTTCTTGCCCTTCACATTTGAATGATCTCATTGTGAGATCTATGTGTCGTGAGTGAAGTTGGTACTTATTTACCTTTGTATCATATCCTCATGTTTAACTCTTTTGACCCCTCTCACATCTAGATTATCTATGGGAGGTTGAATTGCCCCAAAGTTATCTTGCATCAAGTTGTAGATTCCTTTAGCATTGTGCTTACTCGTGTGTTGGTCACCATTAAGGGCCTTTTTGTACATATGGAAATGAGCTTGTTTTCATAATTATGTGTGCAATGTCACTTTGTGACATGATTGATGTAATGTTTAGCAACATTTTAGATGGTTGTATTTTATGCTAAGTCCTTTGGGAACAAGGAAGGTTTTACTTATTCTTTGAAATGTGAGAAAAAATACTTTGGAAGACCATAAAGCGAGTTGGTACCTCACTTAGTACCTCTAATAAAATCTTGACTCTTTGAAATATGAGTGATACAAAATGGACACACAAGTGAAACTTGGAATTACCTTACTTTTAGTTAGGCCTTCTTTTATTGTTGAAAGTTCTTATAAATTGTTCCACGTAATCTCTTATCTAGAAAATGAAAATTATGACGTATAACTACTAGAAACGACTCTAACCTATTATTGTATTATAGAAACAACAAGAGTCAATTGGGAATGAAGTTGTTAATAACATGTAGAATTTAATTGGTATTCTTGTGTTGTCGGTTTTTGAAAGAAAGTAAAACTGGAGGTTAGTGAGATAAAGATGTTCGAGCCACTCCAAAATTGACTTTTAGTTGGGCATAGAGTCCTTGAGTGCATGTGGAAGTTAATTAAAAATCGAGACATTTCTCTATGACATTGGTGTTTAAACCTTTAGCCGATTATGTCTATCGAAAGGGTTGTTTCCTATGATGTTGTCCTATTGAGTAAATTAGAATACGAAACCCTTTTACTTTAAACCAATGTTATCTCTTTCGTGTGATTAAGTGTACTTGTTATAAGTTAAACTTGAAACAAAATAAATAATGTGTATCATTGTGAATGAAACTACATACTCTCATGATTAATGAATTGAAACCTACACGGTTAAATAAGAGAATGTAAATGGTAATGAAGAGGGAATCAATTTAAATTAAGTGTTAAACAAAGCAAGGAAATGCAATTTGGAGAAAAAGAAAAATTTATGTTTTCATGGTGTACGATCTTCAAACCTTTAAGGATTAAATTAGAATATGATCACAACAAAGATTGAACCATGAAAACGTGACAACATGGAAGGTTCCAATTCGCGATGTTTATGTCTTGATTGTGTCATATTCTCATGCTTTCTCATTTATCTAAGTGTGATGTTGGTTGTACATTGTGTCATATTGACATTTTTTTGCTCTACATGTTGGTGTAAACATTACATGTGGTGTCGTGAAAACTCTTGTGATTATTTTGGTGTCGTAAATACGGATTGTATCAAGTAATATGGAAGTCATTTTTTTATCCTGCTATGTCTAGTCTTGTGTTTGGGTCCCACATGGGCGGAGCCTTTGCACAAACAAAATATATTTTTATGCATAGTAATCAAACACCTATTTCATGTGATAATACCACACCAAAATATGTGTGAAGAAAAAGAAGTAGATAGACCATTAGAAGGTATTTTAAGTTTGACTGGGCGAGTTAAGTATCCATTCATTGAACCCAAGATCACAACCAAAAAAGGTAATGATAATCTTGAAAAAAATGTAAATGTATAATTTGTAGTTGGAAACTTGGAAAGGATCACAAAATGCAACTCAAGTTGGACACAATTGAGAAACATTATGGTAAAATATATGTATTAGTTAAACAAAAATATGGTCAAATAAAATGAACACAGAGATGGAAAAATGCAAAAGAATGCATGGATGTAAGATATGTAATAGAGTATGAAAATGAAAAAAATGGATAGAAAATTTTCTTGAAAAAGTAGGAATAATTACAACTCAATTAGGAAAAGTTGTTCATTTAATCTACGTGCCAAAATATATACGGTTCTCAAGTATTTACTACATTTTGAAAAAGGGTGGACCTATTTCTAATTTTATGGATTATAAAATTTATTTCAACATAATAGATTCCTTGATATTCCATAATCGCATTGGGCGAGACAATAAATGCATGGGAAATGGAAAAATGTAGAGTGATGATTGAGAAGGAGAATTTGAAAGAAAAAGTAAAAATGCAATATTTATCTCACTATCTATTGATGAGGTCACAACAATTGACAACTCATCATAGGTTTACATTCACGTTTATAATTTTGAGAACCATATAAGGCAATCTCATTTATTAACAGTCCATAAAATAATATAAAATTACAATGCAGATAACATTTACAAGTTGGTTATTTTAGGGTTTGAAAGATATAGTGGGAATGGATGATTATAGTATTGCTACTAAGTTGGTGTGCATTGGTATAGATGGTGCATCGATGTGCATAGGCACAAAAATGGTATTTGCATTCGAATACAAACTATTATTGCCCCATATATGATTCCAATCCATTGCATGGCGCATAGAATGAATCTTTCATACAAAATAGTTAACACATTTGAGAGTGTTGCAAAAGTCGAAGAGCTTATCCGTGACTTGCATGCATATATGTCTAGTAGTCCCAAAATATTTATGGAGTTCTAGAAATTTTTAATTGGAGTGACTGATGGTAAAAAAATTCTAAAAGATGTTGATATAAGGTGGATTTCCATGTATGAACCTACATGCATATTTTTGAAGAATATCCATCGTTGGCATGTTTTATGTATAAATATCATAGAGAAGTTGACAAGGAAAAATATTTGTTGTACTATTTAACAGATTTGGAATCATTACTAACATTAAGTGGAATTATCCCCATGTTAAAGGAAATCAATTACTTGAGTAAATTATTGAGTTGTAAAACTTAATTGCTTCACAAATAACAAGCTTTACGAACTTGCTGGAATACCACGATAATCAACGTTGGTTGGGTAACCACCGTCAGTTTCATTTGGGGACTGAAATTGATCAAGAAAGTAGGAACTAGTATCGGTTAGGGTAACCAAAATCGGTTACATGTGCGTGATTAATTTTATTTAAGTCACGGGAATTAGATCTAACCTTTGATATAAATGTGATCTAATGGTTGTAATTGCATAGCTAAGGTGCCCTAAGTTTTTATATGCTTATATAAGCTAGAAAGCTAGGGTTAGAAGATAGAATTAGAAGAATTGTAAGAAGGAATTCTTGGAGAGAGAAAAAGAGAAGCTTGTGAGGAAGAAAGTATTATACATCCGGAGAGGTGTGGAAGATTGCAGATCTTTATTGTATATCCTCTGTGAAGCTTTGAATAATATATTGGTTGTTTCTTGGTGGACGTAGCCCACACTAGGTGAACCATGTTATATCTTGTGTATTATTTCTTTTAGTTTATTTATGTATTTATTTCTTGTTTACTTAGATCTGATATAGATTTATACAACTAGTGTGATTAACCCTAACAACTGGTATCAGAGATTTTTTTGTTTGAGGGTTTTGTGTGTTGATAGATTTAATCACAAAGGGATTTCTAATTTGAGTGGGAGCTATAAAAATGGAAGAATATGGAAAATATAGAGTCAAAAATTTTATGGCTGTAATTATCAATTATGAAAGATGCACGTGGAAGATTATTTGTATAAGAAAGATCTATACTTACCATTCGATGAGAAGGAAAGACCTACAAAGATGACTGATGAAGAATGGAAAATTCTTGACGAAAGACTTTGGGATCTATAAGATTGAGCTTGACAACATTTGTGGCTTCAAATATTACCAAAGCAGCAACCACAATAGAGTTGATGAAATATTTAGCTAATTTATATGAAAAACCTAGTGCTTCAAATAAAGTTTATTTGATGAAGAAATTATTTAATTCAAAGATGCAAGAAGGTGAATCTGCATCAAGTCATTTGAATGATTTTCATTCTATTGTAAATCAATTAAAATCGGTTAATATTTCATTTGATGATGAAGTGAAAGAACTTTTATTCTTATGGTCTTTGTGAGATAATTGAGATAACATGGTAATGGTTGTTAGTAATACAACGTATCGAACTAATATTTTAAAGTTTGATGATGTGG
This sequence comes from Taxus wallichiana var. yunnanensis, assembly GCA_018340775.1. NCBI lineage: Eukaryota > Viridiplantae > Streptophyta > Pinopsida > Cupressales > Taxaceae > Taxus > Taxus wallichiana. Next base: position 926,420,097 of record CM031239.1, on the reverse strand, counting down.
TTAGTATAATCCTGAATGAAGAAATACGTAGGAAAAGTACATGAGAATTATCATCTAGTAATGATTTGAATGTAGAAAGTAGGGGAAGGTAGAAGGAGAGATCCAAGAGAAAGAATAATGGGAAATCAAAGTCTAAGAATGACATATCTAAATCCATAGGTAAATGAATAACTCTTCTTAGAATTGTGAAAAGAAAGGACATGTAATGAAGAATTTTTGGTTCAAGGAAAACAAAGAGAATGTACTAGAGAAAGGTAAAGAGGCAAATGTTGCATCTTCTGAGGTAATGCAAGATGCCCTTATTCTCTCCTTGGATAGTAAAATTGAATCATGGGTTTTAGATTCAAGAGATTCTTTCCATGTTACCCCTAATAAGGGTTATTTTAGAAATTATGTCTAGGGTAATTTTGGGCATGTTTATTTAGGAAATGATGAACCATGCAATATTATTGGTAAATGAAAATTTCATCTAAAATTGCATAATGAAAATACATGGATATTGAAAGATGTGAGGCATGTGCCAAGCCTCAGGAGAAATATAATTTCTATAGGACAACTAGGTGAATCTGGTTGCATGGTTACATTCACAACCGACTCTTGGAAGGTTACCAAGGGATCTCTTGTTATAGAAAGAGGCAATAAGGTAGGAACATTATATTTTTATACCTATCTTACTAATTCCTTTTCTGTGCTACCTACTTCATATTCAGATGCAATCATGTGACATAATTAGCTAGGCCATATGAGTCAAAAAGGAATGTAGATCTTAAAGGTTAAGGGTAAGTTATCAGATTTGAAAGATATAGATCTTGATTTCTGTGAGAATTATATATTTGGAAAGAAAAAGAGAGTGAGATTTCTCAAAGTTGGGGCAACAAAGAAGGAGAAAAAATTGGAGCTTGTGCACTCAGATGTGTGGGGACCAGCCCAGGTAGCTTCTCATGGAGGATCCCAATATTATGTGACTTTCATTGATGATTCCACAAGAAAGGTATGAGTTTATTGTATTAAACATAAATCTGATGTTTTTGAGAATTTTAAAATATGGAAATCCCTTGTGGAAAATGAATCAAATTCAAAGTTAAAATTCCTTAGATCTAACAATGGTGGTGAGTACTTTGCAGTAAGGATTTCAATTATTATTGTTTAGTGAATGGAATACGTAGAGAAATAATAGTTCCTAAAACACCACAGGAGAATGGTGTTATTGAAAGAATGAACATACCAATCATGGATCGTGCAAAAGCATGGGGATACATGCTAGATTAACCTTGTAGTTTTGGGTAGAAGAAATAGACATGATAGTTTATTTAATTAACCGTGGGCCTTCAAGTGCACTGATGGTGGAATACTAGAAAAATCTTGGGTGGGAAAGGGGTAGATCTTTATTTTCTTAGATTATTTGGTTAAGAAGCTTTTATGCATGTTGGTAAAGAAAATAGAAATAAGTTGGATACTAAATCTAAGACATGTACTTTTATTGGTTATGGCTCTGGGAATTTTGGATACCGTTTTGGGATTTAGAAGATTATAAGATTGTTAGGAGTCATGACATTGAATGGAATGAAAAGAGAATGTACAGAGATAAAGTTTTGGTACCCAAAGACGAATCGGTTGGAAATTTTGTGGAAGAAAACTCTTTCTTGGATTTAGAAAAGACATCTACGTGTATTGGTGTCGGTCATCCTTAACTAGTATCGGTTGAACATAACTCACGTTGGCTACGAAGAGAAAAACTAGCATTGGTTAGTTGAACGAGGTTGGCAAGGTGGCCGGTGTCGGTGACTATCGGAGAGTGCATACAAATGTACAAGATTTACGATTGAGTCTCCGACACCCCAAATCTCAATTAGAAGGTCACAAAGGGTAAGTAGACCTCTAGAAAGATTTACACCTTCCTTATCTTATTTATTATTAACTGATAGTGGTGAACCAAAAAGTTTTGAAGAAGCAATGCAAGATGAAACCCACAAGAAGTGGGAGCATGACATGGATGAGGAGATGGACTCCTTGGAACAAAACCATACATAAGATTTGGTTAAGTTGTCAGTAGGTAAAAGAACATTGTAGAACAAATGGGTTTACAAGATCAAGGAAGAAGAGGGTGGACATAAAAGATACAAGGCAAGGCTTGTGGTAAAAGGATTTGCACATAAAATCAAGTATTTATTTTGGTGAGATATTTTCTCCTATAGTAAAAATGACTTCCATACATATTGTATTGAGTTTAGTTGTAGTAGAAGATTTGAATTTAGAGCAACTTGATGTTAAGATGAATTTCCTTCACGGTGATTTGGAGGAAGAGATTTATATGCAATTGCTTACTTGGTTATGAAGTCAAGGGTAAAGAGAAACTTGTGTGCAGTTTGAAAAAGAGTTTGTATGGGCTCAATCAAGCCCCAAGAAAATGATTTATAAGGTTTGATAGTTTCGTGCATGAGCATGGTTATATGAGATGTGAATATTACCATTGTGTTTATTTCATGAAGCTTGAAAATGGAAGTTTTATTATTTTGTTACTATATGTGGATGATATGCTCATTGCAGGATCTCATATGTAGACCATTAGTGAGATTAAAGAAAAATTAGATCATACATTTGCAATGAAGGATTTGGGAGTTGTAAAGAAAATCCTTGGCATGTTAATTCTTAGAGTAAAAAAACAGAAATTATATTTGTCTCAGGAACATTATATCAATAAGGTGTTGGAAAGGTTTAATATGCAAAATTCAAAACCTATAAGTACACCTATGGTTGGACACTTCAAATTGAGAAAAGATTAGTGTCCTATATCACATGAGGAGGTTGAGTACATGACATGAGTTCCATATGATTCAGTAGTTGGAAGTCTTATGTATGCTATGGTTTGTACTAGACTAGACATTGCACAGGAAGTGGGAGTTGTGAGCGATTTATGGCCAATCTAGGTAAAGAGCATTGGAAAGTAGTCCAATGGATTCTCGGTATTTGAGAGGGACATCCAGCATGCAATTATGCTATGGAGGGTTAGATACTTCTTTATGTGGCTATGTTGATTCAGATATGGCTGGATATTTGGATGGTAGGAGAAGCACCACTAGATATGTATTCACAATAGGTGGCACAACAGTTAGCTAGATTTATGGATTTCGAGAAGTTTGTGGCCTTGTCCACTACAAAGGCCGAGTATGTTGTAGGTACAAAGGATAACAAAGAGATTATATGGATTAGTAAGTTCATGGAAGAGTTTGGAAAGGAGCAAGAGGATTGCAAATTGTACAATGATATTCAAAGTGTGATTCATCTGAAAAGAACTCAATGTTTCATTCAAGAACGAAACACATTCAGTTTAGATATCACTTCATACGGAAGGTGTTTGAGGATGGGTAGCAAAAAGCTGGAGAAAATTCATATGAATAAGAACCATGTAGATATGATAATGAAGCCGTTGGAAAAGGAGAAAATGGAGCTTCACTCCACTTCTTGTTGGTCTTTGATTTTGAGACTTGAAGAGGAAGAAAAAAACTAAGGAAATGATCCAAGAATGGAGTTGTATGGTATAGTGCAACAATTTATCTCCAAGTGGGAGATTGCTGAATTGTGTAGCTTAATTACTTCACAAATATCATGCTTTATGAACTTGCTATAATACACAATAATTGATTTCGGTTGGTTAATTTTCGTCAGTCACCTGGGGACCGACATCGTCATCAAGCAAAGCAGTATCAGTATCGATTATGGTAACCGACATTGGTTACCTGCGTGATTGCTTTTATTTAAGTCATGTTAATTAGATCTAACCTTTTATATAAAGGTAATCTAATGGTTTTAATTACATAACTAAGGTGCCCTAAGTTTGTATATGCTAACATAAGATAGAAAGCTAGGGTTAGAAGATAGAATTATAAGAATTGTAAGAAGGAATTGTTGGAGAGAGAAAAGAGAAGTTTGTGAGGAAGAAAGTACTTGTACATTCGGGAGAGGTATGGAAGATTGTATATCTTTATTATATATCCTTTGTGAAGATTTAAATAATATATTTCCTATTTCTTGGTGGACGTAGCCTACATTTGGGTGAACCACGTTATATCTTGTGTATTGTTTCTTGGTTTATTTCCATATTTATTGCTTGTATGCTTAGAATTGATATATATCTATACAACTGGTGTGATTAACCCCAACATAAACATGCTCAAGAGGTCCATATATATTTTGTATTTCATACGGTTGAGAAAATGTGTATGTCAAACTTTAAATATTTTATACATGTCTCAAGACAGGTTTTAAAGGGCATGTATTTGAGAATTGGAAGATGTTTAAAAACATCAAGGATCCTAATTGATATTTGAAATTAACTATTAAGGATATTATCTTTGTATAGTTATTAAAGAGAAGGTGATACCAATGTATACATTTTAAAATATGTTGATTTGGTGGGAGTAGAAATTGAAGAAGTTCATGTAATGCGTGTTTTATATGACACTATTATTTCTGATACATGGATGAAATTGAGAAAGATTTCACAAATCTTATCCATAGAAATTTGTGATCATTTTAAAAGGGATGATCTACTTTTAGAGGCCATGGGAGTAGTGAATCCCATATTTTGGAACATTGTTAATGGTCATAGTGAAGAATTTGTAAGTAATTTATTTCTCAAATATATGATTGTTCTGATAAAGCATTTTAGCAAGTCCATATAGATAAATGGAGTTGAAATTAAAGGAATTTTACAAAAATATTTACGAACATCTTAGTCAACACATTTTGGACTTACAATGATTGATCAATATCAGTATCTTAATGAACAAATGGAAAATGGAGCTATCACAAGGCTATAGAAAAACTTTATCCAAGCAACATCCTGCAAGAAAATATTAGTGAATATTTTCAATTATATGAGCTTTGCAAAATGATGATTTTGGGATTAGTAGAAGATGAATGGGTCTTTAATGCATTATATTTTGTTAAATCAAAGCTTTGAAATAGGTTGGATAAAAATTTGGAGACATGTTTGAGATTGTATGTTTCACATTATCCCATGGATGCATTTCCTTATGAAAGGGCACTTTCCATTTGGAATTCACTTACTTGAAAGAAGAGGAGTCACTAATACAATGAGAAACAAATATGATATTAATATTAACCTAGGGGGTGGATGCTCTGCTGACATAATAGATACAAATGTCTCTAAGGAAAAAGATTTCTCAAAGATTGTTTCAGTGGTTGAGTTTTAGGCTTTTACCTTGGTAAGAGGTATTTTTATAAATATTTATTCCTATCTAAAAAATTCATATGAAATTGTTATAGTTATGTATGTTTTTGGATTAAAAATTTGAGTATCCTTATTTCTTATAATTTTTTAATACAATACAATAATAAAATATGAAAACAATAATGATGAATAAAACTCATATATTATATTTTACATTTTTATGAAAAACAAAACACCAAAGATGCTATGAAAATAATATATTAATAAAGTATCGATTCAGATTGTTTTAAAACAATTTACAAAAGTGCAAAATATCTCAATTGATATTTGAGATTTACATTTCAATTCTCAATATTACAATTATAGTCATACAATATAAGGAAATACAGTCTCATTCTATGATGTTCCCTCTAGTCTTGTATCTTCTGTGACTAGTGCTCCTGATTTAATTAGATCATCATTTGTGGCATTGATACTAGTGATATTTTCCCTATCTTGTTTGGTTGCATCACCTGCTTGAAAGTAAACTAGGATTTGCATTTGATTTCTACTTGAACAATATTTTTGGATCCATGTCATGCTCCTTAATTATTTTCTTCAATGTGTTGTTCATGTTTATTAAGGAGTGCAAGTTTTTCCCTAAATGAAATAACAACATTTAAAAAATTATGTGCATTCTTCGATGAAGATCCAAGACCAGTACTTCATTCTTCAATTTTTCATATTTTGACTACATTTATAAATATCATTAGTTAAAAACTTTAAATATATAAAACTAAAATTTCAATGCAAAGAAAGAGTTAAACTTACGACAACTTTATCTTTTCCCACATTTGCAATGACAACCAGGTTTTTGTCTCTAGCCCATTTTTTACTGTAAGCTTGGGCTTCACCATTTAAATAGCTTAGTGTAATGGCACCTGAGAGAGCTTGATTCAACAATACATGTATATTTCCTGGCTCATTTTGAACTAAAGAAAATAAACAATTTCTATGGGAATGGTTGTGAAAATGAGCATTTATTTCCTTCACGAAAGCTTTGGACCAAAATTCCCATGTTTTTAAAGTCTCTATATCTATCATAACAACATCATTAATATTAGCTCCTCCCGAATACCACTTCCTCTCAAATGCGTTCTTCTCTATCCTCCACTCTTCTCAAATCCTCCTTCCATTTCCACCTCATATTCCTTCATCTCCCCCACTGATTGTTTCTTATGTTTCTATCCCTTCTTCCTCTAAATGACATAGGGACCCCACCTTTTTAGGTCTCATTAGGAGCAAGAGAGCTTGTTTTGATATGAAGGACTTGGCCCCTTATTTTTCTTTGATGGGTGGTGAAGGAGAGGCTATTATGAGCCTCGTGACTATTGGAAATAAAGGAAAATCCACCGGTATTAAGGAAATCAACACAAACTCCGAGATAGATACATAGCTGGGGAAAATCAGAAATTTGAGGAGCAATATTGTTGCTAATGTGGGTGACAAGAATTTAGAGGGGAAGGATATGTTGCATGATCTTCTCACCTGGGTCATTAAAAAGGAAAAAGAAGTGGAGGGAATCAAGACTAAACAATGTGAATTTCTTACCATGCTCAAGAATTATTTGGATTTCCTCACTCTTTTCACATCTCAATTTGATATTCTAAGCAAGGAAAAGGGAAACAAAGGCACTACATTCAAAGATATCAAGAAGATCCTGGAAAATATAAAAAGAGTTTTCAGAAGATCCTGAAGTAGACTAGGTGATGTTTTTTGATCTGCAGCTTCTAGGCTGATTTCATGTTGATTTTGTGATAACTTCCAACTGATTGTGGGTTGTTTTTTACTATTCTCTATCTTTTTGTTTCCAGTTGAGTTGTTGTTGTTTTTGGCTATCTTTTGGCTAATGGCCTCTTGTTTTCTTTTGTTGTGGTCTGGTTTCTCTTCCCAGACTTGGGTTTTTATGGGATTTCATTGTATATCTTGGCATTGGTCACTTTTGTACTTGGGTAGGATCCTAGTCAAAAACCGTTTACCCTTAATAAAAATATTAGCATAACATCTATCTTCCAAAAATTATGCAACGAAGAAGTTGTTAATTGGTCATTAGATGGTGGTACTAGTATCTCGTGGGAGAGGGTGTGTTGTATTGTGATCTAGATGTATGTGCATGTACAAGATGGTCTATTTGGGAACTTGTGAGACTTGAATCATATTATGTGGTTTAAAAGTAGATGGATCCCCAACACCGCTCTCAATACCAAAGAAATCGTCATCAAGATCAATTTTTTGTAAAATGGTGGTGCCCATTATAGACACAAAATATACACACTTGGGAACATTTCTAGGTGCTAAGAGCATGCTATCATTTACATGATTCCTAAGCAAGAAAACTAGTAATTGACAACCCCCTTTAGCCTTTTTATTTTCCTTTTACACTTTTATTGGCTTCATACATCTTACACTCTTTCCGACATCTAACTATTTTATCTTTCTATGGCCTTGAACACCAAAGTGCCTAGTTAGAACAATAGCATCAGGTGCTCCTATCCTCGTGGGCACTCTTGTACACCTAGGAACTCCTGTCCCTCTTTACCATTTTCCTATCCTTTTGGGCCCCTTTCTCTTCTTAATTAATTTTTACTACTTTGGGTCGGCCTTTGAATTGTTGATTACAAAATTCAAACAAGGGAATCATATAAATACATAATTATGCTTTAAAAATGAAGGGCCAAACACTAGCATTATCTATCATCACCTAAGCTTACATTTAGAGGCACTAGAGCATTATAAAGCATTCATCTAACACATTCACTCAAAAGGACAAGGGTTTCATTCTTCTACATACACAACATGGGAAGGGGAAGTCTATTATATTTCATCCACACATTCTATACAATGTTACATTTTAGATCCAGTCCGCTATCATTATGAAGCCTACACAAGGGCATCCTACGCCATCATTACACACACAAGAATAATGAACTACATGGAGTTTGATATGTAGTAAAGTGCTTTGTTGTACGTTCACTCTTCGGGTGACTTCCAGGGTAATTTTGAATCCACATTTTGCATCTTTTGTATTAGATTTGATGTGGTTTGTTGAAATGTGTAGGTAGAAAATTTGTTTTGTAGGTTACAGGGTACATTTGGTGATCAAGGAGAAAACCAAAGCAAAAATAAGCGACTAACAAAAAATCTCCTCCCACAAATGAAAAACTAGAATCGAGCATCTAAACAAACGCCAACATCTAGACCCGATAACCAATGCCTAGTTGCTCCTGCCTTCCTATGGGCACTTCTGCCTTGTATAGTTTCATGTCTCATAACCTCTAACCAGCCCTAACGACACTATTACCATCTTGTTTCAGTCATTCACATGCCTAGATCACTTACGTATTGTGAGAAATCGACTAAGTCATTCCTTGTTTCTCTCTCTCTCTCTCTTACTTAGGGTTTCATACTATTACATGCTTGTTTTCTTGTCCATTTACTATATTTTATTTTTTTCATATCATTCATTACAATATTTACTTCAATTTATATTAAATCATTTGGTGAACCCCACTTGTGATCAAACATTTGGATCCTTATTTTTCCTATTCTATTCGATCTTCTTTCATGGCTCCTAAAAATTATCTAGTCTCCTTGCATCAATTACTTCAAATGCACCCACCTTGTAAATATGTTCTCCAAAAATACCTAGACACTATGTATCTCCCTCGCAAAATTCCACCTTACAAGTAAGTTCCATCTCGATCATCTCTCTGATGACCCTATTGGTCTTGATACACAACCAATCAATCCATTTGCAAGTCAATTCAAGATTTACATTTTTATTTCAAGATAAAATTCAAGCTATGGAAACCACGATTACATCTCTCACAAATGAACTCCAACGTCTCAAGGGTTCTTCTTAGGCCCATGTCAGTTTGTCTTGCACACCTCATCCTAATCCTATGTCTTCTACATGTGCTCATATAAGTGAAGCCCAAGTCTTACCACTACTAGCACCTCTCTAGTTTGATCTAAATGCTAAGAAACATGATATTCTTCCCAAGCTCCACACTCATTAGTTGATCAAATTTCCAAGTACTTATTACTACCCTCCTTATCAGCTTGCCAAATACCATGGTATCCCATTTTTAAATTATCATAGACTTAATGAACATCATGAAAATGATTGGTATGCTTTAAAATGAATAATTAAGTAACTTGAGCATCAAGGTTTTATTTCATTTGCTACACAACATTCTACTGCTCATATCCAATTGTTAAATCTCAATGGGCTCCCATATCCAATCCTTCCATGTTTAATGAGCATCGAGGCCATAATTAATAATTTTCCTTCTCTGGTTAGTCAAGTTCCACCTATCCTACCCATTCCAACTAAGCAACCACCTCTCAAAATCTATCCTCCATCTCCTCCTATTAAGTCTTATACGACGTTACCTATTCTAACTAAGCAACCACCTCTCAAAATATGTCCTCCATCCCCTCCTCCTATCAATTCTTCTATGGCATCACCAATTCCAACTAAACAACCATTAACCAAGAAATACCAACTAATTCACCCCGTGATAGCTAGCCTATTTCAACTTCCTCATGTAAACCCAAAACCCAACACCTGGTCTTACTCTTTCCGCTACCCCTCATCATGTTGACACAATAATTTCTTATGATACATTTCAAACTCCATCACCGCTGCAATATCTCTTTGGAATAATCACATAGATCTCCATCACTTTGGAAAACTTTGGGGCATTTCACTTTCTCCCCCTTCAAGCACTATCAATTTTAACTAATGTCTACTCCTACACTCTGCACCCCGTGCTTTATATCTACATATTTTCAGAATTCACACACGTTTAGCACACCTTGTACCATTATTACCCGATGATACACTCTCATGCTACGGTTCACACTTGACTATTGAGGGATCACTTCTTTCATGAGCCTCACACCATATACACTTTATGAGAAACTCTCCATGAAACATCTTTCCCCAAACCTACTACTCTCTTTAAGCTTCATGCCTCATGTCTATATTTTTGAGCATCACCGCATCATTAGCTCATACACCTTACTTCATAACCCAATGACACACTCTTGTTCTATGGTTCATTCTTGAGTGTTGAGGGTTTCTATAAATGAACCTAATCTCACTCATATATCCTAGGGGGCAATGCTGCTCCTATGATCTACACATCTTACATAACATACCATCACTCTCACACAACATTTACATATCTTGGTTCCATTTACTCTTGCTTTCTTATACTACTTACATGTTGCACTTTTATTACTATGCTATTCGGATATTCAATATGTCATTATCTTTTTATATACACACATGTGCATTCACTTGGTATCTAAAGGTGAATTCATATCTCGTATAATTTTTCACATGATGCAATTATGCTTGACACAATATCCTTTACTAGTCCCATTGAGGCTCCTTGGGGCATCTACCTTTACTACTTGCACACTTTATAGGCTCTATTTGTTTCATCTTTTCATACCTATCATTACTTACACTTATTACTCATTATAATATGCATGATTTGACATATTATTTATCTTTATAATATGTTAATGGGTGTTGCATGTGTAACATTTGCCTTGCAGGACTATATACAACCATGGTTATTTGACACATTTTTTCTATTGTATGTTATTGTTTGCGGGCTATGCCCTATGTCTTGTTTGATCATTATATGCTTTTGGCCGCTTCGGCCTTGATTGTCTTGTGACATTGTGAGCAATGTCCCATGTTTGATCCCAATTTTCGCAATCCATATTGTCTTCTTAGTTGTTTGTTACATTGTCTTCTATTGCATGATATCTATGTTTACTACTAACACTTGTTATTAGCCCATCTTGTTTGCATGTTCCTTGGTTTCTACCATGCACATCCCCTACCCCCGCACGTATCCATTTCATATCGGTTTTAGGTCCCCTCTTTTGGACCGGATGCTCCTACATTTTTTGCATGAACCCCAAATGAGGGGAATCTATTGGGTGATCAAGTCACCCTTAAAATAACACAGATCTCTATAACCGCATAGTATAGTACAACATTGGCACAATTTACAGTCACAAAAATTGGTCCAGATTAGACTTGGATCGACTCTCGGAGTAGACACTAGTGTCCATCTGGAAAGTAGGGGTGGATACTTGTGTCCTTTCAAGGAAATAATGTCCTAGGAGAAAATACATTCATTTTCTCGATTCAAAACAACTCACAATAGTTTTTAGACCAATTCTCTAGTAATAGCTACAAAGCTCAAAAGTATTAGTTACATTTCATTCACAATCGAACATGTCATCTGTAGTGGCACTTTGGGAGGAAGTCATGGAAGGAGAGAAAACTATACCTCTCTCCCCAACACTCTTCTTGCATGGTGTGAGATCGCCCAAACAATCTCCCTTGGCATGAGATCACCCAAAAAAATCATCCTTCATAGCATTTCAGGACATCTTTCTATCCTTTTACACTCTTTTACATTAGGTGCACACTTTCCTTTATTATTAAAAATCTATGCATTTTGGTACATTTCTAGGTCCTAAAAGCATGCTAGAATTTACATGATTCTTAAGCAAGAAAACTAGTAATTGACAACCCCTTTAACCTTTTGCTTTGATTTCTACACTTTTATTGACTTCATACATCTTGCACTCTTGTGACGACATATGACTATGCGTATCTTTCTATGGCCTTGGACACCAACGAATAGGCTGGGACACTAGTACTAAGTGCTCTTATGCTCATGGGTGCTCTATCCCTATTTACCTTTATCTTATCCTTTTATACTCCTTTTCGCTTCTTAATTAATTTTTACTACTTTCAAATCTTTCAATTGTCAATTGCACAATTCAAACAAGGGAATCATATAAATACATAGTTATGCTTTCAAAATGAAGGCCCAAGCACTAGCATTATCTATCATCACCTCTGATTGCATTCAAAGGCACTAGATCATTACAAACAATTCATCTAGCAAATTCACTCAAAAGGACAATGGTTGCATTCTTCTACATACACAACATCGGAAGGGGATGTCTATTATATTTCATCCACACATTCTATACATTGTTACATTCTATATTTAGCTCACTATCATTGTGTAACCTACACAAGGGCATCCTAGGGCATCATTATACAAACAAACACAAAGAACTATATGGAGTTTGAGATGTAGTTCAGCAATTACTTGTAATTTCACTCTTTGCGTGAGATTCAGGATCGGTATGATTCCACATTCTCGTATGATTTTTATATTTGACATGGTTTGTGGACATGTGTAGGTAGACAAGGTGTTTTATAGGTTACGGGTACATTTAGCGATCAAGGAGAGAAACCATAACAACAATTAGGACTAACAATGAAGTTCCTCATGCATAGGAAAAACTAGAATCGAGCATCTAAATAGACGCCATCACCTAGAACACATCGTTATCACCTGTGTGCTTCTATCCACCCATGGGTGCTTCTTCCATATATAGTTTTGTGTCTCGTAAACCTCCAATAAGCCCCAATATTCCTGCTACCAGCCTATTTCAATTATTCACTTACCTAGATCACTTCCGGATTATGTGGAATTAGCTAAGTCATTCCCTTTCTCTCTCTTTATTAGGGTTTCATACTATTGCATGCTTTTTACTTGTCCATTTACTCTATTTTATTATTTGCATATCATTTATTACAATAGTTACTCTGTAATTAGATTTAATTCAATTTATATTAAATCACTTATTGCACTAGGGAGACCACAAAAGGAGAAATTTGGAAACTTTGTTCTTGTCAGATGAACCATGCCACCACTTTGAGTTGGAAAAAATATTTGTTTCCCCCTTGTCTGAACTTATTTGTGGCAATGGAGGTGGCATATTTTTCATTTTAGAAGTGGGAAAAGGAACTACAAAATTAAAATGTGAAAAAACACATAAGAATTCAATGTTTAGTAAATTTAGCATAAAAGTTAAAGTTTGAAGTGATACTAATAATGTACATACCTTGCAGAGTATGTCTAGGTGTAGTTTCTTCCACTTTCAATGGTTGAATCCTTGTGGATTTCATTGGTTCATGTTGATGTTGGGAAGTTTGATGAAAACTATTAGAGGAATATGTAAATATGCAGTAATGATTAAAAACAAACATAATTTGATTAATAAAAAATTTTGGAAATAATGTACGGTCCATTATTTATAGTATGAAAAAGCGATAGTAATACCTAGAATAATTGATGAAGTTGCTTGTAGCACTTGCAATTGAGTGGGTGTAATAGAACTCCTCATGCATTTTTGTCTTGAAACTGTAGGATTCAGAGATAATTGTACATCCATGTATGAATCTATAGAATCCTCGGGAGGTTGATGACCTCTTACTGAAGTTTGTCTTCTTGTATGCAATAGAATTGATTTCATCTGAAAGAAAATTTAAAATTAGTTGTATTTTCCAAATAAATACATGAAGCTATTTTGCAATAATTTAAACTTTGAAGTTACCTCTTGCTCATCATTAGAAATAAAAGTTATTCTCATTTTCTATCAAGTACAATCAGAATATTGGTATTTTCTAAGTTCAAATCAATAAAGGCTTCATAATATAATGAAATTATATAATTACAAGATGACAATGTTGTAGTCTCATTGTAAATAGTATATGCCAAATCATGTCATATCCTATTGGATATTTTTGTACACCAATCAAATTGTTGGCAACTTAGTGAATGAAGGATGTAGATAAGAGCCCATTACGGGATGTCAAACTATCATTGCTACAAGACTATCCTAGCCTGAAAAAATTCAATCATGGCCTACAAAAATGTGTGTTGAACAACTTACACAGATAACCCCCATCTTGATTTAGAGGTGTTAGCAATACCTACACATTTAGAAAAGGAAAAAACATGTTATTAGCTTATTGTGATAATAATAGAAAGGAAACATGTTAAAAAACAAATTATTAGTATTACCTTCAACTTGTATGCTTTGAAGTGGGACTCCAAATAGATTTTTCCAAGTCGAAGAGTAAGGATTTTGTTGTCACAAGGTTAAAATTCATGTGTGCAAGCCATAATGAGTGGTGAATATCTTCTGAGGATGTTCCAAAAGAAAATTCTCGTGAGGAAAACTTACCCTTGAAGACATGTGTGGATTTTTCATAATTGGATAAAAGAAATTACAGAAACTAGTATTGGTGTGATATTGAGGCCTGTAAACTATCCCTTAAAAATTACATTTATCTACCCAATCAATGAATGTGCTCTCTATAGTTTGAGTAATGTGGAAATTTTTGGGCATATAAGGTTTCGGTATTGAAGTTTGGGTTTATCATGAGATTGAGTCTGAGAGGATGTCGAATGACATGCCATTTTTGGATTGTAAATACATATGTGTGGACTTTGGAGCCTAATCCAATAGTTGTATCATCCTGGAGCATGAGGTAGAAGCTGGAGCCACGAACGAGCTTTGAGTTGGAGAAATTGAGGACAAATGAGAGAATGAATGAGGGACCAAGGCTATATATAGGTGAGGGAGGGGTCGTGGTATGTGGTAGAAAATGGTTTGTGTAATTGGGTGACGACACACATGACCGATTATACATACCACCAACAACTATGTATGTAATTGCTGATGCACACATATCTGCGTGGCTTCAAATATAGATGCCCACCACATGCACAATCGAGAAGCTATATAAATAGACCCCGGTCATAAATGTAACTGACGTCTCAGATATGTAGTCTCCTAGTTGTAAATGCAACCAGATGAATGCATATGAAACCACTTGGTTGCATATATGAAACCAAATCACTCACTACACACACAATTGGGTGGCTAAATACACACACACCCATCTACATATACAACCAAGAATTTATGTATGCAACTTCCCGATTACATATACAACCATGTGTTTACATATGTAGAGGACTAGTTACGTATGCAACAAAGTGTCTCGTACATTAATTTTTTTTTTTTTTTTTTTGCCGAGTCCCCGCACCCATTCTCGGTGCACCTTTTCTTGGATAAATTATTCACCTACATCACTATATACATTTTTCTCATATTCGTCATTAACATGAAATCCATTTTTCACAATTCACCAAAAAAATCCAAGTTGGATTTTTGTAAGGGGTCTTAAAATTTACCTTGGATCCATTCCCAACTACACTTGTGAGGAATGTCAACATGGGTAGGTAGCTAAAATTTTTAACTCCTTGCTTCAAACTTGACTACATATTTACCACCACCCTTCCCTAGTTTTTGGTAGTGATATTATCGAAAGTATATACTTATTTTTAATGATCTAGATTTTTTTATGCTTGTAATTGGCCTTTGGATTTAAGAACAAAAAACATATATGGTTCTAATAGTTTATCTCCCAAATCATGTTTTATGGCCACTTTTTTGTAATGGACACAATAAAATGCATAATGAATGGAAAAGTTTCCTCTGATCTAAGATAATTCATGTGTTTTCCAATTATTTCAATTCATATTAATTCCAATATGAAAATTGCATTGACAAACAAAAAGGATAAATGTCAATAATGGGATGCAATTTACAAGGAGTATATGATGAACAATTTCCATGCCAAATAGCTAATAAAAATGACTAAGAAAAATATCTATAAAAGATGAACCTATATTCTAGTATTGATCACTAACGTAATAGTCGAGAATCTAATAAGATAATTGATTACTACAAAAGAAAAAAAAATAGTGTATATGTGCTTCCCAAATTAGGGTAATGACCTCACTAATTGATATCATATGGAGTGTAAATTTTCAAAGAGAAACATACAATTTCCAAGATGATTTGATGTGTTGATAAACACAAGTAAACTCATACTCTATATCTTCATTTCCCATCTTAGTCACTCCAAAAAGTATAACAAGTCCACTACAAAAAAATAATGAAAAATACTATATGAGCTTATGCATTTATAAAATGACACATATTTGCAAAAAAATAACACAAAACAATGTGACATATTTGTAAAATCACGCAAATAATAATAAAAATATCTTAATGATCCTTAACTATTATTTAATGTCATTCGGATAATGATTGAATTCTTGTAACAACTTCACATGAATGGACATGTTTTCATAGAATAAACTGCTTGTTTCCTTGTTTCTAGCATGTCTCTCTAACCCATTTTAAAATCCTCCTTGAGAAATAATTGGTGTTGTGGAATGCTTTTCCATGGCCAAAGAGACCCAAAATGATGTGTGTATTTGTCTCAATATCCCGGACTAGGGAAAATGCACATTCATAGTTGGTGTTGTGTTGAGAGATCACAATATAGCCAAATGATCTCCACCATTTGAAACAAAGAAGCAAAATTATAGATTCAATGTAACAAATTGCGAAATCTGATTTCTAAATCAACAAGCAATAAAGTGATAATGAAGATTAATCCAAAAAATCTATGTAAATATCTAATGGTTGAGAGGAGCAATTAATGCATTCATTGAAAATGAATTAAATCAATGTGGACATGTATACAAGTGGTTCACTACAATAACATGTACATGCATTTATAATATAATCAAACCTTTGCATGTGTATACTCCTAGGATCTTAAAAACCAAAACACTTGGTGACTAGTGGCAGATAAAAGAGGAATAAGTGGATTGAATATATGGAAAATATCGGTCCACCTCTTGAAAAGAAACTCAAATAGACACCTCAAAATATAATGAGTATACATGGAAAATTAAGGGTTTCCATTTTTGGAAAATAAATTTTATGAGAAGAAAAATTCTAGCACATCTTTTGAATAATTTCTTATATTTCCACGTGCCATGTATAGTGTGTTTAAACTCCCCAAAGTTAGGGTGTGTCATGAATGGATCCGATCCCTTAGACACCCAAAATGGTTATGGGATTACTTAATTATTTTGGTGTTGATGTATTTATGTGTTTATTGATTAGAAATTGCACACAAGTTACAAACTACACTTTGGAAGGGATGTTTATTCCCTACTTACAGTGTGTGAGCCTATATCTACATAATGATTTACATAAAATTACCAATAATATCTACAAAAAAATTTGGTTTTTTTTTTTTAATTGATGGATCCTATTTACATATCTCACACCAATTTGTCTTGTAAAAATCTTGGAGATAAACTTGGTTTTATTGTTTCAATCGACACATACACGAGGATTCTTCACAAATCCAATAGTTGTCCTAGGGGCATGTTTAAAAATGCAAACACAACTACCAAGTTCTCACTATGGTGATTGAATAATACCTCTTTTTATTTTTTTCCATGTCAATCAATATATGTTCTGAAGTTAAAAATCCTATTATCTTCAGCTCCCCGAGAAATTTTTTCCAAATTTGCACAGATCTCATATGATTGTGGGTGTGATTTGTCTCCTCCACAAAAAGCACACACCATTTTATGACCTTTAATTCAATTACATCCATGTGTCATTTTAATTTCCACATCCTTCATCAATATCCTTACCATTTGAACCTTGCCCACTCAACACACTTTTGCATAGATGTTTGATAGAAGAACATAAGTTGTAGTATTTTAAGTATCTAAGTCAAAAATAAGATTTTTTTAACTAATCATGGTTCCATATTCTTACGTACTAATCTACAAGAAATATTTAAACACATACATGCAAAATCTATATTTCTCATATCCTCCAAGCATGGCATTATGTGAGAGAACATCTCTTTCAAGTAAGTTGTCAAACAATTCACATGCCTTATGCATGCTTCCACATTTTGCATATATATCTACTATGGCACTCACAACTAAAACATATGAGAAAATTCATTTCTCCATAATGATTTTGTGAATGTCAAGGTATTATTTGAATGCTTGTATTTTGGAAAAGATTGGGAGTATGTTAGCAAAGGTGAATTTATCATGTTGGAAACATGTTTATTATATTTAGTGAGAAGTCATTGGTTTGTGAGGATGAACATGTCCTCTATAACTTGCAATTATGATATTCCATGAGGTGAGATCTCATTCAGTAATTTGGTCAAACACTTTGAGAATCTACAAAACATTTAAATTTATTATATATGCATAAAAGGGTGTTTTGTAATAGTTTATGTGGAGTAAACTTAAAATTCACCCTCATTGATAATCCAAAAAAAAAAATTGCTCACTTTCTCAATCTCATGGAAGGATATAATGAGTATTTCTAAGACATTCCAAGTTGCCTAGAAATTCCATAATCCTAATTGCAGTAGGGGGTCAGAATGGTTTGCACTGATGAAAATCAAAATGGGTTGCATTGATGAAAACAAGACATGTCATGTATCACGCAAACCAAAGTTCCTATATGTTGTTTTTTTGTAGCCAAAGAAGAAAACTGCAAGATTTTTTTAGGCGGCACCAAAATTAGGACATGCCGGATAAAACTTTTTAGAATTATAAATTATGTAAGGGGGTGCTAATTTTTAACTATTCCATTATGGAAACATGTTATTATTTAACTATCCTTTTTCCCTTGTGAATAAAATTTGAAGTGATCTAATTTCATTGTGAAATGAGTTGCATTTCCTATTTTTCTATCTGTCATTCCTTCATATCGGATTTTATTAGAATTTTAATGATATACTCTAGAAATTCTTCAAGATAGAAATAATATCCAAGAAGGTTGAGCATTAACAATTCATTGCAGCCATAATGCAAAAAGAATCACTAGTGGATGAAGTATTTAAAACCCTTATCCATTAGGCCTACATGGTTGCATGTAAATAAAACACACATTAAAGTTTGTTGGGCATAATTGAATCTAGAGTGCCTCATTAGTGAAAAATATCAAAGGCGCATATACTATAGCCATGGATTTCATATCTTGCAATTATCGTCGCCACAAGACCAAATTTGCATCATGCACTTTGTCAACATATTGAGCCTTCTCGTATGCTACCAATATTTGTATACATATCTATTGTATTTCATTTACAACTACAACATGTGATAAAAATACACTTGCAATTACTTTGTCACATTCGAAAAATTAGTGGAAATGTCTCTCAAGGAAGCCAATGTATTTTTGTAAGCTACTAATATCACATTCCAAAAGAATAGATCCAAGAACATTCATTTTGTCAAACACTTTGTGCACGTATAGAAAACTTCTAGATATAACTCACTATTAAGTATTCTTTAGTGGATTTGCATACTTTTTCCAAAATCCCATTTTTGAACACCATTTTGAGTATATCATGTAATCATCATAGTCCATGATACCTAATTTAAAATATGTATTTTTGAAGCAATTAGTGTGTAATCTAAATGCTTCCACGTGTTGCATATATACTTTTAGGGTATTCACAACTACAACATATGAAAACAAAAGAATTTCAATTTTTTTATGGATTTCCATCCCTCATCCCAATGCTCCTAATTTGACACAATTAAAATGATAATGAGTGGGGTTTGAGCCAAGAAGGCAATATTAACATAAGACACTACCTTTCTAAGTGGATGAAGGGCTTCCCTAGATATGCTTTGAACAACAATTTCTCATAACCATAACCATTGATGTCACCGTGACTACTAACTTCATCCTAGTATGGAATGCATATTAATAGAAAAAGTGCCCTTGAATAAGAACAATGTTTATCAAGGAATTCCTCTATGGTTAAATTCTAGTCTCTTGATCGAGATAATTTTGACTAATGCACTAGATCAACAAAGAATTGTTGTAACATATGAATCAAGTGACAATTTCCAGGCCATGATTATGTTTCTACCGACGTAGTATTTTATTAAATCCAGAGGATAGCTTTTTAGGTTGTTGGAAATGTCCTAAAAGACTAAATTTTAAGTATAAGTTCCTTTGCCCGATCCAAAACCTCATCTATAATGGCATTTACATCATGATCCAAGACTTCAATAAGGTTACAATCGCTCCAACTTCAATCCCGAGTCATATTTTTTTAATAATTTGTAGCTATGGAATTTTAGTAATATAAACAATGAATTTAGGTTTTATATCTTTGTAGATCCCAACACTTGAATTACCTATAACCAACTTAGGTTCAATGTTTTCCTTAACATATTTTTCTAGTCTCTAAATTTTCCTCAAAGTTGGAGGGTCTTACCCGAACATGTTCTTATCCATTGAAATCATATTTATATGAAAAATTCAATATGGGTATTCTAGAATCTTCATAATTTTGGCTATAAAATTTGGTATTTGAACCAAGTGCAATTGGATTATATTAGTGAAAGTGATTCAACTAAGAGATTTCATTTCTTCCCCATAGGATTAGAAACCCAAGTATTCCAAATAGATATCTCCTGTAAAATTTTACACACATCAACAATGGGTTTGTATCCAATACACCTGCAAAAATTGAACCCAAAGGAAAATTTGTTCATACTTGCAATCTGGTGGCATTAGGTCCTTTGTAGATTTCAACTAAAGGGTAAGGAAGTATGCCTAACATAACTATTGAAATGAGGCTCTCACATGTGGTCTACATTTTCAATAAAACCATTTTATGCATATCCCATGATAAATACAAGGTGCATGAGACTACATTTCTTCCTAGCATTTAGTTAAACAATTCACATGCCTTGTGCATCCTTCCACATTTTATAAACATATCTCCTAGAGAACTAGCAACTATAACATATGAAAAAGAACTTTCTCCATATTGTGTTGGTGGATGTTCACACCCTATTTTAAATTTCCTATTTTTGCACAAGTAGAGAATTTACTAGCAAAAGTAAATTGATCGGAGTTAGAAACTCATTTAGTTACATTCACAAAACTAGTGCCAATACTTCGTGAGGATGCTCATGTCCTCTGTTTGTATGCATTTTTTGAAACAACATTGATGTTTCATGAGGATTCCCATGTCTTCTACGAGATGTAACTTGCATCTCATCGGTTGTGCCATTCATGAGCTTATTATTTTCTTTGGTAAGTCTAAAGTGATTACATAACCGCCACATGATGGCCGCACAAACTCATGACTACCCAAACAAGTAAATATAATTACATCACTTACTAGACACTATTTTTTAATGAATATTATCTTATATTATATTAACAAGTAAAATGATACAAGATAACTCAATAAAAAGCGGGCTATATGAAAGCATACCCCAAAGCCATGAACAAACTAGGCCAGGCATAGGAAAACTCAATTATAACAACATAAGCACTGAGAAAAGTAAATTAAGCCATTGCTGTAAAAAGTTGACCAATAGAGGGAGGACCATGATCATAATGCTAGCTAGATCCAAGAAGGTCCTTTCCACATTCTTGTACCTCCTAGCTAGAGCCAACGTTGCCCTCTTCTTCATTTTCTTTTGGAATGTTGTGAGTGGGTGAGATGGCTAAAGCCATTTTGGGAAAATTATCTAGCGGAGGCGGAGGATCCACCCCTCATGGGTACATGGCTCGAACTAGCCAAAGATCCCAAACTAATTTGATGAGATGGTGGAGGGGATCCCCAACCATGATTTGGGAGTGGAGGAGAGAAGCTCCTCTGCAAAGGATGACTGCGCATGGACCTGCAAACATGGTTGAATGAGCGACGTTGGGAGTGGCTCCGACGACCACCTTGAGGAAAAGTGTCATAGGGTGGAGAGGGCCAAGAGGATAAGGTGGCTCCTAAGAAACATTGCAAGGGGCATCTCCCAATGATGAAGAAGGGTCTGGAGGTGCTCCACCTTGAGGGCCACCTTATTCACTTGTACTTGAATCTACAAAGAGCACATTGGAGATAACCACTAACTTATTATATATAGAGAAATGTTGATCAACTTCAACATTAGAAAATAAACAAGAATTCCTTTCTTTCCAAAGCCAAAAATAATTTCCCCTCTAAAAGCATGCCAAATTTGGGAAAACATGTGAGGCATTATGGGGTTATCGCCTAAAAGAATATGATGTCAGGTGAAACATTCTGTTTGAATGGGAGAAAGAATGAGTGAATCCAGATTCCAAGCCTTTTGGGCTTTACTACAATACTAGAATAAGTGGGATAAGGTTTCCAAGTGTCCACAAAAGGGAAATTTGGGGGCCAAGACACCAAGCTAAACTAGACGGGCACCAATCGAAAGGCCTTGGTGGAGAACACACCACAAAAAGTGAGTAATTTTGGGTTCCACACAAGCGGACCAAATAATATTGAATCTCCTTCTCCAATTGGAAGGAGAAGAATGCAACCCCCACAAAGTGTTGATTTTGTCAACCACGGAAGTTGCAAAGATATCCAAGTATATCCTTTACTAATAGAGTAATTCTAGAAGGGGATATCCACGAACCATTTCCACTCTGCGCACCATGGGCGGGAGGAAAGCGAAACAATTTTGTGACTCATATGGTCAGGAACCAAAGAGATAATGTTAGTAATACTAGCTCGATCATGTGAGGCAATGTTGAATTTAGCTTTGAGCTCATTCCAAGGACACCAAGCTTAGATACGCTTGCAAAAAAGGTCCTGGATGGAGCAAATTCCATGTTTGACAAACTTAATTGCATAGATCCCGAGGACCTCTACAAGGCACCGATTTTGGAATTGGATGACAAGTTACCACAAAAAGGAGCGATGATTAACAGAGAGGCCATTACGAAAGCCATCACCCTTCCATTGAAGCCATGGTTTGATTTTCTCCCATGCTTTCTAGATACTTTTGAGAACAAAGGTGTTGACCACTTTGACAAGAACAAGAGCAATGAGAATATTGGCAAAGCCTAAACCATTCAAGGTCGGGCATCCATAGGGGGAACCCTCCTCAATTCCATCATGCGAGAAAAACTTTCCAAGCTTCTCATCCTTCGATGCAGTGAATTGTCCATTTGGCACAAAACATCTTCCCTTGATGTAAAATGTCAATAAGGCCCATTCCTCCAGTTTTATGGGAAGACGATAGGTCTCCCACGCAACTCTAGGAAACCCTTTTCTAGAGGAAGCATTGGACTAGAGAAAACCTTTGAGAAGATTTTCCAACTTCTACACAAATTTTTGGATGGGACCTTGCGAAGGATAATAAACATGCATGGCTTCAAGAACTTTGGAGAAAATCTGGAACCTACCCGTTAAAGACAGCGGTTTGGTTATCCAGTATTCAATATTTTTAGCCACCCGTTGAACAACATACTACCAAATATCTATAGGTGACACTTGAAAATAAAAATGGATGCCAAGAAATTTAAACACATCACCATGGTCAATCATCTTCTAATCATACGAAGCCATCCGAGGGTACAAGGAGGAAGGATTTATGGTAATATTGTGTTTTTTTGCCATCAATGGATGACCTAGAGGCTAAACAGAAAATATCAAGGAAGATTTGTAGTTACTCTATTTCACCTTAACTACCCCTCCCTAATAATAAATATAATTATTACCACCACCTCATATATCTATATATACCTTTGAATTTGTTTTTTTTAATTTGAAAATAATGATAGACAACCCATACTTAGGCAAAATCAATACATAACTGTTGCATTTCTCTTTGTAATTAATTTTTTTAATCCTTGTTGATTACTTTACTCTTACCTAATAAACACCTTAGATCAAATGAGTTTTCATATAAAGGTAGTTTTTTGAGGAGGAACACTACACAACCAAATCCTTCTTTTGCTTGTCACATTCAGTTTCACGGGTCAAAGGTGCATTTACATTCATTCATTTAGTTTACTTTCTTTCATCAATTGAGTGCTCTCCAAGATTCTTGTGCGTAATATGAATATTTTTAAGCTATTAGTTTTAAATACACAATATATTATCAAATTTCATATTGATTTAGTATTTTCTAATACCCATACATATTGAGCAATCTAGGGAAGATTCTTATATAAGGTTCACTTTGTATTCAATAGACAAGGGATGATTAATTGATGCACTTGTGGAAATTGGTATAGTCATTATGAGATGAGAAATTGATATAAATATTAAGAAATATAGTTTTATGAAAGGATAGCCTGTGTAGGATTAGTGTTTTCTCATTAAGGTTTGCAAAAAGATTAAAAAAAAAGTGAAAGAAATATTAAAGTGGTCAATGCCTAGGAATGATTTTGAGCCCTAAGAATTTTTCATGGAGTGGAAAGTTTCTATAGAAATTTCATTCAAAATTTCTACAATATTTATAGACCAATCATATAGGTCATAAGAAAAGATAAAGAAATACGTTTTCATGGAAAACTAGTGTAGAGGAAGTTTTCATAAATTAAAGAGGAGCATAAGTAATGAAATAATACCAAGTAATACTATATTTTACAAATGTTTTTCATGTCAATTATAATGTAAGAATCATAGCAATTCACACTATATTGAGGAAATAAGGAAAATCGGTAACATACTTCATAGAGAAATTGAATGATACAAAGTATAAATATTTAGTATATGACCATGAGTACTTTTTGATTCTACAAGTACTCAAGAAGTGGAGACAATATCTTTTGCCAAAAGATTTGTTTTATAGATAGATCACCACATATTACAATTCACAAATAATCAAGGTAAAATGAATCAAATACATATAAAGTGGGTTGAATTATTACAAATATATTATTTTATTTTTTGGTATAAGAGTGGTAAATCAAATAAATATGAAGATGCTCTACTCAAAAGAACTCTTTTGTTGAACAAGTTAAGATTTAAAGTCATAATGTTTTTATTAAGCAATAGTATATTAAATATGACAATTTCAAAGAAGCATATAAACACGTATAGAACTAGTAAGTGTGGAAAAAACACCATGGTCAGTTATTTCATTCAAGAGGGTTTTTTTGTTTAAGTGTATTCAACTACATATTTGAGATCATCAATGTGGGATTTTTATAAAGAAAATCACCATGGAGATCTTGTGTGTCATTTTGGTTATGATAATATTGACACGCAGCTTGATAAAAAGTTAGTTTTGACCTAAGATGATTACAAATGTGCAAAAATTGTACAAGAATGTAGATTATATCGGTTATCTAAATGGAGAAGTCAATGTGGAGGATTGTATCAACCCCTAACTATCCCATACAATCCATGTGAATGCATCAAGATGGATTTTGTTTTAGATTTCCCTACAACAAAAAAATGTTTTTATTCCATTTTTGTTGTAGTGGATATATTTTCCAATAAGAAACACTTCATAACATGTAATGAAACAATGATGCAAAAAAAGATTGCCAACTTATTTTTCAAGAGATTGTCAAAATACATGGTTTACTATGTAACATGATTTCAGATAGAGATGTAAAATTTACATGAAATTTCTTGATTAAATAATAGAGGAAGTTGGATACAAGGTTAAAAATTAATTCAACATATCACCCACACATAAATGGAAAAATAAAATTAGTATTAAATATAAGTTTGGGTAATCTTTTAAGACGTTTAATTGGAAAATCTAAAGACATGAGGTTTGATATTTGTTCAACGATAATTACATATAATTATTTAGTGATCAAAATAACAAAAATAACACCATTTAAATCTATATATGGTAACAATTTAAAAGGATTTATAGAACGCACAACATAAATAGTGAGCAATAAAAAGTGTGGAAACCGGATGTTTTGTAGAATACATAACTAGAGTGCACTCGACAAGTGCGCAAACAATTAGAAAATAGTAACACAATAAAAACATGTAGATATTAAGATAAATGAATTTTAATTTCAAGTTAGAGACATGGTATAAAAAATCTCGAGGAAATATATCTTTCTAATACACATTCATGACAATTTGAAATGGAATAAGATAGGATCGTGTATAGTATTAAGAAAATTTACATCCAATACTTATGAGATTGAATTTCTAGAGGGTTCTCATATTCTAAATATTTTCAATGTGGTACATATTTATATCCTCATTTTGAATGAAAAAGAATGAAAGGGCGTAAATTTAAATTGGATATATCATATGCAAGAGAAAGTACAAGAAGAAGTAAAGATGATCATCTATATTATGATCAAGATGATGTGCAACAAGAACTACAAGGAGTACTTGATGAGGCGGAAAAAATATATATTAAAGATGTGACATAGATTATTACAACTAAAGAAGCAAGAAATGGTATTCCAAAATGAGATATCCCATGAGTAGGAGCTCATGGAACATTTTATTACCTAGAGTGCTTGATGCAGGATCATCTAATATCACATGAAATATACATCATCTAAGAATAGTTAGAGAAGTATTTTCATGGTGTTTAGAATTTATAACATATATAGAGGATCTTAATAGGTTCATGATATATTCTAGATTCCAAATAATGTAACAAATTTGATGGTGCAACTCAAAAATATGCTTGTTTTTAGCAAATGTCTTGTGTAGAAAATTAGAGGTCATAATGCATCACTTAATTTACATGAATTGCATATGTCTTAATATGGATGGCGCTATTTTTTATATGATTAATACAAATTAGGTTCACTTCATGCAATAATGAATGACTCTAAAATTTTTCTTTACGTGACCCCTAGATTCTATAATGTCCCTTTGTTTGTTCACAATATCACACAATTCATTTTTAAAAGGTTTTTTTAATAGCATAATTTCATCTCAATGGTAGGTATTTACTCTTGAAACCATGGGTTCATTGGTGTTGATTTAAACAAAGTGACAAGAATTCACTTCAAAGGTGCAATGCCCATAATTTTAACCCTAAAATTAACTCAATTACAATGTAATATTATGTCTATATTTTTTGAGTGACATTCGTTTGCATACCATAATCCTCACAAGTTTGTTTTAAAATTTTCTCTTCATTAATTTTTTCTATAAAAATTAACTTTTGTTTTCTAAAAATCAACTTTTGTTTTTAAAAAATGTAAATTTATGCTTAATGTCAAGTGTGCATATATGATGCACACATTGGGTCTTACTCTAATAACTATCTCATTATGAATAGGTAATCAAATCATTTATTTAGTTATAGTATAGTCATAGCTCATTTACAAAGGCATGTTTCAATACCTATATGGGTTTAAATGTCACTTAGATAGAATTAAATCACCACATAGTGCCATAGTATAATAATATAATAGTCCTCTAATTTAAATCTAAAACTATCCTTTTAAAATCATGTGTACACTTTAACTATTTAACCCTTTTGGAATGGTATTTAGTTATCTCAATAAGTTTCTTTAAGAAAGGTTATCCTCTTTTAAACAAAAGTGTAGTGTTCAATTTTAGCATTTGGATCAAAAGATCTTTCAGTATAGGATCTTAGGTTTTTCATTTTCCCTAAGATTATTTATGAGTAAATTAAAAGGTTCGCTTCTCATTTTTGCCTCACATTTTGTTGTTTTGTTTGTAGGTTGTGTGCTTGGGAGCTTCCATGGAGGACATTAGAGATTTTATTTTTATTCTTGACCATGGTTACATATATTGTCCTTTACAAATCCTATCTTAAGATCACAGTTTCTCACAATCTGTGATTTGAGTTTTTCTAATTTTTTTGTAGAATGATAATAATGTAATTATTTGAGAACCCATTTTTTTGTTAATCCAATTAACAAAAATCTAGTTATGATTGATTTCGTGATCAAATCTAATTTTATCTTGTGTTTTTAGAACCCAGCTTTTAAAATAATGGTTTCTCACAAATAGTGAAATGGTTTTTCCTAAAAGTTTCATATACTAATAAGGACGTAGTTACCTAGAAACCCATTTAGTTATTTTGGAATATTGGTTGCAAAAGAATAGATATGACTGATTTAGTGACCATACTTATTATGTACTTTTTATTATTAAAATCTAGTTTTAAAATCACAATTACTTCAAATCGATGAACATGATTTTTCTTAAATTTTTACAATAGGGATCCTAACATATCCATTTAAAAACACGTTAAATATTTTGATATTCAACTTGTGAAACAAAATTTATGATCTATTCAATTTTATGGTTTAATATACTAATTTTTACAACACACTTTTCATTTCTTGTTAAAACTCTAAAATCCATGGTCATAGATAATAAATATGTTTTCATTTAAAAATTAATCTTATGAATAAAACATATTTTCAACAATAAATACACAAAATTAAAAATATCCTATTACATCTAATGGTAAGATTAAGAGAAAGAGAAACTAGTTTGCAAATCTATTTCAAATATAAGTACCTTCAAGCTATCGTATTAAGAGAGCAGGGGAAGAAATTTACAAGAGTAGGAATATTTACACTTATATTTCTTCTAATTGAATTTAATTATATTTTACAAAAACCTTTGTTCACTTGCAAAACATCTAGCATGATTTAGAACAAGTTTTTATTTCTTCCCAACTATACAAAATTTATTCTAGACATGTAAGAGAGAGTGGGATAAAGGAGAAAGGATATAGTTTTTTAAATTTTTTCAAAATAGAACCCATATACTCCATTTTGGGATTCAACACACATACATCATTTGCAAGGAATTCAACTTATAGTACTTGATTTATTCTAATTTGGATTAAATCTAAATTTTAGAGTGACTTACTTGTACTAAATGGTATTCGATGATTATATACAACAATGCACAAACAATAAGCATTCAACAATGTAAAACCCTAATCACACAAGAGAGGAATGACAACTTAACTCGATTAAGTGTGATCTCGGGAGTGATCATGACTATCTCGAGTATTGGATCTAGATGTAAACAATGTTGAAATGGCTCGTAGAGGGTCCCAGAACTCAGAAATGTATTGGAAAGAAGCACCCATAAGAGGACAGAAGCACCCAAAGCAAGGGTGACTGTTATGGATGCTAGTGACTGTGTGAATGTTCAAGATATGATATTTTTTGGGTCAGAAGGTCTTCACTTTTATTTTTTATTTGTCTCTCTGATTTCTCTGTTAGGGTTCCAATCACACATGTAACTTGCAAAAAAAAACCCTAGCTTTCTACACAAGCTCACAAACGCATTAGATATGAATAAAATATGCAATATGTGAAGTCAAAATGAACCCGGTAGTCACCCGATGAGTGAAATTAGTACTGAGCATTGGACTACATCTCAATCTCCATGTAGTTCTTTATGCTTGTATGTGAAATGGTGTCTTTATTTTTCCCTCACCCTAATAATGCCAAGACAACAAGCTATAGTTAGCTTTGATCTAAGAATGAAAATTTGTGGTATGGAATTCAACACTTCCCTCCCTATGCAATGTATACAGCCCAAAATGTAGTCCCTTTAAGTGGTAATAATAATACGTAGATGTGATAATCCCTTTTGATTTTCCAATGAAAATAATAGTTAGTTTGTTGTGTATATATATATGAGTCCTTTGTTTGATTTTTGACATTAGTGACACCAAAGGATGAATAAGAATGTGGGATAAAGATAAGAAAAGAAGCAAGGGTAACCAATTTTTTTGAAATGTGTAAAAAGAACAAAGAGGACAAGAGTGCCTAGAAGGGATATGAGCACCTAGGCTCTAGTGTCCTAAGACCAAAAATGATAGATGTGACAAAACAAATAGACAAGGATCCCTGTGACTTGATCAGAAGTGCATACGAAACTGAGAGGTGTAGAAGAGAGTCACAGTAGAAATCAATCAAAGAACGTAAAGGGACAAGGGAAAGTTTCACCAATGTGTAATTTTCTTACTTAAGATTCATTCATATAACAACATACCGAAGACATAATAAAGTGATGATACGTGCATATTGTCATGTCTACGAGTACACCAATCATTATACAATACATTTTATAGATTCCAAAAACTAACTACAAGAAATTACATTATTCCATCAAATACCATAATATATGGGAAAGACAAGACCACTTTGAAACAATAATATGAGACTTAGTATTGAAAAAAACTTATTTTCTCCAAGCTCCATGAAAAATTCATATCCAATAGACCAAGAAAGAATAACACTTGTCCTATAAGCCAATTGGCATCGTCACAATCATTCCTATCCAATGGAATGCTTGCATAGCCTCCCACCAATCCTAAGGAAAATAGGCTTGCAAAATCATTTGCACAAAGGGGGTAGGGAAAGTAAGAAACAAAAAAGGAGGAACATACCTAACATAGTGAACATAAAACAACCAAACCAATGGATCCAACAAGGGGAGAAGAGGTAGAAAACATACTCTTCATAAAAATTGGGCTTGACCATCAAGCCAAGGGCCATTTCTTATAACATCTCCTCAACTAATGCATCCAACAAAGGGAGAAAAGGTATCACCCATACCCTTGATAGAATACTCGAGATTTTTCTTCATCCACAAATCCACCACTTTCACCCAAACATCATCTTCTTGTCATATGTATTTATACCAAGTGTAATAACTAATCCAAAATTTCCATCCAACAAAATATTCTCTTCATATATATTACTACCACGTGCACCCACCAATCCAAAATTCCATGGAAACAACATCACCATCTCACCAATACTAAATTTGTAAAGAACATGAAATACAAGAATGTAAATAGAATGGGTTTGAACATCAATATAAGGGTCGATGCTTAGATCATATCCTCTTGACATACATACTCCTAAAATCATCCAATAGGTGATATGATAGCACACAAAAATCCTCAAAGGAACACTAGACAACCATATAAAATAAAAAGAGAAATAAAATACCAAGAAACTAAAGTAATCAAGAAAGCGAGGAGAGAAAAAATTCAATTTTTATCTCCACGTTCCATTTTTATACACACAAAAGAAAAGAAGGAAAACAATAAGATCCTACCTCCAAGTTATCTCTCCTTATTTAAGAAGATCCTACCACTTCTTCCCCAAGCCAAATCCAATCTCTCAATCCAAGAACTTCACTTTGCAAAAATTCTCTCACCGTCCAATCTCCCTTCCCAAAACTAGCATTCATTCATCCCCTTCTCAACCTAAAGTTCAAGAATAAATAAGAATAAAGAGAAACAACAATATTAAATGGATTTTTGATAAGTGTCCTCTCCAATCCCAAGGAAAATATTCTCTTTCAAGTCCCAAGATCATGACATGATAAATTTAAAATTTCAAGATTCCCCACCCAACACAAGTACTTGCATAATGTGCATTATTCAATGCTTTAAGTGGCTCAATTCACCATTGAATTCTCAAAAGGAAATGGAAAAATATCCTCATAATTTTGGTATGGGACCAAGGGCCTCTTTTCAAGGGAAATAAGTCACATCACCTACCAATCATTCCACCAAAATCGTGGTATAAAAATGAATTCGAGTTTTGAGTGGAAAGATAAGTGTTGCTTGGAAAAAGAGTCATCTAAATATGATTAAAGGTTTTTAGAATGAGACTAGAATAATGGGTTTATAAGTAGCAATCAAAAAAAAATTGTGCATAACCCAAATAAGAGAAATAAATAAATATAAATACATTTACAAGTGGAAAATTACCACACATAAATGATAATGATAATTTACAACAAGGTAAAACATAGGTTATGATTTGGTTTTTGTGTACATGAGTGGCATACTTGAGTCCCTCACATACCATCTTGGTCTCACATGTTTCCTACAAACTCAATGCACCCATTAAATACGTCCAAATTAAAATATGTGATACATACGAATTTGATAATCTAATATAAGATATTGTCCTAAAAAAATCATTTACATTTACAATAACAACATCTAGCTTATTAGATTAGAAACACCAACATTTATAATATAAATAACCAAGCATATGGTAAACCATGTATTAATGTTCTAGTCATCTACATCATAACAATTGATAAAATTAAAACATATAATAATTCAATATCCAAGGTCAAGTATCAAATGAGGCACTACACACCTTAAAAACAAAACATTGAGTGTATAATATTCTTATGAAATTCATGTAGAGAGTCCTAAATCCACATACTAAGTACAAGTTTAAAATAAAATGCCTCAATATAACTACTAATATCATGATACGTAATAAAATAAAACTAGTGAAATAAGGAGCTAATAAGGTGGCACTACATCCCCTCCCCTAAGAATAGAATTCCTATTGGAAGTCACTAGAAGAGACAGGGATATCAAGCCCATAGTTGTTTCACATCCTCCCGATTCAACGTCTCGTTGAACCTATCCCACTAATCTCTAACTTGGTCCAACTCGCGCACAACGAAGGGAAAACCCCTTGCCAAACTAACCACATCCACATGAGTAAGACAAAATTTATACTAACAACGTAACAAGGATTTGTTTAGTGCCTCAAAAAAATATGCATAATAATTCCCTCCTCTTAAACACAACTTCCTCTTAGAAGTCACAAGAGAGAATTGTTCATACCGCTCTTGATAACATCACTCTACATTACAATGGTTCCATCGTTCCTCGCTGTCAAACTAAATTTTTTTCTTTTATTATTCAAATGATATCCATCCACTATTAGGTCAGGTTCATCTTTCTATTTCAATAAAATTTAGTACAACCCGATCGCAAAATTTAAACAAAAACACCACTCGGGGTACACAAGTCTCGTGGAGAAATACACACTTAGAAGAAAACACTTAGGTGCTTAGTGTGTGAAAGTATACTTTACTTAATGCTAAATCAAATGAAGCAAGAACTACCACCTAAAATAGTTCTACAATTTAGCTAAAACAAAGCATAAACACCATCAAGATAGAGAACTAAGCAAGATTTAAACTAACATTATAACTTTGAAAACATGAGATCAAAACTATGCATGCTATTTTAACATCTCTACTCTCCTAGATTACCAACAAGAATGAATAGACCTATTTAGCTCCAATGGCAATCAAAAATTTCTTTGTTTGATCCTTAAAGAATGCAAGAATAGGAAGCTTTAGCTCTTAACAATGGTGACCTCTCAAGAAAACAAAAGGCAAGCTCTTAGTCTCTTTGCTATATGCTTTGCATTTGCTCTCTTAAGAAGTTTAGGTGTAGGTATAAAGGTAGAAAGAGGAATCCTTATATATCCCAATGGATAAAGGTAAAACATGATTAGGAATGGATAAGGTTTCTTTATTAAAGGTAACCTTACTTTAGAAGGGTTTAATTTATGTTTAACAAGTCATGGGAGTTGGGGGTGTTTTAATTAATCAAAGGTGATTAACTAATAGGTAGATGTCAGCTTATAGAAGATAATTAGAGGAATATTAGTTCGATTTAGGCTATTAGAAGGGGATTAAATCAATTAAATATTGATTTATTGGTTAAATGGAAGGAAAGATAATTAATTAATAATAATTAATTAGTCTAGGTAGAAGGGGTGATTTATTAATGGAAGGTCGTTAATTAGGGTATTTGTTGGATAGAAAACTTAATTAATTAGCTTAGTGTAATTAATTAATGATGATATGAAAGAAAATGAGTGTTTTTGATGATATGTCGTCGATTTGCGAGAAATACGATAATTAACGCAATTTAAGTATTTAAATTGCTTGGGCGTAATTATGGGTGTCTACACTTAGAAAGGCACTCTATTATGCATCCTACACCCAAACTCCTATACATTTGAAGTAACATAATTAAACAACATGAATTAACTCATTCAATTAAGGGTATTCTGATCGAGAAGGATTCATTGTTACTACACTATTTTCTAACACAAAGGTTTAAACACCGACACAATCACCACAAGTTGCGCTTTGCGATCATTCGGGAAATAATTATGAACTCACTTTTTTTGTTTTTTTCTCGAAGACTAATAGTTCTTTCCTCACCTAATTAAAATTTGTAGTTTTAACAAGATCCATGAGCATTTAAGGAATCAAAAATATTTACTTAGGGTTTCCATTGTGTTTATTTTTAAAGGATCATTCGTTGTTATCATATTTTAAAGGGTTTACATATACTTCTCCTATTTGTCGTAAGAACTTATTTTTGGTTGTCAAGTTGTTACTCCCCATTAGTTTAACCACTTGTATTAGATATACTCAAAACTTCTCCTTCTCATGTGTTGGAGAATTAGTGTTTTTAACTTTGTCATTAGCTTGCTCCGTTTTCTAAGTAATTTCAATCCTTTTATGTATGTGTAACTCTCCTATCTATAATTTTTTATTTATTTTCCCTTCTATGGTTCCATTTCAATTTGCCTTAGTTTTTCATAATTAGTTTTTGTAGGCTTTCTAGCATTACAAACATCATTACATTTATATTACTATGATCACTAATTTACCCTCTTCATCATTTCTATTTGGTTTATTAAGATCACACATCGTGCATCATAACTTTCATATTTTATTTCATTGTTTCTAAGATAGTCTTAGATAAGGCTATCTTACATTAGATTTATAATATATTGGTGTTTTTGTTTAACTTTTAGGATGAGGTTGTCCTAGATTTGATTGAAAAGCGGGACGAACCCGACCTATCGACGGATGGATATCTTCCGAGGAATTAAAAAATTTGAGTTCTTTATTATTTCATGGAAAATTGTAAAGCATGACTCGTGGTGAATGTGTCGTTGTTTAAACCTTTATGTTAGAAAATAGTGTGGTAACATTGAACCCTTCAGGATCATAATACCCTTGAGTGAATGAGTTAATTCGGGTTATTTAACTGTGTTACTTGAGAGGTATAGGATTTCGGGTGTAGATTGAATAGTACGATGATTTTATGAGTGTAGAAAAATATTATGCACTTATTGATATTATAATATGCCTCTAGTATGTAGTCATATGCACGTGATTCCTAAGCAAGAAAACTAGACATTGACAACACTTCTTATGGTTTACATTGACATTGTTTTATCTTTCCATGTTTTTTCCTCTCGCTTTTATGGAATTATTCATTAATTTTGGAAATGTTAGCGAGAAAATTTATTGGGTGGACAAACTTGTGGATTTCTTGCCAACACTCTGGGAATATAAGTCCCTCTACTTAACCGATGCAACTACCGTATATGCATGCGCAATAAAATGTGGATTTTGTGGTGGCCTTTCAATCGGGGATCCAACAGGGGCACTCTAATGACCCCGCAGAAAAGCTAGAATCTTGCTAGGGAAAAATAATTTGTCTAGAAAGTGAGAATATGAGGTAGGAGAACTAATGTTACGTAGAAAATCAGATCCCCGCACACACTAGTTAAAATTTCAACACATGCATTCATGAGAAGAAACAACTCTGTAAATATAAAAGACCAAATAGAATTTATTGATCACAAAGTATCAAAAACCCTTAGTCAAACAAATCTAGAAACTCCTTCTTCTTGTATTGATTGCTTAAAAAAAATTTTACATAGTGTGGGAATGGAAGAAATTTGAGAGTGGAGGAAAGTGGAAAAAATGGCTATCTCCTTTGCTTTCTCTAAATACAATGCACTCTTGAGTTTACAAGATCAATCACAACCCTTTGAAAAGAGAATGGCTTTACAATTTATAGAAATCTGAATTTTCCTTTCACCTCCCTCACATGACTCTTTGTTTCCATATTCCACTCGTGACCTTTTATTTTCCATGAATTAAGTATTTCTCTTATAATTTTGAAAGAATAATTTTTACAAATTTAAAATAGGTCACTTAAGTGAATAGGATGAAATACAATGATGACGCATAACGAAGAATTAGAAAGGAGAGAGAAAAGAGAGGGAGGAAATGAGAGAGAAGAGGAGAATATGTTTCCCTTGATAAATTTTGATGATCCTCGAATGATGATGGAAAGCTTTGTTGTGCCAAACTTTCCCTTTGAGAACAACCTGCTATTTTTAGTAAGTACACCTCGGAAACTTACTATTTTTAGTAAGTGTCATAGTTATCTTTTCCCAACCTCCACCAGCTATGGTAGCTTGAATTATTTCTTCTTACTATGTTTGTCTCACCTTTCGGACCAACCAACTATTTATAGTAGGGGCTTGTGGAACCACTTACTATTTTTAGTAAGTGTTAATTACGAGCCGAGATGACCTTTTCGATGACTTTTCCTGCGATACTCCCTCTCGTGTTCACTTCCTTTTTTTATCCCCTTCAAATGGTGGATTACCCAAGTAAAAGAACCTTACATAGGAAGGCATGCTATTTTTAGTAAGTGCACCGGATGTCAGGATGTAACAAAACAAGTCTTGAAACTTTGGGTTTTATTCCGGGGTTCCACGCTCCATGCATTTGAGTAACTCCTTCATCTAAACAAGTGGGAAAATGATATTTTCATGGCATGGGTAGAATACTAACAAAAACATAGCCCTCCATATCCCTAAAAAATAGGGGCTTCATGGCGCAAAAACTAGTTCACGCGAAACTAGATTTTTAACGATCATTCCCTCCAATTTTTCACGTGATTTCACCATTGGAACCTTGAGAATTGAAGAGGTAGTTCATTACTTTTTCACTAGATGTTCTTCATGTGATAGGGTATAAATCTAATGAAAACTCAGTCCTCCATATCCCTAAAAATAGGGACTTCATGGCACAAAACTAGTTCATGCGAAACTATATTTTTCAACGATCATTCCCTCCGATTTTCGTGCGATTTCACCCACTGGAACCCTAAGAAGTGGAGAGGTAGCTCGCTGATTTTTTCCACTACTATGTCATGGAAACCATTAATGGAGATTGAAATTTTTAGGTCTAGTTTTTTTCTCCGTTTGTGATGAAATAAATTCCATTGCGATAGGTTTTTTCTTCTAGTGCTTCACGCAAAATTTTACTTCAATCCGACAACCGGTTTGATAGGAAATTGAACTTTGTCCTTCGTGGAGCTAGAAGTGAAATTTTTTCTCTATGATAATTATTTTCTGCAAGTTGGAGGTTTGAATATGATTTTTAATGGCCTTCAAGAGAGAATAACTCAACAACATATATGGTTTTTCAATCCATGCACCGGTTTGGAAGATTTCTTCAAATTTTGATTTCATGGCAATGGGGATTTCCATTATTCTTCTTCTCTGTTCTTCATTTCTTCTTCTTATCTCAATGAAATATTATTCGAGACTTGTGTATCACCATGGGGTAGAGGATTTCATTGTTGTGGTGAATTTGTTTGAGCTTTTGCAATGGTGGAGTGGTGGATTGAGGTGTTCTCTATAACTTTTCTTCTGGCAGTGAGAAGCAACAAGAAACAACTAACAGTTAGAAAAAAATTCAAATTTTTGAGTTTGAGTTGGGAAAATTTTTTGTCCCTATATCCCTCACCTCAAAGGGATGTGAGGGACATCAATTTCCATGGTAATCCTGGAGGTGACATGTGTCCTTGATCAATGACAGGAATGAGTGCTCCAAAATTAGCTTTAAAGCACCGAGGGGCTTGGAAGTGGGTCACATGGGTGACCAAAAATCTCTCCTAGAGGGATGGGCACATTTTTCAAGGTCTGATGTCCCTAACCTATGAGGGACATGAGGGACATCAAATTCCATGGTAGTCCTGGAGCTGACATGTGGCGTTGATCCATGACAGGGAATTTGAGCTCCAAATTACACTGGGGGCTGAACTGGCAATGTTGATGGTCATATGGGGTTCCAGAGGTCACATGGGGGATGGGTGCAAAATTTTTCAAGGTTGAATGTACTTGACCCTCATGGACGTTAGGGACATAAAATCCCACCAACTCCTGGAGCTGACACATGTCCTCCAAAAATTTGGCTAAGTCCTACACTTGCTTTGAGAGGACAACTTGCGATGATGATAATATTGAGCTCCCATGATGGAATTTTTTGGAAAAAAATTATATGATTCTAACTAGAAATGGCCTTTTGAATCCAATGGTGGGGGTATCATGTCTTATTCTTCCATTTGATCCCTAAAAAATTAGGATTTTGATTTTGTACTCCACATGTGCCTGAGAAAAAATGCTTATAGACTGATGCACCAAAGTGTTGTGAAAAATATGATTTCACCATCTTGTAGGGATTGGAATTATCTTTCTAGAGATGTTTTTTTTTTCTCCTAACTCCATCCGAGCTCCTAGAATCACCTCCGAAGCTCATAGCTTATTTTGGCATGTGCACTGCCTAGGCCTGTGAATCCCCAACTTTGATGAAACTGCCCCAACTACTCCAAATCTTCCCTGAACCTTCCAAAATCACCTTCATGATGTTCCTATGCCTTTCAATCACTTCCATGTCTATTTTGGATTTTCTTTTCTATGCTCCATGGAGTTTCTCTAGTCCTCGGAAGGCTAATGATAGCCCTTCCCACAACTACTTGTAGCTTAGCTTTTGAAATGAACTCCTAAAATCACCTAGGGGGAATGAATTAACATTGATCGGGAGGTTACTTGACTAATTGGGTAGACTGGGGTGTCTTGAATGATAGGACTTGAAAAATTGGTACAGGGGTATCGTTGTCGTGCTTGGAAATTGTCAATTTCCTTGTTGCACATTTGCACGACAACAACTGGCTCTAGCTTGGGGACATGACATGGACTGAGCACAAACGAAGACATGGCATGAAGAATCCCATAATCTCAACTTTAGACCATATAATCCATTGACCAGTGCCTTATCCATTGGGCCCTACAGAGTCATGTACAACTTACAAGAGAGAGAGAGAGAGAGAGAGAGACACAAAACAGAAAAAAGGAGACACACAACACATGATAGAAAAGAAAACACACAAAAAATGGAAACACACCTAAAATCACCTATGGTACAGGGTGGGGGACAACCCACTTTCACTAAGCATTTTCCATTTCTCAAAATTACTTACTTTCACTGGTGTTCAACACTGAGTGATGTTGTTCTGCGAAGCCATTGACTGGTTCGAAAGTAACCTCCTTTCCTTAATTGTTTATGGAAGCCAGTGCTTCCATGATTGTCCTTTTACTTTGTAGGAGTGAGTCCATGTGATCTTCTTGATGCTCAAGTATTTTCTTGGAAATTCCATTGCCTTCATGTTCTTTGAAATCAATTTCATAGTGCCAAGTTACCTTCCATGTTTATCCATATAGCTGATTCTCCATCAAGCATCTCATCACTTCCCCAAAGCTGATTTTCATTCAAATTCCTTGAATATTCTAGTTACTTTCTTTCCTGGTCTATGCTCATTGACATCTTCTCCATGAGAAACATTAGATTCATCCTTTATCTCTATTCCACTATGAGGTGTTTGAGTATTGGTGGGAGAATAAGAGGCAAACTCATATTTGTCTTGTATGTCCATGGCATGAGTTAAGAGATCAAGAATCAGCTCGGGATCTTCCAAACTCCTACTACATCCAAGATTTCTTGCATGGAGTTATGCTTTGTTGTTTCCTAACTCATCTTTGTATGCCTTTGAAGAATGCAGCTCAAGGAAACTATCTAGAGGGATTACCTCATCATTTTGGGAATCATTGCACTCTATCGATCCTTCATCAAAAAGAGCTTCATCTTCAGAGGTCTCAAACTCCTTGCTTTAATTAATTTCTTCATCATGGAAAGAGTCTTCATCTTCAAATGGGAAAGAAAATATCTCCATTTTGTTATTGCATCCATCAACCATTAGCTCAAGAGTGGCATCATATTTTTCATCTTTCCTTATCTCAATATGGCCAACCTTCACATTGGTTAAGGCTTCCAAATCAGCTTCATGCTTGTCTTGCATATTCATGGCTTGCATCAGAGTTCAAGACCGAGCTCAGGGTCCTTTGTTTCTTCCACGGCTTTTAGCAGTTCTTGTACAGAGATTTCTTTCAAACCTTTCATGGGCTCATCACAAGCTGATTTTGTCTCTCCATAGATGGCCTGACTGAGATCATCTTCATCCCCAAATGGGAATGAGAATAACTCCTCATCTTGGATAAGCATATAAGTTGATTTTTCTTCTTGAAAATCATCAAGAACCATCTCCTCTTCCTCATGGTTTGCATCATCTTGTAATTTGAGGCTGCCCTCTTGTAACTCAAATCTCCTCAATGCTTCTTCAAAATCCAAATCTCTCTCGAGAAGGCATGTCTGGACCTATCAAGATGGGAATATCATCTTCTTCCTTGGTTTCCACAAAGTGATTCATCTTCCTACTATTTTGGTACAAGATGTTAGCTTTAGGGCTTTCCTAGATTTTACATTTGTACCTCATCTTCTTCTCCAAAAGTAATTTATCCATGTCTCCTTTCACCAGTATGGTTTCAGATGACCAATTCATCTAAATTTTCCCTCCCAAGTCTTGGTAGAAAATTCTACTTAGCAACATTCTCGAACGAAGTTGGGACATCTGCTACCAAAATCATTGCTGAAATTTTCTTGTCTAGAAATCTGGCAAGAGCCACCTATGCATCTTTGACCTTCCCTACAAGTGGGACCTCTTTTGACTCCAAAGAGTAACAAGAGCCACTGGTGGAGTCATGGTGAGTTTGAGAGCTTTGGCAACCTTCACGGGCATGACATTATCCGAGGCACCCGAATCTATTATGCAATTGTTCAATACATATTCTCCAACAAGAAGGGAGACATAGAAAGGTTCAACTTTATCAGTATTTGATGCACTCAGAGAAATCATGTTATGTGAGGGAGGTATAGGTGGGTTTGGTAGTATTCTTTAGGAACTAGGAGCTACATCATTGGGTGTTAGACTACCATTCTTGATGTATTGAACAAACCTCTCAAACTATTCAGGATGGGTCTGCAAATATTTAGTTTCAGTAATCTGCACTTTGGCTTTGTTTGCATATTCTATGAAGTCAAAGGGATTAGATGAGGAAAGGGGGGTGAAGGGACTAATTTTGGAGTTTGGATAGGCTTGGGAGAAGGATTTTATGTTTGAGGAATGGAGGTATTTTGAATGGCACACTAGGAGCTTTCAAGGTATTAGATTTTATAGGAGAATATTTAGATTTAGAAATGGAAGAGGAATTGGAAAACTTACTTGGAATAGCAGGAGTCTTCTTACTTGCTACAGGTCAGGCTTTAACAATGTGGACTTCATGGAAGATGGAAGTGGGATCCTTGAATGATTTTTTTTTTTTGTGGAGTCGCCATAGGAGGATCATCAACCTTCTTTTCCTTTATAACAGTGGAGGGAGGTTCTTTTCTCATACTGAGAATGAGTGAATACCACACATGAGAAACTAGGTGCATCTTCTTCATCTTCTTCATCACCTCTAGAATACTCACAAAATCTGATTTGTGTATCGTTCTCAAGTTCATCAATCTCTAGGAAATTACCACCTTCACTTTCTTGTTCAAGCTCTTCTTCACTTTCTTGAAATCTATAATTTACGTTCATGGGTGGGGCCTCCAAGGCAAGCCTTTGGGGTGATCCTACAATTTGATTTGTTTTCTTCTTTGAGAAGATACTCATTCAAATATTTCCCTCTTCAACGATGCCATTTCATTTTCCAATTTTTGCAACGATGGATTGGTTCTCTCTCTCTCCAGATGTTGGGTCTTTCCCTTTGATGGATTCTTGATCTTTCCAGAGAGGATGAGATCATCATCAAGTTCAATGGCCATCCTTTGTGCTTCTACAATGTTCCTTGGTTGAAATCTTCACAAAAAAAATCCTACTTTTGATGATTGAGCATTGATGAAGAATCTCTTGATATTGTTTTCAGATGGTGAATCTTCTTCCGATATCCTATGAAAGAAACCATTCAAAATGAGCACAAAGTCTCTCATAGTTTCACTTTCTCCTTTCTTCATTTGAGCCAACTACACCAAGAGGTCCTGATAGTCTTTAGTTGATTTAAATCTCTCTTCAAAGGCATCCTTGATGTCATTCCAACCCGTGATGGATATGGGGAAGGAGGTAAAACCATTCTTTTTGCTTTTTTTCTGGAGGACTCCATGAACAATCTTACAAAATGTCTTCATGTTGGACACCAAGAATTCCACATGATTTCATGAAATCAACAATGTGTTCTTCAGGATGTTATGTGTTTTCACCTTTGAACTTTGGAAAGTTCTTGCAAGAACCTCGTTAGTAGATTGTGAAGAGGGGGTTCAAGAGCAAGTGGGCTTGTATTCCTTCCCCATGGAACAATGGGTTGAGGGATTTCTTCTTCTTTTTGTCTCATCATTTTTTTCTTCTTCTTCTATTTCAGCTCTTACTTCAGCAAATCTTCTTCAAATTCTAAAGCACTCGAAAAAAATTTGTATAGGAATATGAAAAGACACTCACTGAATAGAAAAGTCATATGCATAAAATCACAATCTATTCATTTTTTTCCTTCAAGCAATGGATTTTCATGAACTCTTATTATTTTTTTTTTTAGTATATTTTATTTTATTTTAATTTTTAGACCTTACGGTCATATTTTGGGTGCATATACTTGCAAAAGTCTTTCCCACGATTGGGTGTCAAAATTTTGGAGAAAATTTATTAGGTGGAAAAACTTGTGGATTTCTTTCCAATGCTTTGGGAATCTAAGTCCCTCTACTTAACCGGTGCAACTTCTGTATATGCATGTATGAGAAAAGGTGGATTTCTGTGGTGGCCTTTACGATCGGGGATCCAATAGGGGCACTCCACTGACCTTTTGAAAAGCTAGCAATCTCTTGCTAGAGAATAATTTATCTAGAAAGTGGGAAAAGGGAGTGAGAATATGAGGTAGGAGAAATAATGTTGTAGGTAGAAAATCAAATTCCTACACACACTAGTTATAAATTCAATCACATGCATTCATGAGAAGAAACAACTTTGTAAATACAACAAGACCAAATAGAATTTATTGATCACAAAGTATCAAGAAACCCCTTAGTCAAAGAAAGCTATAAAATCCTTCTTCTTGTATTGATTGCTTAAACAAAAGTTGTACATAGTGTGGGAATGGAAGAAATTTGAGAGTGGAGGAAAGTGGAAGAAAATGGCTATCTCTTTTGCTTTCTCTAAGTACAATGCACTCTTGAGTTTACAAGATCAATTACCAACCCTTTGAAAAGAGAATGGCTTTACAATTTATAGAAATATGAATTTTCCTTTCACCTCCCTCACATGACTCTTTGTTTCCATATTCCACTCATGACCTTTTGTTTTCCATGAATTAAGTATTTCTCTTATAATTTTGAAAGAATACTTTTTACAAATTTAAAATAGGTCACTTAAGTGAATAGGACAAAATACAATGATGACACATACGAAGAATTAGAAAGGAGAGAGAAAAGAGAGGGAGGAAACGAGAGAGAAGAAGAGAATATTTTTCCCTTGATAAAGTTTGATGATCCTCAAATGATGATGGAAAGCTCTATTGTGCCAAAATTTCCCTTTGAGAACAACCTACTATTTTTAGTAAGTACACCTCGGGCAACTTACTATTTTTAGTAAGTGTCATAGTTAGCTTTTCCCAACCTCCGCCGACTATGGTAGCTTGAATTATTTCTTCTTACTATGTTCATCTCACCTTTCGGACCAACCAACTATTTATAGTAGGGGCTTGTGGAACCACTTACTATTTTTAGTAAGTGTCAATTGCATGAGCCGAGATGACCTTTTCGATGACTTTTCCTACGATACTCCCTCTATGTTCACTTCTTTTTTCGTATCCCCTTAAAATGGTGGATTACCTAAAGTAACAGACCCTTATGCAGAAGGCATGCTATTTTTAGTAAGTGTGCCATGGATTGAGATGTGACAAAACAAGTCTTGAAACTTTGGGTTTTATTCAAGGTTCCACACTCCGCATTTGAGTAAATCCTTCATCTAAACAAGTGGGAAAATGATATTTTCATGGCATGGGAAGAATACTGAAAAAAACATAGCCCTCCATATCCCTAAAAATAGGGGGTTTCATGGCACAAAAACTAGTTCACGCGAAACTAGATTTTTCAACGATCATTCCTCCAATTTTCACGCGTGATTTCACCCATTGGAACCTTAAGAATTGAAGAGGTAGCTCACTTCCTTTTTCACATATGTTCTTCATGTGATAGGGTAGAAATTTTATGAAAAATCATTCCTCCATATCCCTAAAAATAGGGACTTCATGGCACGAAAACTAGTTCACATGAAACTATATTTTTCAACGATCATTCCCTCCAATTTTCATGCGATTTCACCCACTGGAACCCTGAGAAGTGGAGAGGTAGCTCGCTTATTTTTTCCACTACTGTGTCATGGTGGACATTAATGGAGCTTGAAATTTTTAGGTCTGGTTTTTTTCTCCATTCATGATGAAATAAATTCCATTGCGATAGGTTTTTGCTTCTGGTGCTTCACACGAAATTTTACTTCAATCCGACAACCGGTTTGATAGGAAATTGAACTTTTTCCTTCGTGGAGCCGGAAGTGAAATTTATTCTCTGTGAGAATTCCTTTCTAAAAATTTGAGGTTTGAATATGAGTTTTTAATGGCCTTTAAAGAGAAAACTTCAACAATATATGTTTTTTCAATCCGTGCAGTGCACCGGTTTGGAAGATTTCTTCAAATTTTGATTTCATGGCAATGGGGATTTCCACTGTTCTTCTTCTCTGTTCTTCATTTCTTCTTCTTATCTCGATGAAATATTATTTTGAGACTTGTGTATTACCATGGGGTAGAGGATTTAATTTTTGGGGTGAATTTGGTTTGAGCTTTTGCAATGGTGGAGTGGTGGACTAAGGTGTTCTCTGTAACTTTTCTTATGGTAGTGAGAAGCAACAATAAGCACTAACAGTAGAAACATTTTCAAATTTTTTTAGTTTGATTTGGGCACATTTTTTTCCCCATAACATCTCTCACCTCAAAGGGACATGAGGGACATCAATTTCCTGGTAATCCTAGAGGTAACACATGTCCTTCATCCGACGAGTAGGGAATGAGTGCTCAAAAATCAGCTTTAAAGCACTGAGGGGTTGGAAGTGGGTCACATGGGTGACCAAAACTCTCTCCTAGAGGGTTGGTTGCATTTTTCAAGGTATGATGTCCTTGATCTATGAGGGATGTGAGGGACATCAATTCCATGGAGGTCCTAGATCTGACATGTGGCATTGATTCGACGACATGGAATTTGAGCTCCAAATTACACCCGAGGGGTGAACTGACAATGTTAATAGTCA
Organism: Taxus wallichiana var. yunnanensis; assembly: GCA_018340775.1. Lineage (NCBI taxonomy): Eukaryota > Viridiplantae > Streptophyta > Pinopsida > Cupressales > Taxaceae > Taxus > Taxus wallichiana. The sequence goes on along the minus strand of CM031239.1, from coordinate 926,375,154 downwards.
TATGGGGCTCCAGAGGTCACATGGGGGCTATTCATATTTTTCAAGGTCTGATGTACTTGACCCTTAGGGATATTTGGTACATAAAATCCCACCAGGCTCCTAGAGCTGACATGTGTCCTCTAAAAATTTGGCTAAGTCCTAAACTTGCTCCAAGAGGACAACTTGCAACGATGATAAATTGAGCTCCCGATGGACCGTTTTGGAAACCTTTATATGATTCTAACTGAAATGGAATTTTAAATCCAATGGTGATAGTCTCATGTCAATATTATTCCATTTGATCCATGAAAAATTGGATTTTATATTTTGTACTCCACATGTGCCTGTGAAAAACCTCCTGCAGCCCTGATGCGCCAAAGTTTTGTGAAAAATATGATTTCACCATCTTCTAGGGCTTGGAATTATCATTTCGGTGATTTTTTTTAGCTCCTAAATCCATCCGAGCTCTTGGAATCACCCTCTAAAGTTTCACAACTTATTTTGGCTTGTGCACTGCCTAGGCCTATGAATCCCCAACTTTGATGAAATTGCCCTAACTGCTCCAAAGCTTCCCTGAACCTTCCAAAATCACCTTCATGATGTTCTTGTGCCTTATAATTGCTTCCACATCCACTTTGGATTTTCTGCTCCACTCCATGGAGTTTTTGTAGTCCCGGGAAGGCCAAGTGATAGCCCTTCCCACAACCGTCTATAGATTGTAAATGAACTCCTAAAATCACCTAGGTGAAATGAATGGAATTTCCTAATCACCTAGGGGAATGAATTAACACCGATCGGGAGGTTACTATACTAACTAGGTAGACCTAGGCTGTCTTAGAATGATAGGACTCGAAAAAATTAGTATGGGGGTATCGTTGTCATGCTTGGAAATTGTCAATTTCCCGATGCACATTGCTCGACAACAGAAATATCACAATGTGTTACTCAACTAAGAATTTTCTTATTTATCTTTAGATACTTTCAGACATAAGTGCCCAAGTAGGGGACAAGATCGTCAATGTTACTATCCCCTTGTGGATACTTTTGTACTCTCAATTGGTTTTTACATTTGTAAGTTACACACCACTTGTTCATATTTTCTAAATTTGTATTTATCACTATGGGTTCGCTTCAAGTGTTGTTAATGTCAAAATTCAAGTAAAGGCTATTCTAAGGGGAAATTGGGGCTATTACTTTATATCTACTACTTGGGTAAAATGAGCAACTTAAGGATTGTATTTGGGTTGCATTATTCACTGCATATGAAGGGAAAATTCTAAATTCCATAACACACATTATCTTGGGGGAAAAGTAGTTGTAGCCCACTATCTTGGTGTAACTTGCACAAGGGAAACATAGTTTCAAGGGACATGATTATATAACACACACACACACACACACACACACACACACACACACACACACACACACACACACACACACACACACACACACATAGAACTACATTGAGTCTAAAATGTAGTGCAATGTTTTGCAAAAATCACATTGGCATGACCTCCGAGGTCAATACGAATCAATAATTTGCATAATTTTCTTTAGTCTACAGGGGTGTTTGAGTTTTGTGTAAGTAGCTACGCTTTGTTTTGTAGGTATAGGTATGATAGGAAATCCCTATATAGAATTGGATATGACACGAGAAAAGTAAATACAACACTATTATACATTTAAAGAACTAGATTTTCACTCTTCACCAAGACGCTAGCACTTAGTTCAAACACTAGCGCCCTCTAGGCGATATTGTCTCACATACCTTCTAATAATTTTTTCCAAAGGAAGCACATACAATCCAGTGCTATGCCTATTCTACCATCTATCCATCCTAGATCCAGTCCAGGACATTCAAAATTCAACTAGGTCATTCTTATCCTCTTACTAATTACATGTGTTCATCATTGTACTTTGGAATACTACATGTTTTTGATATATCTGATTTAGTTTAGTCTTATGATAAAGATTTAATTTTTTAAAATCATTTAGTAAACCCTAATGACCTTAGGGTTTATCATATGTAGTGGCACTTATTTATGGGGAAGTGTCATGAATGGAGGGAAAATATGACTGATCTCCCAACACCCTTCTTCAGCTGGCATGATGCTTAAATCCTTAGAGTATTCACATTCATTTGGGAATTGATCACTCCTGACCCTTTCAACCACCTCTAAGGAAAATTTCTCCAAAGAAACAATACACATTGATATTCTATCCTTTCTTTCTCAACATTCAAGTGTACTCTATTCTTGACTCACTTTTTTGTTTTGTACATACATAAAATTCTTCTTTCTCTTAGTTAAATTTCAATTTCATATACTATGAGCATTGAATACACTTTTCTTCTTTTTTAAGTTCATCCTTATTCCAAAAAAGCAACACAACTGGAACAAGGAGTAATCTCAAGCACAAAATGCTCATGTAAAGGTAATATTTCATTACAAATGCAAGTATCCTTTTCACTATGCACACAATTCATCCCTAGGGTTCTTATCCCCTATTAGACTCCATGATACACATCCTACAATCTCCATTTAGAACATTATAAATTACTATCTTCTTCCACTCTCCACAAAATAATCTCTTCTTATCTATTTTATTTTACTCGAATATTCGTTCACCAAAATAAATTAGGGAAAATGTAGAAAAAAATTATGCACTTATCACTATTACATTATGCCTCTAGTATGTCATTAAATGCATGATTCCTAAGAAAGAAGACTAGACATTGACAACACTTGTTTTGCTTTACATTGACATTATTTTATCTTTCCATACTTTTGTCCTCTACTTTTATGGAATTATCCCACTACTTTTGGACATCTCGAATGTGTTACTCACCGAGCATTTTTATTTATCTTTAGAGTCTTTCAAACACAAGCGTATAATAGGGGACAAAAGCGGTCGACGCTACTATCCCCTTGTGGCACTTTTTTCCTCTCAATTGGTTTTTACATTTTTAAGTTATACACTTCTTGTTCATCTTTTTCTAAATTTGTATTTATAACCATGGGTTGGCTTCTATATTTTTTAATGTAAAAATTCAAAGTAAAGGAAGCATATATATATATATGTACAACCTACTAACTATTCTAAGGGGTGATTGAGACTATTACTTTTTACTATCCCCTTATGGGAACTTCTATCCTCTAAATTGGTTTTTAATTTTTAAGTTATACATTTCTTGTTCATCTTTTCTAAATGTGTATTTATCACTATGGGTTGGCTTCTAGTGTTGTTAATGTAAAAATTCAAAGTAAAGGAAGCATATATATTCCCAAGATGATGTGTGTTATGGAATTTAGAATTCTCCTTCCTATGCAAAGTGAATAATGCGGCCCAAATTCAGTCTTTAAGTTGTTTCTTTTTCTAAGGGGAGATTGAGGCTATTACTTTCTTTCTACTGTTTGGGAAAAAGAAACAACTTAAAGACTGAATTTGGGCCGCATTATTCACTGCATAGGAAGGGAGAATTCTAAATTCCATAACACACATCATCTTGGGGGAAAATAGGTTTAGCCTTCTATCTTGGTGTAACTTGCACAAGGGGAACCTAGCTTTACAGGACACAATTCTATCAAACACACACACACACACACACACACACACACACACACACACACACACACACACACACACACACACACTAGAACTACATTGAGTCTAAAATGTAGTGTAGTGCTCAGTGAAAATCACATTGCGATGACCATCGAGGTCAATATGACTCAAGAATTCACATATTTTTATTTATTCTAATGGATGTTTAAGTCTTGTGCAAGTATCTAGGGTCCTGCTTTACATGTACAAGTGCAACAAGAAAACCCTACATTGAAGTGGACATGACACAGAGTGAAGTGAAGGTGACACTATCATACACTAAAAAAACCAAATCTATATTATTTTTTCGAACACTAGTGCCTAGTTCAACAACTAACACCCCATGAGATCTTGTGCGTAACTAAGGGATAATGTCCCACATACCTTATGATCATAGTATTTTAGAAAATGCACATACAATCCAGATGGGCCTCTTCCACCATCTGTCTAACCCAAATCTTGTCCAAATAGTTATAAATTAGCTAAGTCACTCTCATCCTCTTATTGATTTCACTTGTTCATCATTATACTTTGGAATATTGCATGTTTCGATATATTTAATTTAGTCTAGTCCTTCGATTAAGATTTTATTTTGTTAAATCACTTAGTACCTAAGTGTTTTCTTCAAGTGTGTGTATCCGCATGAGACTTGTGTACTCGAGTGGTGTTTTTGTTTAAAGTTTTGATGAAGTTTTCCTAAATTTGATTGAAATTGTAGGAGGAACCCAACTTATTGATATCAAGCCATGATATTACATTAATGTAAATGAATTTATTGGATAACATGTATCTTATATTAGATTCTCAAATTCATATGTATCACATATATTGTTTTAATTGGGTATTCACACAATAAATGAGACCAAGGTGGTATGTGAGGGACTTATTAATGCTACTCCTTTGCAAAAACAACCAAACCATAACCTATCTTTTTCCTTGTTGTAAATTATAATTGTCATTATGTGTGGTACTTTTCCACTTGTAAATGTATTTATATTTGTTTATTTTACTTATTTGGGTTATGCACCACTTTTTCTTTGATTCCTACTTATCACCCCATTATCCTAATCTCCTTCTAGAATCCTTTGATCATGGTTAGATGAGTCTTTTTCCAAACAACACTCACTTTCCACTCAAAAATCAAATTTTATTTTCTACCATTGGTGGAGTGTTTGATGGTTTAAAATTATGGGATGAAGTAGTCCTAAATTTAATTGTAATTGTAGGATGAACCCGACATATAGGCAAATGGATATATTTTGAGCAATAAAAGAGAATAAATGCATTGAGTTCTACAAAGTGGGATGGTGGAACCATAGAAACATAGAGTGAGGTTACCGAGAGAATTATGAACAACTCCCTCTTGTGACTTCCCAGAGGAGTGGAGAGAGATATAATGCCCATTTTTCCTAGGCACTATTCAAACTCTAATCAGTTTTTATTGGAGATTCGGTCATACTTGTGTGATTGTGGTTACTTTGGCAAAAGGTTGGCCCTTCAGGGGGGAGTTGGACCATATTAGAGTTTAGTAGGATAGGTAAGATTAGACAAATGTGACTTGGGAGGATGTGAAACCACCGCAAGATTGATATCCCTATCTCTTCTAGTGACTTCTAGGAGGAAGTATATAATTAGGGGAGGGGGATGTAGTGCCAACTTATTAGCCCCTTGTTTCACTAGTTTTATTTTCTTACATATCGGGATATTAGTAGTTCTATTGAGGCATTTTATATCAATATTATAATCAATATGTGGATTTACGAATCTCTACATGAATTTCTTATGAATATGATACACTTAGTGTTTTTTTACGACATGTAGGGCTTCATTTGATATATGACATTGGATATTGCATTAGTTATATGTTTTAATTTTTTAATTTTTATGATGTGGATGACTAGGACATTAATACATTTTACCTTATGTTTGGTTATTTATATTATGAATGTTGACGTTGTTGACCTAATCAGCTTAGATGTTGTTATTGTGAATGCTAAAGGATTTATTGGATGACATGTATATTATATTCGATTATAAAATTTGTATCTATCACATTTTTTTTTCGTATTTAATGGGTGCATTGAGTGTGTAGGCAACGAGTGAAACCGTAGTGGTATGCGAAGGACTCATTCATGCCACTCCTTTGCGCACAAATAACTACACCATAGCCAATGTTTTACCTTGTTGTAAATTATCATTTTCATTTATGTGTGGTACTTTTCCACTTGTAAATGTAGTTATATTTCTTTATTTAACTTATTTGGGTTGTGCACCACTTTTTATTTTAATTACAACTTATCACCCCATTATCCTAATCTCCTTCTAAAGACCTTTAATCATGTTTAGATGAATTGTTTTCTCGAGAAAAACTCATATTTCCACTCAAAATTCGAAGTTAATTTTTCTACCACTTTTTTGTGGAGTGTTAGGTAAGTGATGTGAATTTTTCCCTTAAAAATATGCCCTTGGTCTAATATCCAAAGTATGGGGATATTTTCCCATTTCCTTTTGATGATTTTATGGTGCATTGAGACACTAAAAACATTGAATAATACACATTACGAAAGCATGTTTGTTGGGTGGGGAATCTTGAAAATTTAAATTTTTTATGTCATGATCAAGGGACTTGGAAGAGAATATTTTCCTTGTGATTGAGTACACACTTGTCCAAAATTAGTTTAATATTGTGGTTTATCATTATTATTATTTATTCTCCAATTTTTTGTTGAGGTGGGGATGGATGGATGTTAGTTTTAGTAATGGAGATCGAGGGTGAGAGAGATTTTTGGAAGTGAAGTTCTTGTTGGATTGAGAGACTGGATTTGGCTTGGAGAAGAAGTGGTACAAGATTATTCAACAAGGAGAGATAACTTGGAGGTAGGATATTATTGTTTTCATTTTTTTATTTTATGTGTATGAAAATGAAATGTAGATATAAAAAGTGGAGTTTATCTCTCCTCGCTTTCTTGATTACTTTAGCTTCTAGGTGTTTTATTTCTCTTTTATTTTGGATGGTTATTAAGTGTTTCCTTTGAGGAGTTTTGTGTCCTCCCATATCATCCATTGGGTTAAGTTTATGAGTATGTATGGGTAGAGGAGATCATCTAATCATTGGCCCTTAGCTTTATGGTTAATCCCATTCTTGCATGTAATGTTCCTCACCAACTTGGTGTTGGTGAGATGGTGATATTGTGAATGGAACCTATTTGTATGTTGAAAATTCAATTGCACTTGGTATTGATACATATGAGGAGAAGATGATGTTTGAGTGGAAGTGTTGGATTGGTGGATGAAGACAAATATCTAGTGTAATATTAATGGTATGTTTGTTACCTCCTCTCCCTCTTATTGGATGGATTGGTTGAGGATATTTCCTAAGCATTGGCCCTTTTATTGATGGTAAATCCCAATATTTTATGAAGGGTATGCGTGTTACCTCCTCTCCCCTTAGTGGATGCATTGGTTGTGTCCTTGTGTTGGTTTGGTTATTTTATGTTCGAGTATGTTAGGTATGTTCATCCTTTCTTATTTATTACTTTCCCTACACCCTTTTGCAAATGGTTGGGTATGCGTATTTCCTTGGGCTTGGTGGGAGGATATGCAAACATATCATTGGGTGGGAATTCTTGTGAAGATGTCATTTAGTTGGGATGAAACATTTTATGCTTTCTTGGTCTTTTGGATGTAGATTGTTCATGGAGCTTGGATAAAATAAGTTTGACCAATACAAATTCCCATATTATTTTTTCAATGTGGTCTCATCTTTCCCACATATTCTCGGTATTGATGGAATAATGTAATATATTGTAGTTGGTTATTGGAATCTATAAAATATATTTTATAATGAATGATGTAATATAATTTTAAGTCCTTGAAAATAATGCATGTGTGTTGAATCCTAAATGGGTGAAAATGGTTTGTATTGTTCTAAAAATTTATAAAAAGAATTATATCCTTTCTCCTCTATCACTCTATTTCTCTTGCATGTCTAGAATAATTTTTGTATAGTTGGGAAGCAATAAAAACTATGGTATGGCACATGAAATATCTTGAATCAATTTTTATATGGGATCCTATTCTCTAACCTAGTGTGGTAGTAGGACTGCTCCTCATCTCTTATAAAAATCCCATAGTTCACTCCCAATATCCTGCGTGCTTAGAAGAGTTGTGCATTTATCTACACCTAGTCATCTGATCTTAATGAGGTCTCACATTGATCGCTATGCATAATTCTCTCTATACATCCATCGCAATAAATCCTATTAGGATAATAAACTTAGTTACGGAAAAATAGGCTAAAATATCCCGAGATCATAATGTTGAAACCATGTTATGATACCAAATGTAATACCCATAATTTTAACCCTAAAACTAACCCAATTATAATGAAAACTTATGGCTATATTTTTTTGAGTGAAATTCACTTCTGCAATACCGCAATCCTTACAAGTGTTTTTCAAACTTTTCTTTTCATTAAATTATTCCAAAATATTTTAAGTTTTTTAAAAATAATTCTAAATTAATGTTTAATGTCGGTGAGTATATATGATGCACACATTGGTTCTTAAGCTAATAACTATCTCATCATGAATAGGTAATCAAATAGTTTATTTAGTTATTGTCTGATCGTAGCTCATTTATAAAGGTGTGTTTCAAAACCTATATGGGTTTCCATGTCACTTAGCTAGAATAAAATCACCACCTAGTGCCACAATATAATAATGTAATACTCCTCTAATTTAAATCTAATACCAACCTTCTAAATTCATGTGTACTATTTAACTACTTAGCCCTTTTCGAATGGTATTTGGTTATCTTAATTAGTTGCTTTTAGAAAGGCCATCCTCTTTTAAACAAAAGTGTAGTGTTCAATTATGGAATTTGGATCAAAAGATCCTCCAACATATGATCTTAGGGTTTTCATTTTCCCTATGTTTATTTATGAGTTTATTAAAAGGTTGTCTTCTCATTTTTGGCCTCATATTTTGTTGTTTTACTTGCGAGTTGAGATTGGAAGCTTCCATGGAGGACATCGGAGATTTGTTTTAATTCTTGACCATGGTTACATATGTTATCCTCTCCAAATCCTTATCTTAAATCATTGTTTCTCATAATCTAGGATTTGGGTTTTATTGAATTTTTCAATAGAATGATAGTAATGTAGTTATATGATAACCCATTAATTTGATTGTTAATCTAGTCAACAAAAATAAAGTTATAACTGATTTCATGATTGATCTAATTTTTTCTTATCTTTTAGAACCCATTTTAAAATCATGGTTTCTCAAAAAAATTTATCTAAATTTTCATGAGAGTTTCCAAGAATGATAAAGACATAATTACCTAGAAACCCATTAAACTATTTTAGAATCTTGGTCAGTAGAACAATAGTTATGACCGATTAACCGATTGTACCTATTTGTGTACTTTTTATTATTAAAATCATAATTACTTCAAATTGAGGAATAGGGTTTTTCCTAAATTTTTACAAAGAGTTCCTAACATATCCGTTTAAAAATAATTTTAATATTTCATGTCGTGAAACAAAATTTATGATCTATTAAATTTTATGGTTTCATATACTTGATTTTTACAACATAATTTTATTTTCTTGCTAAAACTCTAAAACCAACATCCATAGATAATGAATATGTTTTATTTTAAAACATAACCTTATGAATAAAACATATTTTTAACAAGAAATACAAGAAATCAAAATATCCTATTATAACGCATGTTAATATTAAGATAATGAGAGAGTAATTTATAAATCTATTTCCCAAAATCATTATAGCTCTTGTCATATAATTAATTTCAAGCTATCCTATTAAGAGAGAAGGGAAGAAAATTACAAGTGTAGGAATATTTACACGTATATTAATTCTAAATGAATTTAAATAGATTTTACAACAACCTTTCATTCCTTACAAAACATAACATGATTTAGAAAAAAATTAATTTCTCCCCGATTTAACAAAATAAATTTTATGCTAAACCTTAATTGCAAAGCCACATATGATAAATAAATGATAAAGTATAGATTTGACATAAGCAATAAGATAGATAAATATGAAACCCTAACTGAAAGAGAGAGGGATAAGGAATTAGTTGATTAGTGTTTGATCCTGGACTGATGTAGGCTAGAAAAATAATGGTTAGGAAGGGGAAAATGTTGCCAATGTGCCAAGGAATTTTTGGGATTGTTGGATGAAGCTGCACTGGGTGCCTAGATCGGGGTGAGGGAGCCTAGGCACCGAGACCTCTACGGGCACCCGTGACTACACAGATCTCGAAATCTAATTTTTCTTGTGTCATGAGAGTGTTGCTGATAATTGTTGTTGGTCACTTATATGTCACACTATGATAACAGAATTCATATGTAAGCTACAAAGAGATGTTGACCTATAAAACCCTTAAAATACATCAAATCCCAAAAAAAAAGGCGTAATATGGGGAGTCGGATGACTTTGGTGGTCACCTAACTCGAGTGAAATTACGACCGGACATTACACATCATCTTAGAATCCATGCGCTTCTTGTTCATGTGTGTATTAATAATACCCTAGGGATTCCTTGTGTAATTACACGTGATATTGGGTGATAGCTAGATGTACTAATGTAAATAGATGTGTGGATGGAATAATGAACTTCCCCTTCCTATGAAGTGTATGTAGAAAATTCATTCCCTTTTCCCTTAAATGAAATCTAGATGGATGCCTTTGATGCTCTTAGATGCCTTTGGATGCAAGATTAGGTGATGATAATATATGCTTAGAGCTTAGTCCTTTATTTTGGTCACATAGCTTTGTATTTATATGATTCCCTTGGTTGAATTTTGTAATTAACAACTGGAAGGCCGAACCATAAGAAAATAAGATGCCCAAAAGATAAAAGAGACCCAAAAGAAGCAAGTAAGATAGAAAAGGTTTAGGGGCTCCCAGAAGGACGAGGGTGCCTAGACGTTGACGCCCTATCGTGGCTCAAAAAGATAAAAAAGTAAAACTTTGATCAAATGTAAGGTGTGCAAGACTAAAGATAAAACAAGAAAGATAGAAAAGAGGCCAAAGATAGTTGTCAATTACTAGTTTCTCGCTTAGGAATCATGTAAATGTAAATATGTTGTTAGGACCTAGAGATGCACCCAAGTCTCGATTTTGTGTCTACATTTGCCCCCACTTTATGTTGTTGAGTGAATACTCGATAACATAAAGTAGATAAGAGATGTGTACTTGATAACCATGTAGAGTGTGATAGCGATAGCACGTTGAAGAGATAAGTAAAAGTGTGAAGTGAAAAAATGAAGCATGGAAGCTAAGAAAGAGGAAGTTACCCTAGGGGTGGAGCGTATTGTGTTGTACCTATTATTGTGCTTGATGTGGGGTTGCTTCTTATTGTGTATTAATTATGGACCTACAAAAGAAGAGCGAAAGAGTAGTCAAAGTCATGTATTATGAAAACTCTGTAAAAGTATGTAAATGTGAAAAATTAGTAAAAAGGAAAGTGTGCCCTTGATGACCATGAGTGTAAAAGGATAGAAAGATGTCCTAGAAATGTTGTATAGAGTGATTGTTTTGGGAAATCTCATGCCAAGAGAATTTTTTTTGCGTGATCTCATGCCAAGTGCAATTTTTTGGGTGATATAACGCTAAAAACAAGCTTTTTGGGAGATATCACCCCAAGTGTGAGTTTTTTGGGTAATCTCATGCCACGGTAGAAAAGTGTTGGGGAGAGAGGTCTAGTGTTAATCCTCTTCCATGAATGCTTCCCAAATAAGCACCATCAGATGACACGTCCCGTGTTTGTTTCATATTGTTCCATGATTTTCCAAGTGTACTAATTGTACCAATTAAAGGAGATTGTAGGACATTCCATGAATTATGTATTATGAGGCTAACACCTGATCCTATGAGAGTTCTCTCAGTGAACTATTGTAGAGATCCGTGTGTTGATTTTGAGAATTTTTTTGTATGTGCCCCTAAGACATAGGCACCTAGGGGAAGACACATGCACTTGGGCACTACTATCCGCACTGGGAGTTTTTGTATGTACTATACCGAGGACGCAAGTTAGAATCTAGGCCATTTTTTTGTAACTTTGTTTTGTTCTTGTACTATGCATGATTGTGCTGAAGCTATGAGCTTTTGTATGGGGTGAATGATTCACCCAATGCATGCCCCCTCATTTGAGGTGTATGTGACATTGTTAGGAGTATTCGACCCAAAGAAGGACTTGAAACTGATGTAAATTGTATCCCTTAAGAGGGAGGGAATGTGCATGGTAGAAAGCAAGGCACATGAAAACAATATGGCTAGAAACATGTGTTAGTGCAATAAAAGAAAGTATGCATATGGAAGACAAAGTGCAATCAAGTAATCAAGAAGACACAAATACATGATGAAAAATGGGTTTCAAACATGGGATATCACTCACAATGCCACAATACAATCAAGGCCGAAGCGACAAAAATCATACAATGTGCATACAAGATAAAGGGCATCGCTCATAAACAATAACATACAGTGTAAATAATGACAAGCAAAGTGTAACAGAAAACCGTGGTGGAAAATAGTTCGTGCAAAGAAAATATTACACATGAAACACCCATTAGCGTGTTAGATAGATAAAGATTATGTCAAAGAGTGTATAGATCAATGGAAAGTAGTGTGTTAGTAAGAATACAAAGTAGTAAATAATGAAACAATAACACTTGTGATGTGTAAGAGTAGAAAATGTAGATTACCCCATGTGCGTTGGTGGGACTGGTAAGAGGTACAATGCCAAACATCATTGTTCCATGTAAAGATTTATAGGAAGTATGCATTCACAACTAGAGACCAAGTGAATGCACATGTTTATATATAAAATATAAGGTCATTCTATGTTTTTTCTAGCTTGGAAAAAAGGTGTACATGTGAGTATAAGTAAGTAAAAATAAATGCAACCAAAATATGCGCTTTGTTGTGTATGAGTGAGATGGAATGGTATGTAATGTGAGTGTGATAGAGCAACGTGAACCTATCGATATGTATGAGTATGGGACGAGGTTAATTTATAAAAGTCCCCTCAACAATAAAAAAATTAACCATAGAACAAGATTGCATCATCGGGAAATGGTTTGAAAGAGATGCTAGAAAGATAGATCATGAAGCATAGAGCGTAAAGTGTATAAGAGGTTAGGTTCATTTTAGATTGAGACCCTCAACAGTCAAGTATGAACAATGGAACTAGAGTGCATCAAAGGGTAGTATGTTGTGTGAGAATAGAATGCTACAAAGATGTATCGTGAAGTGTAGAGCGTGAAATGTGTAGTGTGTGAGGTTCATGGATGTTACATCCCTCAAGTCAAGTGTGAACCTGAGCACAAGAGTGTGTCACATGGTAGTATGGTGATACAAGAGGTGTATCAGCTTGCGTAAGATGAATGATGTGAAGCACTTAATGTAAGAGGAGAAATGTTAGAACTCCGATGATGCTATGATGGGGGGATAATGAACGTGATGCACCCCAAGTGTATGATGTAGAGAAGAATCAAGTAACATTGTCTAAGAGATCATCATTTTCATGGTCAAAGCCAAATGGAGAAGCGTCGACTTGGTAAGAAATAGTATGGGGTTAATCATATAAAGAGCCATTACGGCATAAATTATACATGCCCATTGTGTATTCTTCATCAATGAAAGGTGGTAGTGGACAACTATGTGCATACCAACGAGTAAGATTTTGTGTATAGCCAAGAAATGAATCATTAAAAATAGAAACACATCTGAAAGGAATGGGAAATGTGATATTAATATGATTAGGATCCAAAGTTCCCCAATGTAGTCAAGCCAAGAATGCCCAAGTGTAAGTGGAGAAGTGCAATAATTTTGTGCAACAAATACTAATAAATGAAAGATGCAAAGGCCATAAGCAACAATGATGCAAATATATCCATGATAGAGATGAGGAGAATGAGATGGAGGGAGGAGATCATCTAGTGTGAATCTTAGTTGAGCCAAGCCATCATATGTACAAATAGTGTTAGAGCAAGTGGGATTAAATGGAATGTGATGCCAATAAGAGTTATTTATGAAAAGAGTGCATGTGAAAGGAGGTAATGCTGATGCAGAGTGGACATGGGAAGATGAGGCGGATGGTATGGTGTCTAATACATAAATAGTTTTCTCGAGAGGAGGCTAGTCAGTGATGGATGTAAGATGCTCTGTGAGTTGATAGTCAACAGTGGGATGAGGTGAAGTAGAATAAATTGGAGTAGGTAATGCAATGATTGGGTCTATGAGATAATATTTGAATGGGTCACAGATCAACAATGATAGTATGTTCAAAGCCATCATGTAGGAATTTAACACATCGGTGAACTGTAGAAGGAACTACCTGCATAGCATGAATCCATCACCTACCAAGTAATAAATTTTACTTGAAGGACGACATCAATAAAATAGTTTTTGGCCTGATTATAAGAGGTAAAGTGATAGTTCCTATGCACAGACATGTAGAAGAATCATATGCACGAAGAGAAATGGATGATGGGCTAACATCTACTAAGGAAAGGCCAATGTTTTAAAGGAGTGATAAAGTACAAAGATTGAGCTTAGATCCATTATCAACTATTGTCCGCTTAATACCCATGTTATATATGCAAGCTGGTATATATAGGGGAGGATCATTGTCATAAAAAGAAAGAGCGGTAGCTACATCAGATGGAAAAAGTAAGTTGTTCTGAAAATGTAGCTATGAATAACTTATATACAAGGTTCATATGAGTATTAGAAGGAATGGGGTTATTAGCCAAGAGAGAATTGATTTTAGTGTTACAATTTGGATTAGATCACAAGAAATCTCGAATGGAGATATCCATGCTAAGAGGATCTTAAGATAATGATTTTAGGAAGAAATGAAGATCCAATAGTGTTTGAATGATACGGGTTCACCAAATGATTTAACAAAAATACACTTTTATGCTAAACCTTAATTGCAAAGTCACGTATGATAAATAAATGATAAATTACATATTTAACACAAGAAATTAGCTAGATAAATATCAAACCCTAAGTGTAAGAGAGAGGGAGAAGGACTTAGTTGATTAGCGCTTGATCTTAGGACGATGCGTAAATGGAAAACTAAAAATAGGAAAGGAAAACTATTGCCACCGTGCTCAGGAAATTATGGGACTATGAGATGAGAGCACACAAAACTCTTCAAAGGAACCCCAAACAACCATCCAAAAGAAAAATATAAATAAAACATTAAGAAACTACAGAATCAAGAAAGCGAGAGAGAAAAACTTCACTTTTTTATCTCCACATTCCATTTTCATACACACAAAAGAAAATAAGGAAACAAATAATATCCTACCTCCAAGTTATCTCTCCTTATTTAATAAGATCCTACCACTTCTTCTCCAATCCAAATCCAATCTCTCAAACTAATAAGAACTTCACTTCTCAAAAAACTCTCTCACCCTCCAATCTCCCTTCCTAAAACTAGCACTCATCCATCACCTCATCAACCAAAAATTAGATAATAAATAATAATAATGAGCAACAAGAATATTAAATGGATTTTGGACAAGTGTTCTCTCTAATTGTAAGGAAAATATTCTCTTCTAAGTCCCATGATCATGACCTCAAAAATTCAAAAACTCAAAATTTCAAGATTCCCCAACCAACACAAGTGCTTGCATAATGTGCATTATTCTATGCTTTTAGTGGCTCAATGCACCATGAAATCCTATTGAGAACAAATTTATTAATGAAGATATATATTCCTAACAACCACCAAGTTATGAAATCACATTTTATGAATAAAAAGTGTACAAACTTAAGATAGTGATTTTTCAACTTAAGCAAGCTCCAAGAGTAAAGTATTTGAGGATTGAGTCTTACCTTCGCTAAATGGATTAAATCGGTATGTAACAACAAACATAAATTTTACACAAAGATGAATGAACAATCTCAAATTCTTATTGTTTGTTCATATGTGGATGATGTGATTTTCACAAGTGATTTATCCATTGACTTGTTTAAGGAAACCATGAAGAAGGAATTCAAGATGATAAAATTAGGTTTGATGAATTATTTTTAGCCATTGAAGTGAGAAAATTTGAAAATGGAATTTTCATCTATCAAGCCAAGTATGTGAGATAATTTACAACAAGGTAAAACATAGTTTATGGTCAGGTTGTTTGTGTAAATTTGATCAATGACAACTAAGCCACAAAGTGAAAATATGCTTCAAAATATTCTTGAACCCCTCTCTAATCAGTTTGTCTTTTATGTAATTATCATCTTAATATTTCATGTCCTTCTAATATACTTTGAATAATCATGTACAAGTTTTCAAAGTGATGTGATAAGGTCAATTCTTCCATTCAACAAAGTACAATAGAAGACTAGTTCTCTAGCACACTTAGATAGTCCAATTTTATCCATTTTAAGGCATATGTGCATCCTTTGGGAGGGTTATGAAGATCTCAAAAAATATCCAGAGGTTGTGTTGGAGAGAATTGAATATGTTGGAACTATTTTAGGAAGATTTAGGAAATATTTGATGATTCAGGGACATTTTATGCAATAGTGGATTTTAAGGTGTAAGGAATGTACACTAAAAATGTGAACCTAAACTTCTCTAGATGATTCTGAGAGAATCCTCTACATGGTAGCAACATAAAAATTGATCCAAGGTATAATTATTTCTTGAGGAAATTCAAACTTTGCAGGTGTGCCTCGTTGTCCTCATAAAAAAGGAGGCATGTTTTGGATTTTTATGAATAATTAAGGTATGAAACCTATTCCATTGGTCTTATCATGGTCTTTAGAGTCGATTCATATAGTGTTCAGCTCAAAAGTCCATCTTGAACTTTTGAGGTGAAGATTTCATGCTTCCAAGCTATTTTGAGTTAGTTAATGCAAAATTTGGCTTTCCTAATGGGGTAAGGTGCACTTTTGTGTCCCTCTTTTACATTTTTCCCTAAGGGGACAGAGGGGACAAGAAAGTGCACCCCACAACATCCTTGTAACCACTAAACCAACCATGTGT
The DNA here is from genome assembly GCA_018340775.1 of Taxus wallichiana var. yunnanensis. Lineage (NCBI taxonomy): Eukaryota > Viridiplantae > Streptophyta > Pinopsida > Cupressales > Taxaceae > Taxus > Taxus wallichiana. The sequence continues at coordinate 926,358,531 of CM031239.1, read as the reverse complement.
AGTCAAGACAACCCGGGTTGAGTCAAAGCCGAGTTAGATGAGTGACATCCATATTTAGTCATTTTTCTATTGTGCCACATGTCACCACCTTGGTCCAAGGTGAAATTGTGTCCCTTGTGTCCCTTTTTCCCCAAGGGGATGAGGGGATAATTAAATGCATCTCATGCCCACTCTTAGCCCCCGTGCTCAACCCCTCGACTCCTCATGCTCAAGCTTTCTTCCATGCTTTTCCTTGGGCACAATTTTTTTCCCCATTGGCTAAGGGGACAAGAGAGACAAGAAATTGTGCCTATGCCTAAGCCCCAGCTTCTTGGTCACCACATGACCTCTCTTGATCCAAATGGTGCTTATCTAGGTCCTAAATCTCACTCATCCTCTCTCCCATTCTAACACTTGTCCTAATCTTGCTTCAAGAAGCACTTGGGAGCCCCTTATGTCCCTTTTCACCATGATAAACTAGATTTTAACTTCATACAAACTCATATTTCACCCAGGGTCAAACCATGGTCAAGAGGACAATGGTTGGTCATCCACCATTGTTTCTGCTGAAAAACCTTGAGATTCATCCATTTTTACTAGAGATGTTGGAAAAAAATTCCATAGCCTCCAAAACTGAGTTTTTCTCATATCTCACTAACCGAGAATCCGATTGCACTAAACATTTTTCGATTGCCCTTCTCCAAACACCTTTGGAAAGATTACAGCTTGCATACCACATGGTGCCCTAGGTTTTTTGATACATAAATATGAAATTCAGACCTTAGAAATTTTCCTTTTCAAATTCCAAGATTTCCAAAGTGGGCAAAGAACAACAAAAATTGGAGCACAAGATCTTGGTGCAAAACAAAACAAAATAGTGGTGGTTTCATCTCAATCCAACATTGGTAAGTTCACTTACTAAAAATATCATATGATTTGAAAAATGATGTGCAAAAATAGTAAGTTTATTGAAACAAAAATTCTCAACATTCAGTATATCCAAAAATAGTGAGAAATACTAAACAAGACTAATTGAGAAAAATTCCAAAAATAGCAGATTTGAAAAAGTAGATGTCCCAAAATAGAAACTTTCTAAAAATATAAAATCATCATCAATGAGGGTAACCTAATTGGATTATGAACTCCAAGTAATAAGGATTTTGCAAAATCATCAAAAATTCTAAAAAAGCACTCTTGACTCCACCTACTAAAAATAAAAAGTTTCGGATTCTAGTATAGAAAATTATTGTTGGCTCCGTTTTCACTCATCTTATTGTTTTTGGAAGATCCCATATCAACATTTGCCACTAAGTATATAGGTGTGGTTCATAGTGATGTCATGGACCTAAAATACCCAAAAAGTAGGACGCTTAGAGGACCCAAAGAGCCCGTTGAGGAGAATATTTTCACAAGCGGGTTGTTTACAATAGAGGCCATCCTTTGTCAAGATAGAGTAAAAAATTGGTGGTAGCATGTTCTTAGCACTATGATATAGATTCCATAATAGTAATGGTGGATGACAACTACATCCTTATAGTGCTCACCCTAAAAGGGCATCTCATGATATATGTAGATTCCAACCGGTAACATCATGGTCATAATCTCAAAATATTTTGCATCTCATGATTGGTCGAATACTAAATCTTACCTCCACGGCCTCATAGTGGGATCATGGTTGAAAAATAGTAGGAAACCATCTCATGTTCTAAAGAGTCTATCAAGAAGTGATTTTCATGAGGGTTACTTAGATGTAATCATCTTCTTAAGAAGGGTAATGGGTGAGGAGAAAACAAAGGACTTTCAAGACCGAATGTCCTAGTTCATCTTTGTTACCACCGAGGGAAACCAAGTGGTAGATTGAGGACAAATCATAAGTGACAAAATCCACCATCGGTTGCTCCAATTTCCGTTTACAAAGAAATTCATTATGACATCATACCTAGTGTATACTCTCGCGAGCATAAGACCGTTTAAAGTCCTAACTCTTTCTCAAGACGTCTCTCATATGTAGACACAAAATCACACACTTGGGTAAATTTTGAGGGCCTAAAATCATACTAGCATTTACATGATTCCTAAGCAATAAAACTAGTGATTAACAACTATATTTGGCCTCTTTTCTTTGTCTCCTGTTTTCTATTTGGTTTTACACACCCTACAACCCAGTCATGATTTTACTTATTTATCTTTTATGGATTCAGCCACTAGCGACCAGCCAGTACAAAAGCACTCAGGTGCTCCTATCCCCTCTAAATGCCCCTGACTCTTTCTCACCTTACTCACTCCTTTTTGGTCTCTTTTATCTTTTGGGAATATTTTTCACTTATGGATTGGCCTTCCAGTTTTTAATTATGAAATTCAAACAAGGGAATCATATAAATACATAGTTATGTGTTCAAAATAAACGACCAAGCACTAAACATTACTATCATCACCTAATCTTGCATTCAAAAGGAACTAAAGTACTCTAAAAGGCATCCATATAACATTTATTTAAGGGAAAAGGGTTGTACTCTACATACACAACATAAGAAGGGGAAGTTTATTCTATTCCATCCACACATACTATTACATCACTACATTCTAGTTATAACCCGTTATCAAGTGTAACTTGCACAAGGGAATCCTAGGGCATCATTTCTACACACACACAATAACTACATAGAGTCTAAGATGTATTAGAGTGCTCATTCGTAAGTTCATTCTTAGGGTGACTGCTCACACATCCGAATCCCTATTCTACATTTTCCTTTTTAGGTTTGATGCAATTTATGGGCTTGTGTAGGTGAATATCTCTTTTACAGGTTACAAGTATCATCGGTGATCATAGTACGAACAAAATGAGATCAAAAGAGAATAATTGCGACACCCCTATGATACAAAAAAACATCATATTCAAAGCTTTTGTGTAGTCACGGGCCCTTAATCGGTCACCAACGCCTGGCACCCCTTTCCTACCATTGGAACCCTTGTCTAGCGTTTTTGTAAGTTGTATAATTTACAAATATCAATTACAAATGATGTTTACATTTTGTTCATCACTTACCCATGCTCGATCAGTTCTAAATTGTGCAGAAATCAAATAAGTCTTTCTATCTCCTTCTCTTGCTTAGGGTTTCATATTTTATATCTTAGTTTACTTGTGTCATTTCTATATTTCATCATTTATTTCAATAAGTGACTCTACAATGTCTATATTTAATTAATTCAAATTAAATTAAATCATTTTATGAACCCCAACTCTATATCGACACTCGAGATATTTCTTTCTCCTATTCTCTCAAATTTTTCCCAAACCCTAGTTGCATCAAGGTTCTTATTTCCATTTATTCTAATTTGTATCATTCTTCTCGGGTTTCCTTCTTGGATATAGCATGGCTCCTAAAAATCCTCTAATATCCTTGTATGACTCAATTCAAATGCACCTTCCTTGAAAATATGTTCTCTAAAAATACTTAGACACTATGTGTATCTCTCTAGTAGTACGCAATCTACTCAAGTAAGCTCCATTTTTGATCATCTATCTGATGACTCTATAACTCCTAATCCTCCATCTAATCAATCCATATTAGATTCAGTTCAAGCTTTGCATTTTTTATTTCAAGGCAAAATCAAATCTATGAAAACCACGATTACATCTCTTAAAGCTGAAATCCAAAATCTCAAGGATGCTTCTCATTCTACTTTTATGACTTCCACATGTGCTCATATCAACGAATCCCAAATCCACCTGCTACCCACACCTCTCAAGTTTGATTTCAATGCTAAGTAACATGATATTATTTGTGATCTCCTCAATTACCAATTGATCAACTTGACATCTAGTTATTACTATCCTCCTTATCACTTGCAAAATACCAAGGGCGCCCATATTACAATTATCATTGAATTAAAGGAAATAATGGCAATGATTGCTTTGATCTAAAATGAAAAATTGACCACATTAAGAATCATGGTTTCATTTAATTTTTTACATAAAATGAAGTTGCATGATTATCTCCAATTGCTAAATCACACTGGGCTCCCAAATCTAATTCATCCATGTCTAATGAGCATCAATCTATAATTGCTAATGTTCCTTCTTCGGTTAGTCAAGAGTTGCCTACCCAACCCATTCCAACTAAGTAACCTCCTCTAAAAATCAGTACATCCGCTCCTCCTCTAGATTCTTCTCTCGTTACCAACTTCAACTAAGAAACCTCCTCTAAAAATCAGTCCATCCCCTCCTCCTCTCAAGTCCTCTACAACATTACCGATTCCAAATAAGAACCACCTTTAAAAATATTTACCCCATTATCTCCTCCTACTAAGTCATCTACAGTGTTATCAATCCCAAATAAGCTACCACCATTCAAGATCCCTCCCCACCCTTCACTTCTGTGTCCAATTCTCTTTTTCAAACAAGCTAATCCTTACATTGATGGCCAAGACACATTTCAAACTCCACCACCATGCCATGATCCTTCTCACATTGTCACATAGCTCTCCATCATTGGCACACTTGGGGGCATTACACTTCCCCCTTCTAGCACCATTAGTTGTCTTTATCATTTACTATCACACTTAACGCTATGTGCTTTGTGAGTCTTTTTCTACACACTTTCAAACCCTTTGATTCATGTATTGTATCATCATTACCCTATGATGCACTCTAGTTCTAAGGTTCATACTTGAATGTTGAGGGTCTAAATCTGAAATGAACCTTGGCTCACTTACACGTTTTATGCGCTATGCTTCATGATCTATCATTCTAGCACATGTTCTCAAACCATTTCTTGATGACACACTCATGTTTTATGGTTCATTCTTGATTATTGAGGGGTATTTTTTAAATTAACCTCATCTCATACTCATCTACCGGGGGCATGTTGTTCCTATCATATTAAAACATTGCATACCATTCCACCGCACTCATACACCGTGTATTTGCATATATTGGTTAAATTGATTCTTGCTTGATTATACTACTTACATGATGCATTTTACTTACTATGTTAGATGAACACTCGGTATGTCATTATCTTTATCATATACACATACGTGTTCACTTGGTCTCTAGTTTTGAATGCAAATCTATTACATATTTTCACACGTTGCAATGATGTTCGATGATGTATCCTAGTCCCATTGAGGCTCCTAGGGGCATCTACCTTTACTACTCTCACACATTACAGGTGTTATTGTTTCATCATTTATTACTTCTACTTTCTAGCACATTACTTTCCATTGATACATACATGCCTTGACATACTATTTATCTTTCTAACATGCTAATGGGTGCTTCATGTGTAGTATTTACTTTGCAAGACTATATGCCACCATGGTTATTTGATCCACTTTATTTTTTATTGTATGTTATTATTTGTGGGCCCTATGTCTTATTTGCACATTGTATGCTTTCGGACGCTTCGGCCCTGATTGTCTTGTGATATTGTGAGTGATGTCCCATGTTTGAAACCCACTTTTCACAGGTCTATCTTGTTTGCACACTTGCTTGTTACATTGTCTTCTATTGCATGCTTACTAATTTTTCTACTAACACATGTTCCTAGCCACTTTGTTTGTAACATCCTGTTGATTAATCCCTTCCTTTTGACAATTTGGTTAATTAAATAAATATGAATAAGGAAAAGGGATTTTTATTTGATTAATTAAATAATATTATGGATGACGGTATTTAGATATCTAATTACTTAATTGTAGATTAAGTACTCATGCAACTAAATGCTACCTATGTGTATTATTAAATGCAGTATGTTTTTATACGAAACCTTATTGTTTGATTCTGATTGTGTCGATGTGTTAATCATATTTCGAGTATGAAAATCATTTTAAGTTGGAATATTTTGGAAAAAAAATCCCTAAGGCTTATAAGCCTAGTTGAATGGCTTGGTAACATTAATATGTGGGCCTATTTTAATATTAATGTTATTAATATATTGGGGGCATAATGCCACACCCATTGAGCTGAAAATAATGGTTTATGTATTATTATTTGATTTCATATATTAAAAAATGGTGATGAAACACCATGATTGCAAGTAATTTTCAAAGGGAATTATTGTTGTTTGAAGTCAAATTGGATAAGGTAAAAAAATTCCATAATATGGCAATGATAAAGTTTAATTATTTTGTTTAATCCACAAAAGTGGACATTCACGTTGAAAGGGAGAATGGGAATTATTTGTTTACTTATTTTGTTTGACTTTGAAGATTGTCCCCCTCCCAAGATGGCATAAGGCATTTCCAAACCATCCACTTGTCAAAGGCATGAGAAGGTTAAAGGCGCTAGGGTTTTTGATGATGTGTGGAGAGGAAGGGGGAAAGGAGGTGTAGTGGAGTTTTTTCATTATTTTTTTCACTGCAGTTAACTCCACTCATGGAGGAACTCGGGTGAAATTTTCTACATGAAGAAAATCAATTTTCCTTGGAGAATTGTATATATATTCCAGGGAATGCAAAATGTGGGCTTTTATTATGGGATAAGATGGTATTTTTACACTAGAGGTGTCAATTTCATTCTCAGGGTTTGATAGAGAGCATAGGCAAGAAAAACGTGGGAAAATATTTTCAGCCAAGGGTTTTTCACCTTGCTTCTCTAAGTTTTTTTTTAAAGAGATTGTGTTATTTATTTTTGCCTGGCTTTGTTTGTTGATTGAGAAAAGTGGAAAATACTTCAAATCTGGTTTCTTTAGCTTGTGATCTTGTAGCAAAAATATTTTTCTAGTTTGGGTTTTATTATGTAGATGTTCAAATCGATTTTGTGGTTTTCTGTTAGCATTTTTGGCATGAAGTTTAATGGTTGAGATGGGTATCTGAATATATGCTTTGAATTTGTGAATGAAAAGGTATTCTTTAAAAAAAAATGTATGGTTGTTCATAGAGTTAATTTCCAATTGAGTATATGGTTGAATACACACACACACACACACATGCGCGCGCGCGTGCTCTTGTGTATGTATAAAGTATCTTGTTTTATCCTAAACTGCCATGCCTATTGTCATTCATTAAAGTGATGTTTTCCTACTTATTTCTTAAGGGTTTTATGAAAACACGGGCATGGATGTTGTGTGTGAAAAGGAATAAATGAGTTTTAATGCTTCATCCTGATTACCTTGTTTTCTTTAATTTCCTTGCATGAAATCAATTTTCTTCTCTAGATTTCTAAATGGGTGTTGTGAAAAACTACGGCTAGGGTTTGTACAAATCATTTAATGATGTTTTTGGGTTCTATGAATTTGTTTGCATGCTTGGAGGTAGTACGGTTGTTGGGTGGATATAACCTGGAAGATGGTTGGGGATTTTCTTATTTAAATCCATACCTCAAAAATACATGACTGCCTTTGTGTTTGTTTGATCAGAAACTCATGACAGTGATGCGGTTAATAATTTGTATGAACTCTCCTTCTTGCCTTAACAATGTGTTTAAATGGGAATATTATCACTTGTGTGTTATAGCTTTGATTGTTTAAGATCCTGGAGTTTCTTAAGCTAAAATTGGTAATGGACTCTATTATCCGGGTGTTCAATCTTTTTCTCTTTCAAGAAATACAATATTATTACTTTTGTTGGGATGTTGATTTAGTGAACACTGATTGGTTGGTCTTATTGCATGAACTTGAATTCAATTGAAATGCTTTGAATAAAAAGGGAAGAAATGGATAATGTGGCTCTTGTTTTATCTTAATATGTTTGAAACCCCTTTTTGTGGGGTATTTGAAAAACTTTTTACAAAAATATGTAAAGGTATATGAACATTGAAAATATCAACAGGGTAAGAACATTTATGTCATTAGTTTATTTCATTTATTTTACTTTTCCCAAGATTTTTAACTCGTAGGGTTGGATCACTTGATCCATATCTTTTCTTTTAAAGCAATTATTTCATTCTTTGATTCAATATAGTTTATTTTGATTGTTGGAAAATTTTAAAAGTGGAAAATACAAGGGGAAACTCTGGAAAAAAATTCCAAAATTCTATACTTAGTCATTTTTCGATTAAAAATATATGGTTGAATTTTATGGCATGAGAATTAATCTAAAATAATGTCGGAAGCAAAATAGATTTAATTCCTTGAATTTTATAGTTTAAATTCATTGATAGGATCATTTTTGTGTGTGCAATAATAATGGATCCGACACATTTCAGAATCTGGTATCCTCCATCAATCACATGGCTTGCGATTGAAGATGCAAGAGGAATATATACAGAGTGGTCCTTCAAGAACACTTCATATATATTCCCCACATTTCCCCTTGCCGCTTATGGGATTGCTGGAAGATTTCAGCTCTCTAACTGTTGCGGAAGAATTACTATTGCAAGGTAGATGAGCTAAGTTTTGATGATTAATCTTCTTTATGTGTCAAAAATTAGTTTATCAAGTAGAATAACTCTTTCCAGTTCTTTGAACTGACACCCCCAAATAAATAGTGTCACATGTTTAGTAACGTTGATTGGACCTTCTTACGGCTTGTGGAGATTGACGTTAGAATGGATGTTTATATTATGGATCTTGGATCCAATTGTAATTGTACTTATGATTAAATAAATTTTCCTTGGGAAAATTGTACCTTGTAATAGTCCTTTAATGGATGATATTTGTTATATATATATATATATATAAATGAGATGGCTGATTTGATTATGTATAAATACTTGTTGTACTACGGGTTGGGAAACGAACGATTTAATTGTTAAAGTTGAGGAATCATATAGTTATGTATCTTATGCCTTAAAAGAATATAGTTATGAAACTAAAAATTGAAGGGAAAATCATGTGAAGTTAGTCTTAACTTTGTAAAGGATTTAAGGTTCCTCATAATTTACGCTCACTAAGAATAAATTTTTAGGAGCTATGTTATTAAAGATATACTCAAAGTTATGTAACTATCTATTTCCTTATCAAGTTAAAGCTCGCGAAATAAGGTTTGGCAAGTATGTATTAAAATTGAATTGAAATGGAGTAAACTTACGAGACAATAGTCTTATCTTTATAAGATATAAGTTTGAATTTGAGTAATAAATTTTCCAATCCTTAGCTAATTATGAGATTAATCATAAAGTAATGAACAATTAGTCCCTAAATGTTACTAGTCTAGTCTAACTTAGTTGAAAGAAATTTAAGGAGTAATATTATAAACTTAACCTGATAAGTTAGTTTATTACTTCTAAGATGTAAGATCGTATTGATGAGGTTATCATACCTCACATTACAAAATAAATATACCATAAGTGGGTACTACCTCACTTTAAACAAGTTAAAGATGTAAGTGTAGTCCTAATAATGTAAATATCCCCTTGATTAGTGGGTATAAAATTAGGATAAGCTATGCTGCGACTAATTAAGACTTGTAGGACCTAATGGGAATCTTGATTAAGGTTAAAATATCATTTTATATCAAAAGGTATAGAATGTATGTAGGGGTAAGTGAGGTGATAATTATTTCATGTCCCTAACCTCCAAACCAATATAGCTAAATACTTATTCTAATATTTGATAAGTAGCGAATTATACATGAGTGTTTTGATCCTAGCATGAACTAATTTATCAATTCAAAATGTAGGTTTCCTACGAGTATCCCATCTACCGCCTAGTACAAGTAATGTATTAAGTATTGGATAGGCCTCCCATAGCTAATAAATAACGAGCATTGGGGGTTCCTCGAGCTTGCGTAGATGAACTTGTTAGGTAATAAGTGAGTCTTAATAAGATCATCTACTTAAGCTTAATGAATCTAGATAATTGTGATGAGACAATGGTGAGGTGATGGGAAGACAAGTTTAGATGTGTTGTGCACTCGTCTATACTAAGCATACATAGTACAACTAGAAAAATTTGGCCAAAGTAATCTTCTTGTTCGGTACATTGTCTAATCACCATGATTCCTCAATCCCAAAGTGTAGGATATAAGATGGAATTACTAAGTGAACTCTAGGTAGACACTAGAGAATCAATCACAAGATATCACTACCACAAGCAGTGTGATAAAACTAGCGAGGCTAATTATGAACATTCAATGAATGTCAAAGGGTGATCGTGGAGATTATGGATACTTAACACTTACAATTGTACTAGGTTTCTCACTATGTTATAGGATGGATTAAATTAGTTTGACTTGTTGCATTAACTAGCAATGGCTAGTAATCTAATTTGTAAACGTAGAGGAATGTATAAATGTTGTTTTATAAAAAAAAAAAACCTACTAATTTGGGTTTAAAATTCTAGGTTGTTACATTGTTTAGATGTGCCTTGGTTTCTACCATGCACATCCCCTACTACCTACAGGGGATAAAGTTTAGATCAACATACGTTCCTCTCTTTTGGGCCACACACTCTTATAGTCATCGCATGTACCCAAACGAGGGGGCATATATTGGGTGAAAAAATCACCCCTACAATAGCTCAGAGCTATAATACGAAAAGGAGCATGAACACTATCATAGAATGACACAAAATCTAACTTGGGTCCTCAACACAACACAGACACCAATACCCAAATTAGACAACATTTCTTGGGCGCATGTGTCCTCTCCTGGGCACTAATGTCTTGGGGAACATACAGTCATCTTATTATATCAACACAATTCACAAAATCATTCAAATAAATTCTACATTACATGCACAAAATGCGGTAATTTACTACAATCCATTTCAATCATAAAAATTAGTACATTCAGAACTAATTCGAGATGACAAGAATAAATCAAGGACGTGTCACCTACAATGGTGCTTATCGGGCAGAGTCATGGAAGGAGAGTAACACTAGACCTCTCTGCCTTAAACTTTCTCTTTGACATGAGATCGCCCAAAAATTCACACTTGGCTTGAGATCACCCAAAAAACTCGTACTTGGCATGAGATCACCCAAAAACTTACACTTGGTGTGAGATCACCCAAAAAACTCGCTATTGGCATGAGATCACCCAAAAAAATCACTATTGACATGAGATCACCTAAAAATAAACTATCGACATAATATCGCCCAAAAACTCACTCTTCATAGCATTTCAAGACAATTTTCTATCCTTTACACTCTTTTACATCAAGTGCACACTTTCCTTTACTACTACTTTTACACACTTTTGCATACTTTGCTCATATTTTTCATATACGGACTTTGACTACTCTTTCACTCTTCTTTTGCATGTTTGTCCTTAACACACAACAAGAAGCATCCTCCAAAATAAAATACAAGTGCAAAAATAGGTACAACACAATGCATACACTTCACGGCTAGGGTCACTTTCCTTTCCTAGTTTACAAACTTCACTTTGCATTATTCCATGCTTCACTTGTCCACTTGGCACACATTTCACCGCATGCTCTATAGGATCATAAGGTACACATCTCTTATCTACTTTATGTTATTGAGTATTCACTCAACAACATAAAGTGGGAGAAAATGTAGACAAAAAATCATGCACTTGGGTAAATTTCTAGGTCATAAAAGCATACTAGCATTTATATGATTTCTAAGCAAGAAAACTAGTTTTTTATTAGATAATGTAAAAACAGGATCGGATCCTGTGGGCCTTATAAAAGGAGGAACATAAACCAACGAGCATGAAAGAAACAAAGAATTCTAGGAAAGGAGTTAAACATGCTTAACTCAGACAAAGAAGAGTAGGACTTAAACCAAAGAGAGTAAAACAGAGAAAAGAAAACCGGTACTAAAACTTCACCAAAATTTTTCCAACAGTCTAGAAAACCCAACTAATTTTTAGGAGATCCTTCACTACTACCAACATTACGCCTTTGATCTCATCCCCCAACCCTTGACATTCATATCTTCCTCCAGCTCATCCTCGGAACTACTAATGCACAAATTGAAATTCCTCCTTTTAGTGCCTTCCTCCATCCCTTCCAACCTATCACTCAGCTTTTTGACCTGGTACTCCAGCTCCAAAACCTTCTGTTTGGACTTCACCTGTGCAAATACAATTTTCTTTGAGGCATTAATTACATCCAACATAGTATCCCTTTGACCAACATTGGTTTCCTCCATCGCCTGAAGCACACCCTCTAAGTATTGAACCTTTCTACTCAAATCCTCGAAACCCTTAAAATTACCATCCCAATTCCTCTTTCTCGAGGTGCTCACTTCCCCAACCTTCCTCACTCTTTTATTTACCAGAATCCTCCCCCACATTTTTTCATTTCCCAGCCTTCATCTTAGTAAGGCATTCCACAAGAGTGAGATCATCCTCTTCCACCTTATCTTTCAAGGAAGGATTCAGAGTAGGTTTCCCATTTTCAAATAGTAGAAGGATGAGCCCTTCATGCAGAGGCATCTCAACCTTCTCCTGCTGGTAAGCCATCAATGAATTAGTTAAAGACATAAACAGAAAGAAAGGAATGCTCACCATGACCTTATGGCGGAACATATTCAAAAGGGTCATATGGTGGGTATAGTTTTTTTAGTATTTGCCTTCCAGAATAATGTACTTCATTATTTAAAGGAAAACATCTCTCCATATTCCCAGGATACACAACCTAGAAATACGATCAGTAAAGAAAGAGCACCTTTCCTTACCCATGAAGAAAAACTCAATTTCATGTTCTTTGCAGGTCTCAGTACTTCAAAATTTTAAGACCATCCATTTTCATATTCATCACAAGGGCAATGGTGGACTCGGAGACCTCAATTTCCATACATCCGACCTCAAACTTTCCCTCTTTCCAAGCTTTGCTAAAGTATTTAGACAAGGAGGGGTTGTGACAATGTAATTTGGCGATGAAATTATCAAACCTTCAATCTTAAGCTTGTTCCAAAAATGTTGATTAAAAGCTTTAATGCTCGGATAAAGAGGTTCAACTTTGATTCTATCACCACCCATCTTCACAAAACCAAACTTCCCCTATTTTATAATACTTCTCAAAATCAGACCCCCTTTCACACTAACAAAAACCAAGGAATACAATTTATTAAGTAAACTGTCATAGCCCCAGAGCTCACTCGTGCCAACATCATCAAACTTAGTGCCCTCTATCTCTAATAATGGTTTCATTAATGTCCATGGGTAAATCATCTTCTTTACACTAGATCTTGTAATCATTACTATTAGCTTCGTAATTATCCATCTTGTCCGCACACTTGTTCCCTTGACGCAAAGTATGATTATATGAAACCCTTATAAAATATTTTAAAGTTTCCTTAACATCGTTGAGGATATTTCTTATGGGCCAATTAATGGATCCCTTATTATTAAGGGCATTAATAATGATGAGAGAGTCACAAGAAAACTAGTGATTGACATCTATCTTTCACCTCTTTTATTTGTTTCTTATTTTATATTTGGTCTTACACACACTACAGAAGCTAGTTAAGATTTTAGTGATTTATCTTTTATAGATTCGATACCAAAGCACCCATCTAAGACAATAGCGCTCGAGACACTCCTATCCCTTTTGGGCACCCCTGACCCTTTCTCACCTTACTCACTCCTTTTGGATATTTTTTATCTTTTGGGAATCTTTTTCACTTATGGGTTAGCCTTCAAGTTGTCAATTATGAAATTCAAATAGGGGAATCATATAAATACATAGTTAGGTGTTCAAAATAAAGGATCAATCACTAAAAATTACTATCATCACATAAGCTTGCATCCAAAAGGAACTAAAGTACTTTAAATTCATCCATCTAGCATCCACTAAAGGGAAAAGGGCTGCAACTTTGCATATACAACATAGAAAGGGGAATTTTATTCTATTCCATCCACACATATTATTACATCGCTAAATTTTAGCTACAACCCATTATCAAGTGTAACTTGCACAAGGGCATCCTAGGGCATCATTTCTACACACACACACAATAACTACATGGAGTCTAAGTTTAAAGTTCACTCTTGGGGTGAGCATCGAGGTCGGTTTGACTCTCCATTCTACATTTCCTTTTAGGTTTGATGGAGTTTGTGGGCTTGTGTATGTGAAAATCTCTTTTGCAGTTACATGTACCCTCGTAATCATAGTACAAACAACATGCGATCAAAAGGTAATAAGTGTGACACCCTTGTGATATAACATAAACTAGATTCGAGATTTTACATAGGCATAGGCACCCAGATCCAGTCACCAAAACCTAGGCACCCATGTCCTTCCGTGGTGTACCTTCCTGGGCTTTGTTCATGAGTTGCAAAATTTATAAAGATCAATTACAATGTTGTTTACATATTGTTCATCACTTCTCCTTCTTAGATTAGTTCCAGATTACATAGAAATCAGCTAATTCCTTCTTTATCCTTCTCTTTCTTAGGGTTTCATATTTTATATCTTATTTTACTTGCATCATTTATGTATTTCATTATATTTCAATAAGTAACTCTACAATACCTAGATTTAATTAATATAAACTAAATTAAATCATCGTAAAACACCATCTTATGAAAGGTACCCACCCTCAACTCACTCTCAAATAAATTAATCATCATTTTTCCAGGGTGAACAATGCATTTTCCATGTTTGTCATCTAATTGCTAGAAGGCAATCCATAATTGAGGTTATCTTCTCAAACCAAAACATTGATTGAGAAGTATGGATGTTACTTCACTTAATTCTCCACCTTTTCCTATATCATGGTTTCAGGATTTAACCTCGCTCCTCACAAGCTCTCCAAATACCTCGGTGACAAAATAGTGATGTTTAAGTTATAAAGACAACTTGCTTAAGTCCACAACATGTTCAAGAATCACAAGAAAAAGGTGTGACCTTCCCTATTTCTCTTGGAATTTTCTCATGCAAGAGTATCACAGATGCCTCGAATATTTAAGCTTCATTTTTCTCCTTGATTCTCTATTCATATACATCCAAGGATGATATTGACATTTGAAGCAATAATGAAACCTTGAATCTCCTCTAGTTACACCATGTTCCTCATATTTAAGATTATTTGGTCAACTTTCTGGATGACTTTGAGGTAAGGAAATAAGATCATATACAGATGACCATTGGCCAAATGAGAAGATTTGGTTTCGATTGGTTCATAAAAGGTGTTGAGGATGATGATGGAACTAATTTTTTTGATCCTTAATATCAAGTGGTGAATTCTACACCTCTCCCACAGTCTCATGGAGTGTTTGTGAATCAGGTGATATTAACAAAAATACCGTGGTGGTGATCTAGATACTCCAAGATTGGTTTAAGAAAAATATGGATAGTTTAATAGAATATGGAAATCTTCAAACTATCACAAGGAAAGCATCTCATATCTTGTATCTAAAGGAATCTGAGAGAATTGTGATCTATGCTCACTTGAGAGAGCCTCGCAAAAGGAAAACAATAAATATTGAAGGCCCTCACTATAGGAGATTGCACAAGAAATAAAAAATCATTCAACACCCTATCGAAGACCTTGAGAAAGGAGAGATGGATCCTTCCCAACCTCAAGTGTCACATTAGTATCCAATCATATCTTCCTCTACTACCGAGTCAACTCACCTAGTGGAGGAGGTAGCCCCTTGCCATGAAATTGAGACTGCAATCATTCCTAATGTCAAACCTGTACTCAAAAGAGATCTTTCCATGGATCTAAGAGGTGATCGGAAGTGAGCCTCGAAAAGTACAACAAGTAGTGGTACCATATTTTTAGGACATTTAAAAAGTCATGAAGGAAAAATAAGGTAAGAAATCTTAGACAACTTCTCTCTTTTTTAGTGGTGTCTCCAAAAATAAATACGTTGAAGTTTTCCAACCAAATGTAATAAATCTCATTGAGGAAATGACTCAATCAAAATATGAGATGAAAAAAATTCCCTTGGGACCAACAACACATGAAGGGGATGCTCATTTTTCAAGGAGTCTACCGCTCACCTTCTTGTAAGAAATGAAGAGTACAAAGGGAAGATTGAATAGTTGGAAGAACATGTGAAAACTCTCACTTCCTATGTTCAATAATTCATGGATCCTAGTGTCATCCCATCTCTCCCTACCGAAGATGTTACTCCAATCAGTAGCTTCGATCCTAAGTCAATCAAGAAGGCACAAGGCTACTCAATGCAAGGAAGGTACATTAGAAGAACAATGGAATGAGAGGGGGGATGAATCGGTCCTTCAAAACCTTATAAACAATTCAACCTAACTTATATGAATCATTAACCATTCAATCATGCATTAATTTGTGAGCTTAGCAACATTAAACAACCATCCACATGAACATGAAGAAGAGAGAGTACACAAGACACAATATGTAAGTGGGAAACCCTCAAGGGGAATAAAACCACCAAAACCTTTTTTGATATTACTCACAACAAATTACTCAAGTGAATATTACACATCACAAGAGATTTCTTTAGTGAGGCACCAACCCCACAAGGAGCACCAACCCCTAAACCCTTGTTGATATTACTCAAAATAAGAGACTTACATAAATATGAATCATCACATAATATTTTTATAAGAAGATCACTGAAGATATGCTTCCAACACTCAGCTGATGGTGATCACAAAATTCAGCTCCAAATTCTTTCAAACCTTTCTTCAAACACACCTCCTTCTAAATTACTCAAGCTTGGACTTTCATGACATGATTTGATCTCAAAATCTTAAACACAAACTCTCTAATATTCCTAAGACTTTTTCACACAATCTTAGATCTGATTTCATGTGCTTGAACCTCTTGCTCTCTTCTGCAAGCAGCTCACACTTTTCCCTCTTATTTTACTAGTTCAAATTTGAACCAAAACTCTCACTTTATATGCTTCTCATCTTAATAACATAACATAATCCAGTTATAATCAAGGATCTATACAAATACAACATTAAAACATAACACCACACTCATAAAATTTCATAAAATGGACCCATGTAGGTCAGCCATGCACTAAGACAGCTAAACAAGCCAAAATGGCTCAAAACACCATCACCTAGTTCATCAAAGACATCCAAACTCATCACTATGATTATTCAATCCTCAAACAGACTTAAAAAATTCAAAAACATCATACATACTCACACATTAACTTTCACTAATCATATTCTTTAGAATTATTTATGGACAAATTGATTTATGGGGAAAATTCGACTTCCATGTGGGCATTAATTAAATTAAATAATTCATATTTTCTATGTATTTCAAATATTATCTTGGGGAATTAACATTTGCATTGGAGTTGACTTTCAGGCCAATTTTAAATTAAAATATCTCCTCTCTAGAAGATGGCGCCAAAAAGGAAAGGAAGCTTTGGAGATTGCACAAGGACAAATCTATAAAAGGAGATGATGGACACCTTTTTGCATGTTGACGGTTTTTGGAAACTTATCTTCATGCTTGAAGAGGGATGTATGCCCACTAATGATCTAAAATAAAAGGTGTTCTTCAACACCACCTTTATGTGAAGTGTGTAAACCCTTCAAGCTATGAATTGATGAGTTATTGCTTAAATTTATTGTCTATGTGAAGTCGCCATTTTTGAGAGTATGTGAGCTTGATTTATGAGGGTATTTGTGAAGTTTATATGGTGAATGCAATATGATTATTGTTGTTGGTTTATTCTGATATAAATCGGGAGATATTGGCCTCATTGGGAGATCTTATATATGCCTTAAGCTTGCTGGTTATTTCTAGAATTATTATTGCCCAAATCGACTTGTTTTGAAAAGTATTGTGGTCCATTTTGGTGATATTTTGCAAGGGTTTGAATCTAATATGTTCTTGCTTAATTTTCTAATAGTAATGCCCTTATTTTGATACCCATGTAGGTCGGCCATGCACCAAGATAGCTAAACAAGCCAAAAATGGCTCAAAACACCATCATCTAGTTCATCAAAGACCTCCAAACTCATAACTATGATTATTCAATCCTCAAACAGCCTTAAAAATTTCAAAAACATCATACATAATCACACATTAACTTTCACTAATCATATTCTTCGAACGTTATCAATAAGGACCATTTCCTTTATAAAACAATTACCTCGAGGAACCAATCTTCACCAAACATGCTCAAGATCACACCAAGGAACCTCAACTATGTCATGTAACCACTCATTGGAAATAAAAGGACCTTTAGCATACATCCATTCTTTCTAGATATCATGAAACCTCCAACAATACAAACCACACCTCTTTTTGTCTTCACCAAACTGAGCTACCCAAAAGCTATTTTCAAAACTTAACTGATTTTCACCCTTTCTACCACTTTCAAGACTTATAAATTCCTTCAATAGGGACAAAATTTATCCTTATTTACTCTCTAATAGATAGAAAACATCATCTAATCCAAAACATGAGATGTCTACATCAATCTTCCCAGTCAAGGCAATCCTGTCCTAAAATAGTCAAACTTGTTCTTCACAAACTGATTTGGTTCACCTATCAAAACTCTTAATCAAGATACAAAAATATACCACCAGAAATTTATCTAAATATATTTTCTATAACATCTTACATTTCCTTCCAAATCTAAGTGGAAGGCCTTCAACCAGGTAAATCTCTGCAACTTCTCAAAATTATCCTTTTAGGCCCAAAAACTAGTCCTCAAAGATAGGGAACACTTTTCCCTCTAGGACCTTAACCATGATCTGAAACTATCATGGAAATCTAGTAAAACTCCCAAGTTCCAAACAATGTTTATTTCATCAATGCCTTAAATGGAAAACTTTTCCACAAACTAAACATATTCAAAACTTTCCTGATTGAGTGGGGTCCACAAACTATCACATGCTCTACCATACCTTTATGGAAATATGGAGGAGTCCTCTATAACCTCTGATCATCATACTAGAAAAATTAATTCATTATGGGCACTAACCAATAATATTTCTCCTACCGCTCTCAACCTAGGGTTTTAAACTCATAAAAATAGTTTACCTTCTTAACATTGTTCATAAAAACCTAAAGATGAAACCAATACTTTATTTTTGTAAAATTATATTATCTCAATTTTTAAAAATCCCTTAAAACCTCTAGGCCCCATGTAAATCATACAATTCATAATGAACTTCGAAGTTGCCACTCGAGCTAGAAAATGCAATCTCAAGCACCCTGTTTTTCCTAAAACATCATAACTTACAAATGTATCTTCATGTCATCTACCAATTTTTCTCACACTTCTGGAACACCCATATACACCATCTTTAATCATCAAGTTACCTCAAATAGGTCTAAATCTTCACCACTACCATGAATCGCATGACTAGCCGTTAGGGTTTTGGATGGTTTAGGCCATACTAGAGTAAAAGGAATTCATACCTCATCATGAAACCTCTCCAAAATTCCATAAAAACCTTGAGACATTATTTATCACTCACCTACATGATTTCATGAGCTCACATGGCTCTGCATTTCATCCTTATGCTTAATTTGGTCTACAAGACACCTAGACTAGGTCTAGATGAGCACTTGAAACTAAGTCTCGCAGCTTGTACATGCACCGTGAAACTAATGTGAGTGTCTTAAAACTTTCCGATAATGATCTTTATGTCAATACCATGCTCCTAAATTGACCATGTAACTCTACTCACCATGCTCTATCACCTAGGCTAGCTAGGTCACCTAGCTAGGCTTGCTAAACCAATCCAATCGAAGTGAATCCACTCATGCAATCATAAAAACCTGAATTTCCATGTCACCATCATACTAATCACCTTATAACTTACCTCCATCACCATATTTGTCATTAATCAACTTTTACATCAATGAAAACACCTATACTCGCACATGTTAACAGAAGGGCCAATGACATGTGGGTTGACAATGTCCTTGAAAAAGGTAAAACTTTGTTGTGTGAGATTCTTTCTTTATTTTAGTTTTTGTTTACCACCACTTTGAAGGTAAGAATGACTAAAGATGAAATTGAGAAGCATAAGGTTCATTGGGACCAAGTGCTTCCATTGGTGACAAAGATGGGTAACTTCGATTCTTTTGTGTTAATAGGAAAAAATGTGTTCGATTCTATAACTAAGAATATGTCTAAAATTTGATATCGAACCTTGGTTTCTGGATATGAGATGTTCAACAAAGTGCTCTAGAGGAACTTTACACTTACAACGAACTCACTTCAAATATGCGAGAAAACATAATAGATGTAGTATAAAATCTTGGAGCACCTCTAGTGAATGAGAATTCCTCGGTGGAGGATCTTTTGAATCCATTTGAAGAGTTTGTTAGGAAAGAAGTAGGAGATACCTTCTCCTTCAATGAGGATACCTTGGAGTATCTTGCTGAAATCAGGTGTGTTATATGTAACATTGTCAAGGAACATAAAATTTGGTTAAAGCAGTGCAAAAACATCAACACTACTTCTAAGACTTGGATCAAGGCCTTGAGCTTTATACACATCCCTCAAGAAGATAAAGTGGCACCTATAGTAGCTTGCTTCAGCGAGGAGTTCAAGGATGAATAAATTTTCCCAAGTGCATTCCCACAAACTTCATCAACATGCGGATATTCATCATCGAATACTTCTTCTCCATCATCATTAATTTCCCCCTCTTATCCTCTCTTCCTTCCTTTCTCTCTCATGTTATAATCTTTCGTTTGGAAGTTACTTTTCACTTTTTTACTTATTCATTTAAATGTGACCTATTTTCAGAAATTGTAATGAGTTCTCTTTAGTTAATAAAAAGGGACTTACTTTTCTTCCCTAGGAATGTGAAAGGTCACAAGTTGTAAGGGTAAATAAAAATTCATGTGGGGGTAGACGAAAGGTCTTTTTATAAAGCTATATATTTGGATGACTCCCTCATTCTAAAGGGTTTTCAATTATGAGTCTCTAAGTAGATAGCTATTTCACTACTAAGAAGCAAGCAAAAGATAACATTCTTCCATTCATTTTCTCTATGTTTCCTCTATCTCTCTACTTTTCAGCTTTATGCACATGATAATATTTTACAACCAAGGAAGGTGTTAATGCTTTTGATGAATGGATTAATGGAATTATATGTCCATGATTTATTGTGTCTTGTCATTGTTAGAAAATTTGTTTTCTTCTAATTGAGTGTGGATTGATTCCGGTTAATACTTGTGAAACTCTTCTAGTGTCTATTTACAAGATTAACCCACTTTCTCCCAAGTTCTTACTCCCCTTCACATTGCCTCTCAAGAGAATTCCTCCCTCGCACCGGGTGCAAAAAAATTTCCACGGGTCTAGAGGAGTAGTCTTGTGTGATCCATGGCTTCACAAACCACCCACATACTTTTTTAATATGCATTTAATAAATGGGAGCCTCCTCATCAGAAATAAGAGGGACATAGTCTCAAAGTGTTGGTGAAAATCAACTAATTTGTTCTTGTGACAAATTATTTTGCCAATTTTTTTGGCTCCCACCGTGGGGCAAATTTTGTTGTCTCAACATAACTCCTAAAACTAAAAAATCCATAAAAATAAAATATCTGAAAAATAAAAAATAATTAGAGATTGAAAATCCTCAAAGTATTGATGTCTACTCTACATTTTTCCCGCAATGACCATTCTTAGAAATGCTCCTATTCACAGCCTAACCTCCTCTTCGCTTCAAGTACACTCAAGAAGATATCACAGTTGATTTGAGGAAACCCATTTGTAATAACATAGAAAGGTTCAATCACCACCACACCCTCAAGATTTGTAGATTCTCAAGAAGAATGTGCACAATCTCTACAACATGCGATACAAGTTCATAATCAGAAAATAAGGGCATATAATAATAATTTATTAGTTGTATATCAATCCTACAAGTTGGCATAAAGAAGATACACAAGGTCTCAAGCTCAAGCTAGTGGTGCAACTGATCCAACATTTGAAGAGCAACAACTAGATGATTTTAGACTTCCCATCACTCAACTAGCAAGAAAAAAATTTCAACAATATTTTCCTAATTTTGATCCTAGCCTTCCTCTCAAGGCCCCGTTGAAGAACCAACACTCGAACCATCAATCTCATTCCTCCAAAAGAAGAGGAAGAAGAAAAAGAAGAACAAGAATAATGAGAAGAATAACTATAAGAAGAAGAAAAGATAATGGTTGTGTTCATGCCTTAGGGACAGAGCACATGCCCATTAGCCTTAAACCCTCCATTTTATGACTTAGCAAAGGGATCTAGGAATAACTCCATGAAGTTTCGAGGATATGAAAAGTTTCATCTCGAAGATCATATCGTAACATTCATAACAAGTTGTGGGGTGATTGCTCCAAAGGAAATTACGAAGTAAAAATGTTTCCTAAATCTCCAAGGATTGAGACAATGTGAAAGTTGACTCGAGAGCTTTCCTGGTGACTATTTGAACGCTACAAACAGATTTCGTACACACATCCTGGTGGCTGGTCAAAGTTTGGTAAACATTGGTCGACATAAAAATGGATGCTTTTGAAATCATCTGACATCAGTACCATTGCATAGAGATCTTCAAGACCTTTTCGACATATTTTGAACAGACCAAATCCGAGTTTGTATGCGAAAGTTATGGCTGATCAAAGTTTGGTTAATTGGTGGTCAACAACCAAAGGATGCGCCAAATGGACAAATGACATGGTGACACATGGAAAATTTGTATTTGATCAGGTGGATGTATTATTTGGACACGTGGCATTAAATTTGGGTTTATGGTTTTTACCCACGTAAAGGTTTTAATATTTTTTATAAAAAAAAAGGAAAGAAGAAGAAAGTCCATGTGAAAACAAAATTTTGGTGGATAAAGCCTATTAAAAAGGCTTGCATATAATGTGGGATTTTCCCCACATAAATTTTCTCCATCCACGTGAAGAGTGGATATTATTATGGGGTTGATTTTTAAAAATATGGCTTAAGCTTATTTAAAAGCTTAAAAAAGGAATTAATCCCTATTAACCCGCTCAAAGCCTATTAAGGCCTTGATATTGTTTGAAGTGGTTTAAATATTTGGTGGCTAAATTATTATTATGCCACGGAGAATGTTGACTAAGTCCAATCATCAAGGATTATTACGGGCTCTGTAAAAATAAGCCATGGATATTATCAAATATCCTTATATTTCGGCTCCTAATCAATATAAATAGGGGACTCGAGTACATTGTAAACACGCAAGCCTTAAGCTTATTAAGCTTTATAAAGGCATTCGAAAATATAGGGTCATCCGTGGACGTCATATTGTAAAAAACAGCAAAATCTCAACTTGTAGGGATTATTAGCTATACACACACTCTAAATTAGAAAAATTTATATTAATATGAATCGTAGCATTCGAATCTAGTTTCTAAAATACTAATTTTTAAAAAAAATGGACAAGTTTAGCTATATTAAACACTTAAAATTATATGACTTATTTTTTTTTTTCAAAAACTTATAAGATCAGAGTCTGTTTGCCCGCATTTTGGATGACCAAATCTTGTTTTTTTTTTTTTCCTTTGGTGAAACGTTAGATGTAGTTGTCTATCTTGGGATGGATTTTATTTTGTATTTTTTTTAGCAATATTTTTTTAATGATTTTTTCCATGAAAGTGGTCTGAAAATATTTAGAAAATGGAGCGCTTTCCGTTTGCCCGCCATAACTATATCAAAAAATATCGAAATCAATTTTTTTTTTTTTTAACGTGTATAGAATTTGTCCACGCTTGGGATGGTATAAGTTTTATCATATTTTGATAAGCGAAACAAAAGTTACAGTCTTAAACGTAGACATGAACATTCACGGAAAAAATGTCTTAAAGACCTATTGTTAGTAAGAAATTATAAAATGATATTTATCTTATTCTATTCACTTTAAAAACAATATTTCTACAAAGCTAAGAGTCTACCCTACGTGATGGCACCATTTTTGTGAAATGTTTTCAGTTTTTTAGCATGGTTCAAGTCTTTGGAAGAGCAGATTTGAGGTTTTTTGACCTTTTACACTTCATAATGACCTTCCATAGCTTTGGTTGGGAAAAACAAAGATTTTCCGAGGCTTAGGTTCGGCAGATAGATCCGCGATCATGGTTTTTTTACAATACTATGAGCGCGTTTATATAAACCATGCCGCGCTCAAAAGCGCTCGCGGTTTATAAAGCGCGCTCAGCAGCGCATAAAGCGCGCTTTCATAAATCATATTTACACACATCCCAATGTCTAAATTACCATGTGATTTTTACTCTCTGACCTTACCATACGAATTACTATGAAATTTTGTCTTTTTCCAAGCACGTTTTTTTAATCACCAGAAGTAAAACATCATGGGAGACAAAAACGAAGTCAAAAAAGGAAGTCATTAAGTAAAAAAACACCAAACGAATTAGAGGCCAACAAAATTCAAAATGCTGAGCGAATGCAGAAACTTCGTGAATCTAGAAAAGGTTCATCTTCAATCCCAACTATTGTAAGCAATGAAGAACTAGGTAATGTTTCTACTGTCAATGTTGAAGTTTAATTAAATACTCATGATGAAGAAGTTTTTATTGTCAATGTTGAAGAAGAATTAAATACTCATGATGTAGCAAAATGTTGAAATCAAGGAGACAATGAAAATGTGAATAAGGAAATTCATGTTGAAATCAGATAAGCAAAATTTGACAAAAACACCTCCTAGGATTTTACATAAGAAACCTAATTTTTATTGAAATTGATGAAAACATTTTGAAACCAATGTCTGACAAACTTTCTGAATGACAAATCAGAAGAAAAGCCACTGAAATTTGGGATAATCATTTTGAAATTTTAAATGATTCCCAAAGATGTCAGTTGTTGGTTAGTTTGATGAAATTGATTAAAATGAGACCTACATTAAACACCTTAGGATTGACAACATCTAATATACGTGGTCAAACCTCTACAATTGTTGAAAACCTTCATGATGCATATCACACTGTTGGTGTCAAGAGACGCACTAGGGATAGTAATATATTGCGTGTACTTACTACTAGTGTTGTAAGTGAATCAATAAAAAAACAACGTTTGATTACGCAAACAAGTCGAATGTTACAAGTTAATCAAAAAACTCTAATGAAAGCAATTGAAAGACGTAATATCCTTCAATCACTCAATAATGTCGATTTTTGGGCATTTTCTGCTAGAGCACCGCGTAAGGACAAAAATAATTATGATGCTATAAGAGAAGTTGTTATTAAATTTTGGCATGATAACACTAGAGTTTCACCTAATACAAGAGATGTTATAAAATGAAGAGTTGGTTCTACTAATCGTGAACCACATCCAAAGCATTTCTTAGATATGACTCAAACTCAATTTTTTCGTAAGTTTGAACAAGAGAATCTAGAAATTAAAATTAGTCAATGTTTTTTTGAAATGTTGAAACCATTCTATGTGAAAATCAACCATGCTCGCACCACTTGTTGTTGTAGGCAACATGTTGAATTTGCGATGCATTATGCTAAATTTTTACGTATTCGTTCTAATTTTCATTCTGAAACTATGTTATCTGAATGTGGTGTTCAAGTTCCACCAATATCTTCCAGGATTTCATTCCTACTATATTTTGTGAAAAGAAGTTGGACAATTTTTTTATAGTCAGGATTGTTTAGATGGAAGTTGTAGTACATGCGGCAGATTACCTAAATTAGAAAGTTACATCCATGAGAAAATTAAAGGTACAATAGGACATAATTTAGTTGAATTTGATAAATATAAATCAGTTGCATACCAGTTGAAAGATGGAAAAGAGTCGAAACAGTGTGAGCTAGTTACAGAACAAATGCCCATTTTTCAATTTATGAGAAAATTTAAGGATGAAATTGTTTATGAGTATGTGAGGCATACACATAGAGCTCGATGGTTGGATGAACAATTCAAGCTATGCAAAGACACATTTCCTATTGGTACTATTGTTTCAATGGTCGATTTTGAGAGAATTACACATTGCAACCACAAATGGAGGTTCAATCACAATATTACAACTCAGTACAAGTTGTCATTTTTGTGCATATAGCATTTCTACATTCTCCTGACAGTACAGAGAATGATCAAATTTTTTTAAGAGAGTACCACTTTTATATCAGTGATGATCATACTCATTCTACTGAATTTGTGCAAGGGTGTTTCCAGTTATTTTATGGAAACTTGTCTGATAGGACATCCACTTCAAACAACATTATATATGGTCAGATAATTACACGTCTCAGTTTAAGAATGCATGAATGTTTTATTGGATGAGCAGAATGCATGTCAAGATGGGTGTGCAACATATTTGGAGTTTCACTGAGGTTGGACATGGAAAAGGAGAGCATGATGGTGCAGGGGCATGTGTGAAAAGAGCTCTTGCAAGAGAAGAGTTGAAGTACAAAGATGGTGCTAAATTAAAATATGCAAAGAGCATAGTGGAATGGTGTACTAACAACATGGCCCGAGGTTCTCAAGAAAATTCCACAGTTTAGATATTTTTGGTTGATAGAGGAAAAACATATTGCTAACTACGAGGATTGTATGACACTCACTAGGTCCAATGATATGCACTCATTTTGTAGCTCAGACGCTACTTCGTGGGCCGTATGGACAAGAAAGTTGACATGTTTTTGTGCATCTTGTATCAAATTTGTCACTGCTGAGTGTGATTCACAAGAATGGGTGGAAGGATGGATTTGTAGGCCTCTAACTCCGCTTCCTAGTTATCAACCTCCACAAGCATTACAACTTGTTTCTCCAATGAAGTTACAACATCCAAGGACTTTGACAAAAATTTTAATTTTGGTGCGACAAGGTATTTATGGTTATTTATTTAATTTTTGTATTGAGTTATGTCCATTGAAATTTTAATATGTAATTTAAATTTGAGTTGTTCAACCTTGGTTTTTTTTTTGTAGGACATGTGTTTGCAGTAATTGCGACAGAAGACAATGAAGAAGGAACAGACTATTTCTTATGTCGTTGCATCGAGGAAAGAAAGAAGTTGACTTCTCCTATTATAGATGGCGAAGATATTGAGTATCCTACAGGGTCAGTGGTAGTTACTGGAACTTGGCTTCGACGGTATCCATTAAAAAACTCCTCTGTTTGGGTGTTTGAAGACTTTGAGACACACAGGAAAATACTCTTATATTCACATCTAGTTCTAGCGACAAATATTCAGTTGTATAGATATCGAGGAAGACCTAATAACAAGATTCTTTGGAAGGTTCGAGAGTCAGATCATGAAGCAATCTTGTCTGCTATTCAGAGTAGATCCGATCTTGATGGTTCATTGGAATGAATTTACAATGCTCATGTCTGGTATATATTTAATTTCAAGTTTCAATTTATATATATATATATATATATATATATAATTTTTTTAGTTTAAAGATCTAGATTTAAGTTTGAATATATTTTATTTTAAATTTGTGTATTTTGTGTGTCATGTATATAGATAGTATATGGTTTTGATTTGAAACTTAAATTTCTTTGACTAACAATTTTATGTTTAGGTTAGTGGTGCCAGAAAAGCTTCCACCTTCACGTGGTTGGCATTGTTAGTAGAGAATTTTAAATTCTCGAAGCTAAGAGAAGCTTGAACATTGTTTGAAAAAGTTGTAAATTTTGAAAAAGTCAAGTAAATTTTGAAAATATTGTAAATTTTGAAAATGTTGTAAATTTTGAAAAAGTTGTAAATTTTGAAAAAGTTGTAAATTTTGAAAATGTTGTAAATTTTGAAAATGACTCCTCTAGGTGCCACGGAGTCCGAGTAGTCACCCGTCGAAGTTGAACGATATTTTGGTCTCAGGGCTCTTAAGGGACTACGCCCGAACGAAGTAGCCTAGAAGCAACGACCCTTTCATGCACCCAAAACACCACCTCCTCTAGCATTCACCTAGCCACCCGGACGTTCCAGCTCGGTCGGTTCGGTGCCACGACCCACCATTTGCAAAATATAGCGTTTAACAACCTTACACTGGCTCCAACTGCACTATTTCGCGTGTTTGCAAATAGTAGGACAGCGAGAGCACCAAAATGAGAAGGAAAAAAATGAGAGAGGCTATTGTAGAGGGTTCGTACACCGAGGTTCCGGATTAGACGAGGCCTCTCTAGGTGCCACGAGTCCGAGTAATCACCCGTCAAAGTTGAATGATATTTTGGTCTCAGGGCTCTTAAGGGACTACGCCCAAACGAAGTAGCCCGAAAGCAATGACCCTTTCGCGCACCAAAACACCACCTCCTATAGCATTCACCTGCTCACTCGAACATGCAGCGCAATGGTTTGGTGCCACGACCCACCGTTTGCAAAATATAGCGTTTGACAACCTTACACTTTAGGCTCTAACTCGCACTATTTCACGCGTTTGCAAGCAAGTATGACAATGAGAGCACCAAATGAGAAGGAAAAAAATGAGAGAGGCTATTATATAGGGTCCATACGCCAAGGTTCTGGATCAAACGAGGCCTCTCTAGGTGCCACGGAGTCTGAGTAGTCACCTGTCGAAGTTGAACGATATTTTGGTCTCAGGGCTCTTAAGGGACTACGCCCAAACGAAGTAGCCCGGAAGCAACGACCCTTTTCGCACCAAAACACCACCTCCTAGCATTCATCTTGCCACCCATACATTCCGTGACACGATAGATCGGTTTGGTGCCACGACCCACCATTTGTAAAATATAGCGTTTGACAACCTTACACTGGCTCCAACTGCACTATTTCACGCGTTTGCAAACAGTAGGACAGCGAGAGCACCAAAATGAGAAGGAAAAAAATGAGAGAGGCTATTGTAGAGGGTCCGTACGCCAGGTTCTTGATCAAACGAGGCCTCTCTAGGTGCCACGGAGTCCGAGTAGTCACCCGTCGAAGTTGAACGATATTTTGGTCTCAGGGCTCTTAAGGGACTACGCCCAAACGAAGTAGCCCGGAAGCAACGACCCTTTCACGCACCAAAACACCACCTCCTATAGCATTCACCTGGCCACCCAGACGTGCCAGCATAGGTGGTTTGGTGCCATGACCCACCATTTGCAAAATATAGCGTTTGACAACCTTACACTGGCTCCAACTGCACTATTTTACGCGTTTGCAAAAATAGGACAACGAGAGCACCAAAATGAGAAGGAAAAAAATGAGAGAGGCTATTGTATAGGGTCCGTACACCGAGGTTCTGGATTAGACGAGGCCTCTCTAGGTGCCATGGAGTCCGAGTAGTCACCCGTCGAAGTTGAACGATATTTTGGTCTCAGGGCTCTTAAGGGACTACGCCCGAACGAAGTAACCCAAGAGCAACGACCCTTTCACACACCGAAACACCACCTCCTCTAGCTTTCACCTGGCCACTCAGACATGCTGGCATAGGTGGTTCGTGCCATGACCCACCGTTTGTAAAATATAGCGTTTGACAACCTTACACTGGCTCCAACTGCACTATTTCACGCGCGTTTGCAAACAGTAGGACAACGAGAGCACCAAAATGAGAAGGAAAAAAATGAAAGAGGCTATTATAGAGGGTCCCTACACCGAGGTTTTAGATCAAACAAGGCCTCTCTAGGTGCCACGAGAGTCCGAGTAGTCACCCATCGAAGTTGAACGATATTTTGGTCTCAGGGCTCTTAAGGGACTACGCCCAAACGAAGTAGCCCGGAAGCAACGACCCTTTCACGCACCAAAACACCACCTCCTCTAGCATTCACCTAGCCACCCGGACATGTCGGCAGTATTCGGTTCGGTTGGTGCCACGACCCACCGTTTGTAAAATATAGCATTTGACAACCTTACACTGGCTCCAACTGCACTATTTCGCGCATTTGCAAATAGTAGGACAGCGAGAGCATCGAAATGAGAAGGAAAAAAATAAAAGAGAGAGCTATTGTAGAGGGTCCATACCAAGGTGTTGGATCAGATGAGGCCTCTCTAGGTGCCACGAGTCCGAGTAGTCACCCGTCGAAGTTGAACGATATTTTGGTCTCAGGGCTCTTAAGGGACTACGCCCGAATGAAGTAGCCCGGAAGCAACGACCCTTTTTCGCACACCAAAACACCACCTCCTCTAGTGTTCACCTAGCCACCTAGATATTTCAGCGTAGTTGGTTTGGTGCCACGACCCACCGTTTGTAAAATATAGCATTTGACAACCTTACACTGGCTCCAACTACACTATTTCACGCGTTTGCAAACAATAGGACAGCGAGAGCACCAAAATGAGAAGGAAAAAAATGAGAGAGGCTATTGTAGAGGGTCCATACGCCGAGGTGTTGGATCAGACAAGGCCTCTCTAGGTGCCATGGAGTTTGAGTAGTCACCCGTCGAAGTTGAACGATATTTTGGTCTCAGGGCTCTTAAGGGACTACGCCCGAACGAAGTAGCCCGAAGCAACGACCCTTTCACACACCAAAACACCACCTCCTCTAGCATTCACCTAGCCACCCTGGACATGTCGGCGTAGTCGGTTTAGTTCCATGACCACCATTTACAAAATATAGCGTTTCCTTATTTATTTAAATTAAATTACAATGACTTGGTTGTTATGTTATCTCTTGTTGTCATCTTGTCCTTGGTAGGATGATATATGGGGCTCATGAATCTTATTTTCTGCCTTATCCTTAACACTTGGTTTTGTTATAATATTATGGGTAATATTGTTCTACGGTTTTCTTTTCCTTTCTCTTCTTTCTCTCTTTCTATGAAGACCATCAGTTGTGCTACCTCTTGATTCAACTCTCTGACCTCCTGTGAAACCATAATTATCTTCTCTCTCTCTCTCTTTCTCTCTCTCTCTCTCTCTCTCTCTCTCTCTCTCTTCTACCTCATTAGCTCTATCAACCTTTGAATCACATCTCCTGCTAGTTCTTCTTCTTCTTCACCATATATCAAGTCTGATTCATGAGGCCTAATAACCTTCAATTATCTTTCTCTACGTTTCTTCCTTGTTTCCATCATCTTTTCTATTTTTCACATATGTTCTTGTTCTCTTATCCTTTCATGTAATTGCTTTAGTCTAGCATCTTATCTCTCTGATACTAACTTCTCCATCCAATGTGGCATTTTGTAACCATGGTCACTCTTTACTTCACCCATCATTTTCATCTATCTCTTTGTCTCTCTTCTTGTCACTGTATCAACCTTATCTCAAATCCTTTTAGCTAATCTTCCTTGATCTTCAAGCTATGATACCACATGTTGCAGTTCAAAAAATTTATAACATACATTCAATGGTTTCTATGTTTCCCTAAAAACTCAACTCTGTCTTTTGATCACTCAAACAACTCCTTTTCACTAGTTAACATACTCCAAATTTAATATTATCCCTTATCCTCTATATGGTTTCTTACTGATATTATTTATCTAACTCTAATGTAGATACTATGAGCGTAATCAAAATGATCAACTACCATCTTCAACTGCCAAGTTCAATATCCATGATGCATAGGCAAATACAACAATGCCCATGTTGGAAGGTACTTACAGTAAAAGAACATCTTGCCAATCAATTACAAAGTTACAGAATGCCTCTTCCAATAAGGGATTATCTCAGGCATAATTCTCAATACATGAAGTCTAGGAAAGAAGAAAATAAAGTTATAGCCAGCTTATCAAGCTAGGGTATATGGTGCTAAATCATTGACCACACAAGAATAACAAGTCTTCACAGTTTTGGAACTCAAAATACATGAAGCAATCAGCTAAAACAAATGTACAAATACATTTGAAAATAACTTCTAGGTTGTAGAGCAATTGAAAGAATGTAGTTTCATGGTATTAGTTTCATATGGAAGAAGAAGATTGCAACTATAATGGCATGTTTCAGTAATGCACATCTAACAGTACAAGCTTATGATGCAAATAAAAATAATATAAAGATACAGCCACATATCATTCAGATTTAACAATATTTCAGGATTATTATGAGTTACAAAAGAACAGTACGGCTACAGGATTGGAAAATCAATACAGTTACTTCAAGGATTAACTCATATGTACACAAAAGTTACAAACAATGCAGACCCAATTTTGGGTATACCTGTAATATTATCAAGATACAGTCAAATACACCAGAGTTTCAAGCACACTTTTCCAAATACAACAGGATGATATTGATGAATTCCATTAAATCCATAGGTTATGGAATTATTATTTTGGGAGTTGTTAAAAGATGGAGGGATGTGAACCATAACTCAAATAAGCTTTAGTTACTAATACTTAAGTTGGCAATAGAGCTAACAATATTGTTTTAGTTTGAAAAATAAAAATTCAAAATGCCCATGGTGAAATATACCACAAATAATAATCAGAAAGATACTAGAAAATATATAACTAGAAGTAATACACTAAATCCACCTCAAGATTTAAAAGAGGAAATAGTTCAAATTTATAGCCTCGGAAACAAAACCGTAGCAGAGATATCCATAGGAGTTCCATATATGGAGGAATCGCTTTTATCAACAAACAAAAACTATGATCTATGTATACTTTTTCTATAAATCTAAGGATACATATTTCTCAAGGATCTAGAGGATTTTGAAGACTACAAACCATATATACAATTGTTCAAAGGAGAAATATTTCTATTTTCTTCTCCATAAGCTTCATTAGTTAGGACCACACTAAATTTTATTTAATAAACAATACAAATATTATTAACCTAGTTTGGGTACAGATAAATTCACAGATAGAGAATACTCGGGGCATCTACAAGTTCCAACGAACAGAGATCAAAACCCACTTTCTCAGAGTTAGCAATAATACCAAAATAACCAAAATAAATATGATTTAACCAACACACATATATATATATATATATATATATAAAAACAAAGTGTGCTCCAGACGCGCACGTCTCTGAAAAATATATATGTACATAAGTTCATAATGTATGTATACATCTCGAACTAAGCACGTGTCATAATGTACATATGGGACCACATGCGGTCACAAAAGGCTATATATATACAATGGACTGTGAATCTACTCATGACCACATATGTACATCCAGGTGGACTATAAATCTACTCATGAAACATCTTCCCTCTCTTCACCCTGCTAGAAGTAGCACATCCACGACCTGGGGATGTAGTGGAGGGAGATGCCACTACGGATTTCATCCGTGTGGTCCTAGGTGTCTCTAAGCATGCCTGCAACCTAACCTGCACATTCATAAACAACAAGTTTTTAACACCCAAAATTTTAAAATACATTCAAAATTTAGAAACTTGTACAATTTAGTTAAAATGCATGTGAAATCTTACCGCAATGTCATGATCCCTATCAATTTGTTGTTGACACGTCGCAGGGACAACAATAGACTCACGAGGGGTAAGCTACATACAAATAATTAATTTTCAAATTAAATATTTCACATATATACCTACAAAATTTGATATTGTAGATTTAAGTTTAATAAGAAATAATGAACCTCCAAAATTTAACAAATTTAAAAAATTGTGTACCTCAGTTAGTGGATCTGCAGATGCTATGGCAGTATCTACAGCAGCCTCCACAGTCTGCATATATGGAGGAGTCTCTCTAGCAGTCATAAGCTATACAAAAAACATGTACAAATCAATATTAAAATCTACTTAAGAGCTTAGCACTCCTATCGAAACCTATTGAAAAGATAATAGTAAAGGAACTCAAAGGTCCCTACACTCTAAACATATCTTTTCACGTTCATCAAGGAAACACCATCTATATATAGGTATGAAACTTCCCACTACGTCTAGGGAATTGCTTCCCACATTTACAAGCACTCAAATTTGTCCGCTGAACTTGTATATTACATAAGATAAAAAAATCAAGTCAAGAATTTTCAAATATAATATATGTCAAATATGATTACACTAAAATTGGATAACACATGTTAGGTGGAGAATAACATGTGGTTTGAGGCATCTTTGGATAAGTTCTCATGTAGGAAATGTATAAGGGTTCCCACAAGCCAGCTAATGTTTATTTTATAGGACGACGTCATCCATGGTTATGGTTTTCGAGGTTTGATAAATGTATCTAGATACATCACATTGTGATAAAGATTGATTGAAAAATAGTGGCGAAGGGAATTAAATAAGCTAAAAATACAAAAATCCACATGTTGAGATTTTAAGAAGGTAAAAAAACTATACAAAGGAGGGAAACTATACATTCATTCCCGTCCCTACTATACAATCTTACCCCAGGTGGTACATTCAAGTCATTTTCTAGTTCATAATCCCCGTCAGGTCAAGAAATCCATGTTTTAGTATTTAGAAAATCCAGATTAATCTAAAATCACTTTATGTTCATAACATAGGTCCACTTTATGTTACAATTTCTTGCTAGGTTCTGGCTTATTTAGTTAGTCAAGAAAGAATAAAAATGTTATTATTTTATCTTCTATTTAGGCTAAATACATAGGATCTATAAATGTTACTTGACATGTCATATACTATCATGTAGTGTCTCATATGAATTACATTTGACCGACTATTCTAGGAAAGCATCTCCCCTTCCCATTCTTATACTCTTGACCATTATCCTTGTGGAGGAGTTACTTATCACTATCCTATTTGTGCACACCTGTTAGAGCTATTGATTTGTTCTTTTATTTAGCATCATTTAATTTTGTTTTGTAAAATTAGTTTCATAAATTATATTTCTTGTTAGTTTGTTCTTAGAATTATTGCAAGTATGTTTGCAAGCATTCTTTATCATATCTTTTTATTGGAACTTTGATAAATACATTTTAATAACTTTAGTACTAATAGTTTAAATGCACGTAACAAAACAAAACATATATAGATAGAGAAACATAAAACCCTCCATGGTCTGGATATTTGTGTGGTGGTACTCCGAGACATGTAAAACCAATATATGATTACATACATGGCTAGTTATATCAAATGAATTGGCATTTCCTACTAAATAATATATAGGTTGAGTATAAGAAAGTGAAACTCATGTACAGAGGTCCAAAGCATGCAATCCGTGCGTGAACTTCCAGTAATTAGAAACAAAGTGTAAAGAGATTTACTAACCTGCGTAAAACTCATGTGAGGCATGCCAGTAGCCTCAGTTCCCTGAGCAGATGATGACCCGCCAGGCTCCTGTGTATAAAAGAGAAAAATATTAATACATGTACAACATACACGTGAAACAAATTATAATAATAATCTAGTGCAATTAAATGATTTATTAAAAATGTAAGTTTGTACAACTTGAAACTTACGTTTGAAACACGCCCAGCCACAGTAGCTAGCATGTCGACACCGGATGTTTCCTTCACCGGCTCTTGCTATTTAAAATAAAATAAAAAATTAGTTTTTTACATGTATGTACATGACGTACAATCATATATATATATATATATATATATATATATATATATATCTCAAACATGTGAATTAAACTATTGTATATATATATATTATTTAAATTTATTTAAAATTTACCTGTGAAAGACCAATATCAGTGGCTCCAGTTCCAAAAACATTCCCCAGCATCTCATCTATAGAAAAGAAATCCTGTGAACCAGCAAATGATGTCTCACTTGCAGTGCATATACGACACCACATGATCCACAGTGGTGTGGTGCACTAGAACTGGCGCCTCCACCAACATCACCAAATGCAATCTTGGTGCTATGCTGGGTGAGAGTGTCAGTGAGCTCCCTCAATGCATGCAATGTATCAATCTCCACAACCTTCTTCACTGTAGGAGGGATAATCAAGGCAAGTGGGGTTTTGGGGCATGGGGGATCCTAGGCTACCTACGCGTGCACCAGGTGTGCTCTGTGCAGAGCCACCTCCTCGACCAAAAAAGTCAGAAAAGTCAAAATAATTCGGGACCTCATTGAGCATGAAATCACAATATAATTTCTTCAAAAAATAAAGAGGAACCTCATTGTTGTTGCATGGTGGATAATCAAAAACCATCCACCATCGGTCCCAAAAATTGTTTTTGATTCTATCATCATGGCACCAATGGATTGGGAACCGTTTGCAAGTAACTACAGGGGGGCATTGGTTCTAGGGTCGGTAAATAATGCACAAATGAGGTCTTTTCCAATTTTTTTGTCTTTGACGGCCGCATGGGATAGTTTATCCGCATACCACCACCTACAGTCACTTCTAAAGGTGTTCCATCTATGTATTTGGTTGGTTGCAGACTTGACTTCACCAATCAATGTTTGCAATGTATTGGCTAAAGTCATGCGGGATGGATTTGTAGCATGATTTTGTCTTATAGTTTGAATTAGGTTCTCAATGAAAATTTTATTTTCTTGGATTCTTCCAATGATATTATCTTGCGTTCCTGCTGGCTCAGTGGGGACAGAAGGAGCCACGGGGTGCGGATCTATGTTTGGAGGAGGTTTTTGAGGAATGTTCGGAGGGTTTTGAGGAATGTTCGGTGGGTTTTTAGGAATTTTTTGATGATTTGCATGATTTAGAGCTTGCCGACCAACTAATAAAACAAGAAAATTGTATACATAAACAAACATTTCAAAAAACCTATGAAAATGCAAAAAAAAACAAAAAAAAAAAAAAACCTAAAATGCAAAAAAATGATTACAATCGGGGACTTACCTCCTCATCTTGGCGGCATGGTTGAATCTATCGCTATCTAGAAGTCCGATGAGCAATTTTGAGATGGTATTGAAAGTGCGAGTGAAAAACATTTAGGAAAAGTTGCGGTTCGAAATGAAAAATGAGGAAAATAACGAGTCACGGGACTATTAAATTTTGTCTTAGAGTTCCGCGATCGCGGTTTTAGGTTCGGTAATTACCGAACCTAGAATTCAGGAACCACGATCATGGTTCCTTTATTTTAGGTTTTTATGTCCACGGAATTGTCCACCAACTTCGTGTACTTACCCTTTTGTATGATTCTTGTACACCAGGAAGGTGGAGGATGGTCCCCAAATTACCATCGGTGTTCCTTGAAAGGCACAGAGTACTATTTATGTAATTTTAGAGTTCAATTAGGTTTTATTGAAAGAAACTATATTGTACTTATTAATTTTGACAAGTGGAATGATTATACAACAACCCGAGACGTAGATTTTTATCAAACTCCGTAATCAACCCGTGTGCGGTGTGTTTTCATTCTTACATTATTTTTAGTTGATTTATTTGAAAATGGGGTATTTTATTGGTAATTATTTAAGGCCTATAGGGGTCTGTGATCGAGGTAAAATTTTCAATCAATTTTTGGATCATTTTGGTATCGAGATCAGGTTTCACAGGATTTGATTGCAGATATGTATCTATACATGTTCTTCTAGCTACCGATGATGTTTTCCTTATTCAACACAATGGTTCGAGTGATGATCACTCGGCATCGGAACATGATCGCCAACTTACGGAATTGCAAACCCACCTGGCTAATGTTTGACAATGACAATGCTAATAACAAAATTACCTTACGGAGTTGCAAAAGAGCATAGATGTTCCACTTGGGAAGGTATACGAAATAAGTCGGCTTGAGAAGCACCGCATAGAAAGGATACCTTCACTAGATCTAGTTATTTGCGGTCATTATGGAAGATGGCATGATACCGAGTGTTGTTGGGACTTATACCCAAAGATGAGGCCTAAGTGGATACGAAGAAGAAGGCAAGGCAATTGCGGGACCCATTTCCACCATCCATTTACATCAGTGGGACAAAGAGAACTAGTGGAATGCCCAAACATCATATTGCGACACACTTACACCTCGAGATAGTGGATTCCAGTGGTTTCTCAAGGACATCCAGTCACACTTATCTTTGAATAGACTATCGGAGTAGGATACATGACTACTGATGTGGTGCACATATTAGGACTGCCTACTACACCACTTCCTCGTACCAAGATAGTTGGTACAGAGGATGGTACACTACACAGGTTGGCTACTAACTTTTGTACATTGAGCTTTATAGTTAGGAGACAATTTTTGACACTATCACACTTGACATCATCCCTTTGGAGATGGATGAAGTGGCATTGGGAAATTTCTACCTTATAGATCGACAAGGCTATGTGACAAGTGATAGGAGCGAGTGGAGCTTATAGCTGGATTATGGAGTTTGAGTCGGCATGTGTTATTTATCTTGTACATGGTGATAGTAGTGAGACTTTAGGCTCATATGTACCAGGGGATCATCTATATCCTAATGCAAAGTCAGACTCATACGTGCCAGTAGATAATCCAAAACTTGACACAGAGATCACCTATAATCCAAAGAGATCATCCGGATCCATATACAGATGAGAGATCACTCGACGATCTATAAGGGTACCTATTGAGGTAGCCTAGGCTGACACCAAGGATTCTACAGCTGCAATGAAGAGACAAACACTTTTTGGAGTTCAGATTTAGTGAGAATAGTTGGGGGACAGGTTTACCATACTCAATATATTTTCTTACTTGGAAAAATTTGATTAATACTCCATTTATATATATCCTAATTAGCTTTTGAGTACCGATATAGCTTACAGTAGGATTTAACTCATATTTATAAGCTTGGAGATTTGTCAACCATTTATACAAACAATTGAGCTTGCAGGCATCAATTTGGATCTTCATTCTATGTAGTGGCATTGTGACCATGCAACAAGATGGTAGTTGATTACCATTGGCATCTAACATCAGGTCAGATCTTCATTTTGTGAAGAGGCCATCATGGCCATACAACAGAATGGTACATGATATTTTTGTCAACAAGAGGAGCTCGTGAGAGATTAGCTCAAATCGTCATTCGGTGTCAAGGCATTACGACCGTACATCCAAATGGTAGTTGATCATCATGGATGTGGCAGTACAAACGTCAGGGATTGTCGAAGTGTAAGACCCCTAGAGGGAAGATGTGGTAACCAAGACAAAGGAAGGAGACTTAGCACCATGCAACAAGTGTTGAGGTTTGGAAAGAGACTTAGCATCGTAAAGCGAAGTGTTAAGGTCTGGAAGGAGACTTAGCACCATACAGTGGAGGCAAGGTCTTCTAAATATTTCAAAGTGGCTTAGTAGGAGGCAGTGATCCCAAGTGCCACAGGTCCCAGAGATTGAGCCATCAGTTGTTTGATTGTGGATTTGGCAGTATACTACGTAGATCTCTTCTCAACAACGTGATTTGGATTCACAATATTTTTGGGAAAAAAACCTTTCCCATTGGGGAGGTATGATCTAGAGGAAATTATAGAGGAAAAATATTTCCTAAATCTCCTAGGATCAAGAAAGCGTGAAATTTGACTCAGAGAGCTTTGCAATGACTATTTGAATGTTGTAAATAGAGTTAAATGCGCACATTTGGTGGCTGGTCAAAGTTTTGTCAACAATTGGTCAACTTTGGTCAATGGAAAATGGATGCTTTTGAAATCATTTTTCATCAATACCGTTTTGTAGAGCTTGCCAAGACCTTTCGATGCATTTTGAGCGGACCAAATCGAGTATGTATGTGAAAGTTATGGCTGCTCAAAGTTCGGTTAGCGGTGGTCAACAACCGAAGGATGCGCCAAATGGACAAATGACATGGTGACACATGGCACAACTGCATTTAACACGTGGAAAAGCTACATTTGATCAGTTAGGTTTATTATTTGGACATGTGGCATTAAAGGTGGGTTTATGGTTTTTACCCCAGTAAAGGTTTTATAATCTTTTTATTAAAAAAAAAGAAGAAGAAGAAAGTCCATGTGAAAACAAAATTTTGGTGGGTAAAGCCTATTAAAAAGGATTGCATATAATGTGGGATTTTCCCCACATAAAGTTGCTCCATCCACATGAAGAGTGGATATTATTATGGGATTGATTTTTAAAAAAATATGGCTTAAGCTTATTTAAAAGCTTAAAAAAGGAATTAATCCCTATTAACCCGCTCAAAGCCTAGTTAAGGCCTTGATATTGTTTGAAGTGGTTTAAATATTTGGTGGCTAAATTATTATTATGCCACGGGGAATTTGGCTAAGCCCAATCCATTGAGGATTATTACGTGCTCTTTAAAAATAAGTCACGAGATATTATCAAATATCCTTATATTCTGGGCTCCTAATCAATATAAATAGGGGACCCGAGTACATTATAAAACACACAAGCCTTAAGCTTATTAAGCTTTGTAAAGGCATTCGAGGTGTTATTAAATATAGATTCTAAGCTATATTAAAGACCTTAATTATTTTTAAGGCATTATTTTTATTGGCCTATTATTTATTAGGCAATAATTGAGGATGGACCTATTTTAATAGGTGATATTGTAATTGAGAGTTATTGCAAAAACTACCCAATTGGCCCATAGCACCACACTATCTACTTGCAAATCCTAGAGTGTCGACCGAAGTGCCATAGGGCATCTTAATAATGTCTGGAAGGCTGATTAAGTTTCGTAGGATTCTTGTGCACCAGGAAGGTGGAGGATGGTCCCCAAATTACCATCGGTGTTCCTTGAAGGTCCTGGAGTACTATTTATGCAATTTTAGAGTTCCATTAGGTTTTATTGTAAGAAACTATATTGTACTTACAAATTTTGACTAGTGGAACGGTTCTATAAGAACCCGAAGATGTAAGCTATTGTTGTACTCTATAATCAACCTGCGTGCAATGTGTTTTCATTCTTTCATTATTTTGAGTTGATTTATTTAAAAATGGGGTATTTTATCGGCAATTATTTAAGGCCTATAGGGGTGCATGATCGAGGTAAAAATTTTGGTAAATTTTTTATAAGTGATAAGAGTAGAGTACGAATATTTTTCAATCCACTTGTTCATGGAATCCCTATAAGATGCTTTCTGCATTGGTTCTACCATCTACCCGGAAGATCAATCACCAATTGGGAACGTGTGAAAGCTAAATTCGAAGCCATATTTGAACCAACCGAATATGCTCATGTTCTCCTCGCTTAGGTGGTATCAATTGAAAAAGGAGTCCTATGAACCTATGAGAGAGTTTGTGACCAATTTTTAACATGATGCTCTACAAGATATCGAAGTTATCACCTCATTTGAAGATAATCAACTAAGGTTATTCACCAATGAATAATTTCTGAAGTTTTTTTCATGTTAAGAAGAGCCCATCCTACCACCTTGGATGAGGCTCATTCTCTTGTAGTTGATGTAGAAGATGATTTACTGATGTCTAGGAAAATCAAGAAGGATCTAAGTAAGGAAAAAGCTCATATTTCAAGTTCCATAGCCATAAACTCATTAGTGCAAAAATTGGCTAATGACGTTCTTTCTCTCAAAAATTATCTTGCAAAAATTCTATATACAATATGTTTCAAGAAATAAATTTTTGAACAAAAAGAGAATTGGTCCTCCACCTCAGAGGCTTTCTCTTGAAGCCCCTCCCATGAATGCAACATGTGGGACTCAGTCAAATGAAGAAAGTGAAGAAGATGCGGAGTTCAGAAAGCGAAGAAGAAGAAGGTGAGTTGTTGATAGAAGAGATTGGATCTGTAGAGGTAGTTTTTGTGAGTATGCATCCTCTTCGGATGATGAATATGAATATTTTGTAGTAGACATGAATAACCATTCTTATGTTGTTTCCACTCGATTGAATAATCTTGGGAAAGATAAGTCCTTTGAGCATAAAGATAAGGAGAGAGAGGATCCTCAACCAGTGAATATACTTCCTAAAAATATCATTAAAAGAGAGGATCTCCACTCCACCATATTTAGAATCTGAAAATAAGAAGCTTGAATATATGCCCCATCATGAGGCATCCTCCAAGCAAGGTATGTCAAATAATGCCATAAATCATGTTTCTACTTACGCAAAGCATAAAGGTGATGAGATATCAATAAGTACCTCATATAAGTAAAACCAATCCAATGTTTCCCATACTCTTGAAAACCCTTCTTCAAATTTTTATATCATCAACCATGTAAAAAATCTAATTTCCAAATCTTAAAGTTTGAATACTTATAAACCCATCCTAAGAAGTTCAAGAAACTTGTTAAGTTCATCAAGGGTGGAAGCTCTAAGTCCAAAGTGTCATCCTCTTCAAAAGTATCCTCCACTTCTAAAGGTATTCTTCCCATTCTTGAGCTAATTTTGAACCAAAACCTCTTAGCCTCTACCCCTTCCTCCACTGGAAATATTGAACCCTTCTATGTTTCCTTGTTGATAAATGGATATTGTCTGAATAACTGTATCATCAATTCTAGTGCCTCAAATAATTTCATGCCCACTATTTTTCTTAATCCCTCAGGTTGATTCTCTCATGAGCATTTGGTCATTATTATTCTACGGAGACCAAAGAGGATCCACATGTCGTGAGGATTAAAGATGCAATGATGGCCCTTATGGATTATATAAAAAGAGGGTGAAGGTAAAAATCCTAGTAGATGACATGTCGGCTACATATGGAATGTTTCTTGGAAGAATATTTTGTTGAGAGATGGGAAGTGAAATCAAAATGGACTAGTCTTTTGCAGTAGTTCAAGTCAAGGGAAAGATGAAGAAACTCCTTCCAGAGTCCAAAATTAAGTGCATAGTGCGGAAGTTGTATGATCCCAAGGCTACCATTCTCTTTCATAGCGAGAGCTAGGATAGGCTCCATTTGAAGAGTTAGGAAGAGTGCCATATGAAGAAAGAGGTAATGGTAATTACTTCATGAATTATGAGAAAATTGAATAACTACCTATCCTAGAGGAAAGGATGAAAAACATTATTGATGAGGTCTAGAACATGGATTTTGATGGAAGTTGTTCTACAACTAGATCAGGAGTAGAAATTGTCTTATCTTTTCCACGGTGATACTTGTTCCCATTGGCGTACAAATTGCAATTCTCTAATATAAACAAAATTACCAAATACGGATACTTTTTGCTCGGATTGAGAGCTGCAAAAGATGGGAATTAAGAATCTCATTGTCTAAGGTGATGTTGAACTAATTTTGAAACAGGTGAGGTACATTTTCCAAGTAAAAACTTCTTGTCTCCTACATTACATGAATAGGGTGTGGGACTGTATTGAATCCTTTGATGCATTTGACATTAAATTAGTCCCTAGGGATTAGAATTCCAAAGTTGATTCATTGGTCATATCTGCATCATTGATGATTCCACATCTTGACTTCAAAGGAGAAATATTCTCGGTGGAAATGGTCTTTTGGCCTAGTGTGCCGAGATAATTTGGAGGCTGGCAAGATTTTGATAATGATAATCAAATTATGTACTTCTTAAAATAGACATGGGAATTTAGCTTCATGTATTTTGAGGGCATGACACACTCATGCAGGATTTTACCAAGAATGATAATGACAATAATTCAATTGATCAAGTGGATGAAGATGGATTAATTAAATTAAAAGGCAACAGGATCCCGAAGTAACTAGTGTCTCTCAAAGGAATTGTTTGGTAAGCATGATAGGTTCATTCATGGAAAAGAAAATAATCAACCCAGGTCTTCATCAGAGTATGAAAAAGTCAACATTGGGACAAGTGAGCACCGAAGGATGGTGAACATTGGAAAATGTTGGTTTCTGATGAATGGAGGAATTTCACAACTTTATTAAAAAGGAACTCGATGTGCTTGCACACTGTATGATGATTTGAAATACTTACAACCACAAACCGTGTAACATTCTATACCCATAAATATTGATTTGAAATCCTTTTGAAATAATTAAAGGCAAGATCAACCCCAAAATTTCTAGAACAATCAAAACAAAGGTTGAGAAGCTACCTAATTCTTGCATCATCTTTTTTATCCACCACTCAAAGTGAATAGTCAATATTGTACCAACGAGGAATAAGAGTGGTGAAATCTACATCTACATGGATTTGCAGAATCCAAACCAAGATTCTTTGAAAGACAACTACACATTTTTAGTCATGGAAAATATCTTGCAAGTGGTTAATGGTTTAGAGATGATTTCCATGTTGGATGGATTTTTTGGGTACAATCAGATTGAGGTGGATAAAGAAGATCAATTCAATGGGGCACCTTTTCTTACCATCGCATGTAATTCGGTTGATCAACATAGGTGTTACATTCTAGCAGGCCATGGAACTGACTTTCAAATATTTGAAGGGAAAGTGTATAGTAGTGTACCTTGATGATTTGACAATATACTCCAAGAAAAGAGGAAAACGTCTGCAACAATTCAAGTAAGTTATAATCCAATGCGGGAGGCACCACATATACCTAAATCTAAAAAATTCAATACTTAGGGTTACCGAAAGAAATCTCCTTGGTCACATCATGATCAAGGAGAGCAGTA
Source organism: Taxus wallichiana var. yunnanensis (assembly GCA_018340775.1). Classification (NCBI taxonomy): domain Eukaryota; kingdom Viridiplantae; phylum Streptophyta; class Pinopsida; order Cupressales; family Taxaceae; genus Taxus; species Taxus wallichiana. The sequence continues at coordinate 926,314,612 of CM031239.1, read as the reverse complement.
ATATTGATCCGGAGAGGGTAGAGGCTATTTAAAGACTATCTCTTCCTATCATAAAGTTAGGTGTACATTCCTTCTTCGGTAAGGTCAACTTCTTGAGAATATTTCTACCATATTTTGCAAAGCTCACAAATAATATTGTTAATATGATGAAGTCTAAGGATTCCTTCAAATGGAGCAAGCAGGGAAAAGAATCTTTCGATTCCATCAAAGATACCATTGCTAAAGCATCTACTTTGGTACGCTCTGACTTCGGTAAAGAATTCATCCTCTATTTCTATGCCTCTGAAAATACTATCTCTACCATTCTTGTGCAAGAAAATAAAGATAACTTAAAATCACCCATTACCTTCATGAGTTCTCCTTTAAAGGCGCATAAGCTTAATTGCTCGCAACATGAAAAACATGCTTATGCATCGGTAAGAACATTGAAAAAATTCAGATTTTATCTTCTAAATTATCGTGTTGTTGTGATGGTCCCAAGTCCAAATGGTCAAGTCTATTCTGATGCAGTAAGACCCAGGTGCAAAGAGAGGAAATTTGGTTTTGAAGGTGTTAGAATATAATCTTGAGATCAAATCCTCCAAGATGGTGTGAGGGAATGGATTGTGTGAGCTTCCTACCCAAGAAGAGTGGGATGACTGCTCGGATTGTTAAAATTTCTTAATCAAAGATATTCCTCTTATGCTTTTTGTAAGTACAACTAAACCATGGTACACTAATATAGCTTATTTTTTACTTATATAGAATTCTCTCCTACAAGGAAATTTTAGAGGAGAATTTTTCGTAAACTCGCGAAAATCGAGGATTATGGAAATTCGAATTGGTGAATATTATGTTGTTTAGAGCCAACTTATTCGCCAAAAAATTTCGCCAACATGTCCCTTATACTATTCATTTCGCCTATATTTTACACATATATAAGAGCTTATGAATGTAATTCGCCACCATTTTGAATCATATCATGTGCATATTCATTGAAGTAAACATAAGAAAATCCTCAGCCACCAACACTGAAGTCTAAAATCTGATCCATCCAACCGTAAGGCGTCCAACTCTAATCCATCTAACTCTTTGAGTCATCCATTACCAAAATTCCGACACGACTAACTCTACAATCTGAACCATCCAACTCTATTCTGTCCAACCATGAGCCATCCAACCCCTAGTCATCCAAATCCTAGCTTTCTAACCCCTAGTCGTCCAACCCTAGCCATCCAACCCTAAGTCGTCCAACCCCTTTCCGTCCAACCCCTGAACCGTCTAACCTATAGCCGTCCAACCCTTTACCATCCATTCTCAGAGCCTTGGAACATAAGAGCCACCCCTAAGGGCCTAAGCAGTAAGTAGTCATGGATACTAGAAATCAGGGCAAGAAGATTACAAATTCAGCAAGTTCAAAAAAGGGTGCCAATACTTTGCTTGGCTATTTTGGAAAATCACAAAAATGAAGTCGGTTTCTGCTTCAGCTGAAAATATCGGTATGTGGCAAGTGTTATTTACTGGTTATTTTATCTTACAAAATTTAATAATTATGTTTATGATATTGTTCTTGGAACTCTTTGACATTTGTACTCTGTAAAAATTTAACTATAGATAAGATTAATACTATATAAGTAACAATTTTATAAAATTATTTGCAGACGTTTCAGAAATTCCTTCACAGAATAATCAATTTATAGATATTGATGATCCATTATATGTTGAGGCAAACATTCCGTCCCTTGATGAAATAGAAGTACAAGAAAATTCATCAAACTCTCAGGATACACCAGCAGAGGAAGCTTCTACTCCAAGGTCTATTTCTAGAAAAAGGAGACATGAGATTCAAAATATTTCTGCTGACAACCCAGATGTAGAAGTTGAATCCCAAGGAAAAAAATAAAATATGTTAGAAGAAAGATGGAAAACTGGACAATTGGAAGGAAATTCTAGTTCAAATGGGTTGTAAAATATCCTTTTATTGAACCTGTGTACACTAAAAATTGTAATGATGTTCCAACACAATGTCGATGCAAAATATGTGGTTGGAAACAGGGAAGGATCACATGATGCAACTCAAACTGGACACAATTGAAAAACACTGTGGGAAAATATACATTTCCCAAAAGCTTAAGGATGGCAGCATAGTCAGAACACATAAATGGAAAGATGCAAAAGATTGTCTACATGTCAAATACGCAAAAGAGTATGAAAAGCAACAAAATGTATCAAATACACGAAGATTGTCTACATGTCCAACTCCTATCCTTCCAACCACCCGTCCAACCCACCTATCCAACCCATTTGTCCAACCCACCCATCCAACCGACTCATCCAACCATTGACCGTCGTCCAACCCACCCGTCTAACCTACCCAACCAAAATTGCAAAAGGAGGGAACAATGCTATGTGAAATCGCCTTTGCCACGAAACATTTTTTTAGAAAGTTGATTTATGAGATTCGCCAATGATTCAGAAGTAATTTTTCATAGGGGTCTTCTTAAAATGAACCATGCTCTCCTAGCATTAATCGAAGCAAAGGATAAATTTGTGCCTCGAGTAGTAAAGTATGTCATCTAGGATAATGTATTGTTCAAAAAAGGAATAGATAGTATGTTCTTTAGATGCATGGAGGAAGAACAAAATTAGAAGATATTCAAGGCATACCATGATCAAGTTTGCGAGATGCCACTTCTTTGCAATGGTCACAACACACAAGATCTTATGGGGTGGCTACTATTGGCCTACTTTGTTCTGTGATGCATACAAATGGGTCAAGAAGCGTGATCCATGTCAATAGATTTTATGAAGGAAAAGGCTTATTGCTCTACCACTTGAGCGTGATCATTGAAGATAATTTTCAACAATGGGTTCTTGATTTCATTGGTTTTTAAAATCCTCACTCCAGCGTGGGCCACATGTATGTACTTATCGCCACGAGACTACTTCACAAAATGTGCAAATTATGAGATTGTGTGTAACTTTTTGAAAGATCATATCATTTTCGGTTCGAAATGCCTAACAAGATCATAGCGAGAAATGCCACCTACTTATCATCGGGTAAGCTAATGGAATTTTGCTACAACCATGTCATTTCTTTTTCTCCTTCTATTGATTACTACCCGAAGCCAATGACTAGGAAAAATATAGTAATAAGAATATTGTCACAATTGTTTACAAACTAGTGGATGTCAATAAAAGGGATTGGCATAAGAAGCTATATGATGCCCTATGGGTTGATCGAATCATGCCTAAAAAAGCTATTTGGAATTCTCCTTTCCAGTTGTTGATGAGATTAAAGCTCAACTTCCCATTTCTCAAGAGCTACCTACCTTACTGACTTGTAAAGGCGGTAGAAAATAGAGAATATTCGGATGCTCTCAATAAGTAGATCTGCTACTCGGAAAATTTGAACAAAGATAGGTTGTTAACAGTGACACATTGAAAAGGAATCAATCCAAGGTGAAAAAGATCTTCAATTAGAAGACACGAAATAGAAGCTTTCAAATCGAGACCTTCTCCTAAGTTGGGAAAAAGAAGAGAACCCAAAAGAAGTCATGGGAAATTTGATTCTCTCGGCTTGGTCCATTCAAAATCAAACAATTATGTGGAGAGAATCCTTATTACCTAACATACCTAGATAGGACCCCATTGAAGTTTCCTCGTAGCAAAAACATCTCAAACTCTACCAGTAGTGAGGTTGGTCAACGAATCCTTTGTACTATAGTTTCCCTTTACATTAAATGTGCCTTCCCTTTCTAATATTGGTGTGTTTCTTTCTTTACATGTGTGTGTTTGTTTGTGTGTGTGTGTGTATGTTTTTATCTATTTCTTGTAAATAAGGACTCTATTGCCCAATGCAATGGAGGCATTAGTCTGCTCACTTGAGAAAATTTTTAGGTCCTCTATTTCCTCTTATGGTCTAATGTCCACGAGTTAGATATAACTATTGTCATGTGAAATTACTATCCCAAAAATGTAAAATTTGATCCATGACAACCAAGCCACAAAGTGAAAATATGCTTCAAAATATTTACGAATCTCTCTCTAATCATCCATATTCTATGTCATGATCATATTGACCTTAAAATTACTCCTAATATATTGAATAAACATGTACAAGTTTTTAAAGTGATTTGATAAGTTTAATTCTTCCATTTAGCAAAGTACAACAGAAGATTAGTTCTCTGACAGGCTTAGAAAGGCCAATTTTGGCCATTTCAAGGCTTGTGTGCATCCTCCAGGAAGGTTTTAAAATATAATAAACTTTTAAAGGTGGTCTTGGAGAGAATTTAATGTTTTGGAATTAAATTAGGAATATTTAAGAAATATTTGGTGATTCGAGGGGTATCAATGTGCAAAAGCGAGTTTTCGGTGTAAGAAATGAATAAATCAAAATGTGAGCATGAGCTTCTCTGATGATCTCAATAGCTCCATAAGGAGTTATAAGGGGAAAAAGTAGGAAATAGAAATCTTGAAGAATACTTTATATGGTTGCTAACATCAAAATTGATCCAAGGTGTACCTGATTGTCTTGATAAAAAAATGACCCATTTTTGTCGCGATAAAACAAAGAGCCATTTTTCACATTTCAAGAATAATAAAGGTCCGAAACCTATTCCATTTTCTTATAATGTTCTTTGGAGTTGGATTCATATAAAATATTACCTCAAAATTCCATTCTAAGACTTCGGGGTGAAGATTTCATGCTTTCAAGCTATTTTAGGTAAGTTAATATAAAATTTGGCTCTCCAAATGGGGTAAGGCACACTTTTGTGTCCCTATTGTCCCTTTTCCACCAAGGGGGAGAAGGGAAAAAATAAATTACACCCTAAGACAACCTTGTAACCACTCAACCACCCATGTGCATTCAAGACAATTCGGGTTGAGTCTAAGGTGAGTTAGGTGAGTGATACCCATACTTAGCCAATTTTCTCATGTGCCACATGTCACCACCTTTCTCCAGGAGAAATTTTTATTCCTTGTGTCCCTTTTTCCCCAAGGGGATAGAGGATATATGAAAATGTAATCCATGCCCACTCTTAACTCATTTTTATTCACATAACCCTCTTTTAGGCTCTACGAGCTTGTTTTTCAACCCTTAACCCCTCATGCTCAAGCTTGATTCCATGCTTTTCTTTGTGCACACTTTTTTTCTCCCCATTTTCCCAATTGTATATGGTAAAATAGGGAATAAAAATGTCCCTATGCCCAAGCCCCTCTCTTGGTCACTCACATGACCTCTCTCGGCTCTTGAAAGTGCTTATCCGGCTCCTCTATCTCACTCACTCTCTCCCATGCTGAATATTGTCCTAATATTTCTTCTCAGGCACACTTAGGAGCCCCTTTTGTCCTTTTTGTCCATGTGCTCCATGATAAACCAGATTTTAACTTCACACAAACTCATATTCTTCACCCATGTTGATCATCCACCATTTTTGTCATTTCTTCAAAACATTGAAAATTTTCCATTTTTACCACCAAAAACTTGAAAAATTGTCTTTTTACAAAAAATTACATAAAAATTCATAGCCTAGCCTCCAAAATAGAGTTTTTCTCATATCTCACTAACCATAAATCTGATTGCACTAAAAATTTGTCAAATTGCTCTTCTCCAAAACCTTTGGGAAGATTGTAGTTACATACCCTATGATTCCCTATCTTTTTGATACAATAATATGAAATCCAAACCCTATAAATTTTCCTTTTTGATTTCCAAGAGTTCTAGTGAGAAAAGAACAATGAAAATTAGAGCATGGGATCCCATGCAAAACATAACACAAAATGATGGTAGTTTCGTCTCAATCTCACACCAATAAGTTCACTTACTAAAAATATCATATGCTTTGTAAACGATATGATATTTAAAAATAGTAATTTCTAAAACAAAAAATTCTCAACATTCAATATCCAAAACATTGAGAAACACCAAACAAGACTAATTGCGTAAATTTCTAAAATAATAGTTTTGAAAAAATAAATGTCCCAAAATAGAAACATTCTAAAAAATAGAAAATCATCATCAGTGAGGGTAACCTAATTGGATTAGGAGCTCTAGGGAACAAGGGTTTTGTAAAATCATCAAAAATTCTAAAAATAACATCTCTTGACCCCACCTGCCAAAAATAGAAAGTTTCAGATTCTAGTGTAGAAATTTGTTGTCGGCTTCGTTTTCACTCATCTTGTTGATTTTTTGAAACATGAAGTTCAAATTATCAAGTATGGATCTGATTTCAACACTGGTCACTAACTATCTAGGGGTGAGTGGTAGTGATGTCACTCACATAGACCTAGAAGACCTAAAAAGTAGGATGCTCGAGAGGACCCAGAGAGCCTATTGAAGAGAATATTTTCATAAGTGGGTTGTTTTGCGGCAGAGGCCATCCTTTGTCGAGTATAGAGTAAATAATTGGTTATAGCATGTGCTCATCACTATGAGCCAAATTCCATAATAGTAAGGGTAGATGAAAACTCCATCCTTGCAGTGCTCACCCTAAAGGGCATCTCACAATGTATGTAGATTCCAACTAGTAACAACATGGTCATAATATCAAAAGAGTTTGCATCTCACAAGTGGTCGAAGAATGAATCTTACCTCTAGGGCCTCACACTGGGATCATGGTTAAAACAAGGCAGGAAACCCTCTAGTGTGATGAAAAGTCATGTAAAGTGAGTTTTATGAGAGTTACTCAAATATAATCATCTTATTAAGAAGGGTAATGGGTGAGGAGACAAAGCAGGACTTTCAAGACTAGATGGCCCAATTCATCCTCATTTTCACCGAGGAAACTAGGTGGTATATTGGGGAAAATCATAAGTGATAACATCCACCATCATTTGCTCATGTTTCTAGTCACAAAGAAATTCACAATGACCGCATACTTGGTGTATGCTCTCACAGCACAAGACCATTTAAAGGCCTAACTCTTCCTCAAAATGTTTCACAAAAGCACTAATTTATGAAAGATACCCTCAACTCACTCTCAAAGAAAAAAATCATCATTTTTCCAGGGTGAATGATGCATTCACCATGTTCTTCATCTAATTTCTAGAAGGAAATCCAAAATTGAGGTTATCTTCTCAAGCCGCAATATTGATTGAGAAGTATGGATGTTACTTCACTCAATTCTCCACCTTTTCCTATATCAGGGTTTCAGGATTTTACCTCACTCATCACAAGCTCCCCATAAACCTCAATGACGTAATAGTGATGTTCGAGTTGTGTAGGCAGGTTGTTCAAGTCCACAACAGGTGTAAGGATCATAAGAAAAAAAAATTCTTTCCCTATTTCCCTTGGAATTTTCTCATGCAAGAGTATCACAAATGCCTCAAATATTGAACCTTCATTTTCCTCCTTGAGTCTCTATTTATACACATCCATAGCTGATTTTGACATTTGAAGACAACCATGAAAACTTCAACCCCCCTGAGTAGCACCATGTTCCTTAGCTTAAAGATATTGGGTCAACTACCTGGATGATTTTGAGGTAAGGAAACGAGATCATATGCGGATGAATATTAACCAAATGAGGAGATTTAGTTTTGATTGGTTCATGGAAAGGTGTGAAAGATGATGGAACTAATTTGTTTGATCCTGAATATCAAGCGGTGAATTCTTCACCCCTCTCTCACTCATGTCTCATGGAGTGTTCGTGAATTAGGTGATATCAACGAAAGGACCGCAATGGTGATCTAGAGATCTAAAGATTGGTTCAAGAAAAAGAGGGATGATTTCATAGAATATGGTGGTCTTCAAACTCTTGCAAGGAAAGCATCACATCTTTCATCTCTAAAGGCATCGAGGGAATTGAAGCTCTACTCACTCAAGAGAGCCCTCAAAAGGAAAAAAATAGATATTGAAGGCACTCAATAAATGATATTGCAAAAAGAAATAAAAATTCATTCAATACCTTGTTGAAGACCTCAATCAAGGAGAGATAGATCCTTCTCAACCTCTAGTTTCACATCAATCTCCAAGCATCTCTTCCTCTATTATCGAGCCAACTCACCCAGTGCAGGAGGTAGTCTCTCACCCTAAACCTGAGACTGCAATCATACCTGGTCCCAAACCTACAACAACAAAGATATTTCTATGGATCCAAGAGATAATCGGTAATGAGCCTTGAACAATGTAATAGGCAATGGTAACAAAGTTTGAGTCCATTTAAAAAATCATGAAGAAGAAATGAGGTAACAAAGCTCATAAAACTTCTTGTTTTTTAGTGGTGTCTTCGGAATCAATATGTTGAAGTTTCCTAGAAAAGGTAATAAATCACGTTGAGGAAGTGACTCGATCAGACTATGAGATGACAACAATTCCCTTGGGACCAACAACACATGAAAGGGATTCTCATTTTTTAAGGAGTTTTCGCCCGCCTTCTTGCAAGCAAAAAAAGAGTACAAAGGGAAAATTGAACAGTTGGAAGAACATGTGAAAAACTCTCACTTCCTATTTTTATTCATTCATGGATCTTAGTGACACCCCATCTCTCTTCGTCGAAGATGTTACTCCAATCAACAGCTTTGATACTGATTCAATCAAGAAGGTACAAGAAGGCAATCTACTCAATGCACAGAAGGGCCAATGATAGGTGGGTTAACAAGATCCTTAAAAAGGTAAAAATTTGTTTCTTGAGATCCTTTCTTTGTTTGATTTTGTACTTGACACTATCGTGAAGGTAAGAATGACTAAAGATGAAATTGAGAAGGAAAATGCTCATTGGACCAAGTGCTTTCGTTGGTGACAAAGATGGGTAACCTTGATTCTTTTGTGTTGGTAGGAAAAAATGTGTTCAATTCTATAATTGAGAATATGTCTCCAATTTGGTCTCAAATGTTGGTTTCCCGATATGAGATGTTGAACAATGCTCTTGAGGAACTTGACACTTGTGATGAGCTCACTTCACAGATGTGGGAAAACATAAGCAATGAAGTGTAGAATCTTGGAGCACCTCCAGATGAATGAGAATTCCTCGGTGGAAGATCTTCTAAAACCATTTAAATATTTGGTTAGGAAAGAAGCAGGAGATCCCTTCTCCTTCAATGAGGACACCTTGGAGTCTCTTGCAGAAATCAAGTGTGTTATATCTAACACTACTAAGGAGCATCAAATTTGGTTCAAGCAATGCAAAAACATCAACACTACTTCTGAGACTTGGATCAAGGCCTTGATCTTCATGTAAAAACCTCAAGCAGATAAATTGGTACTTGTAGTAACTCGCTTCAACAAGGAGTTCAAGGATGAAGAATTTTCCCAAGTGCATTCCCAAAAATTCATTAGTAAGTGGATCTTCATCAGTGATGCTTCTTCTCCATCGGCATGATATTCTCCCCATCTTCTTCTCTCCTCCTTCCTTTCTCTCTCATGTTCTAATTCTTCATTGGGAAGGTACTTTTCACTTTTTGTCTTATTCATTTAAATGTGACCTATAGTCAAACATTGTAATGAGTTATCTTTAATTAATGAAAAGGGACTCACTTTTCTTTCCTAGGAATATGAAAGGTCACAAGTTGTAAGGGTAAGTGAAAAGTCATGTGGGGGTAGATGAAAGGTATTTTTGTAAAGCTATATATTTGGATGACTCCCTCATTCTAAAGGGTTGTCAATTGTGAGTCTCTAAGTAGATAACTATTGCACTACTAAGAAGCAAGAAAAAGATAGCATTCTTCCATTCCTTTTCTCTATGTTTCCTCTATCTCTCTATTTTTCATCTTTGTGCACATGATAATCTTGTACAACCAAGGAAGGTGTTAGTGCCTTTGATGAATGGATTAATGGAATTTTGTGTCCATGATTTATTGTGTCTTGTCATTGTTAGAAAATTTGTTTTCTTCTAATTGAGTGTGGATTGATTCTGGTTAATACTTGTGAAACTCTGCTAGTTCCTATTTACAAGATTAACCCCCTTTCTCCCAAGTTCTTACTCCCCTTCACCTTGTCTCTCAAGCAAATTCCTCCCTTGCACTAGGTGCAAGCAATTTTCCACAGGTCTAGTGGAATAGTTCTATGTAATCCCCAGCTTCATGACCACCCACACATACTTTGTTTTATATGCATTTAATAAATGGGAGCCTCCCCATCACAAAGAGGAGGGACATAGCTCGAGCATTGGTGAAAATCAACTAATTTGTCCTTGTGACAAATTATTTTTCCAACAATAATATATTTTCATCTAGTAAGTTCATTTAAATTTACAATAACAACATCTAGCTAATTAGATCAACAACATCAACATTCATAATCTAAATAACCAAACATAATGTAAACCATGTATTAATTTTCTAGTCATCTACATCATAACAATTGATAAAATAAAAACATATAACTAATTCAAATCCAAGGTCACGTATCAAATGAGACATCACATGCCCTAAAAACAAAACATTGAGTGTATCATATGCATACTAAATTCATGTAGAGAGTCTTAAATTCACATACTAAGTACAAGAATGTCATAAAATGCATCAATAGAAATGATAATATCTTGATACATAATAAAATAAAACTAGTGAAATAAGGAGCTAAAAGGTGGCATTACATCCCCCTCCCTATACATAGAATTCCTTACGGATGTCACTAGAAGAGATGGGGATACCAAACCCGATGGTTTAATATCCTCCTAAATTGCAAATGTCCTTTTGTACATGTCCCACTGAACTCTAACTTGGTCGGGACTAATGCCCCCGAAGGGCTAACCTCTTGGGAAACTAACCACAACCATATGAATACGACAAAATATCCACTATCAACCTAATTAGGGTTTGAATAGTGCCTTGTAAAAATGGGCATTACAAAAGAATAATGTAAATTGTTATGCGTAATGGAAAAATATGTACTTGATGTTTAGAGTTTCCAATACAACATTATTGTGATAAAGATTCACCAACCCATGACTATAATATTTGAGTCTAATTGCATGCATCAAATTATGTTATGATTCTGTTTATGAATTGAGGAACTATTTGGGCCTTATCTTTCATAGTGCACAATGACACACATCTAATTAGGGAGGATTTCCTCAGCTTCATCATGGGTAACTTAAAGCTTCAACACAATCTTGTAAGTAGGTGGGTTTTACATTTATATAAGTTTACCCTTAAATTGTGGAGGGAGGAAAAAATCTAAGTTCAACAAGGTTTTGGGTGTGTGGCATATGTTTAGCAATAATAATCCTTAACTTTATGTTCCCACAATAATAATTACTATTTCAATTAGGAGTTGAGTGTGATGCTCCTAGGATTTTTCGATAATTTTGAGTTATTAATTGCTGTCATAGCTCAATCTATTAATATTGATATTATTATTGTCAAATCTTTTCAAATTCTGGTGTAAAAGGTTGTGTGATGTTGGTAATCAATTTTATGTTGTTCTTTTCTTATTATCCATATATCATGGGAAATTAATTCCGATTGTTTCTTTGTGCAAAGGCTACGAGCAACCAAGAATCATGTCATTTCATAATGGTTTATGGTACCTTTTAAATGGACTCCTAGCCACATTTGCATTAAGTTTTAAAAGGAGACATAATTCTTGCATGCTTGTGCAAAGTGAGTTTCCCAAGAGGAAAGTACGATAAGCTAAAGTGAAAGATTGTACAATGCAAATACCTACAAAAACTCATGGGGACACATGAGATAGAGTTGTTATAACAAAGTATACACATGTTTTCTATCTTTAATGTTGCAAATTTATATTGTTGCTTTATGAGGGAAATATAAGTGAGGAGGCTACTTAGAGCAACCAAATACTAAAACAAGTGCACAAATGAATTGGATGTATTTTGGAATCATGTGTGGTAAAAATAATATGCATAATATAATACAAAGAAATCTAGTACAATGGAAAGACATAAAAGTTAAATATGCATCATGGCGTAGTGGTGGCGCAGTGCAACTAAAGCTACTATATTTTTGTAATCTATTAAAGACCTCATGAAACACACATGAGTAGGGGCTCGTGTTTCTTCTTACTTGAGGTGTATGATGCAATAGCATTTGGGTTCACTATTATCTTGCATCATTAAAAAAATAGAGTTAGAGGTACTTACTTGGATAATCTTCCATAGTTTTGTGTGACCTTGTGCAATTCTATGCATTCAAGTGTTACTTGGAATCAAGAAGGCTTAACATGGTTGAATTGAAGTTTTACAACTTGGGAGTTGTGCTTTAGGGATATTTTGTAAGAACTTATGTTCCATACAGATTATGTGTTTTTGTGTACAATCAACATCAAGCATATTGTTTCTTGAACACATGGGCCTTGATCCATTTTCTTCACTAACTAAATTACCAAATAACTTGGTATGTTCTAATTAGATGAAAACAAGTCCCTATAAGTGATTACTTGACAGCTATGTGAGATGAATCAATAGTGATCTAAGTGTGTTAAGGAATATTTTAAAATATATCTTTGTTTGCAAAGGAAACATTTAAAAAATAATTTTATTTGTAAATGAATCTTTACTTCTCCGTCATATTCTATAAATAGAAAGTTTGATAAACATGTAAAGCATATATAGAGAGATTAAGAGATCCAAAGATCAATATGAAGCTTAGAATTGAGTGTTTGAGTAAAATTGTGTAAAAACTCCATTGTTAAGTGCCCATGTCTAGTTCTTTGAGAGTTTTGCAAGTTTGCAAGTGTAGCTAGACTAGATTCGTATGAGTGGAATTCATTTTATGGATTGTTTGCAATTTTAAGGTTGTAATGTTTTGTGCTGAGCGTGTAATTATTAAGACTCCTAACTACAATTGTATCATATGTGTGGATTAAAGCATATAACTAGTCCCACTTGGTAGCCAAAAATATTTTAAAATCGACTAGTAAATAAATGTTTAAAAATACTTTTAAAACATAAAATTAATAGATAAATTATGGATGCATCTTGGTATATTTAAACGGTTAAAAAACTATGTTTGGTCATGTTTTGGTTGTAGGGCCGCTAAAACCCATATAATAACAAGGAACTTTAAAATATACATTGTGCAAAAATGTGGATGATAAATTATCTAATACTTTAAGATAAATATTTCATTAGATATCACAATCAATCACTTTAACATGAAAAAAAAAAGGCAGCCACTATTATATCCACCACTAAGGCGGGATTTAGAGTAGTACAACGTAATATATGTAATTCTTGTGAGAACTATTCTTGGAGATGTGTTTCCCCATAATATGTATAGACCATTATAAGGGAGAGGAGCCAATTATTGAGCATGGACCAATACTTGTGAGGGTACATGGAAATTAGGGAGCTAGTACATGTCACTTTATCACTTACATTTTGAATAAAAAGTGCCCAATAGAATAAGTCACATCAAGTCATTTCACCCCAATTAGCCAATCAAATGATGACAAATAGGTAGAAACAAATATGTGACTTAATTCACAAGTAATGGTTCACCTTTAAATTTCTTTGTATTTAAAATAACCAAATTTAAATATTTAAAAATATGTCTTCCACATTATTTTAATATTTAAAATGAAATATATATAATAAGGAGAACATAACCTATTAAAGGGTATTTTTGTTTTGAATTATATGATATTTTGTGTTCTATGTGCATTTCTCTCCCTTATGCATAACATAAAATTGTAAGACATGCTCAATTTCTTTTAAGAAAGGTTTTATTAGAAGTATGTAGAATGATTCAACCAAATTAACTGCCATTTTTCTAGGAGGCTTTGTATTCTAAAATTAATGGGATACATTGGGATGTATTCGGCTCTAAAAACTCTATTATTTAGGATGTTAATATGGTGGACACTTATAAGGGGCTATTCCATTGGTCATATACATTATGAAATCTTTGAACCTGACATAATTTTTTAGATTTGAAGGAAAAGATCCAACATCTCCAATAAAAGAATCAAAAGTTGTATTATAGCCTTTTTGAAAAAGAAAAAATTTCTATTTAATTTGTGAGCATATTAAGGCATATAAAAGTTCATATTTATTGTGTTTCGAGCGAATATGCTTCATTTTTATACTATTCAAATTTGTCTTTTTAAAAAGACAACATAAATTCTTTACTATTAAGTTATTTTATTAATTCTATTGTAATAAAATTAATTATTCAAATAAAAGGAAAAAAATCTTAAACTATAATTTTTTTTTGGAAAATTAGATAATATGTAGGCAAAATTGATCAATCTAAAAATAAAATGTGAAGATACACATAAAATACATGGTTAGAAAAAACTTATATAATTAAACCTTGGGACCACATAATAACTCCTAATTTTTGGTTCTAAATTACTCCAATTTTTAATAGATACACAAACGCATAGAGATTGAAAGTATCTACATAATCTATTTTAAAAAAATGGATCCTCACAGGTTGGTCTATTGGTGAAGTTGTTAGACTCTCAATGAGTCCACCAGGAATTAATTCTTGCAGAATGCAAAAACCCAGGCATCTAAAAAAGGATGACGGAACGGAAACCCCTCAAACCTTGCATCTAACCTCAACCAGACTCGATGAATTCCAGAACTTCAACAAAAAAATGAATCCCTTTTTATTTTTAACAAATACGGAATTGATGTTCTACAACAATATCAAATTTTATCTAGAATAATAAACAACCAAATAAAACAGCCCTCAAATATTTGACATAAATGCTCATACACAAACAACCAATACATCAACCAAATTGTATCTTACACAGTCCTACTTGCTTTTCTCTCTGTACAATAACACAACAGATTAATATCTCCTTCCATGTTTTATGTGCCCAAAATATAAAACCGACGACCAAAAAGATAACTTTCTTGCAGGACTGTAATTGTGAAGCGCCTGTGCAGAAGCTCTACAGTTCTCTACTGTTAACCCCGCCTTAATCTCCCCAACGTCAGGGTTCGAATCTTGGAGCTCGACCTGGGCGAATTTTGCTCAGAAGAATAGATAACCAGGTCATTGAGACGCTCTTTCAAGCAAAATGGGCAGACGCCCACCACTTTCACATGAGGATGCCTTGTGCAAAAATTCTTCCTCTCCATGATTTTTCTGCAACTCGATCTGTGCCTCCTCAGAACTGCCATTTATACAGAATTTGGACGAGACAAACTGATTGAATTGCATTTTAATCCAGAAAATGAGGGAGCAGAACATGTCACGTTTGCGATTGGATTATGTCGTTTGTCGGTTTATGATTAAATAATCGTCGTGCTAACGACGCCTTTTTGTCCTCTTCTTCCTGTGATGACGTGGACGAAGGAGCGAGAAACGGGTTAAGGAAACTGTCTCTGAGAAAAGGATATGAACCAATCTTGAGCTTACAAGTGGCGCTTTTTTGACCTTTTAAAACCCCATTTCACATGGCGAGAGGAAAGTCTCCAACAAAAATTCGGCATCTTATATTTTTAAAAATACATGAGGAATCTACGGTCGATTGTCCTCTAACGTGGATTAAATATTTTGATGTTTTTTTAATTGTTATTTTTCCCGTTTGATGTTTCTCGAATGATTTCAAATGCTATTGAAAGGGTTGTAGTCTAATGGTGAAGATGATGACTTGTTAAACCATTTACTAAAAGACGAATCTATGTAGGATCATTTCATGGGTGACTTTGATAGATTGGATGCTCCTTAGTTGTTATTGCTTAAGTAAAGAAAGACTTCGTTATAGATATACACTCACTCCACAAATGTAATCAGTTATTTTTTTTTTTTTTTTGCAAGGGTCTAAGTGTTAAGTAAAATTGATTCATTAAACTTATTATTATGGACCTCTTAGACGGCAATCATGCATATTACACATGTTTCCATTTTATGTCATATAGAATAAGCTTTACATGGATTGTAGATGCGGTGATTAAGTATCATGCAAAATTGTTAAATTGTGCAAGAAGTAAAAACACAATGTAATGAGTTTCAAGATGCGTAAAAGCGGAAAAATCAATTTTAAATACGCCCCATAGCTCGACTATGAATCTCATTGATTGAAACCTATAATATGAGGAGCGACACCATCATCCATTCAATCAATGGCTATTTGGTTTTCATTTCTATAGAACACAAACACATCATTTCTAAAAATGTTTTGTCATTTTGGGTGCTTTTGTTGTTGTGTGGCTTAGGCTCCAGAGAAATTCTTTAGATTGTATTGGTTTCTCTCCCGATATGTTGTCGTTGTCCATATCTATTTTTTAAAGGGACAAATAAAAGGTTTTGAAAGAGCCCCATAACCTTGCACATAACTAGTAAGATAAAGATATGTTGGGGAAATAATTTGTCGTTGGACAAATTAGTGGGTTTTCGCCAATGGTTCGGGCTAGGTCCCTCCTCTTAGGAAGAGAGGGCTTCCATTTATTGAATGTGGGAAATAATTAAATTTGTGGGTGGCCATTAGGCTGGGGATCGCACATGAATTATCTACTAAACCGGTGGGAAATTGCTTGTATAGAATACAAGAGAGAAATTAGCTTGAAAAGAGGTAAAGAAGAGATAAGAAAATAAGGAGAGGGTTAAGGTTATGAGTAGGCACTTGCAAAGTTCACAAACATTAATCGAGTAGGTCCACATTCAATAGGAAGAAAAATTAATTGTGTAAGCAACAACAAGATTAACAAATCAAAGACACAAAGCTCTATTGATTTATTCCTCAAAGACACACATTTCTTTCTTGGTTGTTCAAGGTTACAAAGCTTTCATAGTTGGAAAGTAGGAAGTAGAACATAGAAAATGAGATAGAAGAAAGTAAATTCTTGTTTGTAGTAATAGGAAAACAAAAGCTAACCCCTTGGAGTGGAGAAGTCATCCCAATTTATAACCTTACAAAGTGTCTCTTCATCTCCCCCTAGTGACTTTTCATATTCCTACCACTTGTGACCTTTCATATTCCTATAGGAATAAAAATAAGTTCTTTTCTTATTTATGAAAAATAACTTTTACAATGCAAAATTAAAAGGTCACTTAAGTGAATAAGATGAAATAGCCAAAAATACATTCCCAACGAAGAATTAGAATGTAGAGAGAGAAAGAAGAAGAGAGAAGTGATCAATTCGAAAATGAAGAATCTTCTGATGGACTTTGTGGAAATGCTCCAGGATGAAATATTTTCCCTTGACCTCTTTGTTGAATCGATCTGCTATGAGTGCAACATCCTTTACTTGTGGGATGCACACATACCCCAAAACATTGATCCAAGTCTCAAGAATACCACCAAGGGACATGTACCATGTGAACCATACTTCATGATTTCTTGTAATATTATAGATGGAACTTGTAATCTCTGTGAGGGATTCCAATATATCCTCATTGAAAGAGAAAGGGTCTCCTATCTCTTTTTGGACCAATTCTTGGAAGAATTTAGGATTCCCTCTAAGGATGAATGTTCATTGAGTGAAGGGGATCCAAGATTCTACACACTCTTACCGATTTATTCCAAGATGACATATGTGTGCTCCTCACAAGACTCAAGCTCTGAAATTGCATCTTTTATCATTTCACACTTGGTACTCATTGTGCGTAGCCAAAAAGGTGACAAATTATCATTAGCATATGCAAACACATTCTTTCTCACCAAGGAGTGAGAATCGAGACAACTCATCTCAGATATCAATGGGAAAACACTATCCCAATGGGCTCTTTCTTTCTCGATCTCAACATTTTTATTTTCGCCTTGGAGATGGTGGCGAGGTAAAATTGTATAGAGAACGGATCTCGGGAAATAGTTCCTTCCCCTTTTCGATGATCTTCTCGACCCATTTATCATTGGCTCTCCCCTGCATAATGTACCCTTTAGCTCTCTTGATCACTTGTGGATCAAAGCTACTTATAGGAGAGATAGATTCCATCGAAGGAAGTGGTGTTACATTAGTCTCCAAGAATGACTGCACATAAGCATTCAAGGTTCTCACATGCTATATAGACACTATATTCAAGCTGATCCAAAGTCTAATTATTCCCTTCATTTGTTGCGAGCAATCGAGTTGTGACCTCTTTCAATAAACACACATCTCCCTCATTGTGGCTTGCCCCAAGAAAATCCTAGTCATCTTATGATTGGTCGATGTCATCTCTCCTATGGGTTTGATCACTTTAGGACATGCAATTTCCGTGCAATGTCTACATAGTGAGATCCAGAGGCTTCAGGTGAAGAATTGAGAAGTTGTTTGATATTTCTTAGTTCTCTTAGTTTTTATAACTTTGAGATAGCCTCAAATTTAGGTGATGTTTCTTGTTGCATCATTCTTAATTCTCCTCTAAGTAACTTTTTCACCCATGGGAAAGTCTCGGCTAGCGTAGACACAAATAGGGCATGAAGGAACTCACGAGTGCCCGATATGAAACTAAAGCTCCGCCAAGATGGGATGTCTCAACTAATTCCAAATAAACACCTAGATATTAAGGATGATTAGGAGATTGAGATGGGTCAATTTCTCCGAACTCGAGTGGTTTGATAGGATTCTATAGGATTCCTTTTGATTTCTTGATTTGCACGACGAAGCCTCCTAGGGGGAATGACCTTAATGAATTCTATCTCCACAAACTTCCATTTAGAAGACCCTTCTTAATGAGAAGACTCGGTAACCTTATCGGGTGTTCTGAGATAGGAGGTGTGTAACATCCCAAATTTCTTGTAAATTAAATTAACTATGGTTAAGTCTAAACAGGATTAGACGAGATCATCATTGTGTGTAAGAATTTATTTGGTTCGTTGTATCATGACCCACGTTTTCTGCTACGGGGCATGACACTGCTGAATGGGTAACCCCGCACCCACCTTGATGATCCTTCCTAACAAGATTAGGCCTTGATCGTAGATAAAATGGTTCATAAATGATAGCAAATCTTTTGGTTATTGTATTTCAGTCACTTTATTTTAATCAGTTTGGTTGTCTTTTATTTTATTCGACTTTTGCAATGACCGTGATGATAACTACCTCTGTTTTATTTGACAATGCTATATCAAACCAGCTTTATGAGAATATTCGAATTATTATTTACGGACTTGGTGATTTTCATTTGTTTGAATGTTTTATATGGAACATGGGAATTCGAATAATTATTACAATAACATATTGTTGGCAATATGTGGACTTATATTATGATGATTAATTTTACCATTAAAGTTAGGTAACAATTAAAATAAAAATTTAAAAAAATGTATTATTAATTTGTGAAATTATATATTTAAATCCTAAAAGGATTTGGCATGTAAATCAAAAGTTAAAAAGAATAGTAATAATATTATTTTTAATACTTAAAAATCTGTGAGTTTTGAAAGGGACACGCCTTCACCTGACATCAAGTAGGTGGCATGCATTAACGCATGAAGCAACATTGGGAAGCCCAAAAATTCTCCATTATACTATAGTTTCTTCATTATATTTTTCTTTTATTTCTCCTTTATTATTTTCATTCTTCCCTTCTGGGATTCCTACATGAGTTTTGAAAGAAGGAAGGATTCAACTTATGGGAGCTGAAAGAGTAAGAGGTTGCTAATTCTGGGTTTACTTCAGGCATGAATATCTTCTCCCTTCTCTGCAACATTATTTGTAAATAATGAGGAAATACACATTCTGTTTTAAATGGCAATTAAATGAATTTTTGGATAGCTTCTGATTTAATTGCTTGGAAATGAAATTTAAAAAGGAAATTGATGGATTTTGTATTCTCTTAAGTTTCCTTTGTGTGGTTTTAGTTAAACCTAAAAAAATGCAGATGGGTGTTCCAAATCAATTTTTTTTTTTTAATTTAAATTTTATTTCTGGAAACCCAAATTGATTTCTACCTCTGGGTTTATTATAGTCAAACAATAATAAATATTTGGATGAGCAAAGTGATTTCTGGGTAGTGTGAAAAATGTTTTTACCAAGTATTTCATCATTTTGCCTGATATATTTGCTTCCAGATTCTAATAATTTCTAAATAGAAAAGAAATTAATGCTGGAACAAACGAATTGGATATGTACAAGTTGATTTGCCTGTAGGTATAATTTTATTACGGATTGAAAAAATTAGTGTTAACAATCTATGTAAGATGACTTAGTTTTTCTTAAAGGATTTCATTACTTTGGAAGTGTTAGAAATTTATTGTTGTTATTCTATGCAAATAGACTTCAAAATTATCATCCTGTGGTATGTGGGTCAATTTGTTTTGTTGATTTGTCGGTTACCTAAAAGAACATGTTAAAATGATTTAATAGAGGTGTTTTTACACTGTTTAGTTGGATTGTTCCTATATATATATATTGTTTGAAATAAAGTTATTGTGCGTTTTATAGAGTTGCTCATTACCAAGAGGGAATATGTCTAATTGGTATTTGGAAATGATGATTTCAGATAGTTTTGTTAAGTTGTTTGTTTATTGGAAGGCAAGAAAAATAATAGTTGAATCTGTACCATGTGAAGCATGATTTGCTTGTGGTTTAATCAGAATTCGGATGTTGAATGATTATGGTTTGATTATGTCTTGATCCTTGCGATTAGAGTGAAACATGATTGCTAAAATAGAAATTGGTTGTTTTATTGGTGTACATTCATAGTTGTATCTTGATGTAAAACATGTAATAATACATTCTCTGTTGTATTACCATGCGTTTGTTGATAAAATAACATGTATATCGTTTCATATTTTATTAAATAATTGCATCAAAAAATGGAGGCAATATTCATGTCTAGTTCATTTTGAACTGACAACATACCACTACTCCAGTCTTGTAGGACAATTAGCCATCACGTTCGGATATGCGAAACTCATGTCTTGTGAAGTTTTATCGTAGCATGGATCTAAATGAGATACTTGGATTTCAATTTGTAGAAGGATGATATTCCAAAATTTTAACTGAATTTATTGGGATCTTGGACCCATTGTTAATATTCAAACCTCACTATGTGAGAGTTACCGTAATAGTTATATAATTCACCTTAACGACATATGTAATTACGGTTTTAATATAGAGATGATTACCTTGTATGAAAGAATATCTCAATATGAGTAAATGATAAATATTAGAAGTGAGAAATCTTACTTATCATAAATTGTTATATTTATTTATTTGATATTTGTCAATGTATGAAGCCGATAATTGAACAATTATTGTAACATTCAATTGTCTTTAACTTCTAAATTTAATAGCTATTTAGTGGCGTAGTTAATCGGAGGAATAATTAAATATATACATTAATATATATTTAATTTGGCCTTCCGGTGAACTTGGTATTAATATGTTAAGATTGTAAAGCCTATTGTGTAGAGGATGAAGAGTATCGTTATAAAAAGGTAATTTAAGGTTAAAAACCAAACATCAGGAAAAGAGAAACTAAATGGGAAGATAAATAGATAAAAAGATCCATTAGGCATATTAAGGGATAAGTACACGCGAAATGATGAAATAGATACATTTCAAAGCATAACGAATGTACTTATCTCATGATGATCCTAGTTGGCCTTTGCGCATTTATCTCGATATAAACTCTTGCAAGATAGGTTAAATTGGAAATAAAGTAAATACAAACTATAAGATCTAGATAAGCTGTGAATGGGATAGTTGTGAGGTGGTGAAGACTTAAACTTATAAGACTAGTGTATTGTCTTGAGTTTAGCCGTAACACTTAAGCGAAAAACTTTGGCCAAAGTAATGCTTTAATGGTTGTGCATTGTCTAATCACCTAGTCCTCTAATTAAATTAAAATTTCTAGTAACCTTGATCATGGGAAGTTGAACACTGAACATGAGGTAGGCAATGGTCAAATACGGGAATACGAAGTTGGAGAACTAGCTTTGTGGTAGACCTAAGGACTTTCACACGGTTCCCATGACCTAAAAAAGTTTGAGCTAAAATGCTAGTAAGCATTGTCACTCGAAGTAGTGGCGAAGGGAGATCGTGGAGATCTGGATACACCCTTCTCAGTGCACATGGCTTACATGGATGTTATCAGATAGATCAAAAGAACAAATTTGATTTAAAGAATTTGATTAAATAAATCATATAATTGCAGTTTGTGTAATTTGTTTTTATGTATGTTTAAAAAAATCCTCATTTTCCAGTTCTAGTAATTTTGAGTGTTACATTTTGGTATCAGAGCCAGAGGCTCAGACACTTGGACATTAATGGGACACACGTTCTAATAAAAAGTATCCTCTTTTATAAAACAGGAAACTTTGGCTAGGCCGGCAACAAGAGCTAATATGGCGAGTGACAGTGGGGTAAATAATGATGACGTGCGGATAATACGGCTGCTAAGTTAGAAGAAATCCTCAACCTTTTGAATGACACCAAACCGAGTTGCTGCCATAGAACAACAAGGTCAGGGTGGTGAAGAAGATGAGGATCATAGGGATGATGAGCAACATGATGATCAACCCGAGCACCTGAATGAAAGGGAAAATAAGAAAGCAAGGTTGGTTGTTGAGTTAGCGAGGGACATTAAAAGAATATCCCCACCTAAATTTGATGGTACAACTCTTGGGGATGGCGCTAAAATTGGCTATCCGAAATGGAAAAGTATTTTGAGATTAGGGACTTTTCAGAGGAGACAAAAGCAATATGGGGAGCCTACCAATTGTCTCATGAAGCATCTTCTGGTGGGATAACCTGGAAAATGGAACTAGGAATTGATTCTTGTATGATCACGTGGGAGTAGTTCAAGGCCTAATTCCATCAAAGATGGCTACCTCAACTATACTTTGACCAAAAGATGGAAAAATTCTAAAATCTGACTCAAGGAAAGTACTCAGTTACAGAATATTGGGAATGTTTCACTCGATTGCTGAAATATGTTCCTATGTATCAAAAGGATGAGAAGTTTAGAGTGAGAAAAATTATAATGGGATTGAATTCTAGCATTGGTGGTGAGGTAGATGTTCATGGATCTACCTCAATGGAAACAATGTTTGAAAAAGCTATTAAGCAAGAACAAAAATTGTGAAGTATTTATGCCTCTAAAGAGGAAAATAGAAGGAAAAATAGCAGTTTTCAAACACCAACCGCAAGTAAACCAGCATGGAAAAAGGGAAACAAAAAGTTCAGGCCTGTTAATAAAAGAGGAATAGCGGGTAGAACTGTTGTGAATAATAAAAATAATGGGCAACAAGGAACAAGTTTTAGCCAAAATAAGATTGAGAGAAAAGGACCTTTGGGTGGATGTTTTAAGTGTAGTGGCAATCATTTCGCAAGAACAATCCATGAAAGAGGACAATGGAATAACCAACAGAAGGGATCTACTGTAATAAATAAAGAGGGCAACAACATAAGATTTATGTTGCAGTCCATAATAAGCAAGCAAAAAAGCAAGTGACTCCCATTGAAACCTCAGGTAAGCTTTTTGGAGAACCTGTTTCTATTTTATTTGATTCCGGTTCAACAGAATGTTTTGTTTCATCTAAAGTAGTTGATAAACTCAAAATAAGAGCTAGGTACATGGAACACACTTAGACTGTATAGTATGGAAATAATGTTGTACATAGAGTGAAGTAGTGTTTGTTTGAGGCACCACTAGAATTACCTGAGTTCACAACAAGATTAAACTTGTATGTGGCACCTCTTGGATCCTATGATGTTGTCATAGGTATAAATTGGTTAAGTCAACATAATGCAACCTTGGATTACTTAGGAAAATGTGTAACCTGCTGCGATGATCAACAGAAAATAGCAAGTGTTCAGGGTGTTAAAAGAGAGTTTGTCACTAGGCAGATTTCTGCCATGCAGCTGAAAAAGGCAAAGCGAAAGGGATGCCATCTATATGTTGTAAAAATATCAGATTTGGGACAGGAAAATGAGCCTGAAATTGAAGCATTTCCCATCCTAAGGGAATTTAGAGATGTGTTTCCAAATGAGTTGCCGGACTTCCACCTAAGCATGAATTTGACTTCACATGATAGAGGTCAAATCGCAATGAAACCAATTTCTAAGGCACCGTATAGAATGACACCAACCGAATTAGTTGAGTTGAAAGCTCAATTACATGAGTTGTCCTTAGGTCTTATTAGACCAAGTATATCACCATGGGGTGCACTGGTAATCTTCATGAAAAATAAGGATGGGACCCTCAGACTTTGTATTGATTATCGAATGCTCAACAAGGTAACAGTGAAGAATCGATACCTGCTGCCCCGAATCGATGATATTTTTGATCAAATGGGGGCGCAAAAGTGTTTTCCAAGATTGATCTTAGATTTGGTTATCATCAACTGCAAATCAAGGATGAAGATATCCATAAAACCGCTTTTAGAACAAGGTATGGGCATTACGAGTTTACAGTTTTTCCCTTTGGTCTAACAAATGCACCTGCCTCTTTCATGAACTTGATGAACAACATGTTTAGGGAATACTTAGACCAATTTGTACTTATCTTTCTCAATGATATATTAATATACTCCAAGAATGAGGAAGAACATGATGAACATTTAAGGATTGTGTTGGGAATTCTCAGAAAACATAAATTATATGGAAAATTATCTAAGTGTGCTTTCTATCAATACGAAGTAAAATACTTAGGCCACATAATAAATAAAGAGGGAATCTCGGTGGACCCTTCAAAGATTAGTGCCATCATGGAATGGCTAACACCGAAGGATGTGCATGAAGTGAGAAGTTTTATGGGTCTAGCAGGCTACTATCGAAAGTTCATAAAGGACTTTTCTAAGTTAGCGGGACCTATCACTTCTTTGCAAAAGAAGGGTAAGAAATTCGTTTGGGACATCAAGTGTGAAGAATCCTTTAAGGAGTTAAAAGGTAGACTCACAAGTGCTCCGGTGTTGAAGATTCTGGATCCAAACAGGAACTTCTCGGTGGTAACTGATGCTTCAGGAAGGTTTGGGGAGTACTACTACAATATGGGCATGTGGTAGCTTTTGAAAGTAGGAAGTTGAGGGTGCATGAAGTAAATTATGCACCACATGATCTTGAGCTTGTTGCGATTGTTCATGCACTACAAGTATGGAGGCACTATTTGCTTGGGAAACCTTTTGAACTCAAAACAGATCATCTTGGGCTCAAGTACATCTTTACACAACCGAATCTAAATGTAAGGTAGTGAAGATGGCTGGAGTTCCTAGAAAATTATGACTTTGATATAAATTACATTAAAGGAAAAGAGAATAGGGTGGCTGATGCCTTAAGTCACAGAAATTATATTGTTGTTATAATTACATTAAGAACCCAGTTCAAAGATGAAGTCAAAAATGAGTTAACCAATGACCCCTACTACAATCATGTTAAAACAGCTCTAGAAAAAGATCCGAGAGACAAAAGGTATGATGGTTTCAAGCTAGAAATAGATGGGATTCTGCGTTATAATAGCAAAATATATGTACCAGAGGGTAGAGAACTCAGAAATAAAGTTGTGAGAGAATTTCATGATGTTCCCTACTCGGACACCCAAGAGTAACAAAAATGATGGCGGACATCAAAAAGCAATACTTTTGGAAAAAAATGAAAAATGATGTGATTCTTTATGTCTCACAATGCCTGGAATGTTAGCAAGTAAAGGTTGAACATTCACATCTAGCAGGACTATTATATCCTCACAACGTGCCAAAATATAAGTGGCAAGTTATAAGTATGGATTTTGTCCAAGGTCTACCTATGTCCCAAAATAAACATGATGTTATACTTGTAGTTGTAGACAAGTTAACTAAAGTGGCACATTTTATAGCAAGTAATTTAAAGGATAATTCACCCATACTAGCAAAAATGTTTGTGCAAGAAGTTTTTTGATTACATGGAGTTCCAGAAATAATAATTTCAGACAGGGACTCAAGGATGACTTCCAGATTTTGGCAGACTTTGTATGCTACCTTAGGGACAAAACTAAACATAAGTTCTGCCTACCATCCTGAAACTGATGGTCAAACTGAAAGAGTAAATCAAGTGTTAGAAGATTTACTAAGAATGTATTGCATGGATCAGCAATACAAATGGGAAGAGTATCTTCCCTTGGTTGAATTTTCCTATAATAACACCTACCATTCTTCCATTCAGATGGCTCCTTTTGAGGCCTTATATGGTCATAGGTGTAGAACACCAATAAGTTGGGATAATCCTGAAGATAGAGTACTAATTGGACCTGAAATGTTGTCGGAAATGGAAAAACAGGTTAAATTAATCCAAGAAAGATTGAAAGAGGCCGCAAATAGACAGAAAAGTTATGCAGATTTAAAAAGAATTGACAGAAAATTTAACGTGGGAGATAAAGTTTTTCTTAGGGTCAAACCTAAAAAGAGTTCCATTTCATTTGGCAGGTCAGCCAAACTATCTCCTAGGTTTGTAGGACCATTTGAAGTCCTAGAGGTCATTGGACCATGAGCTTTCTGTGCTAGCACTACCTCCCTCTCTATCCAGGATGCGCAATGTATTTCATGTATCCTTGCTTAAGAAATATGTAACTAATTTAAAACATTTACTTAATTGGGATTCATTGTAGGGTTTGATCCAGGGGTAATCGCGGTTGAGCCTATAAGGATACTAGAAACCCACAAGTTGCACTTGAAAAACCGTGAGGTTTCACAATGTAAGGTCCAGTGGGACCAATATTATGAAGAAAGTGCCACTTGGGAGAATCTGGAAGATATCCAGACTACTTTTCCGCATCTGTTTGACTGATTTTTAAGAATATATTTTTGTTATAGTGCTAAATTCAGTTTTTCTATAAAGAGGTAGATAAGAAAATCTTGTAGATAAGCTTACAACTGAATATTGGAACTAAGGTACTTTTTGATGAGTAGTTATTGTTGAAGATTTTGTAATGAACCTGGAAAATATGTCGTTTAAGCAGTAATGTGTTATGTCTATAGATTATGTGACTGATTTTCTAGATATATAAGGGATGTTGTGACCTTTATGATTCAACTGAAATGATATTGATACAAATTTTAAGATGATTTGAAATATATTAATGCAACAAATGAATGATGGGTTTAGTTTATCTATTTATCTTGAAATCATCGAGACGATGATTATTCTAAGGGGTGGAGTATGTAACATCCCAAATTTCTTGTAAGTTAAATTAACTACGGTTAAGTCTAAACAGGATTAGACAAGATCATCATTGTGTGTAAGAATTTATTTGGTTCGTCGTATCATGACCCACAGTTTCTTTGCGGGGCATGACACTATTGAACGGGTAACCCGCACCCACCTTGATGATCCTTCCTAATAGGATTAGGCCTTGATCGTAGATAAAACGGTTCATAAATGATAGCAAATCTTTTGGTTATTGTATTTCGGTCACTTTATTTTAATTAGTTTGGTCGTCTTTTATTTTATTCGACTTTTGCAATGACCGTGATGATAACTACCTCTGTTTTATTTGACAATGCTATATCAAACCAACTTTATGAGAATATTCGAATTATTATTTATGGACTTGGTGATTTTCATTTGTTTGAATGTTTTATATGGAACACGGGAATTCAAATAATTATTACGATAACATATTGTTGGTAATATGTGGACTTATATTATGATGATTAATTTTACCATTAAAGTTAGGTAACAATTAAAATAAAAATTAAAAAAATGCATTATTAATTTGTGAAATTATATATTTAAATCCTAAAAGGATTTGTCATGTAAATCAAATGTTAAAAAGAATAGTAATAATATTATTTTTAATACTTAAAAATCTGTGAGTTTTAAAAGGGACACGCCTTCACTTGACATCAAATAGGTGGCATGCATTAATGCATGAAGCAACATTGGGAAGCCTAAAAATTCTCCATTATACTATAGTTTCTTCATTATATTTTTCTTTTATTTCTCCTTTGTTTATTTTCATTCTTCCCTTTTGGGATACCTACATGAGTTTTGGAAGAAGGAAGGATTCAACTTGTGGGAACCGAAAGAGTAAGAGGTTGCTTGATTCTAGGTTTACTTCAGGCATGAATATCTTCTCCCTTCTCTGCAACATTATTTGTAAATAATGAGGAAATACACATTCTATTTTAAATGGTAATTAAATGAATTTGTGGACAACTTCTGATTTAATTGCTTGGAAATGAAATTTAAAAAGGAAATTGATGGATTCTGTATTCTATTAAGTTTCCTTTGTGTGGTTTTAGTTAAACCTAAATAAACATAGATGAGTGTTCCAAATCAAATTTTTTTATTTTCTATTTAAATTTTATTTCTGGAAACCCAAATCGATTTCTGCCTCTGGGTTTTATTATAGTCAAACAATAATTTATTTTTATGAGCAAAGCAATTTCTAGGTAGTGTGAAAAATGTTTTTACCAGGTATTTCATCATTTTTCCTGATATATTTGCTTCCGGATTCTAATAATTTCTAAATAGAAAAGAAATTAATGCTGGAACAAACTGAATTGGATATGTACAAGTCGATTTTCCTGTAGGTATAATTTTATTATAGGATTGAAAAAAATTAGTGTTAACAATCTATGTAAGATGACTTAGTTTTTCTTAAAGGATTTCATTCTGGAAGTGTTAGAAATTTATTGTTATTATTCTATGCAAATAGACTTCAAAATTATCATCCTGTGGTATGTGGGTCAATTTTTTTGTTGATCTGTCGGTTACCTAAAAGAACATGTTAAAATGATTTAATAGAGGTGTTTTTACACTGTTTAGTTGGACTGTTCCTATATATATATATATATATATATATATATATATATATATATATATATATATATTGATTGTTTGAAATAAAGTTATTGTGTGTTTTATAGAGTTTCTCATTACCTAGAGGGAATATGTCTAATTGGTATTTGGAAATGATGATTTCAGACATTTTGTTAAGTTGCTTGTTGATTGGAAGGTAAGAAAAATAATAGTTGAATCTATACCATGTGAAGCATGATTTGCTTGTGGTTTAATCAGAATTCAGATGTTGAATGATTATGGTTTGATTATGTCTTGATCCTTGTGATTAGAGTGAAACATGATTGCTGAAATAGAAATTGGTTGTTCTAT
The DNA here is from genome assembly GCA_018340775.1 of Taxus wallichiana var. yunnanensis. Lineage (NCBI taxonomy): Eukaryota > Viridiplantae > Streptophyta > Pinopsida > Cupressales > Taxaceae > Taxus > Taxus wallichiana. Next base: position 926,285,750 of record CM031239.1, on the reverse strand, counting down.
TTGTGTACATTCATAGTTGTATCTTGATGTAAAACATGTAATAATACATTCTCCGTTGTATTACCATGTGTTTGTTGATAAAATAACATGTATATCATTTCATATTTTATTAAATAATTGCATCAAAAAATGGAGGCAATATTCATGCCAGTTCATTTTGAACTGACAACATACCACTACTCTAGTCTTGCAGGACAATTAGCCGTCACATTTGGATATGCGGAAACTCATGTCTTGTGAAGTTTTATCGTAGCATGGATCTAAATGAGATACTTGATTTCAATTTGTAGAAGGATGATATTCCAGAATTTTAACTGAATTTATTGGGATCTTGGACCCATTGTTAATATTCAAACCTCACTATGTGAGAGTTACCGTAATAGTTATATAATTCGCCTTAACGGCATATGTAATTTATGGTTTTAATAAAGAGATGATTACCTTGTATGAAATAATATCTCAATATGAGTAAATGATAAATATTAGAAGTGAGAAATCTTACTTATCATAAATTGTTATATTTATTTATTTGATATTTGTCAATGTATGAAGCCGATAATTGAACAATTATTGTAACATTCAATTGTCTTTAACTTCTAAATTTAATAGCTATTTAGTGGCGTAGTTAATCGGAGGAATAATTATATATATATATTTAATTCGGCCTTCCAGTGAACTTGGTATTAATATGTTAAGATTGTAAAGCCTATTGTGTAGAGGATGAAGAGTATCATTATAAAAAGGTAATTTAAGGTTAAAAACCAAACATCAGGAAAAGAGAAACTAAATGGGAAGATAAATAGATGAAAATATCCATTAGGCATATTAAGGGATAAGTACATGTGAAATGTTGAAATAGATACATTTCAGCATAACGAATGTACTTATCTCATGATGATCCTAGTTGGCCTTTGGCATTTATCTCGATATAAACTCTTGCAAGATAGGTTAAATTGGAAATAAAGTAAATACAAACTATAAGATCTAGATAACTGTGAAAGGGATAGTTGTGAGGTGGCAGAAGACTTAAACTCATAAGACTAGTGTGTTGTCTTGAGTTTAGCCATAACCTGCATGGTGGAAAAATTTGGCCAAAGTAATGCATTGATGGTTGTGCATTGTCTGATCACCTAGTCCTCTAATTAAATTAAAATTTTCAGTAACCTGATCATTGGAAGTTGAAAACTAAACATGAGGTAGGCAATGGTCAGATATCAGAATACGAAGTCGGAGAACTAGCTTCGTGGTAGACCCAAGGACTTTTACATGGTTCCCATGACCTAAAAAAGGTTGAGCCAAAATGCTAGTAAGAATTGTCACTCAAAGTAGTGGTGAAGGGAGATCATGGCGATCTGGATACACCCTTCTCATATGCACATGGCTTACATGGATGTTATCAGATAGATCAAAAGAACAAATTTGATTTAAAGAATTTGATTAAATAAATATGTACGATTGCAGCTGTGTAAAATGTTTTTATGTATGTTTAAAAAAAATCATCATTTTCCAGTTCTAGTAATTTTGAGTGTTATAAGGTGAGAGATACTTTCTTGGATGGGGCCAATAGACCACCCGATTGATGAAGGATACCCCTTTCCATTTGAACCAAACCTTGGATATTTGAATCATCACATGGTTCTTTTTTTATATCCCGGATTCTCAAATGTTCCATGGAGTGGGAGGAAGGGGAGATTATTGAATTTCTTGATACTTAGGATCAAACATATCTAATCCATCACCATTTATCCCTTCTTAAAACCATTCAAACTTGAAATCCCTCATTTGATCTACAGTCATCCTCATGTAGTCCTGCCTTCTGACCTCAAAATCATCAGTGTAATTAGCCCAATAGTCTTCAATATGTGGAATGTGATGTAAACCTGGAAAATGGAAAGTCTCGTAGTCCTTCCTACTATCAAAGTTTGGCAATGATACTTAGGAATATAGATTAAAGGTTATAAAGGATGCTTAAATGTTTGTTTCATCTATTACACTTTTGCATGAATAGATCCCCAGGAGATAGGGAAAGCTATACCTTTCTTCTTCACACTTTTGCACTTGGTGTGCAAGTGAGACAACTATTTTCACAACTTAATCACGATGATATTGTCACCTAGGTACCTTAGTAACTGCGAGGTGTGAGATCAACTCCTTCGACTCGAGATAGGTGAACATGGAAAATTGGATGAGATAGGTTTATGATTAAATAATCGTCATGATAACAACCCTTTTTGTACTCTTCTTCCCATGATGACGTGGAGGGGGAGGAAGAAACGCGTTAAGGTTAAGAAAAGGATATGAACCAATCTTGAGTGCACAAGTGGAACTTATTTTTCCTTATAAAAACCCCATTTCACATGGTGAGAGGAAAGTTTCAACAAAAAATCGGCATCTTATATTTTTTAAAATACACGAGGAATAGAAGGTCATCATCTTCTAATGTGGATTAAATATTTTGATGTTTTCTTTAACTATTATTTTTTCATTTGATGTTTCACCTATTAATATGTGATTTCAAATGCAAATTTCTATCAAAATCATTGTAGTTTAATGGTGAGGATGATGGCTTATTAAACCATTCTATAAGGGACGAATCTATTTAGATACCTACCACATAGAGTGAAATGAATAAGACTAGGATCATTTCTTGGGGACTTTGACAAATTGGATGTCCCCTAGTCGTCATTGCTTTGCCAAAGTAAGACTTTGATATAGATATATGCTCACTCAACAAGTGTGATAAGCTATATGTATACTCCATTCAAACATGGGGCGAGATGATAATATCTATGTAAAATCATTGGTTTCCTATTAATTTTTTTACAAGGGTCTAAGTGTTAAGTAAAATTGATTTATTAAGCCTATTATTCTAGACCTTATCTTAGATGATAACCATGCATATTACATATGTTTCCATTTTATATCACATAGAATAGGCTTTACATGGATTGTAGCCATGGCGACTAAGTATCATGTAAAATCGTTAAATTATGCAAGAAATAAAAAACACAAACTAATTAGTGTCAATGTGCAAAAGCATAAAAAAATCAATTTTAAATACACCCCAATTGCTCCACTATGAATGTCATTAATTGGAAAAATATAAAATGAGGAGTGACACCATCATCCATACTGATCAATGACTATTTGGTTTTCATTTCTATAGAGCACAAACACATCATTTTAAAAATTGTTTTGTCATGTCGGGTGCTTTTGTTGGTGAGTGGTTTAGGCTCGAGAGAAATTATTTAGGGTGTGTCATTTTCTCTCCTTGATATGTTGTCGCCATCCATAGCTTTTTTAAGTAGAAAATAAATGGTTTTGAAAGGGCCCCATAACCTTCTACATAACCGAGAAAGATAGAGACGCTAAAGCACATAAACAAAAACTCATAAAACACAAGGACTGATGAATCCATTGGGCTACATTCAAATAGATAGAAAAATAAAAATTGACAACCGACCAACAAGCTACTTGAGTCAATAGTTTTATCTAGCTAACTATCTAAATCTAACCTCCATTTTTGCACTCCTTACTCTAACACTTGGTTGATTTGAATTTTTGTGTGACACTAAATTCCATTCATCATCATCCTCTACATCCTCTTTGAGAATCATTATCTTAGTACCCTCCATCACCTTTTTTCTTTTTCCTTATACTTGTATCCCTCCACAAATATAGTCATGTCTCCACAAAATTGGTCAACACAATTTTACGGTCATCTTTTCAAGAGCTATTTTTCTGAGTTATGTGTTGTTTTCCACCCCGCATTGACAACAACATTTGATTAGACAATGCAAGCATATCACATCCAATGTTGGATTTTGACGTTCAATGTTACATGTCACACTAAAATTATTTGATGGTTTAGAAATTTATATGGACGTCATTTGGCGTTCAAAATTTAATATGCACATCAAATTTGTTTTTATGATAACTATTACAAAATACATAAATTGAGTTAAATTTTATATGGATTTTGTTTTTGTAATATTCTCCCATAGTTCTGTGACTTTTATTTAATTCTGGATAATATATTCGACTAATAAATTTCATATTTTTCACATGATTTATTTTTTCCCATAAAAATTAATGTTGCACTAATTAATTTGAAGATCCATAAACATCATTAAATTTTATGAGAATATAAAAACAAAATTTCAAATTATAATTTTAAAAAATTGTTGAAGAAAATGATAGAAATGACTCACTTAAAATTACTAGTACAAACTCGAGTGCATAGAAAATGAGTTCTAGCTTTCAACTTCCAACGTCTACAAGTTCAATTTTCAAATTTAACTTTTCTTGCAAAATCCCAAATCTAATGGATCTATCCCACTATTCAATCTTTGTAACTTTTTGGGATTACTACACTTACATTATTATATCCAGTTTGATAAAAAAAAAATTGATTTAATGCAAAAAAAATTGTAACCACGATGAAAATAGAAAATACTTTAGATCAAGAAACATGGTATATTAAAAATAATTTTTAACACATATTTTAAGGGTTGTAGCAAATTTGATAACTTCAAATACTGTTGATAAAATATAGGTTGTATACGTCAAAATGTAGGGGACATTTGCCTTTGTAACTTTTTGGATTTGTGAAATTACATTATTATGTATTTTAATAACATAAAAGTTGAACTAATATAAGGAAAACATTTTGTAAACACAACAAAAATTGGAAAATACTTAAGAACACAAAAAACATGGTATTTTAAGAATACTTTTAAGCACGTATTATAAGGATTGCAAAAAAAATGATAACTTTAAACATTATTAATAAAATATAGATCGCATATGTTGGAATGTAGGGGACGGTAACTCCCAACACACAATCAATTAAAAAAGCGTATGGCAATTGTAGAAATGAAAATTCCATAGCAATGTTTACAAAATTGAATCTTTAACATTGCTCAAAGAATTAGAAGGAAAAATGTGTACACATATTCACCACCCGAGGAACTTAACATAAATATTGTTAACCCATTTAACATCTAATAAAAAACAAATGACTTGTTGGGATGCTTCGCTAATGTGAGCATCACCTAGAGGAAATGAGTGTTAAGTGGCCCGTTGAACTAAGAATGAATGGGTTCTTATGAACCACTACTTATGAAATATGGGCCATAAATATTGACTTAATGCTAAGATGGTAGGTGAGTCCCAAAAATATTTTGAATCTAATTTTTATTTTTTCGAGTCTCACAAATCTTGCAAGTGCCTTAGATCTCTTATTTCGGGTAAATGAGCATAATGTTCAATGGAAATAATCAATTTCTACACCAAAAATTTCATACCCAAATACCTAATACGATGTCATAATACCCTTGGCTCTTTGATCTTTATTTTCAATCAATATGTATAAAATATCTAAGGTATGTATTGAAAATGGGTATAAACTTGTATGTTTAGATATTAAGCCACCCGAAAAAGTGTTAGAGATATCAAATAAGTAAACTCAAATCATGCTACTAAAATATGTACTTATGTTGTTGTTATTGAATAAGATAGGGACATTATAAGGTTATGTGTGTGAATGAAGTGGGTTAAATCTCTGAATTTATATATGCAATCACAACACTAGGGGAAATGTTTATTTGTTTTTGTGGCTAGGGAACCTAACTTAGTCATATTTCTATCACTTTTCATGGTTAATAAAATAACTTGTAAGACATGCAATGATAAATGAATAAAATGAAATGAGATTGTAGACCTATTTGGGGACCCGAGGGACGAAGTCATGGTGCGAGGTTTATTGGTGGTAGATTTTTGATTGTTGATGGTATGTTGACCGATTAAAAATTGTTGTTAGTCATAGCTTAGTTAATGCGCAACCGCATAGAAATCACAAGGCGATCGTAATTACAACTAATATTATTTCAAAATTATAAAATATGGTTATATCATGAGCTTCGGGATGTCCAAGATGCTCTTCTTTATCCTTCAACAAAACATGTGAGAAAATCATATGTGAACAAGATCAAAATGTGTTCCAAGAGTCAAGATGGATGAAGGGAGGGGGTGAATGCTATTTTATAGATTTTGGGTGCATATAAGATTGGGATGGATATGGGAGAAAAGTGCACAAATAGTTGAGATGATAATGGTCCAATGTGCATTGGAGATGCAAATGGTAGGTGGATTGATTAAATGTTTGTGGTGTGTGCATGGAGTGTTGTAACAAGATTGAATGTGAGTGGGTGAGGATAATTGAATATGTTAACTATTTTTAATCAACCATGTTTTTAGTTGTTTCTATGGGATTATTTAATTTTTAGTGATTATTATGTTTTTATGATGTTTTTTTTTTTATTTTTGTAATCGATATGACCTTAGAGGTGCATTTTCTAATGTCTACATTTTCCCCTTTTTGGGTTACATGTTGTAGCAAGTAGGATAATGTGGAACAACTGAAGACAATATGGGGTTCGTCCAACCCTATGATGATGGTTTTTGTGCACACATGCTCAAACAATTGAATGGATAGAAAAGAACCTAGAAATGTGATCGATGGGCCACTTCATTTGTATTTTTAAAAGGGATCGATAAGTTGATTTCATAAGGAAGATTCTATTTAGTCAATAAAATTGATTGATTGGTAGATTGGTTGTTATAATATTGATGATAATGGTTTAGTGTAGTAAATCCCTCAAGAGACAAGTTTTGGGGCGCAAGTAGTCGTAACATAACTTGGGGTGAAATTTGGAAATTGGTGAATAATTGAAAATGACCATGGTGAAGAGAAGATAATTGTAGTGAGAAAAGTGTCTCCCCAACCATGTACATGTGAAAAAGGTGTTGGTGACAAGTACAATAGAAGACATGAGTTAGAGAGCATGAGAACAATGTTGTCTAATCTCAACAGGTGATAAAAGAAAAAAATTACAAGTTATTCTAGATGAGAAGTGGTGGTTATGTGAAACTGTACAAAAGGCAACTAGTGCACACATGTGTTAAGTTTAGGAAAAATGGAATGTAAGTGACATGGCTGTAATCATGGAAGTGAACTAGGTATGTATGATATTAACATGGTGCAAAAAAACATTGTTGGTGAGAGTTATGGTCAATCGAAAGGCACCTATCATGAGACCACAAGTGGAATAAAACAGGAGTTTGAACAACGTCTAAACATCACCTAAAAACATACTAGCCATGTTTCTCAACAAGAATCAGTGTGTGCATGTGATATTTTATTACTACATGAAGTGAATACTTAGAAGGAAACATGTGAAGACATTAGCCAATGTGAGGGAGTGATTGGAACATTTTATTGATGGAAAGTGGAAGGTGGAAGGAAAATAGAAGCCACACATTTCTTTAATGTCAATCAAACATCTATAGATGATTCAATAAAATATGAATTTTATAATGACTCTAAAATGTATGAAACTTGTATAAATGAAACATACTTAAATGTGAATGCTAAACAATTTATTTGATTTTATAAATGAAAGGAAATAAGAGGGATAAGGTGCTTACCTAAATTTCTCTTACCTCATAGTGACTCGAGGCCGAGCGGTATGATGAAACAGAAGAAAATACCTTCGCAATGAGACTAAAAAAATGCAACGAGAGGTGGAAATGGCTGGACCGGGGCACCAGGGTGCTTTGGTCTTAATTACAGGTGCCACTGGTCTTCAAAAAATTTTGGAACATGGATCCGATATGATCACTATGTCTTCTCACTTATTCACCTTTTGTCGCATAAATGTTGTACTTGAATCAGAGGTAATTATAAACTGCGCAATGAAGAAATCACCTACAAAAGCTCAAACAAAGCATCAACCCCTACAAAAGAAAGATGCAAATGAAGACGTCAACTATTCTCGGTCACCACAAGTGGTGGACTTACAAGCCCAGAGCATTGCACTACATCTCAAACCCAATGTAGTCATTTGTGTTTATGTGTGCAATAGTGCTCCTAGGTCACCCTCACACTAATGGTGCCAAGATACTAGGCAATAGCTAAATAAAAATGTAAATGTGTGGATGGAATAGAATGAACTCCCCATTCCTATGTAGTGGGTATGCGGAATAATGGTCCAAATGCGGTCACTTTCTCTATGTAGATAACTAGCCCTTGATAAGAATAGTCCACCCATATAATGGTATGTATGTTGTGTTTATATAGGGATCTCTTATTCGAATTTCAACATTAATGACCTAACATGTCGACTAGTACCTCGGGAGATGAGAGGAAAAACCAAAAATACTGACCTCAAATGTCAAAAATAAGATCAAACATAAAGAGGACAAGGGCACCCAGGATGGACAGGAGTGCCTGCGCTAGTGTCCAGTCCTAGGCACTAGTGTCTAAAGACAAGTGCTGACAAATGAGTCATAACTAACATACATGGATCCCTAAGACCTGACCAGAACTTTGTATATGAGTGACGAATGTGCAAGACAACAACAAATGAAGACCAACAAGAAAAATAGATAGACTATGGGATGGGTCATCAGTGAATAATTTTACTACACAAGATCCATATATAAAACAACATACTTAGCAATATAATAATAGTGTTAAGTGCGTGATTTTGTGTCTACATTTTCCTTCACTTTATGTTAGTGAGCGAAATCTCGATAACATGAAGTAGATAGATATGCATACCTAATAATTCGAGAGAAGCCCATGTCATTGAAGTACCCAAAGAGTGTAGTAGATGTATGTTCCGGGTGAGAACATATATCATGACGAACCATGGATTAGCATGTTGATCCACGCGGCTTAATGAGAGACATCGGACTCGGGTATGAGGAGTGCTAAGCCATATTGATTATTGTAGTGTTGAATGATTGAATGTTTTTTATTTTTTTGTTGATGAAGATGTGATGAGAAAGGGAGTGATCAATTCCCAACCCGGATGCACGTTTGTGTGTGTGAGAAACTAAGGATTTGGGTGTCCTCTTGCCGGAGGAAGAGTGAAGGGAGATAAGTCTACTATCTCTCCAATCAGTAACTACATCCTCAAAATATTTTTCCATTGCGAGATAAACAAATATCAAATTTTGATGATTTTGGATCCAAATTTTTATCAAACATGATAACCCATATATGAGCAATATAGGAAAGGCAATGATGTCTCATTTCCCCCACTCCAAGGGTGTCACCGCAATGTGTATGTGGTAGCTTCCATGTTAGGTCATCTGGAAGTAATCAAAAATGTAGAATAACTTCCCATGTTAGGTCATCTAGGAAAGTGGTGATATAACTCCCAAGTTAAGTCATCGGGAGGATAAATGTGTTGTTTTCATGTCGATTGATTGATGTAATTTTGATTGTTGAGATTTGGTTGTGTGAGATTTGATTGATTGGTTACTCATGGAGAGATTTTATAGTTGTTGACCCCAAGTTAGGTCATTAGGGGAATCACTGGAAAATGATCTAAAATGTCACATGGTGTATGAGTGAATTTTTGATAATGACGTATTAGAAATGTAGAATTATGATGTAATGGTGTAAGGGGTATTATAGGATGACCCGATTATATGCCCCCTTTTCGGAGAAAGGGGAAGTGATAATGAGAATGAACGTTGAGCCGAAAGTAAGTGCATAATGATGTAATGGATAATGTATGAGAAATATCAAAAGTGTGTGTATATTGGGTGCAAAATGATTTCAAGGAGAAATATTGATTATCTAATGTGTAAGATACGATAGAAGACATAATTCTAAAAAGAATGCCGCTAACGAGATATAAATCGGATGAAGAATGATCAAGATATGTTTGAAATTGTGCGATGTATATTAGTAAAGAAAATGAGAGTGAAGAATGACTATATTAAAGTGAATAATGAAAAGTTACTATAAATAGTAATGTGAAAAGTGAATACGCAACTCATTTGTCTTTTGTGGGAGTGTGATAGTGAGCTCTACATGTGTGAGGATGCCGCAAGTTGAGCACCTTTGCGACCTAGTCGATTCAAGATGGTAGTGGTATTTGTGGCATCGTGTATGACGGCGGAGTTGATAAGCATTATTTTTTTAATAATGTGTTGATATTAGTCATTTTTGATGATTTTTACAAAAAAATATTTTTAATTTTTGGTCATTTTAGACACGGAAATAAGCGGTGAAGGCACTAATGATCTTCGGGACAAGAGCACCCAACCTTGGGCGCTAGTGTCCTGCTTCTTAGGTACCCCAATCCTGTACCTAGGTGCCCATGTCCGAAAAGTATTGTGTTAAGTCCAAAGTGTTATAACCGTGATAGTAGATGTGTGTTGATGTTGTAAGTGGGTAGTGTTGTATATGTATGATGTTCTAATGTGTTGTTTGTTGTTGTTTTGTAGAGGATATCCATTTGAGAGAGTTTTGAGGTGGCCACCACATGAGTATGTTGCTTGGATTAGGGTTGTCGAGATGATGAGTCGGATGTGTTGGGTGTGCCGACTTGCGGCACATAACGAGGATGGGGATGTGCCCCATAATATGCATATGCTTACAATGTTGTGCAAGAGGTGGTGTGTAGATACTTGCACCTTTTGGTTGCCTATAAGTGAGATGATAGTTACACTAGAGGATGTGTATCATATATTGCGATCATCTATTGTTGGAGAGATGGTACATGTTATTGAAGGAGGGTTCAAAACCCAAAACCTAAGGATCACAAAGGACAATGTGAAAATCCATGGATGTGCAAACGATAGTGTGAAGAGATCTCAAGAGGAGCGAGCATCAACTGAAAGTGCATGCAAGGATTTGAAAAATAGGCAAAACCTCATTAAACCACAAACTCTCTCTATCTCATAGATCGAAATGGTGTACAAATAGGATGTGTTGAGTTACCCTAGTATTGAAATCATGACAAATTGAGTGGAGAGGGGGAGTTACATTCCCAAAATAGAAAAGTAACTCCCAATGACACATATGATGCACTAGCGTGTAAGAAAATCCCATGCCCTAAGTGATACGCAGACCTACGATCTCACCAAGGTGAGATGACTCACCTGATGATGTGGAATGGTGACTCACACAAACACCCCCACCCCCACCCCGTTCATTGTAACTTAGGACGAGGCGAGAAAGTTAGAAAAGAGAAATGGGTCCCTACACAAAATCCTGTTGAGGTACCCATGCACAACAAAGAATCCCAAAAAGTGAAGGAAAACCCAGTGGGAAAAACATCCACCACAAGAGAAAAACACACTCTCTAATCTAAGAAAGATGCCAAAGATGGGTCCCAACCATAGACGATCTTGATAAGGTACCCATGTATAAAAGGGAAATCTCTTAGAAATATGAAGAAGAGAGAAGAAGAGGGAGACGAGAGGAACACAAAATATACCATTGACAGATCCCGAACTCGTAACTCTAAGAAGTCTTCCGAGAAGAGTGTCGATGACATGGTCCTCTGCCTCTAGACTGAAGAAGAGCCACCCACACCAAACTATGTGCATGCCCTTAGGAAGGACAAAAATAGAGTGCTAGAAGTCTACCCACTCTGCGAAGGAAACTCAAGAGCGGTAACTGAAGAACTCTAAGTCTGGTCCACATAATTGTGACATAGGTCTAGCAAGTGATTGCCAAAGAATCGAAAGTAATGCCACGTGCGTAGAAATGTCGAATGAAAAAGAGTAGCACTGCGCAGAAAGGATGTCTAGGTGAAGTGAACGCAAAAAAATGACCCCGCAATAGAAAAGGATCCACAAATAAGGGTGGATCAATGAAGGTCTCCTAAAAGTGGAAGTGATAAGATTCCTAGAAGGGGCACTCCCAACAACGGAGATGATGAACTCCTCTAAGGCACATGTAGCTCATCACAAGTGGGCTCTGCAAAAGAAGACCAAGGTTGGGTGGATATCGTCCCAATGAGGGGGCTCGACAAACAAAAGAGTGATGTCGGATCGATATAAGTCATTCATGCATGAAGTAAGAGGAGTGGAAGGGGCCTCACACACTAGAAGTGGAAAGGAGGATGATGTAATGAAAGTATGAGGATGAGAAGGAGACTGCTCAATATCGGATGAGATGTGAGGGGTGGTAACACTATTTGGAGTAGTGAGAGGAGGAGATGAGTCCTCTGTAGTACTCTCGACATCAGAAATGGGTCCACAATCCTTGTCATCGAAGTAGATTCAAATGATTTTGTGTCATCAAAAATGCCATCACACAAATAAGAAGAGGAGATAACTAGATAAGCGTAGCAATGGCGACAGATATGTGAAGGGTCTCCAAAGAGGGATTGAAAGATGCTCCAGATGCGGTGGGGAGGATCTAAGTCTGCCACATGAAAGTAGAGAGGTCTAGAGATGAAAGTCATCAAGTGACCAAAAACATGGTTGCAAGTGTCAAGAAAGTCCTCAAGATGATGATGATCAATGGGTGTAGGAACTGGCCCAAACAAGAAGTGTGAAAGACCCACGTGAGCGAAGTAGCATTCCATGGAAGCACGTCATGCTTAATAGTTATCTCTCCCAATAAGAAATGGCAGAGGCTGTAAGGAGATCATGTAACACTCAAGTTTGGAAAGAGCATACTCCATAATGCAAAAGTAAACGTGTAAGGTGCATAAGAAGAAGGGTGCAAGAATGCAAGACGTCAGACTCAACCGATAATATGTTTTCAAGCAACACGACACCTGAGAAGAGAATTGAAAAACCTCCATGTTTGTGGCCTTTGGATAGTACATGGCTATAATAGGGTGTGATCATGTGACATCGGATAGTCAACAACTCACCTCGTAGTGGGTGACAAGTCGCGCGAGAGTGGAGGCCACAATGGAGTCCTAGTCGAAGCAAATTAACACACGTAATCGGGCACAAAAGCGCGTAAGAGACATAGGTACAAAAGTGCTCGGCATGAGAAAAAGGCATCTCACAATGCAAAGAGAAGGATGTCTTACCACAAGGCTATGGCAGACATGTCCACTAGTCAGAGGAGAAGAAGATGAGTGCTACAAAGCAACGAGCACTACACTTTGGTGAATTTGTTTTGTTTTAATAATATTTCTGCTGACAATCTTATACACTAGTGAAAAAGAAGGAAAAATAAGGACAAAAGGGGAACAAGGGGGTCGGGAGCTCAAGAGGGAGACAAGAGCCAAGCCAGCTCGGTGAGCTACTTGGTAAGCTAGTGGGGAGTGAGGGGCACCAAGTTTACAAAAGGGCTTGGTCAAGTTGTTCAAATGGTGCACCGAGATGGGCGAGTCGGTGTGGGAGACCAAGTTGTGGGTGCCCGCCAGTGGGAGTGTTACCGAGTCAATGGTTGAATGCGGAGGATGAGGGGTAACCATTGGAAGGCCATGTGTTGAGGTGAGATGGCGGTGAAGAGGTTGAGGCACTTTGGGTGGCTAGAGCGAGACCGAGTTGTCAAATAGGACACGTCAAGGCCGACGAGGAGATGAATGTCGGGTCAGAGCAAAGCACCAAGTAGAATGCGATGCGTGGAAGAAACTCTAATTAGCCGGTGGGAAAAGTCCATGTTTCAAAGAGCGACAGAGTGGATCACGGGCGAGCAAAAAAATAGACCGTAACGAGGTCGACAATAATAGGCGAGAATGGAGCAACGAGATCAACAAATGACCCACAAGCCAAGGACGAAGAGTCAGAACTCCAGGCTGAGCTGGGATGCAACACACTAATGTGGAGGGTCAGGCCAGGTAGAACCTTTGAACAAGGAGCCCAACATGGAATGCAAAGCACGAATAAGTGAGCTAGCGAGGCCAAACAAAGACTATCGAGTCGACCCATTAAGAAGCACATATCAAACTCGGGAAACAATGGATTCAGTACGAAGGCCAAGCAAAGCAAACCCGTATTGTCAAACCTAATACACAAGCGGTCCAAGACAATGTGAAACCCAACGAACAGCCACCACGAACCTATTTACAGAGAAAACCTAGCAGATTTGACTAGGAAACAAAGGTGCGAGGCGAGTTACAGGAGGGCCAAGATGGGGCGATCAAGGCGGCCTTAAGCAGCTCCAAAACACCACAAAACACTCACAAAACTTGCATAGAAAACCAAATCTGCAACCTGAGAAATGTAACCAGAACCGGAAAAACATGCATGCAACCCTAGAGACCTCTAGAACACACATGTAATGCCGTAAAAATAGTGAACCCAAAAACACGAACTACAAACACAAATACACCCAAACAAGAGGTATGAAAGCCCCAAAATCAATGCACTTTGAGCGCACAATGGAATATCCATTACAACACATGCAAAAAAAAATTGTTTATCACGCCGGAAAGCCGGGAAACACACGAGAAACGCCGAGGAGTGCACAGATTTGTCAAATGTGGCTCTAATACCATGAAGGAGGGTTCGAAAACCTAAAACGCAAGGATCACAAGGGACGATGCAAACATCCATGGATGTGTGAACGATAGCGTGAAGAGATCTTGAGGGGAGTGAGCATCAACCGAAAGTGCATGCAAAGAATCAACAAATGGGCAGAACCTCGTTAAGCCACAAACTCTCTCTATCTCATAGATAGGAAATGGTGTACAAATAAGAGGTGTTGAGTAACCCCAATGCTGCAATCATGACAACTACAGTGGCGAGGGGGAGTTACATTCCTAGAATAAAAAATTAACTCCTAATGATGCATATGACGCACTGATGCGTAAGAGAATCCCATGATGACCCATAAGTGACACATAGACCTACGATCTCACCTAAGTGAAATGACTCACTCGATGATGTGGAATCGTGACTCACACCAACAGTTATGGAAGTGGATGATATGCAGAGATAGATGAGGGTCGTTAGACAGTATTTCATGGGGACTCAAGTTCCTGTCGAGGCCCATATTAGCATAGATGTTATTCTGAGATCAAGGGTTTCGCGATTATAGAAGTTTACTTGTCATGCTGATAGCATCATCGATTGCAGTAGAGGGTGGTGGCCTAGGAATCTTATATAAGATGTATGATATCTGCCGGTGGTTAGAGGAGGAGAGTACTAGGTATGCTTGGGCACGATGCGTGTACACCCACCTGTATAGGGATTTATACAGATTTACACAAGAAGAGCATAGTGGTGGTGTTGAAGCTACGACATTGTTGCATGTATGGGCCTATGAGCATATTGCATTATTAAGGCGAGGTTGTGGAGCTCGTGGAGATTAGGAAAGGCAAGATATATTTTCTAGGAGATGGGTAGGTGTATGTGGTAGGAGGATGGATACTAATGCCTATAGAGTGATGGTAGATCGATGGGGTCGAGGGCAGGTCATATGGAGGCCATACCAAGGCTACAAAGGATGGCCAGAGGATGCAATAGAGAGCTACGATGCATACGATGAACAAGTTATTTCATGTTGAGTGGCTTTCACAACAGTTTGGCATGGCCTAGGATGTGCCCCTAGAGCCATATATATGGTTGAGAGCTATTAGGGTGCCGTGGAGGGTAGGATCAAGACTAGGGCCCACAGGAGAGAAGCTAGTGCCTCCAGGGCCATATGAGGTTGATGTGGCTATAGATTTGATAGACATGGATGATGTAGAGTGCACCGAGGCATATTATACATGGTGGGCATCGTATCGGTGGGTATGTTTGTTGTCAGTCCTTACGAAAGTGACGCGAGCACCTTTGCCAAGAGGAGGAGGAGAGGGAAAGCACCTGACCCCGATGGCGTATCGCGGAAATAACAAAGTGTAAGTATTTGTATAGTTATGTTGTATGATTTGTTATTTGGTTGTGTAATGGTCATGGTTGTCTAATGTATTGTTATTATGGATGTAGGTGATGTGTATTGGTCATTAATTGTGGACACATCTATCCTCACATTAACATGGAATGTGCTCACCGATATACTCGCGGGTGGAGGCATGTTAGAGCGTGTAGACGATATTACGGGTGAGCATGCCCATTTGTTTGATCTAGTTGTGATCGCAGCAACGACATGTACCATATTACTAAGTGAGAGAGATGAGGCATGCAAGGAGACACGGTGAGCTAGAGAGGCTACAGGTGGTGGTCCTCTAGCACATGATGTATTTACACGTATTGTTGAGTTATAGAGATGCTTTGTAGAGCAATCGATAGATGTGACACTCACTGCGTGGGCAAGTAGAGAGGTATAGACGTCGTGACCAGCAACACAAAGTTAATGGCGAGGCTTCAACTTCTAGAGCTCTTGCACTTGCAGAGATAGTGATAAGCGATGATGAGATATGATATGTATTGATGTAGAGGAATTACCCCTCGGTGATGAGATGTTTTGTATGATTGTGAACGATATATATAAATGGATTTATTGGCATATGATCATTGTATTTTTTTATTGATGTGATGATGTGATGATGATGTATTGATTCATTGATTATTGTTACGATGTGTGATATGTAATGTGTTGAATATTGTTTGTGTTTGTTGAATTGATTCATAATATACATTGTTGATGTTAACTAAGGAAATAATTGATGATTAATGTGATTATGGATAGATAGATGGATATGATGAGGGATGACGTATGTAATGTAATTGTGTGAAGTTAAATTGTATGTATGAATACAATTGTGATGAATGATAGAGTAAAAATGAATGATTTATAAAAAAATGTATGAGATGATTGTAATAACATGGTGAAGTGTATGGTAGTATGACAAAGATGAGGGGAGAAGATAGTGATGCCCCCGATTATGTCTAAATGATGAGGTTCATTTAGATAAGACCCCTCAACAGTCAAGAATGAACCATAAAGCAAGAGTGTGTCATCGGGAAATGATTCAATAATGTGCACTAGATGAATCGAGAAAGCACGTGAAGAGAGGTTCTTATTGTAACATATCCCTCAACAGTCATGTAAGAACCGTAAGAACACGAGTGTGTCATTGGGGGGTAAGGTGATAGAAATCACCTACCAAAGACCAAATCGAATGAAGCGGTGGAAGCATGTGGAATGAAAGCAAAATGAGTGTAGGAACCAAACTGAATGTCATGTGGAGCAGTGCCAATGATGGGTGAAATGACAATGGGAAACGTAAATGTCGAGGGTTGTGGAAACCAATGTGTAGCATAGTATTGTGTTGCGAGATGAGATGGTGCAGCGATGGATGGATGTGATGGAGAGCGCACATGAGTAACAACCTACAGTGGTGGATGAAAAATGACCTTAGAACTAGATGAAGGAGATAACTCAACTAGAGTAACAACACGCCTACGAGGGAGAGGAGATATAGACTACTCACGTGAGTGAGAACCAAAGGAAATGACGCCTTATCTTCTAATTGTTGTAAGCGATCATGAAGGGCATAACAATCATTGTCCCTATGGCCATTAATATGGTGATAGTTATAGTAAGGTCTATCACGTTGGTGTTACAAGCGATGTAGTGGATGGTGTTGATTAGAAGGAAGGTGAAGCAAGCATCTATTAAGAAATGCAAGCAACACCTCATGAGGTCTAGCGTGATGAGATAAATGTAATGTTCCTTGCGAAATAGGTGTAGAATTCAGGTTGTAGCTCCGAGGCGGAGTAGGAGATGGTGGATGTGTATGTAATGGAGTAGACTAAATTTGCTTGCAAGGTGGAGGAGATGGAGACCATGTAGGATGCATAACGATGGGAGAGGAGAAGAACTAGATGATGTAGCAAAGTATTAGTAATAGGAGGACGATCTATAGCGTGCATGGGCCGAGATCTTGTTCTAAGTTAATGACCTTATAACGTAAAAGCGTGAATGATTCACATGTATCATATTACAATCGTTGTTTAAAGGCAAGATTCAAAGGTGACAGAAGATAAATTACTTCTCTAAGTCAATAGGCTAGAAAATTCGCTGGTGCATGCAAGAATTAAATCATAGAATGTAATCAATGATAGGTTATGTTTTGAACTGATGTATATTAGGTAAATTATCATATGTAACTCTAGGGCCATTGTTGACTATGAATCGGCGAAGAAAATCTTCTTCCATCTCAAAATAGGTGTTGATAGATCCAAAGGGAAGATGTGTGTACCATTGAGAGTGCCATATGTGAGCCTTTGGCGAAAGGCTTTTAATGTGATTGATCATTAGAATATGAAGCCATAGCCATACGGTAATTCTTGAGATGCAAGTATGTATTTCTAGTACCATCAAAACATGAAAATGTAGGCATAACAAAATCCTTAGGAAATGCCCTAGTTGTGAATATTTTTGGGAATAGGATTGTCATGCAATGAATTATTATCAATGGAAGCATAATAGGCCTTGCTTTCTAATGTAAGAGATTGGACCTGAGACTGTAAGTGACCAACAACATGCATGAGGGACAAGATATCTTGTGAAGGAATAGTAGAGGATGGAAATAATGTGTTAAGTGGTTGTAATTTGCCATTATGAGTAATCATAGGAATATCAAGAGGAGATATAGGAGATTCTGATGCTAAGGGCACACTAGAAGGTGGTTTGAAGGAGTAATAGGTGGCGAAGGACATGGAACATCCATAGAAGCAATAGGACTAGCATTAGAAACATCCCTAGGAGATGAAGTGATAGATGGAGATGATGTGATAGGAGGAGATGAACTAATAGATGAAGATGAAGCATGCATGTTATTAGATACAATCTCAAAAGAAGATGACAATAGAGCGAGAGTATTCACACTCAGTAGTATGCAAAGAAGTAGAATCTTGACTATCAAATGTTTCATCGAAATCAAACAAAGATTTAGATAGAAGGATATCATTAAGTGTATCATCGACATAAAATGAAGGAGTAGGAGAACTAGTATGTGATGCATTATGAGAAGAATTTTCAAAAATAGGAGTAGGAGAACTAATATGTGATGCATCAAGGGCTACTGATACAAATGAAGGCATTTAGGATTGGTTGCAAGGCACCTTGTCCATGGGGAAGCCATTTTCTAGCCCACGGAGAAGCTTGACTTCATGGTTGAGATGTTGCCCCAACTTACACAAAGTGGGTCGAGGAGATAGAGGCCTACGAACTTAGTTTCGTGGATCCTTGTTAATGGGTAAGTCCTACACCATCATCCGGTAATTTCCTCTTCACTCCATGCAAAGCAGCACCATCTCAACTAAATCTTCAATTTCCAAGTTTTCCATCTATTTTCCCAAGTGTTGGTTTCTCTTCTACATCCCCTAGTCTTCAATCTCACCTCAACTCTTCTACCCTTTTCCCCTCCAAAGCCAAGTTCCCCACAAGAGCCAAAGGCAATGCCTTCCCCTCCACCACAAACAAGTAAACAACTAGTGGAGACCCTATCCACTACTCGTCCTACTCCCCCAATTTCATGTCAAGGAGATAGTCCAAAACCAAGTCAAGGAGAATAGCAAGCAGAGGAACCCAACAGAGAAGAAATGATAGAAAATCTGAAGAGTTGGGCTACTAGATTTGAGTTTATAGAGATTCCCTTATTGGCTAAACCTATAGAGGAGGCTAAGGTCAATCCACAAGTGGTGGAAGCTTCAGCTATAGCACAAGCATGGGAAAAATAAGCTACTCCAAATCCAAAATAAGAGAAGTGCATTCCAGCTATGGAGGAATACCATACAGTTCCAGAGGCTACAAGTGTGAAGCAAGCCACAAAATAACCTTCAGTTCTTCCTCCCACTTCATCCCTTTCAATCTCTAATGTTGAAGAAGAGTTTGACCTTTCAAACTTCATGTTTGAGGATGAAGGGAACCATGGTGAGCAAGTTGGAGATCAGGAGGACACCATGGAGGAGGTTGAGCACACACAGCAAGACAACGAGGAGGAAAATTATTTGTCAGAATTGGAAGAGTGCTTTGATGGAGAGGAGCCTAAGGATATTACATCATTTTATCCTCCATCATCCACCTTCCAAGAACGTGAGTCTACTACCATGGAGGAGAGCATTCAATCGTAGCAACTTGTGTCTCACAAAGCAGCCCTCTAGAACTAAGGTTGGAAGATATAAGTCTTTCATGTTCTTCAAAGGAGGAAGAGAAAGGGCAAGAGGATGTCATCATCCCTCTCACACCATCCATCCAGGAAGGTTAGAAAAAATACTCCACTCTTGGAGCTGAAGTTCAGAGCAAGGGGCACATTCAAAGGACCAGATCATGCCCAATAAGGTACTTGGCTTCATTGGAGCCAAGGGAGAAGCCAAAAGCAATCATGTCCACTCTAGGGCATGAGGATGAGTATCAAAGCACCAAGGATCACCATCAACACCTCCGGAGTCTAATGTCAATTAGCTTGAGGAGGTATCTTTGATCGATGTTGATACCCGATGATTTGGGTAAAAGGTTGGCCTCTTGTCGGTTTTCACTCATCCAAGCAGCCATATTCAGTGTCAAATCATATACATGGCCACATTTTCTAAGAAAGGGAATCTATTTCTCTCTGCCTGCCATGGCGAGCTTTGTTTAGCTTTTCTTTATTAGGGTTAGCGTATGTTAGTTTAGATTTTCTTTCGGTAGAAGAAGTGCCTTGCACACTCTGCATATCTCACTTCGGATATGTATGATTTTCTCGATTTTGTACATAGTGTGTTGTTGTGTTTTGGTTCTCCAAGGTTGTATCACTATGTGGTTTAGTATGCCTATAGTCCATTTCAGGGGACAAATAAAAGCCCAGTCGATACAATTTTCTACTCTCAAAAACCCCATTCCAAATATTTTCTTATGAAAATTGAGAGTGCGGACGCGCAAGCGTGCTCAAGGTCAGGTAGAACATAGAAAATGCAGGAAATTGGAGAGTCCATTTTGAAAAAAGGGTCAAGATCTGACCTATTAATTGTGACTTCATGTCCAATGGATGCAACAAGGCTATTGGTCCCTTCATCTAGCAGGCAGATGTCCCCGTGAGTCACCAAACTATTATCACAAATTTCCCCCCCGTAAATTTTGTTAAACACGACCCCACACATGAGGAAATCATGAGGGTTGTTTTAGTCCAAAGGCTCACATTTGAATCCAACAAATAAGGGGTAGGCGAGCTCGACTCAAGTAAAGAGCAGGGTCGACAAAGGAGGCCAACGGCATCAAAAGAGTCTAGAGGTGACCAAAAGACTCAAAGAAGGTGGGGGAAAGACTCAGAGTTTTTGGACTTCGCTTCATACGAGTTGGCTCAAGGAAAAACAAATAGACTCGTGGGAGGAAGCCACACGTCGGCTCGGCACAATTCTAAAGATGCACCCAAAGTGGGGACTCCAAACAAGTGCCATCCCACCATGCGTCCATGATCCGGAGGGAGTCTCATCGGTAGTTAAAAAGTTTCGGTCGGCGAAAGCCTCTACGTGTCGATAGGTGCACCTTTGAAGATCGAGGATGAACAGGGTCTCCAAATTAGCGTAGGCCATCCACATGTCTAGGGCCCCATAGAAGTCAAATAGGCATTGGGCCCAAATCGGTTAAGTATAAAAGGATCTGGCGGAGGCCTCCACATGTCTCATCAGCGTAACACCAAGCACAGGGTCTATAGAGTGGGACTCAAACAAGCACCAAGCCTCCATGTGTCCCAGGTCAAAAGGGGAGACATAACGAGCCCAAAACAACTAAGTATATAGAAACAAATGACAAGTTGCCACGTGTCTCATCATCAATGAAATTCAAAGGCGCGATGCAAAATGGAGAATCGAGATGAGTGCGAGACCTTCCACGTGTCCCGAGTGCTCAAAATGGTGCAAGCTCAAATCGCTAAGTACAAAAGGTAAGCAAAAAGAAGCCACATGGGTCAATGCATGGTGTTGAGTCCCACTTTTTGTCCCAAAACACGAGTGAGGGGTGTGTTTGGGCAAGAATAGGATTAGTTCGTGTGAACACTCCTTCGCACGAACCACATTCGTGTGAACGGACACGTCAGTCACTTTTTATGCCACGTGTGGCATTAAACATGGTTCGTGTGAACGGGGTTCGAGCGAAGGGTGTTTGCGTGAACACCCCTGTTTATATATTGGAGGTGATGCGGAGGAAATCACTTTTCCTCTGCCCCGCCTCCTTCGCGTGAACTTTGGATAGAGCACCGACCAGACAAGTGACTAGACCAACGGTGACCACTGTTAAAGGAGACTGTGTACAAGCCCACCAAGTGAGTTTGAAGGAGACTAGTGTGGCCACTGACAATGACCCCACAAGAGCAGACTAGATCGAGCCGAAAAATGCCCAACAAGCCCACTAGTGTGGCCACTGAGGAGTGAGGAGGCCAGTCGACGAGCACTCGGGTATGCATTAGCTTGTTTTTTTGGTGAAAATGGAGGATCCCATGGATTTGGGTATAAAATAAATGAAACCCTAGTTTTTATATGCAAAACCCTAGTAAATTGCAAACGTTTTTTTGTGTAATCGTTTTTAAGAGAGCTCTGTTTGTGTTTTTTCTTTGATCTACCTCTACATTGTAATATATGCTCGTTTTTTGCAAAACCCCTATTGTGAAGACTGTTTTTTGTACAACCCCAAAATCTCTTCTTTCATGACCAAGCTTAAAAAATATTAAATCTCTCTCATGAAGACTATAATTTCTAATATATTAAATTTAAAATATACCTTTTGTAGAATAATGGTGTTGTGAAAACCTTAATTTCATTGTAATGATATATTAAATTTAAATACGTATAAAATAGTTTAAAATATCATCTGTATTTTAAATCATATGTTGGTTCATACAAAATTGCATATCAAAGTTGTTCTTGAGAAACTATATTAAATTTAATATTGGTTATTAGATTATAGTACCTGAAATTTGGCCAAAGCACTTGGTAATATGGAAACTTAGACTGCATGTGTCTGTATAAATTTATAGCATGTATTTCCTATATAGATAACTTATTTATAATATTAAATAAAATTCTTAGAGAGATAGATATGTAAAGTATTAATAACATCGCAAAAAACAACATACATATATTGGTATTAATGAAGGAATAACTAGTATGTCCTAAATTTTGCATTTAATTACTTTTTTGAAAGTGACCATGAAAGAAATCATGAAAAAAACATACACATTACTCATGTAGTATAAATAAATCATTTAATTTTTATAAAGTATATAGTGTCAATAAACGTAATCAAACAATGTCATCAGTGAGTAAAACACATAACATATATGGTATAAAATATGTGTCACAATGTATAAGTCAGTACAAGGCATCATGCAAGTGAATCTTGATTTTCCAATGGATAAGAGTGTGAAAAATATGTGGCTTGTTAAATTATCAGTGTGATATTCCCCCACTAAAGGCATGCCCACAATTGTAGAAGAGGATTCCCCTAGGTATAATACATGTATAAATAAAGATAGAGGAAAACTTTCAAATGTGATAGATTTTCCATTTACCTCATAAACATTCTCATTTATCTTTTTCACAATCTTACACAGACTAATCTTCTTATAATCTAGTTTGTTGTATGTTCCTTGCATAAATATCTCTTTTCTCAGATATATCATCACTAAATATCCTTCCTCAAATACCTTTTTCCTTCTTGTTACGTTTGTTTCTGCCTTATACTTTTCATTACTTTCATGTACCTTCATCCTTCTTTCATATTGTACATGAGGGACATTCTTTGCAAATGTCTCTGCATCATCACCAATCCAATTTGCGATTGGTAACTACAAAAGTATTAAAAAAACTTAGATTGTCTACCATTAAAATGGAATGGTGACTTTCTTTTTGACATAATCACCAAACTATTATATGAAAAATCAATTATGGCTATGCCAAGTCCCATAACTCATCATTCTCTGCAAAAATGCATCTCAAAAAATTTCCCAACCTCTTATTTACTACCTACGTGTTCCCATATACCTACATGTTCCTATTATAGAGTTAATCGGAAATAAAGACATAACTCTTGATTAAGCTATATATACATGTCACCTCTATGTACATTGTATTCTAATTTTACATTTTCTATCAGAGGTTTAATATATAAATTGTTGACCATTTGGATAATGTTTCATTTTTTGGTGTGTGTTCTATATTATAGAGGTCTCTTTCCTAATAATTCACCATTTCTACATTGTATAAGAGCATGCCTCCACAGGTAGACATTGTTAATTTTTGGAGTTTCAAAGAGTTAAATATTTCCACACAAATTCCTAAGACCGTAATCATATTTTTTGAGCCAATCCACCTTTTGGGTTTTCCAAATTATCCACTTCGTATTTTTTTGTTTGAGCCAAAATTAAAAATTTAGGGTCTTTTTTATTTTCATTTCAAAAAAATATTTAAAGGGTCACCATGTATTTTTCTTGAAAAGTATTTGAGAAATTATGGTTAAATTTTTCAAAATGTTATGCCTTATGGTTTATTTTTTGATGTTTTAGAATTCAAATAGGACATAGGAACAAGTAGTTGAATAATGGATATTTTGTAATGTTTCTCAAAATGAAGGTCAAATCATATGTCATTAGATTTGGCATCTTGAGATATTTTTGAAAAGTCGACATATGCCAATTTACCCCAATGAGGTATGTGTGGTAATAATTTTAAGGAGTTGGGACATGTTAAGGGGTTAATTTGGTGATGGAACTATTCACCAAACCCCTTTTTCTGACCCCTTGATGAATTCACTAATGCAAAAATTCAAACATAAACAATAAACTGCATACAAAAGAGTATTGAGAAGAAAAGAGGAAATTCTATTATTTGTTATCCCATTAGAAATACATAAGATTTTTAGATTAACACCAAAAATAAAATGTTAAGTTTTCATGCACAACTATATATGTCAATTAAAGAAAAACTATTAAAGGAAAAAATCTATCCTATCTAGTTAACAAAAATCACTTTTTTTAGCAACTCATATTTCTTATCATTTTTTGCATACACTCTTAGATAGGCCTAAAAATTATCCCTTATATTGTACATGTATAAATAGAGATAGAGAATGACTTACAACTCCAATTCACGCTCACATACAAAAATATTGAATCTAAAAAATAGTAAAAAATAAAATAAAATGTAATGTTCGACCCTTAGAATGGTCAATTTTGGTGTTGAAAAAGGTTTACAATTTGACCCTAATTTTATTTTACCAATTATCATTAAATAGAAACATTTGAGATCTTTTTTTATAAAAAAATTGGATTAGTAAAATTTCTAAATAAAAATATATGACCTCTGTAACATAGGCCATCACATCTGCGCTCCGCGATTGCTCCGCTTGCTCCATGATCGCTCCGAGATTGCTCCGCGATGCCCCATTCGCGGCTATTCCATGGTTTCTACGCGGGCTTCATCTAAAAAAAGGGTTCGAGGAGGCACGAGCATTGCCAGAGGTTCGCCCCTCTCAGAAATTCGAAATGAGGTCCCTATTAATGGCGGCGAGAAACCAGTGGTATCTGTGGGAGGCGGATGCAAAAATGTAGAGGAAAATAAAGCACCAATCTCATGGATTGGTATGGCTTTCAATACTAACCAAGACCCCCATATCAAAACAGGGGTGTTCACTCATGGGACAGGTAAAGATGGTTCAGTCAAAGATTCATTATCTCCTTTAAAACTCAATACTGGTAACTGCAGGTTGCAAGAGACTAAGAGTGGATCTGGTGATGGAGGAAGAGGTACAGGGGTAAGCCAGAACCAGGACAAACTAAACAGCAACAATAGGTCCGGATCTTATGCTTCAGCGGTCTCCAAACAGAAGGAGAATGTCAGAAATGAGCTCTTAAAACCCTCCCAGGAGGTCCCGACGCTGAAAATCGAAGAGGATTTACTTCTAAAGGTTCTTAAGGAGGAGGAAAATCTCTCCCAACTGGGGCTCATATGCAGATTTCACAAATTTTGGCCTAAGCTTTCTCAGCTTCATGACTGGATAGCCCAGAGATGGAGAGAAAAAATACAAGGTAAGATTGAGCTTTATCCTTGTGCTAAAGCTTACTTCATTCTGTCTTTGAAACCCCTGAAGATAGGGATTTAATTTTTAGTCAACATTGGGTTTGGGGGGAACATGGGCTTATGTCCAAACCATGGTATCCATCTTTCGACCCATTAAAGGAGTCTTTTGATACCTACCCGATTTGGGTTCGTCTACCAGGACTCCCATTGCAGCTTTGGAACAGATCTTGTCTCATTGCTATAGGGGATACTTTAGGCTCATGTGTAGCAGTCGATGATAAGACCTCCATTCAAACCCATACTACTTATGCTCGAATCCTGGTTGATCTCGATACCTCCAAATGTTTACCAGCAGAAATCAATCTACAGATTGGAGCCAGGCTCTGGGTGCAGAGGATAGACTATGAGAGACTTGCCTTCAGATGTAGGCGTTGCTTCCAAACTGGTCATGTTACAGATGACTGTGAACACTCCAAACGTAAGACCAAAACATCTCGGTGGAGGGATTCTCTACCTGAACATCTTACAATCGACTCAGATCCGGCTAAGGAATCGAGTGCCCCCCTGCAAGCTAACTCACCCATCATGGTTGATTCACAGACCAATACAGAGAAGCCTCCAGATTATTCTTTACAGGCTGCTGATTCAGTGATTAAAGATATTCCGACCTCCCATTTGGGTCACTCCCCATCAAACCTATTGCAGTTTTTCCGACTGTAGTGGATGTGGGAAATCAGGAATGGACAGTGGTGGATCGGAAAAAGAAGGGTAATGCCAAATCTAAATCCCCCACCATATCGGACAAGATTTGATTCTTGTCTTTTTGGGCGCTATTATTGCTACATTTTGGCATATGGCTCGCAACTACTGCACGATTCTTTAAAGCAAATTGTGTTGTTGTTTTGTTCTTTGCTTTGTTGCACAAATTTGGTTTGCTTTTGCTGGTTCCTTCCTTGACAGTTTTTGTTGGGCTCTTTTGTGATGATCGTCTGGATGTTTTCTCCGTTAGTGGTCGGCCGGAGTACATTGTTATCATTTTTGTGGCCGGACCACTGCGTGTTTGCTGTTTGATCACTGTCCAGCAGGTGTTTATTTGTTGTTGTGTTGCTGCTGGTTGTTTCTTTGCAGACTGCGTTCTGCACTTGGTCCTTATTGTTATATCAGGATGTTGATCCTTTTTTTCGAGCTTTATTTTCCTATTCTGGCTTCCACGAGCCTTGCTGTACAAGGGTATAGTCCCTTTCAAAAAACTATTTGCCAATAATAAAAAAACATAGGCCATCACATCATTATCCCTTTCTTGAAAAGAACTCAACTTTTACAAGTTGTTTTGATTAAACTTTTTTCATTTTTAGTTGGTAATATTCTTTAATTCTCACTTTTAAATCCAAGTGATATCTTTTTGTTTTAATCCTTCCTACCATACTATATACTTTTTGTAACTTCCTTGCATGGTATGCACTAGTTTCTTATCCAAAACCTGCAATATCTTTTCTTTCTTTTTCCTTGGAACCTTTTGCCTCCAATCCAGTAATTCTTCTTCTTCCCCTTCATTATACCTTCCATGAAATACATATAAATATAAATAATCAAATACTAGATAAATATCAAAATTATATGACATATTTACCATTTACCTCATAATAATTTTCATTTATCTTCTTCACAATTTTACATAGAATAATATTCTTTACATAAGACTAATTAATGTTGTGAATCATTTATGTATCCATGGAAGCGTATAATTGACATTACTTGTAACTAACTTGTGTATAACATGTAAGACAAAGTGCATACGGAAGTGGGATTTATCAAATGATAAAAAAATATTTGATTCTATGTCATGACAAAGCAAGTCACATATACCTGTCCTAGTTTTGGATTTTTGTAATATTTGAATGTTTTTGGATTATTGGAATGTGTGTGTGTGTGTGTGTGTGTGTGTGTGTGTGTGTGTGTGTGTGTGTGTGTGTGTGTGTTGTGTGTGTGTGTGTGTGTGTGTGTTTTGGATTTTGAATAAATACATATAATGAACTTCAGATGCCAAGGGAAATGAGTCATAAACTAAAAAAATGGAATAATAAATGGCTTTTAGTAAATGGGTTTGAGGTTAACTAATAATGCTTCAACAATCACATTAAACGTGTATATGTGTTGCATGTTTGTGCAATTGATTATTATTCGTAGTAGTTAGAGGATTATGAGTGTAGAGATATTTTTGATTTACTCGAAATGGTATTTCCTTTATGTTATAATCATTACAATGTCCCAATACCATATTAAGTTTATTTTCAATTTATAGGATTAGTTTATGAATTATTTTCTCATATTTACCTAAACCATGGCCATTGTATCCCAATTTTTTTAGTCTTGAATCTAAATCCATATTTTTTTAATGAAGTTTATGTGGTTATAGGATGGATTCTTGTGCTATTATCATTGCAAGAATTATTGATAAGATATTTTTTCTTTTTCCTTATTAATTGATGCTCATGGTCATCTTTACTCTTTGGTAGTGTAATATAGTTGACTAACATCAAGTTATCTAGCTCATGTCCATATGTCTCTACACCTATATAAGGGAAATTGGGATTACACCATTTCTCATTGATATGATAACCTTATTTTTCATATTTTTGAGTTTAATATTTTGTGTATTGGTTACTTCAACATTAGACTTGTTGTGTTTCCCCACTTCGTAGGCATGTATTCGTTAAATCATTATTTCTTACATAAGGTGCTTAGTGGTTGATTGGGGTGTATTAGATAGTGGTATAATTTTTTTATGGTCTTAGTCATGGCACAAAACTTGAATGGACTATCATTTCTAGGAAATATATACACCATGTCACTAAGAAAGTATTTTAAACATATAGGCATAATAGAAGGCACACTATTCATATCATGAGATTATAATTTGAGTTGTAGACATGGCCTCTAATTTTTTGCAAAACATTTTTGGCCCCAATATTATGTCTAACATAAATTGACTTAAATTTTTATTGAAAATATCAAATTCTATAATTTGTGTGTTAGAATAAGTATGATCCTTAGTATCAATTCCGTTTACTAAGAGAAACATGATATTACATATTAACAATTATATGTTTTACCATTTTGTTGAATATTTTTTCTTTAAAGGAAGTCGTCTTGATCAAATGAAATGGTATTTTCGAATCCACTCAATGTGTTGACAATATATTAGAAATATGTCATCTTGTCATCACTTTGTAAAGTAGTTTCATTCAAAGTTTATAGAGAATATTCTTGTATACAATTTAGCTCATTGAATCTAATCCTACATGAAAATTTTGGTCTAGGTATTCCTAAGTTGATATATGATATCATAGCCTTTAGGTTATTATGTAGTTTCCTAATTACGTGCACCAAAATTTATTGTGTGATGTTGTGTAGGAACTCAACAATATGTGCAATATGTTTCTTGCATTTGATTAGATGGGAAATTTTGTAATTTATGTGATTTGTAATTTATGTAATTTATGTGATTTTGTAATTTTGTAATTTTTTGTAATTTATTTTCTATATTATTTGCATTGAAGCTTGAAAATCATATTTCTGTTTTCATTAATATAGGAGAATATCTTAGGAATTTTTTTAATTAAAAGTACTATTAATTGAATTTTACTTTCATTTTTTTACAGTCATGGCTTCTTCCGCTCCTAATTTGTTTGAGAGGACCGATTTAGAGATTGCAAAATTGCAATCTATTCTCCAAAATCCAACTACAATTGGGCAATATAAAGCCCATTGTGAAAAAATATTGGTTGATCTTCGTAGAATAGAGACAAGTTTGAAAACATATAATCCATTTGATTCTAAATCAATAAAAAAATTTATGGATTCACTAAAATCAAGTGTCTCAGGAGATGTAGGTTATAATGAGATTACATCACGACTTTCCGATAAGGAAGTCATTAAGAGGTCTTGTTGGAGTTTTTATGTAGACAAACGGAAAATAAGGGCATATTATGTAAACAAATGTTCATGTCCCCTATGTGCCCCTTTGATTTATCCTAGATTTGTGGCCTCTCAAGGCCAATTTCCGAATAATGACCAATTACTATTATACTTCATAATGATGCTACATGTTGAGGTTCACTTAAACCTAAAGGTGAACTATTTAGACATCCCTAGTTATTTGGGGCAGGGGCGTGGCCGTATTAGCCATAGGGAGGCATATAGAAAGGAGGGAGCTCCTATAGTTGTTGACGTGCGGCAGCTTGTACCAAGGCCACAACCATTCTTATCAGGCTTTTAGGATGTCACAACACCTGTCGTTATGACTACACATGAGGCTACTATCGAGGGTCTTGTTGGCATTGCTCGCGAGACCCAATTGATCTCTTCTGACCGTGTGGGTCAGTACCTTCAGAGACACGATACTAGCAGTGGAGGTGCTAGTAGCAGCAGTGATGCACGCAGCGAGGTATATGCTCGTGCATCTTTGATTTCCTAGATGACTTTGAGCTAGTTACAGATCCCGCTCACACGTCGGCTAGGGCGCATCATGGATGTTGACTTGTTGTGTGCATATGAGGTGATTTCACGGCATTGCAGCATTCCACTATCGGGGTTTTAGATTTTATAGAGCAGAGTGGGAGTGTATCTTCTAGTCAGGGTACTACTGTTGTTGCTACAGATAGACTTCTTGTTACTGAGATCGTCACACCTAATGTTTAGCACATTTCTGTTCCAGTGTGTGAAAATTAAACCTTTAATATAATTAAAATTTATTTTAATTGATCATTACTTTACAATTTATTAATATTAAAATTAAACATGTACTTCTGTGTTTAGGCTTCTGCTCCAGTGTGTGGAGCTTCACAACCCACACCATCTACCCATGTCACATACACACAACTCTTGACTGAGCACAACATGGATCTCGATGTTCCGGGCCTGAGTCAACTTGGCTCACTTGGCGACATATTTGTTGGTGTTGAGGTCGTGGATGACAATCCCATACATTTGGAGACACGTTCCGCAGAGGTATAAATACATGTGTTTTAATATAATTAATATTTAATCTAAATTGAAATGTTAGAAATTAATGAACTTTATTCAAAAAACTTATTTATCAACTTCTTACATTTTATTTATTTTGTTTCACAGGGATCTATGGGACAAAGATCTACACATAGCGTAGATACTCCCAACATCCGCCCAGGGACAGATACTGAGGTAATCAATTGTACATATCTGTTATATGATGTATTGAATTAATCAAGAAATTGTTGTAGAATTTTTTTTATATATTTTAATATATGGTACATGCTATATATAGTTTATGACATGTATATTCCTTTTTTAACATCGAGGTGCAAAGCAGAGCGTAGTGAGGGGTCCGCACTCGCCCTAGTGCATGGAGGAGACTTCAATGATATTTTATAGATTTTAGACATGATTTTAGAGATTTTAGACATGTATATACTCATTAGACATGATTTTAGAGATTTTAGACATGTATATATACTCATACTCATTCTAGACATGATTATTATATTTTGATATATGTCTTAGACACGTGTATTATTAATATATTTTTATGAGTTCCAGTGTATATTTACAATTATGGATGTGAATATAAGACACCCCCTTATCTTTCTTTTTTCTCTTGATGATATCATAATAGGTATAATGATAGATAAGATATTAAATACCCTTCATTTTTGTGATATAACATTGTAAACTTCGTTAAAATTCTATATTGAATCATTTTCAATGCTTAGGTAATTTAGTAATACTTTATGTTACATTAAACATTCCATGGTATAATGGCTTATGTTACTATTTGAATCATATATGATGAAAGTTTAAGTTCAATAGATCATTCAATTAACAACTTGAAATAAGACTCCTAATGACCATTAAGGAAAGAGTATATAAAACTATCCATGTGCTACCAAACTATCAACACAAACAACACCCACCATTAGTATAAGATCATTTTTATTCATGTTTAACATTGAGACAAGTGATCACCCAAGCCTCATTCCAACAAGAAAAACATAGTTTGCAACACTACAAGTGTAGTGCACTAGGTATTTTCATAGTGTACCAGTGATGAAGAACACAATCATGAAAAGTAACCAGTTTAAGATGCATAAGAAAAACCTTATTTTTTATTCACTACTCAGTCTAGATGAAAGAACCTTATTTCCCTCCTATCTCATTCTCTATGACATAATGAATCCTTAATGAATCAACACAATTCCAAGCATATTGAAATATGATAAACTTGTACAGTGATAAGGGTACTCCATATACAACCTTTTGGTTCACAACTAAACAAATAACATATATCAAAAACTATGTACATCTGAATTCCCAACTAACATTTCCACATTAAAAATAATAATGCAACATACATCCACATCATAAATCATGTTTATACCATACATACTTCCATGTAACAACCATATCACAATACTTAAAGTAAACCATAAACCATCTCACAACAAGTAAGAATCACAAGTATTAAACAACTTTATTGTATAGTGGTCTCCATAGTCCCTTCAAGTAGAAAATACAATCCTATAGCTTAATAGTTTATTACCAACAAGGTTTAGTAATTTATTCCATGTCCTTCTATATAATACCAAGTGGCTCTGCTCGTTGTTCAATGACCTGTAAAAATTTTTCATGGTCTTCTACATCTAGTCTCCATTTTTTGCGTTTACTATTTGTAGTCTTCACCTGCTGCAATTATAACCCTGTAGCAATTATGTGATGGGTGTAATGATACACCTTTTTGTCTGTTTGTAATCAACAAAGTGAATCCCACTTTGGAGGGCTTTCACTTGTTGTAAGTATGTTCCCTGCACTACAACCGAGCCAGTATAAAATGTTGTCACTTCACTTGTTATTTCACATGTTAGCTTTGTTCTCTCTTCTGTGCAACACAACAAGTAGTACTCCACTTTCTCAATATTGGCTTCTTCAACAATGAATGCAAATACATCTCCTACAACAAAATTCAAAGAAACATTCAATGATCCATGTATAGTATAAATTATACATATATATTTAATTATCAAATTATACTTGATCCTTTTAAATAAAACATACCTTGTTTAACTAGTCCAGATATGTGGTCATAATCAGTTGAAATTAATGGCACATCTTCAAAACTATCATCATGATCTGATCCATATGTGTCATCCACAACTAAAGGAACTTGCTTCCACTCACCTACATACCCATGTTTTTGACTATTGCACTCTGAATATGATTTGTTCATGCATTCATAACAAAAACAAGAATAATCTCTTGTACAGATTGTCCAGTTATTACTATCCATAGTCATCAAAGAGTGAAAAGACCTAGAATTGGGAATCCTTTCACATCCATACTTTGTCCTTCGATCAATACCTTCATTTAATCATGCTCAAAAGATCAATAAAGTTTAAAACAAACAACAAAAATCAGAATAAAAAAATTTAAAGTTAGTAACTTGTAGTTCACTTAATAAATCACATCAAGATCTACATATCTATGTTTTAAATGTGCATGTACCTATTATCTCCCAAAACACTCTGTGTGGGGTTGAAGCCTATGGGGTTGAAGCATGTGATGTTGAAGCCTATGAGGTTGAAACCTGAACTGTAAAATGTTTCTTACACCATTCAACAACGGTGTGGGCATCAATCAATCGATATCCCTCATAATCAAAGCTTTGTTTCTTTATAGCACATTTGATACATGCACCCACACCATCATGTTCTCCCTTCCCATGACCACTCTCAAAAAAACTCCATAAATGAGGAATTTTGTGATGACGATGATAATGACTAATTGCAAAGAAAGGGCGAGAGGATTTGAATTGTGATGCGCAACCATCCGACCAAACAAAATGTTGATCTATTTGTATTCCTCACTGATGAAGATATTGAAAGAACAAACCAAAACAATGTTGCACAAAGTGGGTGTGATGTTCCTTGTCATCACTTATATAGAAGTGATACTCCTTCTTGATCATTCGCTTCACATATGTACTTTTAACCCCATCCAAATCCAATTGTGCATGCCTATAAAATACTTGAACCATGATAGTAACTTCGTCAATATGATAATATTGTGTTTGAATTTCTTTTGATGAGAAAATGAGTAATTCTCAAAGAAAATCAACCACGGACAATATGGAACCAATAGGGAATGTGTCTCTATTAGTCTTGAATTGTGTAGCCTGCCACTTTGAATAGTGAGAATGTTTGATGTACGGACTAATTAAACTTCAGAAACTTTGCATGAATGTAGCAATGGGGATTTCCTCTTCTACCAAATCCAACCTGGTTGCATCTTTTCCAAGCCTTGTTGAATATTTTATGTATTTGAACCTACAAAATCAATTCATAACATGGACAAATTGTCATGTATTCATTTGCAGTAAACATAAAAATCAAAATAAAATCTAACATCCAAATTTAAAAACATAAATTTATATATATCACCTCTTGCAAGCAACCATTTTAACTGTGTCCAAATCTTCATTTGTTTTTGGCAATAATTTCAAGTCCCCACACTTGTCACAGACACCTTTGATGCAAGTCATACGATCATCGACATGATCATCGGATATCGTGCAAAGAATTGAAGTTATGAATTCACTGACACGTGTAGGTGGGGCATTTTCTTCCCGTAACTTTCTATACACCTAAAAAAACATAGATTTTGAAATACATTAATTTTAAATCACATCTCAAAAATGATATTTAAACAAATTTCAAATATATAGATATAAATGAAAGCACGCCTCAAAATATATATACATGATCTATAAAAATTTTGTACCTGATAGTGATAATCAAACTCAACGTGATAGCGACAACAACATGTGTCAAGGAATTTATCACTCACACATACCAAGGCTTCAAATTTTCAAACATTCATCATCCAATCTTAACATCTGGATTTTATTCTATAAACTTTATGTACATCTCATGTTGAGTTATTTCAAGCCAATGTTTTATATGTTCATCATAGTTATTGCGAGTTATCATGTGTTTTAAAACATCCCTCACATTCGGAGAAGGACGAGTCCTCTCAGTCCAAAAATTAGAAACTATCTTCACAATATTATCCTCTATTTTATCAAAACGTGGATTTCTACACATTAGTGCCCAATTTCCTTCCATAGTAAAGTCATCCAATGTCTTCCTCCTCTTTGCATACCTACTACCGTCTTTCTAGATAAACCCAATGCCTTAGGCAACGGCGGTAACATGACGATTCTTTGTTGTATCTTCACTTACAATTGAAGTTAATATTTCTCTACGAGAAATACTCTTATCAATGAGAAACCTAGTTTTTATACCCAAAGAACTTATTCCTTTAAAAACATTCCCAAAAAATTCTTCTTCTACACGTTTTGAATTTTTCCATCCAAAATCAACACCCAACAATTCTAATGTTTCCCTCATATCAACATGATTCAAGAATGTAACCAACAAATGTGCTCTAAAGAATCGTAGTCAAATTAACAAATTCACCATATATTATCTCTACACTTTTTGTTGTTTTCTTTCATGATAGTGGTTCTTGTTGGGAAAATTCTTTTAATTTTTGTAAATCCATCTTCACCAAGTGTTTCACATTTTTCTTGGGAAGTAATTCCATAACTTTTGTTATCACTTCAACATAATGTTGCGCATCATGATCTATGTCCATAAACATACACATGGGATCCTATCAAAACCCTTGCCTTTACCCAATCTAAAAAACATATTATCATATTTAAACCTTAGAACTAAAAAAATTACGATCTATCAAGGGTTTCTATACATATGTACCAATTTTTGCAGCCTTCTCTCTCTCTCTCTCTCTCTCTCTCTCTCTCTCTCTCTCTCTCTCTCTCTCTCTCTCTCTCTCTCTCTCTCTCTCTCTCTCTCTCTCTCTCTCTCTCTCTCTCTCTCTCTCTTCTCTCTCTCTCTCTCTCTCTCTCTCTCTCTCTCTCTCTCTCTCTCTCTCTCTCTCTCTCTCTCTCTCTCTCTCTCTCTCTCTTCTCTTCTTCCTACGAACAAATCTTCTAGCATTCTTCTTTGCATTCTCTTCCTCGGTATATTTTCGTTTCTCATTCTTTGCATTTCCCATGATTCATCCACTTCAATAATTTTCACCTACACACATAAATCGTGATAGATCTGAATGTCTAAGAGTAAACTCGATACAAAACTATATGTGCATGCAACTCTATTTATATACAAATCTCAGTAGAAATTAGGTTATTTTTAATTTTAGTTTTTATAACTTTAAAACAACTTTTCTAATTTTAATAGAATTTATATTTAATATGTAAAACAACTTTTCTAATTTAATATTACATATTTTTGGTTAAAAACATTTTTTTTTTTTTAAACTTAGTTTAAAACAAAAAAAATGTAAAAAACTAAATTTAAAACATAAAAAACGAACAATATTAAATAAGTAACTTGTAAAACATTAAATTTAGAAGGGGAGATGCAATTGCAAAATATTAAATTTAGAAGGAGACGTTTTGGTGGTGCACAGGGGTGTTCACGCGAACCACTCTGGAGTGGCATCGACGTGGCGCTGGGTGGCACATTTTGGCTCCAAATCCTTTTGGGGATAATTGTGAGCCAAAATCTACCACTCAGGTGCCACATAATTAGGGTAAACGAACTAGTTAAATTACAAAAATTTGACACAAAATTCAGATTTTTATTAGCTTTCTAAAAATGTAATTTTCATTTTTAAAAATCTATTTTGTTATTTATTTTTTAATTTTTACTAACATACGGTATTTTAGGACAATCAATAGTACACAATCAACCAAATTTGAAAAATAGTAGAATATATCAAAAAAATTTGAAAAAATAAAAATTACTATTTATTGAAGTCTTCTTTGTACTTGTGAAAAAAACCTCAATTTCAATATAAATCTTAAATTTTATTGGCATAGACATATGTACACTATTTATTTGAAAATATTTTTACTAAATAATTAATTAAAATATATATATAAGTCAAAAAAAAAAAAAAAAATTGACAAAATCTCAAAATTCAAATCTTAAAAATACATCTAAAATTTCATGGTCAAAAAATAAATTTTCATATAAATAAACCACCCAAGGACAATCATTACTCTTTTATAACATAAGAAACAACGTATGAAAAAAATTAAGAAAAAGACCATATTTTTTACCAATTTTATTTTTTTAAAAATATACATGTATTCTAAACTCTAAACACAACATTTCGTTAGTTTGTGGAATTTCATGAATGTGTACGGTTTTGTGGTTATTACCTTTAGAAAATCAATGAAACTGAAAATTCATGTTTATAAAGGTACAAACCATACCAAAAAGTGGGACATTTTATTGTGCTTTTATGGAGCAACTTCAAAAGTAAAATTCGGAGCGACTTCCCCAAATGTGCGTCGTGCCTCCATGTGTCCAGGGTTAGAATTATGGCCCCGCCAAGCAAAAGGGACTTAGCCAAAATAAAGAAAAAGGAACAAGCTAGCGAAAGGTGCCACGTGTCTCTTCGCGCACTGAAGCGAATCAAAAGGCAATCCCCAAATGAGTGCAAGCTCGCCACGTGTCCCAGATCCCGAAAAGGTAAGAACGGGTGTTGAAAATTCCAAAAGCCCACGAAGACCTCCACGTGTCTCGACCGCTTAACTCCAAAGGTAAAAACGGGCGCTTTCAAACAAGCGTTGAGCCTCCACGTGTCTCTAGTTAGGCACGTGTCTCCGCCAATAGGAAAGACTAAGGAAAAACACAGAGGAGCGGTGGAAGCCGCCACATGTCATTCTGGCGTGATTTCAAGAGCGAAAGGAAGGAGCCGAATCTTCAAGATGCGCGAGGCTGCCACGTGGACCCTGCACAGACAGCACTCTCTTAGATATTGCGCACTCGTGACCCTAATCTTCTGACATGCCCATATCTTTTGACCGAAAACTCGATTTTGGCGGAGAGGACTTTTGGAAAGATCTCAAAGGTGTCGGTTCTCACCGCCTCCATTAATGTTTTTGGCCCGCCATTTTCGAGGCTATCAAATCCCCTACCCGCCGTTATGATGAAAAATGGGGCTCTTTCTTGCCTGCAGGAACAACACGTGAAGGCATGGACTCGCGCAAGAAATCCCATCTTAAAGTAGGTGGAATAAATGCGCTTCCAAATGTGGTTGGCGCAGAGTTTGAACTCTTTCCTCCTCTCTCTCTTATTCTTTTTATATATTGTAATAGAGGGGCATATTTAAACAAATGGTCATTGTTTCTCCTCTCCCCCCTCTCTCTTTCTTCTTTAAGGTAGAATGTGGAGTCTAAGCCTCTCCTCATGGATCTGTAATGGAATTTTCTTGCCTCTTGCCCATTGATGATGTACTTGTGTAAATTTTGGAGCAATGGAATCTGCTTCGTGATGCATTTATCCATCCTTAGCTCATTTTATTGTCTCTTCTTACCTCTCATCGTTACAGGTATACTTTGCATACTCGATGTCATTGCTGCAGTTCCGAAGTCATGCTTAATGGGTTTTGAAGTGGTGTCAGTGTGAAATCTATCTCTGTCCAGGTGCATCTTATCCACCCTCTCCTCTCGCTCACCTCTCTCCACTTCGTGAAGTCGGATCTTTGATTAGCCACTTCTTTTTCTCGGTGTATCACCGCTTAGTGTAGGCTCTCTCTCACTCTCTATCTCTATTTCTCCTTGGAACAGCTTAGATTATAATAGATAGGTTTTGCTCGCACCGGATTAGCTCGTGGTGGTAGTTTAGGAAGCAAGAACCGCTTTCTCCAGAGGTCCAATTCAAGTTCGTAGGTCCCACAAACTGAGAGTTGATCCCATGTTGTGCAATCACACCGAATGCCCCACTTACACATGAGTCCATTCGGGTACTGTGATTCTCGCACTTGCAGTCGCCCATGTGCCATGGTGCCAAGATAATGGGCAATAGATAGATAAGAATGCAAATGTGTGGATGGAATAGAATGAACTCCCCTATCCTATGCAAAGGTGTATGTAGAATAATGGCCCAAATGCAATCCCTTTCTCTATGTAGATAGTTAGCCCTTGATAAGAATATTCTACGCATATAATGGTATGTATGTTGTGTTTATATAGG
Source organism: Taxus wallichiana var. yunnanensis (assembly GCA_018340775.1). Taxonomy (NCBI): domain Eukaryota; kingdom Viridiplantae; phylum Streptophyta; class Pinopsida; order Cupressales; family Taxaceae; genus Taxus; species Taxus wallichiana. Next base: position 926,246,931 of record CM031239.1, on the reverse strand, counting down.
GATCTCTTGTTTGAATTTCAACACTAATGACCCAACATGCTAGACTAGTACCTCAGAGATGAGAGGGAAAACCGGAAAGACCGACCTCAAATGTCAAAAATAAGATCAAACATAAAGAGGAAAGGGGTGTCCAAGATGGAAAAGAGAGCCCGACATTAGTGTCAAGTCTTGGGTGCTAGTGTCTAGAGACAAGTGACGACAAATGAGTGATAACTAACAGACAGGATCCTTGAGACTCCCGACTTAATATGTATATGAGTGATGAATGTGTAAGAAAATAAGCAATGAAGACCAATAAGACAAACAGATGGACTATGAGATGGGTCATCAGTGAATAATTTTCTTACACAAGATCCATATATAAAACAACATACTTAGCGGTATAATAATAGTGTTAAGTGTGTGATTTTGTGTCTACAATAGCCTCAATAGAGATACATTTGATTTTAATCACATCAATTCACCTAGAAGTTAGGCATTCATAACCTCGGTAGAGATACTAGAAAGAACCCCTAGAGAGTTTTGATATTTCTTTGGACTTGAATTTTGACTTTTTTTTATTTTTTTTTGTTTTTGATAATATATTCAACTCTCTCTGGTGTTCTAAGGGGTTTAGAACCACTAGTAGCTTAATGGAGGGAGTGGAAGTGATTATGGAGATTACATTTACTAATGTCAACAAATAATGTCCTGGGGCCTTCACAACATGTTTTTAAGTGTGTTATGGTGTTGTGATTTCTAAGACGATTCTTATCCTTAAATTCACCAGGAAACAAGAGACCAAGATCATACAACTTTAATAAAGACTATCGATCGACATAACATGACAACAAGTTGGTCAAGAGTTCCCCAAAAGCTATGAATCAAACCATGATGTGGAATATGAATGAATTGTAAATGAAGTATGTAGTAGTGAACATAGAATTGGAATGAAATATAAATGAAATGGAAAAAAGTGGAGGAAAAACATCCATGTGCAAATGTCAATTATTGTCATTTTTTGTTTTTGGGATATATAGTTTTTTTTTTTGGATTTTGAAATATGTATAGTTGCTTTTGGAATTTGTGTTTGTGTTTTTGGTGGTGTCAATTATGATAAATTGAGATGCCTAAAGAATCGGGACATGTTCAAATGCAGGTCAAATGAAGAGAGAGGGATGTACAAAATGGTGGAAGTGTGCTAGTGAAGAAAAATGAAAGTCTCCCGATTTCTTTTAGGGATGTAAGGAGAGATAAAGGTAGAGAAAATGCAAAGACTGATGTAGATAAATAGAATGTGGTCTATAATGTTGGACAAGAGTGAAGTAAGAATACAAGATAGAAGTTAGAAGATAACAATGAATAGAGGATGCGAGTGTACACATGGAGAGGCAAAAATTAAAATAGGTGCTAGGAGAAGTGGATGTGTGATAGTGTCCAAAGAGATGAGGGCTCAAGAACATATCCTTGGTAGGAGATAGAGTGGGATGAAGCGTTATCCTAGAGATGACATCAAGTGAATGAGGGTTGGAGAATAAATTGATGTTTGAAGGCGACATGATAGACAATGATGTGAGTTTGTGATGAATTGGTGTGATATGTGGATGAATGCACACAATAGGATGAGGTAGGTAGAAATTTTTGTTGGTTGGATGAGAATAATCCAATTCCAAATGATGTGAAGGCATAAGAGTAAGTGTAGGTTGATGTGTGAGGAATATGTAGGATAATTAATGTAGGTGATTTGCAAGGAAGATGTACGAGAACAAGTGTATGTAACTTGCAAGGAAGTAACATGAGATGTGCATGAATGGAAATAATAGATGATGGAGGATGGGATGGAGAATCAAGTAACAAGAAGGGCACCTAAATGATTTGTCATGGGAGTAATAAGTTGCATGTGGTGGATGGGTCCAAGAAAGGTGAAGTAGTGAGCGGCTCGAAACATGGTGGAGAGCACAATATAGGTGTGGTGAGTGAAGGAGTGACCAGGGGTTGATACACAATCATCATGCGAAATGATGAAGGGGATGATTTAGTGTCTAAATTGAGATCACACGATGGTGTAGGTGGTAAAAATGACAACGTAGGTGATGATAATGACGATAAGGACTTTGGGGAGTATGATAAACAAGGTTATAATGATGATTTGGGAATGGTAGGAGATGAAGAGTAAGATGAGGGAGGAGTGACACTTGGAAAAGAAGTATGAGCAATAACAACTTATGAAGTTATTGGATTGGTGAGACAAAAAGTAGGAGGAGATGAAAGTTGAACAATGATGTCACCATTGCCAAGGAAGTCTTGGATGATGTTGTGTAGTTGGGGACATGAGTTAGAGGAATGGCCATCTCAATGCGATGATAGGCACACCACTAATGGGATGTGTGTCACCAAGATAAGGGGGAATGGGAGGAAGGGTTTTCAAATTGGCATCAAACACATTTTAGAGGATGTTAAAAAGTGACTTAGTCAAAGGTGTGATTTTGGAGGTAAAGTGGAAGAAATGGAAAACCTTGGAAGGATGAAGAGTAGGAGAGTAAAGGGAAGGATTTTAAGAGGTAGATGTGAGGGAGCATGTGGTGGAGGCAAGAAGGTTGACAAGTGAGTGTCTAAGGGTAATGCGGATGTTTGATTAGGATCTTGGTGTATAATGTGGTGTACCTATGAGGGTGGTGGAAAAGTTGGTGGGAAAGGAGGTGACATATGTGGCAAGGTAACATGGCGCCCAAGATGAATATCCTTGAGATGTTGAGCCACGTTCATGGCTTCGTCAATAGTAGGTAGTGTGTGTATTTACAAGTGATATGAGATGTAGGGGACACAAATTTTGGAAAAATGGTCAATGAGCTCTCATTACGGGAGTGGAAAGGAGAGGTTGTGGATGAGCGCATGCCAATGTGCAACAAAGGCGATAACAGACTCGTTATCGGATTGTCGAAACATGTAAATGTTGGCTAATGTCACTTTCACAATGTGGATGGAGAAGTGTGTGAGGATAATGTCAACAAGTTGTGAAAAAGAATGAATGTTATGAGGTGGTAGGCGGGAGTACAAATACTAAGTGTGGCCACCGAATGGCGGTGGGAAACTGTGTAAGAGGAATGCATCATTGTTTTGGAGGAGGTGGCATGCAAAGCGATAGTCTCCCAAATGACATTTTGGGGATCTAGATTGCCAATGAATTTATCAAATGTAAGCATTTTGAAATGAGGCAAATAAGGGCAATGCAAGCACCATGGGGTGAACAGGATCATTACATATTGTGTGATAAGTTGCCGTAGGTGCATGAACCCCTAAGTGTTGGGACTTGAACTTAGTGATGCGCTCTAGAATATGTTGGCAAGGCATGTTGGGGGTGAAGTAAGCATGGGGGTGAATGGAAGCCATTGAGAGTGACCAAGAAGAAGGGGTGAACAAAATACAAGTAGGGTGACCAAAGTGTGTAGGGGAGGAGTGGAGCACGTAATTGAGACCAAATCACATAGGGGTGATCGAGCACGTACAAAAAAATCAAAATTGCGTAGGGATTAATTGATTTTTAGTGATTATAATGTTTTATGATGTTTTTTTCGTAAATGATGTGGTGTTAGAGGTGCATTTTCTAATGTTTACAAAACCAACTTATGCACTAAAAATTGTACAGAATGAAAAAAATGGATAGAAAAATTGTGAGAAGAAATAAGCGGGGACCTATATGGACTAATTATCAATTCCAAAATAAAATAATAAAAATGTGATTGCGTAGCGAGAGAAAATGGGTGTTTTGTTCGTATTACCTCAAAGTGTATGAAGAAGTTGGAAAGAGAGAGATGAGATTAGTTTCAAGCAATCACTTTTCCCTCTTTTAGGTTCAAACTTTAGATCATAATATTCTTGTTCATATTCAAATTCTTCACCACACTAAATGATTTTTGGGTTTTACATACCCGATTACACAATTTGTAGAGTTCATGTTACATGCAGAGGTTGTTTGTGCACAAGTGGAATGCTTTATGTGACATCAAAATCACCATCACAAACATTTTTTTCACAAAAACATTTAGCTTAAATCCCTTGCTTTCAATAGTTCAAGGATTCAAAACTCCCTTACTTACCCTCATAGGCAAAGAACCTCTCTACTTGAAATTGCTCAAGTGAATCCCAAATATGTGGGTTGTGTGTAGCGAACACATGTTTACTATGGTGGTGGTACCCAAAGAACACAAAACATTCCTTGCATAAGTTTGAGGTCAAAGCGGGAGCCACTAGGGTTTTGGTGTTAGAGCATGGTCCCATGCTGGGGGCTACTGCTCCTATTTATTTGGGAAATATGGTCCCATGCAAAAAAATTATCGCTGCTGCCAAAACCCAACAAAGTTCCTGAAATTTCTCAGCAGCTATAACTTAGGGAGAGGATTTCCAGCCCCATAAAGCAGCTAGGGGCACAAAAATAAATCTGCTGCTTAAAATTTTTAGGGAGCTTTTTTGACACTTGGCATTTAGTTTAAGCTTCCCTCTCAATTTTCCATCCAAAAGTTTATTTCGGATTCATGGGACCCTATTTTTGCTAGTGCTAAAGCTTCCTATTTTATCTCTGCATAGAAAAATAAAAAATCATGGGACCCTATTAATGCTAAAATATCCTAATTTTTCTCTCCCTCAGCTGCTCAAAATTTTTAGCTTTCCCCTTGCATGGGACCATGCTCTTAGTGTTGTTGTTTGGGACAAAAAATAAAGAATTCCACTGCTTTGACAACGATTTGGGTATCTCGATGTAGGCTTTGACCAGGAGCAAAGTCGCCGACAAAAACAATCCTTCATTACTGCTACTACCGAATGAGCTGGTAAAACACACCGCTAAAGCATAAAAACTTATGGTGGTTTGCGATTAGGGTTTCTCTATGTGGTACAGATAACAAAAATGATTCATTTGTGCGTTGATGATGCCTAAGCCTTGATTTTTCCCATTTGATCCTTGCGCGACGTGTTAGAGGGAAGCACTTTGCTTCTAATAGGGCAATGTCTATCGGCTAGTTCTTTGATTCGGGATCATTGTTGCAAAGTTTACGAGTACTTTGGCTCCATACAAAGCTAATGAAATTATACCCATAATTGACCCAAAGGAAATCTCAAACCAAAATAAACCCTAGTATACTTAGAAGTAATAATACATCCATCTTCAAATTGTAGATGGCGCCCCAAGTAGTGATGCATTTTTGTTGACAACGATTTTGATGGTTTCATCCAAATTGATTTTATGTATGATTTATGGATCTCATTTTGGGGCCATTGAATATTTACTTTTAATATGTAGACAACATTGATGCAACCGGTGTTCAAATGCAAAGGATTGATATTAATACAAATTTTTTGTCAAAAAAATATACATTGAACATGCCAAGTGTTCTTGATCCCTTGTTCACGTAATTATATAGATGATTGATGAGCTTGGAATAGATATCCATTATACCCTTTTGGTGTATGACATACATCAATTTATTAAAAGGTTTTTTGGTATAATTTTTACTCTTTAAGAATGGGTTGTAGATAGGAATCAATTGTAGGTCTACACTAGATGCATTTTGTTGTAAGCTATAATGCTAGTTTAAATAAAAGTTTAGTGTAGACGGGTTATAATGCAACAATGAAGTAATTGTGCTTATTTGTAATGATTGTAAACCCTTTCAAATATTAAGTATTGTTTTGTCGATGAATGAATGATTATTGTCAAGATCTACATAAATTAATAATCTATTTATCATGTGAACTTTTTCAGAAATCATATTTTAATATATTAAATATTATTATTGTTATTAAAATATCCCAATCTTATAAATATTTTCATTAATAATATACATTTTAAGACAGCTTAACAATAATATTTTTCATGAGATTTTGATAGTGTATATTTATGTCATATTTACAAGTATTAATATTGTTTTTAAAATTAAACTTTTCTTTTCTTAAATTTGATGAGTTTTTATCCTTCCAACATGAATAAATATCAAATAACTAATCAATTTTTTAATAATCCTTATTTATCTTTTAACAATAATCATAAAAATAGGTTAATTTAAAACTATCATTTTCAAGCTTATAGTGTTCAATTTTTTTTAGATAGTGCATTTATCACAATGATATTATGTGTTCCAAGTTTTTGAAACGGCGAACAATCTAGAAAGCTGCCCCAATATTGGCCAACAAGTAGATCGCCATATTGACTTGAGTGATCATGTTGATTATATTTATAACTAATAATCTATGGTAGTTTTCATATTTAGCATACCATGGTAAAGTTCTATTACATGATGATTCAAGGCATCTGATATTACGACATGATCAAGGCATCTGATATTACAACACATCTGCTCAAGAGAGTGCATATTACCATATTAAACAGAACAGTTATTTTAAACAAAATGCCTTCCCAAATAAAATAGAAGAAATTTTAATTTTTCAAATTTAGGTTGTGGACCAGGTTCCAATTCATGCTCTAATAATTGCTATCTTGATTGAGAGTTTCAAAAAAAAATTCAATAACCCTTGTCATCTTGGAGAACCTTGTCATGATGTTTATAGGACTCTTATTTTGCTATTGTAAACACTTACAATTCAATTGTCGTTTTGTAGTTTATTTAACCATATATAGGCCAAGCAGCTCTCAATTTGTGAAAGACGTGTCCTTACTTAATTTTATCTCCTCATAAATAATTAATGCTTTACTGACGTTTAATAATGTTAAACAAATATTAATTTTTAGTTGTTTGCATCATCTTTGTGTATTTCAAATTCAAATTCGCATATATAAGGAAATTATATTGCAATGTTATCATTCATCCTGATGGAGCACCACAGTATCGTCAGGAAAATCATCTCTCAATTTATCCAGAATTTTGTTTTTTATAATGATATTATTGAAAATAGGCACCTCTACTTCCCCTAAATATAAATTCCCCAATGAGCAAAAGATCATCTTGATACCCCACATAGCAATGCATCCCTTTCATTTGGTACACTAATTACAATTTATTACTGTTCAAATTGTTTGTCTGTGGCTGCCTGGAAAACAAAGTAATAGGAAAATGATGGGACGCCCTATGTTGACATATCTATTCTTAGATCCACAGCAGCCAAACAACCTCATACAGTAAATTTATTGGGACATGTTTGAAGGTAAGATGTTTGTTTCATGTGTTCAATTGATTTGGAAGGCCATTTTTAAGGCATTGTTACTAGGGGCTTTAAATGAATTAAAAATATGGATGATCCATCGCTTGGCATTTAATCATCCACTTGTGGTGCACCACCTTGATCTATTTATTTTTGGCATAACATATTCTATTGAGTACCTTCTCGTATTTTTCAAATAATAAATGGCCCTCCACTTTCCAAACACCATCACAGCTAATAGATCTCAATCGAGCATTGGCTCCTCCTCTAATAGAAAACAATTGAAACAACCAAGATACAATTGAAACCCATATAACCCAAACCCATAATCCTCGAGGCAATTTTGCCGACCATTACATTTGTAAAATTGTAATAATAACTCAAAACACATTCAGAACCAAGATACAATTGAAACCTCTTTACCCCAAACCCATTATCATCGGGCAAAATTTCTTTACAAGCACAAAATGGTAATAGTAAAACTATAAAAATAACTCAGAGTCAAAACACATTCAGATCTACAACCTATTCTAATGGAAGCCACAGTTCAATGTCATAGGCAAACCATCATGGGTTAGCAGAACCCATGTGATAAATGGACCAAATTGCACCGACATAGTTTCTCTTTGCATTTGGCATTGGTGCATTAACACGGGCAGCAACTACATTTTCAATTTAAATATACAGAAAAATAGTTGAGCATTTATTAACTGCTCATGGTCTCGTTCAGTTTCAAGAAACTCGTCATTAAAAAAAGTTTGAATTTTAACCGACAATTCGCAATTCAATGATTACCCCTGTTAGGCATGGCTGCTAGCCTTGTATACATTCTGGCCATTGATTGATACCCTCGATTATCACCAGACCGTAGAAGATTGCCTGAAATATATGTAGAAAAACGAATGTTAGTAGGCCTCTCCCCTCAAATGTTTGCACATCAAAGTTTTTAGGTTTAAAGCAGTTCACACACCACAATCACAGTTTAAGGGACTATCTGCTTCTGGGTGAGCCATTAATGCAATTATGGCACGACAGACAGATTGCAGAGTCCATGCTGGGCTCCAAGCAGTTTTCAAGATGTCTAGACATATCTCTCCTGTCTGATTGAAACACACATTACTAAGATTATTTTCCATATACGAAAATTTAGTATAATGCTAGGTTATAAACAGAGTCAAGAAATTGATTCTATCGTGTCTAGAAGAAAAGCATTTCAAGTCTGCGGGATAAGCAGAGTACATACAGAAAGTAACTGATGTAGAAAAACATACCTTGAAATGGACGTTTGGATGAAATATTTTTGTAACAAACCGCACTAGAGGTGGCACTAATGGGTATTGCTCTGGCACAGTCATGGAAAGCTGGAACAGCCCATCTTGATAAGGTGTTTCTGTAGGACCCTACGTTCAACAAGTACAAAAGACAGTAGACCGTTTTAATAATCACTTAAACAACTACATAAAAGGTCCCATAAATGTCAACTAGCAGTCCCACCTTGATTATAGCAGTCCATTTAAATATATTTGTCTCATCACATGAAAGCTTGATATCTGGATCCGCAGATTTGTCTCTTTGAACCTCTTTGTACTCCTTAAATAGTCTGGCCCTCGATGCCTGTAAATAGAATTTACCACCAACAGGGATATGGAAATGAACACTCTGAAGGGCGTAGACAACCATGACATAATGGACATTTAACTTTACTCTAAACTCGCCATTCTCTCTCTCTCACACACAAAACAAAACACAACATAAAATAATTACTTGCACCTTCAAACTTTAAATTCCAAGTGAAATGGAAGATATCTAACATATAGATCACATAACCTATGCCAAACATAAATGAGGAAGATACTTATGAACAACATCAAGGCTTCTAAGGTTAAAGCCCATTCAAAAATTAACAATAAAAATAATATTTATAACCCTATCAAATATGTGGAATTGGCTTGTATCCTGGAAGGGACAAGCTAAATCTGTTCAGGTCAAACCTTGTGGTCTGTTGATCCATCAAGGATTGGTATTCGTAGGAGAGACAAAAAATCTTCCGTCATTGGGGTTTGTGAGATCAGAGATTCCTTGTAATTAGAAATTACAGTTTTGTAGGCGGTGGTCACAAAGATTGAGAATGGAGGTTCTCACTGTTCCAAGCATTAGAGTGTTGAGAAATTAGATTCTCATTAAATGTCTAGCCCAAGCCCTGAATTGAAGAAGGATTGTTAGATGGAAGATCCCACAACAGGAATTTGCTAAACTAAACTTTGATGGGGTGGCAAAGGGGAATCCTATCATCGCTGGGCCAAGAGGCGATCTTCACAATGACAATAGGGACTTTGTTTGACTTACACATAAGACCCCCAAAAGCCACAAATCACGAGGCAGAAGATTACACTCCTATTGGTGCCTCAAAAGCACATCAGGCAAAGCCTTCATATTCTCTAGCACCTAGATCTTACTCTCATATATTGTTGTCATGAACCAAATTGAGATGCAAAATAATTTGCTAACCATGAAGCATCACTGCTCCCGGGTAACATGGAAATGGTGATATATAATGGGGTGAATGAGTGGGATGAGATTGAAGAGTTGGGTAAGAACCCCCTCCACCCCCTCCCCCTTCTTATAAAATATGTTAAACACTTTTATCTCATTCTAATGGAAAGGACATTCATTCCAAGTAGGTTAGGATTCCCGGTTCTTTATCTGTCATTATTTCTATTCAACATCAAGACGAATCAGGAGGGGGCCTTCAGCAAAAAGCATCCTGGAAATTTTCATAGGATTCTTATGCTCCCGATATGGTGATTGGGGCTTACGCTTCTGCTTTTATAAGGGAAGAAAATGCCTGCACAACATGGCAAAGGATGCAGGGCATATAGCTATTAGAAATTTTAATACTTTATGCTGGCATTTTGAGGGGTGTGTGTTAGGAATAGTCCTCACATGGGTGCTTTGGTTAGGACTTAGGTGCTCCACATTATTATTTGTTGACTACTGTTTGTGTGTATGTGGAGAGAATAATACATAATGTAATTGTTATTCACGTAACAGTCACATTAGAATAGGAATTAGGTGAGAGATTCTAGGAGATAGTTGGGTTGTGAAAGATTTAGGGAGATTTGAGATAAGATTTGACTTCCTAATTTTAGGAGATCATCTCTTTATATAATGTAGCTATCTCTTATTGAATAAACATGTTGATTGAATCATGTTGAGCCTTGGTTCTCTCCATATATGTGGTGAAACCCACATTTGGTATCGAGTAGGTTTCAAAAGAGGCTTCTCTAAGCTTCACTCCACCCATGTTTTATTTTATCAGCTCGACCAAGGGAATGGATTAGCGGATACTACAGACCTCGCAACGACCCCATTATTTTTGTCTGTGTCCATCCATTTGTTGTGATGTTAAAATGTACAAACAAAGGCTAGCAAGATACCATGGACCTCATGCAACCCCTTTGTTCATTTGTTCACCCTTCTTGCATTCTACCAACAATACTAGCAATGTAGGCCACGTGTGAACCCAAAGTGGCATTCATCATTCATTCGCATCATCTACAAGAGTTACACAGGGACACGTCCCTAGATTTTGGTGACATCCCGAACGTTTTGGGGACTTGGGACTTGGAGGGGACGTCTCCAATTTTTTTAAATCTTTTAAAAGTTTTATGATGTTTTTACTTTTAAAAAGATGTTATTTTTACCAAGAACATCAAATTACAATCTTGAAAGTACCTAAAATACATTAAATACAGTTTAAATCCCTAAATGTCATTGGAAAAAGTTAAAATATTGAAATATTAATTTTTATGTATTATTTTAAAAGCCGTCCCCAAAATTTGGGAAATTTTTGCTGTCCCGGAAACCCCATTCCTCCGTACCCCCGCCCCCTTGTCCCCGAGACTTAGGTAACTCTGATCATCTATCTCTTCCATTTTGTTCACCCTATCCATGGTTTTCACTCCATTTTGTACATTGTGATCAGTCTTAGATTAGGATCTTGTGTTTAGCCTAGTTTAGTGTTTAGTGTGTTTGTGTAAGCACTTGTGCAGGTTAGCTTTTTCCTGTAGCATTTTGGGGCAAATTAGACCTCAAATTTTAGTCCAGAACATCCAAAAACAAAAGGATTGACCTCTATATTTCTGTTTTAGTCAAATCTGGTCTGTTTTGGGTTTTGCAGATTTGCATGAGACAGAAGAATAGTGATGAAAATTTATCTTCGAATGCAACCACAAGCTCTACCTGGGCGCAACTCCTCATTTGAAGATTTTAGATATGGTTTTGGAGTGCTTACATTTAAGCACGTCTAGGTTTTTGGAAGCATCATTTAGCTGGATCCTGCATTGGATCCTCTAAAACTATTTGTGTATCGGTGCGCCTTGATTTGGGCAAGATACTCCAGCATTAAGTTGAAGACCTCGAGCTCTTTTGTTTTTTACTAGACGAGCTCTACCCAAAACCTGTCATGAGTTACCTCTGTGAAAATCTTGCCTTGCAAGCCACTGGTGAATGCACATCAGATCTGTACTCTAGACTTGAACCTTGTATTGGTAAGCTCCCTCTCTGCAGACGAATATGTTGTGCGCCGAGCCCGGTGTTGTAATAGCTCGGCATTGAAGCCCACATTGAGCTACATCTGGCTAGTTGCATCATTTGTATTGGCACGTTATGGCTTTGCAAACTCCTCTGCAAGTTCTACTTTGGCATTGGTGAACTCGGCCTCACCCTAGCACCATCCATAGTCAGCACGCTCCCTGCATTGAAGATTTGGTTCATCTCAGCTCTCTGATCAACAAAAGCATTAGCCTCCCAACAGCAACCCCACTCAATCCAAAGGTCTCTACATCTCATCAAGTTAGACCAAACTCAATATCTCCTACTGGCAAAGGCATCACCCTACTCGAGCAACTCCAATTCAACACGAGCTCCCCATCGACTTTGAGCTTTGGTATTGGCAAGTCTAATCTACTCATTTGGCGAGCTCGACTCGCTTGAACATCCCTGCAAATTGCTCCTCAACTCAACATCCACAGAGAATGGCTCAGACACATTGTATTTCTATCTGATTTGGATCGGCTCCCATGAGCTCATCATAGCAGCGAGCTATGTATTTACTCTGCTCAACTCAAGCCACCCGATCTCCTTGGGATCTCCTCTCCAAAAGGCATTTACTTGTCTATGTCATGGTGTCCCTCACACAACTTAGCTGACAGTGCAGACCCCTCTTACCTGGTAGCCACTTCACAACGCCCTCATTTATGAACTCCATCTGCCTCAAAGGCAGCAGTGGCATATCCTAGCACGGCAACATGTTCATGCTCAACTTGTGGAATACCTAAACCTCATAAAGCTTGCCTCGATTTGGCAAGTGCTTTATTTTTTTTTTCTTTAAAAAACATTGCCGAATACTCAAGAATATAAAACAAACTTTGCCCATAATCATGTTTTGTAAGCCATCTAGCCCAATTGGTGATATGGCTATTTTGAAGTCACTTGGGTGGGAGTAGGCATGGAGATCGATCCCCTATAACACCCCAATGTATAAGCTTTTATTCCAAATTCCTTTACAAGAATTTTTACAATGGGTCTTTAACAATTAAAAAGGTGGAGTTCGATTTTAAGGGGTGGGACTAGGTGGTAGGGTGGGGTAGAGTTGGTTGGGGGTAAATTTTTTGAAAAGGGAGGAATCATATTTGTTACTAGATTTTTTTGTAAAGGGGCATATTTGTCAAAAAGAAGAATGGATTTTTTTGTAAAGGGGCATATTTGTCAAAAAGAAGAATGGATTTTTTTTGTAATGGGCCAAATTTTTCAAAAATTATAATTGGATGCATTTTCGGTGATAACCGACGTCCCAAATGATTTAACATTGTGGAGGGGGAATGTGATCCTCAATGTCAAACTGGTCGTGCAACCTAGAGAACCAAGGCAACAGAAGACAGAGGCAACAACATGTTGCGGCTCCACCGCATGACATTTTCTCCCATGTTCACACTAACGGGGGAATGCTATGAATAGTCCTCACATGGGTGCTTTGGTTAGGAATTAAGTGATCCACACTATTATTTTTTTATTAGTGTGTATGTAGAGAGAATAATACATAATGTAACTATTACTCACGTAACAATCACATTAGAATAAGAGTTGCGTAAGAGATTCTAGAGATAGTTGTGTTGTAAAAATTAAGGAGATTTGAGATAAGATTTGACTTCCAAATTTTAGGAGATCATCTCTCTATATAATGTACTATCTCTTATTGAATAAACATGTTGATTGAATCTTATTGAACCTTGGCTCTCTCCAAATATGGGGTAAAATCCATAGTGCGACATTAACTGAATTTTGGAGCAAAGTTAGACTTCTATCGCGTGAGTATTAGTCTTCAAGTCACATATAGGCTAATAACTCAACATCAAGAGAGAGCTAAGTGTGGAGCCAAAATGCTAGGAAACACACTAGAAGCGCCAACAACGTATGGACACCTATCTCGAAACATCTTTGAAATGGCACATGCATTTCCATCAAGTGTCTAGACAATTCAGAGGCATTTCCAAGGTTTCGAAAATTCCTACATTGCAAACTATTTGAGATTTGCATTTAAATTTTGAAATTTTTAGTATATTGAATGTTTGAAGTTTCATAAGTACCATATTTTTGAAGTGTTTTATCTTTTAAGGACTAAAATAGTAAAAGGAGTATTATACTTTATATGTGTATGTGTGTGCCTATGTGTGTGTGCGTGTGTGTTTTTAATAATTTATCGCGCAAATGTTCCCCTACCATTTCATTTTAAAAATTCTCCGAAAATCAATGTTTTTGCGTTTCCAATCCACTTCTGTTTCCTAGAAATGGGTATCAGGTCAACTTACAAGCTAATATCTCAATTTCAAGAGAAAGTTTATCTACTTAACAAAAGAGAAAGGTGACAATAAATTGGAGCCTCTGTAGACACCTAAATTCCACTTTCACAATCTTAATGCCAAACGCACACAAATCAACCATCATTCTTACCAATTCCATTATAATTAGTGATTTTTGCTAATTAACTATCGTTTCTTACCATTTTGGCCAATTAACAACACATTGTTGATTGCCAAACCTCTTTTGTAACAGACAATTAGCGATTATTAGCTAATTAGGCCTATTTTGCCCTTGTTTTGGTCAATATACCCTATTCTTGGCTCAAACCCCTCTTCCAACCACTCAAAATCACCCCATTTTCCTCCACAACATCTCAAAGAAGCTTCAAAAGCTTATCCTAGCCTCTTAATTGACCTTACGTGGTTGATTAAGGCTCCTCACATCATAATCACTTGTTAATTCACTAATTGTGATTAGCAAATCTTAATCTTCTTTGTACTTTTAGTCCCACATGCACCAAGATGCAAGTTTTCCCCAAATGGAAAACTATAAATAAGACTAAGTACTACCTTCCAACTTTACACCATGTTTTGATTTGCATCTCATATAAGAAATATGATTTATAACCAAGCTCAATCCTTGCCTAAAGTCTTCAATGAGGTTAGTAGATGGGTATCCAATATGATCTTGTAATCATTTGGAGAGACCATTTCACCTTGTTTGGAGTAACAACAATCCCAATTTGATTTCCCTCTTAGATCTATTTAGGTTTATCTTAGTTTAGCAATTCAATACATAGTAAGGATGCTTTGTAGATTAGTGTTTAATTCCATTTAGTTTACATTCTTAGCATGCTTTTAAGCTTTGATCATTGATGAACCATTCCTAGACTTAGAGTTTGACTATAGGTGGCAATGGTGTTAGCCTTTCCTAGTTAGTCATACTATTTTCTTTGTAAAGTTTAGGGTGTTATCAGCCTCAAAAACTGAGTGCAAGGAGTTCACAATGTATGTTCATCTTTCAGCTCATCGTTGATATGGGTAGAGCTGCTGCAGTCAATGCCATATCTATAGGTTAGTGGAATTTGGAGCAGTTTTCAGCTTTTCATGCAAAAGGATGAGGTTACCATACAGTCAAAATTCAGCATCAAATGAGAGCTTACCTGACATGTTTGGTTTTTCAAAAATCAGTACCAGCAGTTTACTTACTATGCTAAAAGAGTTTTTCTAGTATGCTTTCATTTTTTGGCAGGTGGGGCTCGGGAAAAAATACTTTCCCATAATTATTAGTTTCTCCAGCAGGGTGTAGACAATGGTTGATGAGTGCTAGGAAATCTCAGTAGCGCATGGATTACACCGAATCACATAAGGAATCACCTCAAACCAATGGAATCAACCCAACCATGTGATTTTGGGAAAAGATTTGATTTGTCTGTTTTTTCTTTCTTTCCCTGATTTTTTCCTCTCAAGATTTCTGGAATCCTTGCCAATCAACTGCTAGTCACAGTTCTGGTATCATTGTTTGCAATCAACCTTGAGGGCTGTGGTTCAACAATTGTTGAGGCAGGGTAAAAGTTTACCACCATGTTGGGTCCCAGGTTCGAGTCACACTAAGTGGCTCTCAATAACATGTATCCAAAGCATACGCAGCAGCATGCCCAGGACTTGGACCCCAGTTTGCGTACAATCTGGTTCATAGCTCTGGCCAATAAAAAGAGTTTACCGATCCCAAAAAAACATTGTTTGCAGTAAATCACGAACAAGCCGAAACAAAGCAAGTCTCAACATCATCTTTTGTTTGAGTAACACCCACCGGCTATTTTCAAAATAAAGGTGAAGGTTATGTTTTAGGTTGCGGCCAAGCTATATGCCAACTTGGCATATGAGATCCCCTTGTAGAAGCCCACAAGGAAATTTCTTTCCATCTGCGCTACATATTGTTCAAATTTTGTACCCTAGGTTTTGACCTCATGACCGGGTTCGAGAGTAAACATGGCTTTGCCAATCTACCTACACCCAGAGCACTCGAAACAACATCTTAAAATCATGAATGAAATTTCTCCGAAATAATACCCAGTTTTCCAAAGCACAAAATTCCGACAGACTGGCCACAATTTTGACACAGTTTTTTTAAAATTACATCTGTTCTTCTTAAATATCATTGTCTGCTCATATATGATTATATGACTGCTCTTTACGACCAAAACTTTGCAAAAAGAAACATACCTGCATCATGGTTACCAAATTATGATGTAGTGCAAGCTGTGTTGAAACTCTAACTACAGCAGCGCTTGAAAACTCCCTCCGCTGCCCTGTATTCTACCAACAGAAAAAGAGGTACGATCAGCAATTCAAAACCTACAAACGTAAACAGACCATCAAAACCCAACTTAAAAACCTGTGGACTAAGCCCTATTTAGAATTTACGGGATGGGATTCCTTTTAAGTTTCATGGCTGTGACTGTAAGCGAGACACCATTCATGGGTTACACAACCCTGCAAAATCTCTGATCTGAAGTCACGGCCATCTAGGACCTTCAAATCATGGATTGGCATGAATCAAAATTATGTAAAGAAAATATAAGCAAAAAACAAAATAAGAACAAGGAGAAAATCAAACATATTTTAATCCAAAAAATCGTTACTCAGTTGTATCTTCTGTAGGATTTATGATGTCTCGAAAACTAAATTCCCTTTCCCCATTTCCCAGATATTGCTTCATCATGACTGCTCATGTTACCCTCTAAGTTTGGCATCCAATATCCTTAAATTACTTTCATCAACTGAAATATTAATATCACAGGAATGTTACATACATATAATTCCTATCTGCAGCTTCTAACCTAGAAGCACTGATTTTTAATCCCATTGCTTCCATATCCATACCCTAATCCCACTATTAATTTCTCATCAATGATCACTGAAACCGGATTCATTTAATCATTGTAACTACATATCCTTCTCCATATATCACAAAATTGACCGCTGTAGCTAAAAACCAGATCCGAAATTCACAGCGGTTACTCACAGCACAAATATCTAACTCCTTGACTTTTTACTATCTAGAAAAAGCAGAAGGATACCTTTTAACGGAGATGATCTGATGAAAACCCCGTGTGTGTGTGTGGTGTAGAGTCACCGACTCCTCCTTTTACCTATCAGCGTTCAACATGCACATTTCTTTCGAGCTCCAAATGAAATTCTTCGATTCTCTGTCGAGAGTGTCACAATTTATCTTGAAAATGCACCGGTCAGGAAATTACGTCGCTTCTGCGAAATCCCATTCTTGTAATGGTGATAATATGGGAAGAAATTGCGCATATTAAATATTAATTTAAATCTCCTCCAATATTAGGTTTCATTATTCTATTTTATTTTGATTAAGGGTTAAGGCTTTTACACAAAGCTATGAACCTTTACATGGCACAACTTAGGGCCAATCCCAAACAAAAATAGTACTACGAATTGGAAAAGAATCAACTCAAATACACAACCAACCAAAAGGTACCTAAAAAGAAACAATTTAACAAAACTACCAATAAGTGCAAAATGAGAAAAGACTCTAGGAATTAACATTGCAAAGTAACCACAAAAAGTAAGGAGAATTAAGCAACAAACAATAAAGTACCATAAAAACACGTGAAAAAGGGAAGCTAACTGGAAGAAGCTAGCGGTGGGTGGTAACTAGTCTCGTCTCTTTCTGGGAGAGGAGAACCTTCGTCATCCATTGAGATCCATTAACAACCAAATCCTCAACCTCCATCATCAATCTTTCGACATCGATCTATGAAGTTTTAGTTTAACCATTGAATCAACATCAACCTTAGACCTCATTCCTTTAGATTAAGAAAGTGATGGAGTGTAAGAAGGACCCAGCTGGTGGTCTTTGCCATCTAGATTAATAGCCAAAATCACACTAGTCAGACCACTGACAACATGTTGAAGGGAGTCTAAAAATCCAACAAAATTAGACCCCTCAACCACTCGAGAGACCTAATGAGAGTGGATCCTAAGATCAACAAGCGTAGAATGATAAGAAGGAATCAAGTGATGATCATTTGTGGTCGCAGAAAACAAACTCCTTGTTAGGAGGAGCATCCTTTTCCCTCCATTTTAGTTGGCAATGAGAGGAAACGGGAACATTAGAAGAGAAAACAATCGTGTGGTGCCGAAGAAGGTTGCAGTAACTTAAGCATCGAAAAGGGGAGGCCTTCATAGCTAATGAATTAAACCCAACATCCATGAGAACATAACACCTTTACCAAGTGAGAGAGAGGATTTGAAAGATCAAAAAGACACAAACTCTCACAAATCTACTTCTCAAGGAGTTTTCATCAACTTTAATGAAGTTGCCCACTTTGTTCACCAATATTTTGATGTGTTTTGAAAAGGGCATAAGTGGAGGAAGATCAGTATAGTCGATGTCATGATCAAATTACACAAGTGTAGAAAGAGCATGATTTTTTTCTTTTTTACATTAATTTAATTAGTTAAGGGGTTAACAACATCATTAGTTATATTTACTACTTGTTACTTCATTATTTAACTTCGTTTTCATCTTTATATCGGTGTAAGTTAATGTTGCCACCCAAAAATGCACCCCGATAGAGAATGGTGTGAACTGTCTCTCCTATTGACAAAATTGGAACACCTTAAGGTTGTGGGTAACCTAAAACGAGGTGAGCCTCCATAAAGGATTGGTTCCTTGTGAATCACCTTAAAAACTAACAAATTGATAAGGAAAAGGGAGAAGGATTGGGAAATATAAAATTGAGGTGATAAACCAATGATTTGACACACACACACGTACTTCTCGCATATAGAAAATATAGATATCCACACACATGCACAACTTTAGACTAATCTGCAAAATTAATTCAAAGGTTTAGGGTAAGGGACAACAAGATAGGGAAGAATTTCCACAACAAAGCAAGACAATACTCTAATAAAAACGATGAATACTTAGAAAACCAAATGATATGAGAAGGCAAAATGGAGCCTTTCTATTCGGATATGCAAGTACAAGCTAGGAATACCAATGTAAAACAACCGAAAGAGTGTGTGTATTTGATTTCTTCACCAAAATCAAATTATAAGGATTGTTGTCATCTATTTTCAGACCCCCTATGCATGCACAATAAAATATTTTATTTATTACACCTCCCTAAGGCCCCGAAGAGCATGCAAGAGGGTAAAATAATAAAATATTGCCCCTTTTAGGTTGTTGCACCAAAACTGGGCATGCTGCAATATTGTTATCTGTAAAATTGACAAGGGCAATTTTATAGGTAGCCATACCAAATTTTGTCTCGGTCCCTCATCGTGGACCCCTCTGCGTTCGGAACGTCGCAAAATCCCTTTCGGAAATCTAGTTTTCCGAACTTAGCCATTTTTGATCCCTTTTGGCCGGGCACACCTTTTATCTGTGTAACACGGAGTAAATCTGTGCCCCTTCATTTCCTTTGGCACACTATTTGACGTGTCGACACATGTTTTGATGCGCCATTCTTGCATGCGCCAAGGCGCATGCATCTTCATGTTGACACATAAATTGTTGCGCCATATTTTGGTGTGCCAAAGGGCACATGAAATGGGGTGTTGACAGTCTTAAAATTGTGCCAAAGGCGCAAGTATCTCTGTGTTGACACGCATTTATCCGTGCCAAAGGGCGCACCGTTTTACGTGTCGACACGAGTTTTGATGCGCCCTTAAAAAGTGGTTGGCGCATTTATTGCACCTTTGCCTATATATAGGCGCATCCGCCCTGTCACTTTCACCAGTCAGAAAAACACGTGATTAACTTTTATTCCTCTGCACCTGTCAGCACGCCTGTCATCCTCGTGTCGCGTTCGTGGACCCTGCTTTCGCCTCTCACATTATATATATTCCGGGTAAGTGGTCCTTGTTACTCTCATGTTTTAGTTTTGTTGTTGGTTGTTTGTTGGTGTGGTAGGATAGATGGATCTGTGAAACCATGAAACCCCTCTTGTTGATCCTTGTTTTTCCCTCCCAAGCTCTTCCTCCTCTTTCCAGATCTGCTGGTAAGGAGGGCCCTGCCTCAAATCACTTGGACCTCTTTGTTGTGCCCCTTCACCATCTATAAACCCTGAAAAGAAGCCTAAACGATCGCGAATCTGTTAAAAAGAAAGAAGAACCATTTCCAAAGCTACATTTTTCCTTGGCGCATTCGCCACCCTTGCAACAGGAAACACAGGCCTATGGTGCACCAACATTCATTGCAGCACATGAGCTCCCTGCGCTATATGAAAACCAAGTGAAATTCTAATAAGTGGCACAGGCGCATTCCCCATTGCAGAAGACAGTGTCATGTAAACGTTCCCTGCGCCGCACCAAAACTCCCCCTTTTGCGTGCCTAAAGTCGGTGCTACACGCGATAACCTTGTGCCCTTTGGCGCACCGAGCTTCTATGTTACATTGCAAATATTTGCGCCATTGGCGCACCCTGCCCCTATGCGACACCAAAGATTACTTGCGCACAAAACTCCCCCTTTTGCGTGTATAAAGTCTATGTTACACACATCAACCCTGCGCCCTTCGGCGCACCAAAGTTCCATGTAACATGAAAAATATATGCGCCCAGTATAAAACACATATGAATGGCGCAGGCGCACTTCTACTAACAACAACAAAAAATGTCATGTGTAGCATCCTTGCGCCCTGCGCCCTTTGGCACTAATTCGTCCCTTGTAACACCCTTCTCCTGTGCGCCATACTATTAACCCTGCAGCCTACAGTGTTCATGCGCCCTGCACCCTGAGGCCTTAAAATTGCTAACTCCTCATTCTATTCTGTAGCACTTTAATGGAAAATCTAACAGCTGACATGGCTCTTTTGCATTGGGTTTCGCTTCTTCTTCTTACATATCAAAGAATCGAATTCAGATCCACATATGTCTACATCAAGCAAGAGACCGACCAAATCAAAGGGCAAAGCTAAACTTACAGAGGAAGAGATGAAGTACAAGTATCAGAGGGTCAGAATGCCCGAGTCTCAGGCAGAATGTGACCGGATATAAGAGACTCAGAGCTCGGTCACATCGATATGGAAGATTTCTGGGCCAGAACTAGGAGGGTCACAGGGAGTCCCTGGATGGACAAACTAGTAGGTAGTGGACTGCACTTTGCTGGGGGGATCCCCGTCAGTGCAGTGAACAATGAATTCATGATGGTAGTGGCCCGCTGCTACAACAAAGACACAAGGTGTGTCCAAAATGAGAAGGGCGAAGTCATAATCAACCTGACTGCCCAACACTTCGAAATCATGCTTGGCATCCCTCACCATCGGCATTTCGTGGCCGTAAGCCAAGAAGACTGCACCAAGGCTTGGGAGGACAATGAAGACCAGTGCATGCAGCTAATGAATGAAGTGTATTTAAAGAACAAAAAGGTGGTAACCAGATGGCCACAGGTTATTCACCGAAGCGACTTCTCCGAGGAACTGAGTGATACTATCACGTTCCTAAGCCGAGTATTTGGGCTTTCTGACGCCCATTACTTTCATAAGTGGATGCTTAGGTACCTGGAGACCATGAGCAAGAACGTACCTGATCAACGCTTCGAGTGGGCGAGATAATAAGCAGTACCATATCCGAGCAGCTCCAACAACTCACCACAACGGGGAGGTTCTACATGAACTCCTACGTAGTTTATGTTGCAGCCTCGGAGAGAGATTATCCAGCATTGAGCCGATGCGGGGTTTGGCCCCAGGTGAGAATATATGAGTACTACCCAGAGCTGAAGCTCGAGAACAACATCTCTCAGTTCACCAAAATCAACGATGCCTTTTTCTACGGCATCGTCTGCCTATTGAGGCCCAACATGACTCACGGTCGAATGACCAAGAGCATTGTCGCAGCAACGGAGAAGTGGGGGGCCTTATTCACACAATTCCCAACCTTCACCTATCTCAGGGCAGCTAACTTCCTGGGTGAGCCCACCAAATTGCCGAGATATGCCGGCCCCAAGTTGATCCTGTTAGAGCTGTCCAGATAGCTCGTAACATATCATGAGAAGTGCTTGAAAAGGAAGAAGGGTGGAACTCCTTTCCCCCTCACAGTGGGCAGATATACCTGCGTGTCTCATCACAAAGCCCGGGAAATGGTTGTTGAGCTAGAATTGCTCAATCTGAAGCACAACTTCCCGTGAGGCCCACTTTCGATCCAAGGAATTACCTTCCCAGGGAAAAACTTGATCCTATCCACCTTCCACAGATCGAGGACATTTATATCGACCTGTACCATGAGGTCGAGCTCAGAAGAAAGGACCATTCTCACCTGGCCCTGGCAGAAATCATTCAGTACGGTGTGGCCATTGTCCCGAAGGGTTATCAAACTACCGATCAAGAAGTTGATCAGGTATATCTTGACACGGACGGGGACAATTGGCGTTCGCAATCGACGTAACCAAAGTGCCCTGCACCATTGAAAAGGGTCAAGGAGACATTACGGCGAATGCAGAGAAGTGGTGCGGATGAATGGCCTCATCTACCTCGGGTAGATTTCACTACATCTCCATTGGGCAACGCACCATCCAGGCCAAAACATCTGCCGAAAGTAAAAGGCAAGGATAAGGAGGGCGAGTCAAGCTCCACTCGGGAAGAGGCTCCTGAGAGTCCCCCTTCCGCCGCACAAGAACAGGTTGTGAGCCTGTTATCTCCAGAGAAAGAAGCGGCCGAAGATGTTCCGATGGGCACATCCACTCAGGATGTTGCCACTGCTACAACTACTGAGGTCCCTTCTGTCCCTTCTCCCTCTCCTCCTTCTCCTCCTCGTGTGACCCAAGCGACCATTCCTTTGGTCGTATCCTCTCCCCCATCTTCTACTGTTCCCCCTCCTCGTCATCCATCTTCTCTTCTCTCACGGAGCTGTCCCCCACTATTTCTTCTCTCATCTCTCAGCTCCCTTCCATACCCTCGTCTTCCTCCCCTGTAGTATCCCTTCCTCTCTTGAGTACTTCACTGGCCTCTCATTCAATGCCGCCACCAAGTGTCTCAACACATTTTCCCTCCACTACTGCAGTTGCTCCCTCTTCTACTTCTGGTCCCACTCCCATAAGTCCAACATGGATCTCTCAGCACCTGAGCCAAAGCAAAGAGGAAAGTTCCTATCGCACCGATGGACTTCTCTGTCATCCCATCAAAAGGGGCCAAGAAGCAAAAGCCTATAACCCGCTTCTCTCAGAGTGCATCAGGAGAGAGAGTAATGGAGATAGCGTATCCCAATCCTTTGAAGGATAAAAAGGATCTGTCTCCGACAGATTATACAGTGACCCAAGTCACGATGGGAACGTCTTCAGAAAGCCTTCAAGGAGAGGCCCTGTGCAGAGTGGATGCCCTTTGCAAGAAACTTCAAGAAGCAAAGGAGGAGAAAAGGTTACTAAAAGAGCAAAACAAACATCTTCTCCAAGCCCTGCAGAAAATGGGTAGTGCACCTCCTACAACTGCCACCAAAACTCCTGAGCCCTTGAGCCAGGATAAGATAAATGAATACGCCAAAATCGGCGAGCAAGGTATGGCAGTATCCACCTGGAGAGACCAAATCCTCAAGGAAAGTGAGGGAGTAATTGTCAAGTTCACCGAGTTGTATCAGAACATCAATCAGGCGAACAAGGCACTCCAGCGATCGCGGGACCCATCTCCGAAGAGTTGGACCATGCTAGGCTCCAACATGAGACCTTCCAGAAAATGCTCGACTGTTCAGTCAAAGATCTGGTTAAGTTCGGCGTCTTCAATCACCCCAGAGCGCCCAACAAAATCCTTTCTACTTTGGACTACCAGGTCGATCAGTTGGAGTTTTTCCTCGAAAAGATAGATAAAGTCAAAGAGGAAGCCTTGGAGGCTATGCACCAGATGGAGAAAATCATCTTGAGAATGTCCCTAGGCTTGCTCACTCCTTCTTTCACCCTGAGGAAGGCAGACCAAACTATTCGGATCTTTAAGGAGATCATCTCGCAAGGGTTAGGGCCAGAAGCCACGTTCGACACCGAATGCATCAACAACCTTCTGGCCTGTCGTGACTTTATAGGGTTCCTGATAGAGGCGGGAAATGAATATGCCAAGCTCCCAGAAAGGCTCGTGGATGAACGTGAAACTTGCGAAGTTATCAGCGATCGCCACAAGGATCCTGCTCAGGATCAACTTCAGCCCATGATCAACAAGTTTATGGAATATTAGGCCCAGTATAACATCACTTCCCTTGAAGCAACAACAGAAGCAGGACACTCCCTTTCACCGTGAGACGATGATGAATAGTCTCCTTCCTCTCTTCTTCTTTTTGTAAATATCTAAGAGTATGTTGGCATAAACGATGACACCATCCATGTTGCACCATGGGATGATGTCATCCATCAAGTTGCCAAAAGTCAACAGTTGACTTTTAGATATTTTGTAATTAGGTGGTTGGTTTGCTTTTGCCTTCTTTCCTTCTCTTCTTCTATAAATACTTGAATACTTGTTGTATTCAAGGGTGGATACTTTTCAGATGAAAAATAGAAGTAAGAAGAAAAGACTTTGAACTTTTTGTAACAGAAACAAATATTAATACAATATTTAGACTTTGTGCTGAATACCTGTGTTTTACATCAGACCTTTCTTATGTTAGATCTGTATGTTTGTTCTGTTGAATCTACTTCTACTTTATTGTCATTTATTCATCAGTATTGCTTTGTTCGTCTATGTGAGTAAGTTCGGCTCTGTTTACTACCAGCCCAAAACATAGACCCTCTGACCTTTCTACTTTGGAATTCATTTCTTTTCTCCCTTCAGATCTTTCCTATCTCCCCACCTTGTTTCTTTCCCTTCTTCTATAGTTGGAAATACCTCTACTGGGATGAGATCCCAACCCCCGAAGGCAGAATATTGTGAGACTTGCATGCATTCCTGCCGGGTAGAATAATAGCAATAAACCGGTTTAACTTTCTTTGACTCAAAGAGGGCTATGCCCCGCACACTTTTGGCTCGTCTTATCCATAGATTTGTCCACCCAATGATTTTCTGACCAACAAATATATTTATTAATTTAAACACCAAAATACTTCACCCTTGTTTGGCTTCTAAACTCATACTAGGCAACAACTTTATTTTTGTCTTCATCTCGCTTTTATTTTTATCTTTTCGACTTTTCTCTTTTGTTTGTTTGTTGTTTCTTTTATTTATTTATCTTTTGATTCTTTGCATGCTTCTAACATTTTATTTATTTTCCCCGCTTTTGCTTTTTGCACTGTTGTCTTTTTTGGTTTTTTGTTGTTTCTTGCTTCGACTAAACTATTGTTTTGTCCTCTTGTGCTTTTTTTTCCTTTGCTAAGGCTGCGTTGAAAATTAGGGACTACTGCTAGGAAGAAAGGCATGCAAAAGGTGTCTAAATAATTAAATCTGCCCTTCCAACCTGCTATTTTTAGAACTTTAATCTGTGGCTACTTCCTGCTATTTTTAGCAGCTTTTACCTTTGACTATTTCTAGCCACAAGGTCACTGTTTTGAGATCAATACTTCAGTTCTTATTTTTAGCATAAAACTCATTGTTTTAGCGCTAATTTTAGCAGCTCTCTTCCATTATCCTTGCATGTTATTTTTAGCATACCTTTCGCTATTTTTAGAGATGCCTTTTGTGCATGCAATTGCACTCTATTTTTGGAAACTCGCTATTTTTAGCGAATGCTAAAAATAGCAATTTTTTCCATCCACCCAATTTTCATCTAGAACACTTTATTTTTGGCGAGTGCTAAAAATAGCAAAACGCTAAAAATAGACTTTTCCGCCAAAAATAGCCAACTTCTTAAAAATAGCCTTGATTGTTGTTAACTTTGGAAAAATATGGTACAACTTTTCCATACATCAAAGGAATGATGACATGCTCTTCCTTGTTCTCAAAGCTTATATATCCTTTATTAGAGTGTAAATCAACATTATTCGCATAACACCAAGGGTGCCCAAGCAATGTTGGAAAACTTTCTACCTCTACAAGCGCCAACACCTCAAAGTCCCCAATAAACTTGGCCCCTTGTATAGTAATAGTAGCATCCTTCAAGACTCCAATGCACGAGGCTTTAGTCCTATTTTCCATAAACAACACATTTGAAGACGATCAGTAATGGTGGCCTCTCCATCTCGATTCCATGCCTCCAAGGTGAGTACATTCACTTCGCACTCAAAAGATCAATCAAAATGTTACTCAAAAGCCATCCGTCAACAACTGCATTTAGAGTGATCTCTTTGTCATAATCCAAACTATGCGGAGGTAAGTTAGCATGTAAAATATGTCTTTTGTGCTCAACTCCAACGTGCGACATCTCCCCCCTTAGCCATTCCCCTAATAAAGGAATGATGTTTTCTTGTCACGACATCTTAAAAACCTCCTTCAAATCGTCAACATCCTTCTGGGGAAGCTCAACTAATTTTTCATGTTCTAGCTTCTATGATCGCTCCTTTAAGTATTGTAGATCTCACCCTGCAAGTTTCTAATAACTTCCATGGTTTCTTGATAAACTTCCTTCGATGAGTAGGGTCTGGATACTTTACATGTAATACCTCTTCTTTTATAATAATAGGCTTCGCTTTGGAACTTCCTCGCGCACACAACCTTAGCGCATGTAGTGACTAACATAGTCAACATCTCATAATCATGTGGTACCTTTGGTAACCACTGATCTTCCACAACGTGTTGTATTCTAACCATTTCCATGCCCTTATCCTGCTTGTGCTTCTTGCTCAGGTGCTCATACAAATCCGGCATTCTTCATAATTGTGGTTCTTTCGTAAGTGGAGCAAATAACATGCCGAGGATATTCACGCTTATAATGATCAGGGGATCCGCATGTATAACATGTTCCATAAGGGAACTCACTTCGTCCACTACCGCGACCTTGACCTTTGAATCCTCCATGATAGCCTCGACCTCTACCTTTACCACCTCCATCGAGCATCCTTCATCAGAACTATCATCATGATGCTCACCTTGCTTCCTTGGAATTGTTTACAACATTGGTCTAACATACACCGGTATCAATGGCATCATGAATCTAATCAATCAACCTGAATTCTATGTATCATGAGTGGTAGACCTGCAAATCTTACAAGAATGTGGATACGTTCTTACTTATCGCACATTGTAAAAATGGGCACTTACTTGAATCATGATTCGATGACAGAGCTCACAATCCAATATCATGACGCACACCGATTTACGAGGGCAACTATCCTTGGTATGTCCTTCTACTTCACAATCTATGCACCAAATACCACTGTGTGTCTCATGAGCCTAATTAGTGGATAACTTCTCCAATTGTTTTGCCATAGCTGCAATTTAAGCCTCCAAAAATGGGCTAACTCCAGTGTCCACCCTCCTAACTACCTCGGCGCAGAGTTTTCCCAAGCACCTCGTGCGAGTCTATATAAGTCTTCTATGAGAGTGCCCTTCTAAAAGGTGTGATCAAACCTCCAACGAACCATTGAGCATGTTGACTCGGTGAATGTCATAAGATAACTTCGATAAGAAAAGACTTGAATCATGCATCATACTCTCAAACACTCTTAGCCATGCCATGTTTGATGTCCTTCGGCATGTTTTTGCTCTTCTACTCAAACTCGGGTATGTGAAATTCTGCTAAGAAAGCATCACGCAGAGGCAAAGATAGTCTACACAAGTCTGGTTTGGATCATACTTCTTGTATCAACTATACACGTGCCCTACAAAGTAGTTGCAAACTAGCTTTCCTTACGCTATGGAGTTATAATCCTCTTAAAGCGCCATAATATCTCACACATATGCACGTGCTCAACTTCATCTTCAATTCCTCTATATTCTAGAAGATGAAGAGACATCTTATATTACAAAATTGTTGGGGTTGGTGCAGACCGTGCCCACTAGATCTAGAACATGTATTACCTCTTGTGTTTCCTCCGCCTCCGTAACCCGTAAGATCCACTAGATCCCGAGCCACCGACCCTCTTGATCCTCCTCTTGTATCCAAGAACGGACTGGAGGATGCACCGCTTTTTGTTCCAATAGTTGTGCTAAATTAAACTCCCACGCTTTGTGAAGTCGTACTACTTCATGATGTGAAACCCACGTTACTGCTAATGATGTGCCAAAAAATATACCTCCAACCGAACCTCTAAATAACACGACGATGATTGCGCCGCCATAGATGAATAAGCTACCTGATTAACTCCCGAACTTGATGGAAAATTAACTTTATTTGGTGTTACTCTATTTCCCACACTAGCTTGCTTACTAATGACTGTCGTAGAAACTAGAAAACCAAGCGCAAGGGCTAAGTCACCAAGGGGATCAAATGTGTGCTCATGCGGTCCTCGTAGTTTCCATTATCGCGCTCTCATATGAGGTCGAAGAGGGTTCTCTACCATGCTTACCTAAATGGGGGAGTTCCATATGCTCGACTCCATGTCTTCTATGTGAGCTCCAAATCCTTTGCGAGCCATCTCTCTCAGCAACTCCATTCATTCCACAACTTCAGGCTGCTTCTCCGAATCCATCTCGCATGCCTCATTAAACCGAAAGCCACCTTTCTTCTCTCTTCTTTTCTACTTTGCCAGCTTTTCCATCTTTAACCACACATATTGTTACCCCAACGCATGGCGGGGTTTAGCTAGCCATAGGACGTTGTTCCAAATCTAGGATCACGATCAAGATCTTAATCACTAAAGGGATAGCGCATAGATAAGATCCTCTGGGTTCACGCAGAATTGAAACTTAGCAACCTCTCGGGACAGAATAAGTAGAAACTGCATACTCCATAAGGTATCTATTCAAACACCACTCCACCAATGGTCTACAATGCGCGTCCAACTCGGATCAACATCATGTAGAGCCTGAATGCTTCTTATGTCTAAACAATTGTCCAAATCTCCAATTTCTCTTCAATGCATAAGCTACTAGCCACTCGTATAAATATATGGGGAAATAGGAAAAAAATGTCTCATAGAGCTCATGATACATATTTTGTTCAACCCACGCGTGTGCATCAAATTCAAGTCCAATGTTAAATATGTGAGCATACTCTTCCTCTAAATTGTCTAACCAATCCTCAATGTTGGCCAAAGTCAATTGGTATGTCTTCATCATGCAACATCCGGGTAAACA
Organism: Taxus wallichiana var. yunnanensis; assembly: GCA_018340775.1. Classification (NCBI taxonomy): domain Eukaryota; kingdom Viridiplantae; phylum Streptophyta; class Pinopsida; order Cupressales; family Taxaceae; genus Taxus; species Taxus wallichiana. Next base: position 926,217,823 of record CM031239.1, on the reverse strand, counting down.
ATCGGAAAAGAGGTCCTTAAACGGAACACAAATGTAGTCTTATTATTTCACCAACAACCCAATGTGTGTTGACACATCACCCAGGTCAGACTTGAGCACTCACCCGAAGTGCACAAGGGTACCATGTCCCTCTTTTATGACAACTTGTTCAAAGAGTTAGCATGATCATACAAATATTCCATATCCATAATATCTATTAGAGAATAAAACATAACATGAACTAGATCTAGATCTTAAACATATGCAATATTAACTCATACACAAATCAAGATTAACTTTAACATGCTAGAACTAGTCACGGATATTCAAACAACCAATATCCAACCACAAAGATCCATTATATTAATTACTGTAAAACACAAAAGTTGCATACATACATAGTAATGTCACCATAAGTCATGCACACCCATAAACCAACAACATAACTCTTACAAAACATGGATGATACCTAAACCATGCAAATCAATACATATTTATAGGTAGTGGGGACTTTCCCTTCACTACTCATGCACTCTCCAAAAATAGGCTACATGCTAAGAATAGCCATGCAACCTTATACGATAAATACAAAAGCATGCAAACTTGCTAATAATAGATTATCTAATATTATCAATTACAAATCTAATCCTATTAATAGCTCCAAAACTATGCATGTCATTTGATCTTCCACTTGTCTAAAATACCATTTGCGTGTTTTTCCAAGTCTTCTACAAAACGTGATCCGCACTCATCATCTATATTTAGCCACATATGGAAAACAACTAAGTCCTAACTTCATGCTTTCCCGAGTGCGCACTATTCTACTATATTTCTGTGTGCACATACGCGCCCTACGTTCGCGCGCCCAATCCTTATGCACCTTAAGTACTTAGGTTGCAATTCCTCAACCCAACATGTAGCAACTTCGAGTTTGACAAAGTGTAGAGCAAACTCGCCTCGATCCACAAAATTGTATGGTCTCTTCTCCAACCATGTCAAGTAATTTATAATGTTTAATTTCTTTTATTTACTTACAAATATTATATATAGTATTTACAAGGGTATAATGTTTAATTTTGTAATACTTTGATTCTTGCAGTTAATAGACGAACACAACAGATTGCAAATAGGCCTCCTCTAGTCCCGCCGCCATGGGTGGTACAAACAAAAAGAAAATTTCTAGGGAAGAATATTACATTTCTTGCTGACTCCGCAAGAACAATTCACCCTGCAACCTCTAGAATTTCCAAGTTTTTCACTAGGTGGTATCCATAGTGTAACTGGTACCCAAATTTTGAACCAGATCAAGCTCAATGATGAATTTTCGGGGTTTGATAGTGTTGATGTAGAGGTAGGAAATTATTTTGACACATATGATATAATACAAAGTATTCCTCCACCTCAACAATAAGCATGGAAAACTAGCCTTGAAATTAGATATTCCCTCCTTTAGCAAGACAAATTCCACTCACGAATGATCAAAAGACATATTTTTCCTTCGAAAATCTAATATCAGAAAGTATGGGGGCCACAATTCAAGAAGTGGTTATGGAAGATGTGGAATTAGTGCGCATTTCAATGTACAAGGCCAAAGTTTTGATCAAAGAAATAAATACCTGCATTACCATAATCATGCTCAAAGGAACTCATTATTCACTTCGTAGAGAGCCAACCAAAGCAAGACTTGACATTTTGCTAAATAAAGCTCAGTTTGGTACAATTTTGTATAATAATGAATATGATGATGAAATTTTAGATATAATGTTAAATAGGTTGGAAAATCTTAATGTTGAAGCCTAGATGTACTACAACAAATGGGCTAGAGACAAAAATAATGTTTTAATTACAAATGCAAAAAAATAAAAAGATGTGGTAAGTCATTTTTTACACGTGAAAATTGTGAAATTATGAGTATTATAATAAATTATTTATAACTTATCTAATATACTGCTTTACAGAAAAATATATGAAAATTTAAAGAAAGAAGCAGTTGTATTTGATGCACATTTGAAGAATGCTCGCAAAAGCTTGAATGCATTTATACAATTGAAAGAAAGACTTCTATTATTAAATAAAAAAAATAATACATTGAGAAAGATAATCAAGGAGCATGGGATGGATCCAGAAATCTTACTGAAAGAAAAGACAGATGTTGATCCATCACTATTATCATCAAGAGATGTTGTGAGGGAGGAGCAGAATATTCTTGCCAATATCAATACCACAACGTAGGATTTGTAAAATCGATAGTTTTAGCAAAAATGATTATACAAATTGAGAAAGCTTTGCCTCCATTACAAGAAGAAGCTCAAGTTGTCCCTGTAACACAAAATTGAAAAAAATAGTTTCACCATGTGGTAGGTGTGTTGTCACAAGTCCGACACTGACGTAGGAATTAAAATATAGTGGCCAACTTAGGATTTATGTTGAAGTTGATCTCAACAAGGGATTTCTAGATATGATGACCCTCAAAATGGGTGATACAAGCTACTCCTAGATCCTAGACTATGAAAATATTGCTTTCAGATGTCGAAATTGCAAGACACCGGGTCATCTCCACGTTTCCTGCCCTCAAAAGAAAACCCAGACTCCTCGAAAAAAAGGAATGATTCCCAAGCATTGGAGCACACCAGATTTAGAAGAAGAAGAATATTCGAAGAAGAAGACGATTCTAACTTAGAAGATCAAAGAGTTATAGTTTCAACTCCTTCGATTGCGAACTACAACCCCTTTTGTTGCAGCTTCTGGCCCTTTAGCTACAGGCCCTACTGATTCAGCTCCTTCAAAAGAGATTGGGTAGTTACTGGTTATCATTCCTTCAAGGACATTCTCTAGCACCGAAGTGGCCCCATGAATATTATCACTCCGATTCGAATAAGGATAGTGGCTTTCCCCTTGTTGGTTCCTCGGGCCTTGGACTTTACAGATTATAACCCTCTTATTTCGAAATGCTTCCACATGATAAATGGCAATTAGTGCGTTCAAAGAAGGGAAAGAAGGGAAGACATTGATTCCCCTTTATATCTTGTTGTTCTCTTCCTTTCTCGGTCTTATAGCCTTCTCGGGTTGCATCTCCCCTTCTTCCTTTACCCTCCATTTGCTACTACTGAGTATAGATTCTCTGAAAGTGCTTCCTCTCCTTCTTTTGTCTTTGCAACCGGCTACCTCTTTTTGTGCTTTCTTCCCTCTTCATCTTTTCATGTCTTTCTTTTCTTTTCTTTGGACCTTCTTGGTCCTTTTCTCCCTTTACCTTCGTCTCTTCTCTTCTCTCGCTTCAACTGTTATATCTAGCCTTTGGGGATCTTTGTAAAAGGATGTGGGTCCTTTCAACACCCTCAACCATTTACCCTTTTCCAAAAAAAAATATAGTGGCCAACCAATTTTCCCTTTTTTAATTTCATGTGGTAGACGTAAGGACAACTATGACTCAGAATCATAGGAAGAAAAGAGGATTCCCTCGTAATGTGTTCTTATATGACAAAAATACCTGGAAATTTTGAAAAGAAAATGATGACAACCTAGAATTTTGTAATTGTATTGTCGACAATGCTTTATGAAAACATGTATGTCTTCATAAAGTAATCTGCCACTTGTTAGTATGTATACAAGTTTAATTGTGAATTGGAAACTCTATTTGCAGTTATGACACATTTTTTGAAAGTTTTGAACAATTTAATATGCACTCTTGTATTTGGATTTCTGCTTTCTTGTGAATGTTTTTATGTTACTATTTGGAGATGTTTTGCATGGTTTTAGATGTTTGGTGTGTGTTTGTTTGAGTACAGAAAAGAATTATGTTTCATGCAGAGATAAAATATTAATCACACAAAGATGGATCTAAATAAATCACTATCCTTCTTAAAATAATAAAACAAAATATAAAAATGAATTTGTTACAAGTAAAACAACATATATAGTCTAGTAAGACCAGTTGATACTTATTTGATATGAAATATATAAATAATCAAATCATTTTGTCAATAGTGTCTAGAATGTAGACAAGAAATTAGGACTCTAGCAATTGAAACAACGCTTGGAGCAACCCATTCTTCATAAGTGTCCTCGAATTCTACTGAATTGGAAGCGTGTTTGGTGGATATGTTCGATCCCCCGCATCAGTCACAATATTACCTACTCTTCTTCTTTCTACGAGTGAATTCCATAATCCAAGTGCTCTTTCATAAGGAAAAGTTTCCACGGAATAACTTGAAACATACAATCTCAGACAACTTTCTAAATTTCTATCCAATCATTTTAAAACTTTTGATTTTATGAAGGATAATGCACTTGAATACTCTTTCATCTTCAATAGATCCCATGATCATAGTTTGGCACAATTCATATAGTCAAAATACTCGCATGAAATCGCCTCACAAAATACTACTTTAATAAAGCTTCTTCCAAAGCCTTTTAATGGAACCATTTTCATTTAGTCTTTTAGAAAAAAAAATGTTCTATCATAGTAAGAGAAAATGTTGATTGAGAACTCAATAAATTCTTTTTAAAAATACCTTTAACTATATTCAATAAATTACTAATGGAATTTTTAGTAACACCACCGATTGTATTCCAAAACAAAGAGATTCACGCCTCCCGTTGCTTCAAGTAATTTATCTTTTTTAATTAGTTCACGAATCTCTGTAGATAAATTAAGAATATTTTTCAATTTATTTTGTGTGTCACATAATACTATTTCATATAAATTATGTGTCACTCATACTTCTTCCAACTCTGATCCAACCAAATCTACTCTTCTCTGAAAAGTGTGAAGTGGTATCTCTTTCCCATGAACTGTTATACATAAATGATCATTTATATTAAATTTTAAGTAGCATCTTGGATTCTTAAGGTTGGTTAATGTATTCCATATTTCAAAAATAGGTCCTCAAAAACTTCCATCTGACAAATATAAATTATCTAGAGTCATGCATACATGTTTTCTCAGTCGTATGAAGTCAATAATGTAGATGGAATGCTCTTGGGCATGCTTCGTCAAAACATTGATCTCATTCAACATTGGAAAAATACCACATAATGTAAGTAAAGTTTTAATATCTGTCATATGGTACAACAAATATTTAGGTTTATCTACTTCCCTGCGGTATTTACATAAAACCTGATAATAAAGGATTTTTTTCAAATATTCTACAATTCGAGCTCATACATGGAAATCCATATGGTATCTACATCTTTAAGAAGATTTTTCCCATCTATCAATCCAATTGCAAATTTATGAAATTCTAAAAATATTTTTGGACTACTTGAATAATATGCATGTAAGTCACAAATGAGCTCCTCCACTCTAGCAACACTTTCAAATGTGCTCACAATTTTATATGCTAGATTCATTTTATGAGCCATGTAATGAATTGCAATCATATATGGTGCAACTGTTGTTTGTAGTCCGACGCAGACCATTTTTGGCCTCATGCATTCTTGTTGCACTATCATTTTGAACACAAAATAACTTCGTGGCAATGGAAAAATCATCCATACTTGTTATATCCTTTAAACTTGACACCACCAATTTGTAAAGGTTTTTAGAATTGTAATTTTCCACCATTTTATGAATAGTTAGGAGATGGAGTTTTCTTACTTCATTTACATAAGTATAGACATGAATACAAACCCATAAAGTGTAGATAAACTACCATTTTAGATTCTTTTACCAAATATGTTTTTGTTAAGCCCACACCATTAATCATACATTGTACCATTTTCATGATAGTATGATTTCACCTTTCAACAACACCATTTTGATGTTGTGTATGAGGAGGTGCCATTCGACGATGAATGTCACGCATTTCCAAAAAAGTGTTGAACTCATTGTTGGTGTAATCTCCTCAATTTGAGTAGAGTGTCTTTATAATATGACCATAATTAGTTTCAACAAGGGATTTAACTTTTTTAAAAAGTTTCAAAGGCTTTGTCTTCGGTGCAAAGATAGTATATCCACATTTTTATAGAAAAATCATCAATAAAGAGCATGAAATACCGAGACTCCAAATGATTAGGTCTCATTGGTCCACACAAATCGGTATGCATTAGATCAAGTTTTCCCAGGATCCCGAAATGTACTTTGTTTAAAAGGTTCTCGATGTTGTTTACTTGTCAAATAATGTTGACACTTATTTGTACCATTTTTTAGATGCGGAAGACCCCTCACCATATCACATCGACGAAATGTGTTGCCAAAACTTACATGACAAAGTATTTTGTGCCACAACTATGTTGAGGCTATATCCTTGGCCACAAGGACTTGATTATCTCTCTCAACAAAATCCATTTGAAACATCCTACCCACATTGGAAGCTCTTGCAACAATTTTCGAGCTACGTGGCTTATCTCTTATAAGGCACATATTTTTACTTCATTTACAAGTCAAAATCAATCTTTAGATTGTGATCTAATAATTGACGCACAAAATAACATATTGTTTGTTAAGCCAGGGGACATATAGAGCATCTATAATTTTACATGTATGAATCCCAAGTGGTAGCGAAATAGAACCAATCCCTAAACACTATAAGATGTATCATCACCCAAGGAAACATGGATTTTTGTGGGTGTGTCTCCATCATTGTGAAGAACCAATATTTGTGTCTTGTCATGTGGAGGATTGCACTCAAATCAACGTACTAGATTGCATTTTATGAGATGGATTCTTCCTTGAATTGTGAAGTGTACAAGATTTCGTCATCTTGATATTGATCTTCCTATTCGGCAATATTTCCTTGTTGAGATGGTTTATTCTTCCCCTTCCCTTTATTTTTCCCCTATTATTTTTTGTTGGCCTTTTTTAGATTGTTGGTTGTCATTTTTCTTGCTATTAGATGATCCTTTTTGGAATGTATTATACCAACAATCTTTTAACTCATGTTCCTTATGACCACAAATAGGACATTTTTGTTGGGCCTTGGTGGCTTGTATAGTATCACCTTGCTTGAAGGTTGTTTAAGATACTTCTATTTTTTTTCCTTTTTGATGAGAAGAAAGAACATGTTCTTCAACTTGTGTACTTGAGTGAATAACTTCTTGCTGGAGCATATTCACCCGTTGTTCAAAGAAGTTGGTTGACCAATTATATTTAACATGGTCACAAAAAAAATTATGATGGAGGTTGAACTCTCAAACAATTGTACAAGAGAGACATCACTTACTTCTTCTTCCAACACTTACAATGATGTCTACAAAGTTGCAACACATCTTAAAAAAGACTCTACTTTTTTAGTTGGTTGCATTTTGAGTTATAGTAGCTAACTTTTGAGTCAAAGTAGTGTGTTTCTATTCTTTGACTCATACACAATTTTCAATTTATCCCAAACTTATTTTGTTGTTTTGGCCTCACAAATATGAGGTTGAACTTCATCAGACACACTAAACAAAATTATTAATTTGCTTTTGATTTTCCCTGTCAAATGTGTGTTGTTGTGCAACATTATTTATTGATCATGTGAGTGATCCATTTACAACTAATCATATATCTTTGAATTCTAACATTGGTTAAATTTTAGTTTTCCAAGCAACATAGTTATCTGTTTGAAGAAGTTGTGAATCGGGTAGAAAAAATATAGGTGCTGAATTTGTAGCCATTAAAAACTATAAACAAGAGAAGAAATAAAAAATTAATAGCTTCCCCTTTTTCAAATAAGACTAACGCAACCCCTGCCCTCCAAAAAAATGAAATTTTATTGATTTTTGGGATCGTTTTTGTCGTTTTACAATATTTTAGTACTATTAGCTATTTTAAAAAGTTTGGCTCTTTGGCCAATTTTTAATATTTCCATCTTGTGGAAAAAAATATCATCCATTTTCCTTAAAAAAATGGAAATTTTGAAAAAACAATTATGGCTCTATGGCCTTTTTCCCCCTTAGAAATTTGACAATTTCCTGTAATGGTGAAAAATTCAAAAGTGGGGCTTTTCGCCTATTGATAGGTTACAATATTCATGTATTTGATAATGCTTTCAAAAGCTGGGTCATCATGCGATGTCTCTCGGGAACTCTAGCCTCGAAAATCCTCGCCGACATTGTATTGCTTCTGGTGCTCCCTACGAAAAAGATGTTGGAACAATATCGGGTTGCACACCTTGATTATCACTAGGGTCCTGATCAATATTTCCAAAGACTTTCGTGGGCCAAAAGCATGTGGAATTTTTTGAATTAGTAAAACCCTTCTTTGCATTGGATTGGCACGACTTTCATCTTTGGGCTCTCGTTCAATTCTCAAAACATATGGTGGTCTCCCATCATCACTAATGATAGTCTTCCGCTTGCAGAAACTCGGGAATCAAAGATCTTCGGATCTCTCGCAAAGGAATTCACACTATTTGGGATTTGCAGAGACCGGATGCCAAGGCCCGAGATCAAGAAAAAATTAATCTTGTCACATTCGAACCTCCGATCTATCTGCAAAATTCAAGAATTGATGTCTGACGTTATGCTCCACAAACTTGGGCTTAAACCTCTCGAATGCATGGTGGCGGGATTGGAGATGGAATCAAGAGATTTCCTTTCTCCGCTATAATGCCGACACCATTTACTAGCTTCTGAGCCCTCTCCCGCCTGTCATTGCCAAACTTAACACTCGTTGGGGCTTGCACTCTACTCATTCCACCTGGCTTCACAAACTTTCCGTGCTTGGAATTCTTTGTTGGAGCCCAAAGTTAATCATTTTTGTGGTGTCTTATTTATCAAGGCCTTCCCGTCGGTGAAAGATTAAGTCACATTGGCATCCCCAATCCTAAATGCCCTTTCTGTTCCAAACTTGAATCTTTTAAGCATTTATTTTGGTCTTTCCCTCATGCCCAGGCCATCTGGTCTTGGATTCATTCTTTATTTCAACCCTTCCACCTTGAATTCTTTCATTGACGTCAGGTTTGTTTGGAGATTTCAGCCCTTGGCCTCATTATATTGATACTCTGTGGCAACTATTTAGAGCTTGCATTTTATTTCATATTTGGAAAGCACGAAATTCTATGTTATTCCAGAATGATCATTTTGTTGCTTTGTTTTCCACTAATGACAAAGTGATTATCTTGTCTATTGTGCGCATACAAATTCAAGCTCAAGCGGAGAAGGTTGCCCTTGAATTTCTTCATTTGTAGGTGTGTTGCTTGCACCACCAGGGAGTGCCCCATGCACAACGAGGTGGGTCCCTCCGGACCCTTTGCCGCCGCCACCTCAACCATCTATGCCTTGGCGACCACCTCCACCCGGGCGTATCACAGGGCCTCTCTCGCAGATCATCACTCCGTCTCTCCTCGGGGTCGCCCTTTAACTTCGTCCTCTTTTGGTCCGGGTTGGAGCCTACCTCCGAGGGAGAATGGCATTGCTAGCTCTCTGTGGTAGGCCTCTCCTCCGCCTTGACATTCGTAATTTGGTTGGCTCTCCACCCCCTGGTTGGGGGATTATTGTTCCTTTGCAAATGATGTTGCTCGACCAGGATGGTTGGCAACTGGACCTTCCTTCGGCCGAGCCGTCCTAGTGGAGTGTACATCCCTCCCCAATGATCCCCCGTCCTCCTGGAGCATCGGCTTGCCTAGTACTCTATTTTCTTTTATAGTTCTCGTGCTTTTTGGTTTCCCTTTAGGCATTTTTTGCTGCCTACGTGGCATTTTTATGGGACCATGGATTTTTTATCACCCCTGCTAATGTAACTCTCTTATATTATTAATATAATGGGCAGTTCCAATAGTAAAAATTTACTAAAAAAAAATGTTGTAATTAACAAGTCTTACTAAATTAGAACACATTTTAAATGACTACGGGGTTGTGTGGAATTCGACCTCTAAAACTATGTACAATCAAGTACCTAAACTCATCGCATTAACAAACAATCGCCCAATACGCTTAACACCTTATATATGCAAATATATATTTAACCTTTGTTTGAAAAGTAAAATCTTTTAAAAAAACTCGTGTAGAATTTACCTTTGGTCAAACACATTTTACATGTGTGATGTCCACGTTTCATCAAATGTTTTTTTCGGTTTGTTGTATGCGTGAGAAGTCTTTACAAAATCCACCCCGTATTTTTTGTTATTTATTCTCCCATGAAACCTTGAGTTTTTACCACATCATTTATCCACCAACAGATATGTAGAAATAACATCTTTTCCCTAACTTCCTCTACAAGCACACATATAGGGATAAATTATTACCACAAAACAATTAAAAGATAACTAAACTAAAACAATTTAAAAATTACAATTTATTTTTCACTCAAATGGTGAATTAAGTTTGGTTAATCCTAACAATTGAGGAGAATATCATCGAAGAATTTTACCTCCAACCATAGACCATTAGGTATCTCCCTTCACCTTCTAAAATAGAAAGTGGTCTTACTCTTCAACGAAGGGAGTAGAAATGACCATTCATCCGAGTATAAATCAATAAAAAGGAGAACCACATATGTATAATAAATGCTACCTCTACTACATGCATCCAACCAAATGAACTAGGTACTCCACAATCATATTGGTTTCTAAAATAAACATGCAACTCTAGGAAAACATGAATAAATAATGATAAAAACAATCTCACTACTTTGGCCAAAGCATGTTATACTACACAGGTAGTACAATATCCCAATGTTTTCACAAACATGATAAGATAGGTATTAGTTCACACACAACCATCCCAACACACCGCCTATTAATAGTCGGGAGGAGGATGGCCTCAAGAGGAGTTGTGAATCCCCTCTTACCCCACTGACTTCATCTTCAAGACAAAATCTAATGATAAATCAATTAATCTTAACTCTCGTATACAATCATATTGATTTCTAAAATGAACACGCAACTCTAGGAAAACATAAATAAATAACAATAAAAACAATCTCACTACTTTGGTCAAAGCATGTTATACTACACATGTAGTACAATATCTCAATGTTTGCACAAACATATAAGATAGGTATCAGTTCACACACAACCATCCCAACACACTTTGCCAATTAATGGATGAGGAGAGGAGGATGGCCTCAAGGGGAGTTGTGAATCCCCTCTTAACCCCAACTTCATCTTCAAGACTAAATCTAATGATAAATCAATTAAGATTAACTCTCGTATAGAGAGATGTATGTAGGCACGTATACATGCATGCATTTCTATGTATTGTGGAGTTTGAAAAAATAATTCCAAATCAATACATAACATATTTAAATCATATTATTTATAAGTTAACAATCATTTTTCTCTTCTACGCAATCAAAATATAATTAATTTATCTCATTAAAAGCTTAATGACCTTTTTAGCATAAAAGTATGGTACTAAGTATGTAAATCTAAGTCCAAAAATTATTAAGGGTTCATCATAAGTGTGTTTACAATAACTAAAGGACCTATACTTATATTTTGAATTATTCAATCCTTTAATTTAACAAAGGAAGTATTCTTTAATTATATATTAAATAATTGGAAGGGAGAGACAGATAACCTTAAATGCCTTTGATTTCATACAAAACTTATTCATCACTTCAATCCTTTTCTATATTGAAACAAGGTCCAATACCTATTAAAGTTCACTTTATGTAATCTTAAAATCAATCCCGTAGTAAATTATGGTTTTACATTAACACAAAACTTCTTCTCATAATACAAGTGAAGTGATCATATAAAAAAATCAACCCTCGAAATGAATTGTTTTTTCACACCGAATTAACTTCTTTTAATGCATTTTCTCAATTTTGAAACTCAATAGATGGTCAATAAACGACTCCCCATAGTTTACAAACATGGGTGGAGTGACAAAACAATGCTACCTTCCTCATACTCACATACACCATCACCACAAGATATGCTACATTCCTCACGAATGAGGTCAGTAATGACTTTAGTTAAAGTAATATCAAGTCATTTGTGCAATCATTTACTACTTCACAATCATTTGGTAGCTTGAGATAACAAGAGTAATATGAATAACATAAATTCCTTTGTTTTTTTACATAAGGAAAAATAGAGTTAAAAAAAACACATACCGGAATGATCAATAGAGCAACACACACTAAATCTAAACTCAAATCAAACTCGCAGATCCTCAAAACACCTTCTCGAACCTTGTTTAAGACTTAAAATATCCAAATGAGTTTCCCAATGGTGTGCTTTAATCATTTGTGATCTATCTTTAAATGGGTGAGATAAAGACCAAAAAAATAGTCCTCCCTAGATCTCCTCAAAAATTATAAAAGCTTCGCACCAAAAATAGTCACCCATAACTCTTGCAATAAGAATACCCAAAAAATAATATAGTTCCTTCTCCAAAGAATAAAAACAAAAGCAAAAATCCAATGCCAATAATGCTCTCTCAAAAATATAAAAACACACCATGTAGACACAAAATCATGCACTTTGGGTAATTATCTAGTCTTGATTGCATACTACTATTCATATGATTCCTAAGTAAGAAAATTACTAATTAACCCATGTCTTTGGCCACATTTATTTGCTTTCTATTTCCACTTTTGGTCTTGCACCCTTACTTGCTCAATATTCCTTTTTATATCCCGACATTTATCATCCTAGACACCGCGCCAGTCGGGACCCCAGCAAGCACTGCGCGCCCTCATTCCCTTTGGGTGCCACCGACCTTAGTATACTTTGTTCACATATTTTGGGTCCAAATCAAAAATTAACCTCACCTCATCACACTTACATCATTCTACACTTTGATTTTCACAATCACTTAATCAATCTTTTTACCATACCATGTGACATTTTAACCATTATCTTATTCACACATTTCGTGATATACGCTTTGTGCTACATCATCACGTTTTCTAGCATTTCATCCATACATTTTGTGATATACGTCTGTGCTACATCATCACACTTGCTAGCATCTTACTCACCCATCTAGTGATATACGCTTTAGGCTAAATCATCACACATCCTAGCACCTCATTCTACAACTTTAAAATCAAATCATCCCTATGCCGCATTCAATATCATCTACACCTCATCATTCTACAATCAACAATCAATGCTCAGTTCATCAACTCTTTCACATAATAACACATCACTAAAACCATTTCCCGATGATGCACTCTCGTGCTTCGGTTCATACTTGACTGTTGAGGGCATCCTATACACATGAACCTCACACACAACACACAACACACAACACACATCATACTAAACACTACAATACACATTATCTCATTTCTCACACATATTCATCATAATCAACACACATACGGAACCTTTCTACCACACATTCTACATTACATACTACATACTCAACACATGAACACTACATATTTCCCACACTTATTCATCATTACAAAATCAACACAACAATCAACAACACATACTCTCCTCGCATCTTCAACACAACATACAACACACTTGACACATTAACAACATACTTCATGACATATCTCTCCTAAGTCACACAACATGCATCCCTTACATCATACGACACATCTCTCTTGCATATAATCAACACACACATCTTGCACAATCTACATATCTCGCCACATACTACCGATGGACACTTTCATATGTGACATAACCTACTACAAGCTTGAAATGTTCACAATACATATATTTCACCACACGACATTACACACTCAACGTGTTCACAATAAACACAACCTACTACACACTTTACATCTTTGTAATACACAAAACAATAGACAAATTCATAATCAATATCCTACAAAAGTAACACATTCCCGGCATCTTTCTCTCATGCACAAATAACACAACACAATGCACATATCTCTCACACAACCAACACGACACACTACCCTATGACACACTCTAGTTCCATGGTCCATACTTGATTGTTGAGGGTCTATATATCAAATGGACCTCACCACACTCACTCAATCACATGCTTACACTATACACTTTGCACTTTGTCGATCACATTTGTTTAGTACACCCATTTCAGACCATTTCCTGATGATGCACTCTCATTTATGGTTCATTCTTGACTACTGAGGGGGAATAAATAAATAGACCTCATCTCATACATACACATCCAATTAGGCGGCACCCGACTCCTATCATTCACATTACATTCCATTCCATCTCATCCACATCATACTGCATATCTTGGTCGCATTTAGTCTTGCTTACATTTACTTGTTACATGTACATCTTATTACACATGCTAGATAGATATATTGTATGTCATTATCTTTATCATACACACATGCATGTTCACTTTCCTTTCTAGTTGTGATCGTAGATTCTACGAGATCCATATACACATCACGAATGCTTGGCGTAGTACCTATTACTAGTCCCACAACGGCTCCTTGGGGCATCCACTTTTGTACACTACAGGTGTTATTGTTTCATTTTTTCTTATATCACACTATTATATCAGTTTATACATGCCTTGACATAATTTTTATCTCTCTAACATGCTAACGAGTGCTTCATGTGCAACATTTGTTTAGTAGGCCTATTTTCCACCATGGTTGTCTGTTACATTATTTGACATTGTTTGTTCTTCATATGCTCATGTTTATGGGCTTTTCCCTTTGTCTTTTGTGCACATTGTCTACTTTTGGCTTCGTCGGCCTTTATTTTCTTGTGACATCATGAGTGGTGTCCCATGTTTGTAACTCGCTTTTCATAGTCTACATTGTCTTCTTGCTTGTTTACATTATCTTCTTGCGTCTTAGCTTACATATTGTTTGTTTAGCATACATTTTATCTTCTACATGCATGTTTGTCTTTGTTTGTACTAACACTTATCTCCCAGCCACTTTGTTTGCATGTGCCTTGGTTTCTACCAAGCACATTCCCTTCCCCATGTAGGGCACAATTTTAGCATAGTGGTCGGTCCTCCTTTGGGCCGCATACTCCTTTAGTGACGTCGTATGCACCCCAAATGAGGGGGCATCATTTGGGTGAATCAATCCCCCATAAAACATCACAAATTCACAATTTAGCACAACACAGGATCTGGTACAACACAATTTTGAATATCATATAGGGCTTAGAATCAAACTTGGGTCCCTCACACAACATAAACACTAAATAGCGAGACCAAGACAATAGACTGGGCACCCCTAACCCTTCTTGATGTTTGTGACCAGGGGCGATTACATAACATTTGGCACAGCTTCAACACAGCGGTTTGTAGAACTCCACACAATGGCTTTTACAGGGCACACAATCCTTAACATGTCGACATGCATGCACTACATATTTTCGCGTTGGATCGAATTGTTCAAATTTTACACACCATTTGTAATGGTGTTATAGATTACAGGAAGTAGTTAAAGGTTGGAGGATAACATTGGACTTTTCTCCCTACACTTCTTCCATACCTTGGTGTGATATCATCCAAAAAACTCACGGCCAGCCAAACATGAGATCACCCAAAAACGTGGTCTTCTACAACATCTACATGATCCTTTATACACCCTTTTCCTCATCATGGATTAGGTGCACATGTTCCTTTTTCACATTTGTTAGTTTGCATACTTATTTACATGATTTTTAATGTGTATACATGTGTATTTGACTACTTATTTGTTCTTCTCTTTTACAGTTCCACAAGTATGGGAAATAGTAGTTAACATCATTCCAACATCACACATCATCAACATCATTGACATCGACAACAAGAACATCACAACATCTACACATGCATTTCCACCCTAGGGTCATTTTCATCATCACTTTTTACAAATTTTCCTCTTTAGCATCCACGCTTCACACTTTTATCATTCCACGCTTTGTCTTGTCCCTCGGCATGCTCTTTCTACATCAATCTACATGGTTATCAGGTATGCATCTCTATCTACTTTATGTTACCGAGCTTTCCGCTCACCAACATAAAGTGGGGCAAATATAGACACAAAATCACGCACTTTGGGTAATTATCTAGTCTTGATTGCATACTATTATTCATATGATTCCTAAGTAAGAAAAGTACTAATTAACCCATGTCTTTGGACACCTTTCTTTTCTTTATGTTGCACTTTTGGTCTTACACCATTACTTTCTCGATCGATTTTTATATCATGACATTTATCATCCCGAACACCACTCCCAACTAGGATGCCAACCTTGGCGCACCCTCGTCCCCTTTGGATGCCCCCGACTTCATTATACTTTATTCACATCTTTTGGGTCCTTTCTATCCATTTAAGCATCTTATCTTTTTGGTATTCACCTTTTCGGGGTTAGTTATGAAATTCAAGCAAGGGAATCATATAAATATAAAGTTATGTGATCATAATAAGGGACCAAGAACTAAGCATCTACTATCTCCACCTAAGGTTGCATCCATCAAGGCATATAAGAGCTCCATTGCATCCATCTAGCTCCATCACAAGGGACACAAGGGCTGGTTTTCTGCATCACACTTCATAGGAGGGAAGTTCATTCTATTCCATGCACATATTTACTACATTTCTTTACATCTAGCTACTTTCTCATTATCCAAGTGTGACTAGAATAAAAACAACCTAGGGCATAATTCCGCACCCAAACACACACATAACTACATTGGGTCTGAGATGTAGTGCAACACTCAGTTGTAAGTCCACCATTGTGGCGACTGAGGACAGTCTGACCCCTCATTTTGCATCTTTCTTTTTTTGGATTTGATGTCTATTTGAGGGTTTTGTAGGTCCATACTTCTTTGCAGGTTTATTGTGACCTCGTGATCATTTTGCAAATCCATAAAGTGACAAAAGGTGAGCGAACACCAACGAATATGTTGAGACTTTGATAATTCGGGTTTCTAAACATTTCCGTGAGACCCGTGCACCCGTAATCGCACTCAGGAACCCTTGTCTAGTCTATTCCTCCGGATCTACAATTTTTGAGCCCTAGTGCAATGGTTAGTGCTTCGCATTTCTCTGTCTTTCATAATTGTGCACTTTACTAGAACTCGACAAATCAGCTAAGGAATCTTACCCTTCTTTGTACATTATGGTTTTATTATTTATTGCTTAGTTTGCTTTGGTATATTTCTATATTTCATTATTGCATTCATTTACTACTACTATAACATCGATTAGGCTTGTGTATTTACATTTTAGCTTAATCAAGTCATAATAAATAGGTGTTAAATGGTTATGTAAATTTTACATGAGCATGCCTAACAAAAGGTAATTGTTTCCCAAAACAAATCTCCTCTTAATCAAACACAACCAATAACTTATCTTTGTTTTAGGTCAAAGGCCATATTGTAAGAGTTATATTGAAATAAAACTAAATTTAACCTTCCTTACTATTTGCCAAGTCAAATTGAGCATGTATTGAGTTGATTTATCGCTCATTAATCATTTATTCAATGCAACATTTTGTTGCAATAATAATTTAACAAGTGTTATTTTTATTACTTACCACATGCAAAAAGTAATCCCATTGCATGTGATTTGAACACAAGTTTAAATCAAAGCCAAATTCCCACCACTACTTGATTTGGTCAACACAAGTAAAGGCTAAGAAAAATGTCACATTTAAATATTGTGACAAGAATTTTCCCTTAATTATTTTCAAAAATAAAACCAACCTTCATCATAGTATCAAATGTGGACAATAATATACAATTATTTTAGTTATAATTACAAAATGGTGTTAATATTGCATGGTCTTTCACCTCATTTGACACATGCCAAACACGTTTTCATAATATGAGGTTTATGTTGTAAATTGACGTCTAATATTGTGTGGGAGTATGGGTCAACATGCAATGTCGATGTCCAATGTTCTTTGATACTCGCGTCACAAATAAATAAACATAATGTAAAATAGATAGATAGTCGCTAAATCAAATCAATGGTGTTTACCAAGATAGAGAAATATGAATAAATCATTTATTGATCATTACCAAAATCATATTTAAACATTACGCATGTGCCACTTGACACATCATAACAATGTGTAGTGTTGCTAGCTCTCTGAAGACAAATAAAATCAAGAAATGCTTCCAAACATCAATGAATCACAATAAACTATAAAAACACAACCAATGTTTCCACCTCATAAATCTATCAATGTTTGTGCATACATATGCAATTTTAATCATGCAAGTACATCTATGATGCATTTGTGTTGGTTCCCACTTTTTTATCCTTTTATACAATGATGTCCACTCCGTGTCCACTACCTCCTTCCCAATGATCCTCATTCTAGGTATCCAAGTCTCAATGTAGGGGTACATATTCTCTTGCATAAAGGCTCATGAAAATAAGCAAATGATTTGGACTCGATTATCATATAAAACCATAAAATTGATAACTAAATTTTTAATTAACTCAAATAAATCATTTATTATTTCAATGTTGAAAACACACTAGTTATGAAAGAATTATTTCATGTTATTCTTAAACTATATCAATCAAGTTTAACACGTAATCTCATCCATAATAATGATAATTATAATTCATCATTGAAACCAAATATTATTTCGAATAATGAATGGTTTTAACAAAAATAAATATAACAATAAATCTTGGGTCGTGACATCTGAATCAAATAGGAGTTGTTAACATCTAATTTAAGTGGATAAAAAAAGGGGCCAAAGGACAAAATAAAAACATGAATTTTCTAAAACCCAAGGTTTCGATGACTAAACAAACTCTTTGTACAATAGGGAAAAACAACCTAAAAGATGTCAAAAAAGGGCCCAAGGACAAAATAAAAACACGAATTTTCTAAAACCCAAGGTTTCGATGACCAAATAAAGTCTTTGTACAATAGGGAAAACAACATAAACGATCTTATTCCTAGTCAGTGAGGAGGTGGGAACAATAATGGTATTATAGACTAAAGAGGCCCATTTGGAGCGCTCGAATGGGGTCAAGAAAGGACCCACACATTTTCCAAATAAAGATATTCTACCCATATATTTATCTAATTCAAAAAAATACTCGAGGATAACCATTTTAGGGATTCCTTAGAGAAATAAATTGAATATCACCCACCGACTAGATAGGATGAGAAAAAGAGGACACTGACATAGACAAATCCTCATTAAAAAGTTGGACACTTGCATGTGCTCCACAATAAGCAAGGATCAAATCAAAGAAAATATAGGGACCTCGACCAAGGTGTGTGGTCTTGATCATGGAGAGAAGGTAACAAATATTTGTAAAAATCACCACAACTATGGAAAGGGTTACCAATATTTTTGCATTCAGCACACACATATTGATTGCTAGTGGATGCCTCAACTGTAACACGAATAAATCCAACGTTTGTAGGAGAGGCATAAGCTTGTTTTGTAATTATGTGCCTTTTTAAGTCTATTTTTGGAATCTTTGGTAATTTTACCATAAATGTTAATCCTAAGATCTATTTAGGATTGTCAATAGTCCTGCAGGTACTGAAGCCATTAAAAGGACACCTAATAATTTATTAGGTACTGTACGAAGTATTTGAAATTTTAATCCCAAGATCTATTTGGGGCGATCTTTATATAGTTGGAAATATTCTAGCTATACCTACAACATTTCTATTATATGTTTTTCACATTTCTACAAAAAAATTGAAGTATTTTCAAAAATAAAAAATAATCATTTGACACAAAAATGATTTTTTCATAATTTTGGCATAATATTTCATTTTGACCTCCATTTTGAGTGATATTTAAACTGTTAGAAATATATTGAAGAGACCTACAACTTTGTTACTATACACTTTTGACAATTCCCTATGGATTGTTTCATATTCGCAAAAAGAATAAAGTAGAATCTTTTAAAAGATTCTATTTTATTCTTGTGCGAATATGAAACAAGCCATATGCAATTGTCGAAAGCGTGGAATAAAAAAATTTGGTCTCTTTAAATATGTTTCCGATAGTTTAAGAATCACTCAAAATGGAGGTCAAAGTGAAAAGTTATGCCAAAATATGTTAGATTCTTTTGTGTCAAAAGATCCATGTTTTGTTATTTTGAAAATCATTACGAATATACAAAGAATCACAAAAATATTACAATAGGAAATTTGTAGGTCTCTTTAATATCTTTCCAACAATGTAAAAAAGCCTTGAATTAGAGGTGGGAATAAAATGTTGTGGTAACATTACCTTTAAAATATGCATAATTAGAATGTTAGTAACCATATAGGAGGGATCGGGAGGATAACATTTGTCGATCCCTATAGACTTCACTACTATAGAAAGCCCAAAATAGCCTCTTTATTTCTACCAACACCACCAAGAGGCTTAGATTTTACAAGGGGCTTAGATTTGACAAGGTTTAGAAACCCCTTAATGCACCGCTACCGTAAAAAGACATGCGGATTTTCATTGCCATCGTGGAACATTTCATTCACTCATGCATACTTTGGATCATCCTCTAAATCAAATCTACCATCTAAAGATCTTATGTCCTCTAGCCCAATTTTAGTCTCGAAGCCAAAAACTCTTATAAAAATAGAGAGGAATTAGTGGTTAACGGGCATAGAGTGCGAATGGGTTTTTAGTTTGAATTTTCTCCTCACTCTCTCCACCATCACTAACCTCTTTTTAGGGTTGCTTTCTTATTAAGTTCCACTATTATTCTTTCTAAAATGTAGGTAATATTGCATGCATTTTGAGTCAAAATCTCCAATAATATGAGGGCAACAATTCAATGACTTTCTTTTATTTTCAATCTTCTAATGTTCGGATATATTTTTTATTACATTTATCTAAATTTTTATTGGAGATAAATGATGATATAGCCATTTTAACCCCTTATTCACGTCTACATTTTAAATAACTTTTATTTATTTTTTAAAACTTAACATGTGTAAAATTGTTATATTTTTATAGAATAGAAATTAAATATAACTATAATAGCTCCTTGTTGATAGTGAGGTGAGGACGAAGTACTAAAATAAGGAAACAATTACAACAATTATGTCCACATGGATGTCCATTTGAATTTACCATCTACAAATTGTAAAAAAATGTTTGTATTTTTATGAATTTAAATAATTCACTGTCTTAACTTTTCACTTATTTAAGAGGCCTATAATTTAATTTTATAGATATTACCATATACTTTTTCATAATATTTTTGTAATATAAAATAATGTAACTTGAAATATAAACAATGATCATAATTAAGTTTTAGTTTTTATAATTAAATTATTCTCGCTTTACTTCAATTTTATCAAATTTAATTAAACAAATATCTATATTACAATTACGATATGAATAGTCATTTTAATATCAAACTAATTAATAATTAACTAGTTCCACACTAAAAATTAATAAACATTAAAATACACTAGTATTTAACATTTCAATATATCATGTTAAAAATATAATTAATAAACACACAAATATAATAATATCATAACACTTAACTATTTTTGTACCAATAATTAATAAATACATTAATATCATAGCAATTACATGCTCCTAAATTGATATTAAGTATCTATAAACCAAACTATCTGTAGGAAAAAACAAAAATGACAATAAACATGACATATGTTTCACTTTAATAAATGCATATAATAGATATTAATGTAATTTTGCAATAAATTTGTAGATGACAAGCTTTTATAGATTACAGTCACATTTCTATAGAATCATTAAATTCTATTAGTTACAAATCTGCAATTACAAATCTTATATAACAATTTCTTTAACGGGAATAACCAATTGTTTATGAACGATATTTCAAAGTAGATACCAATTGTGGTATGAAGATAAGTGTGTTTTTATTGTTTGATTTTTAATTTTTCTAAAATTGAATATTACTTAATTGATACATACATATGAGTATTTTTGTTTATGGTTATAAATCCCTTATTTATAAGTTGATAAGTGTTTATCTACATCAAAACTTATTTTAACTAAATTTTGACCCTGTATATTTCTATTCTATTCGAATATATTTAAAGGGATTTATATTTTAATGGATAATTATATATAATTATCATCTTCATCAATAAAACTAACTATTTGAATTTTAAAGATAAAACAAACCAAAAAAATTGAGTTACATATAATAAATTAATCTTAGAGACAAAACTATTAATAAAATAAACAAATAATTATTAACCTCACATTTATCATCACATTATCATTGATATGGTATTTAATTTTAAATTTTGATAATTCAAAACAAATAATCTTCCATTAACATTTTTCGTAAGGATTTGATGTTTGTAAACATGGTTCCATGTACAAAATTTAATTCTTTCTTTATAAGAATTTTTAAAAATTCAATAAGACTTTTCTCACTAAGTGAAGTGTTATTAATATTTTTATAATATGATGTAAACATGTGATTTTGATATGAGATTAGTTAAATGCTATGGTGTTAGTATACGTGGGCTGAATTAAAGGTTCCTAGGCAATAGTTTGAGTGGGCGCCCTCCTTAAAAATTTATTTAATATTTTTTCCATAAAGTAAATAAATAAAATATGTTTATATTTTTGTATTTTTAAATTTACATCATGGTCATAATAAAATAATAATAAAAATATATTATTAAATTATCACGGAAGGATGAAAAATATACTTGTGGATGGAAAAATTTAATCGTAGGAGATGCTCAGAATGTAAAAATACAATATTTTATACAAGGCTTCTTACAAGTCTAATTTAGCCTTATCAAGTAGGTGACATGAACTCTACCCTGAAATAAAGCACCATTTTTTTCCAAAGAAACAAAAACATTTATGTAGCTCCCATGGTTTTGTGAAGAGTCATATTTGGACTAGGCCTACGGATTCCTCCATAAAAAATAATAGAAAATTTCCCCACAAAATTAAGAATAGAAAATTAAATATATTTTTCCTTTAATTATACTCACCTCTACTAGATACACCAACAACATTATAAAAAATGCATTAACCTTTTTTTAGAACAAATTACACACCTACATAATCTAGTGCTACATCAGAGAATGGGTAATAATACAAAAAAAAAAAGCATGTGCTTATAAATATGTGATATTTTCTTTTACTTGGAAAAATATTACAAAAAAATTTATGTGTATGTGTGAAATTTATATTACTATATAATAATATCTATAAATGATTTCATCAATATTAAGTCTTGATTAAATTATTTTAAAGTTAAGTTCTAAAATTAAGTGACAAAAAAGAAATTTTTAGATTCAGCGCCCCCAATTTTGGCGCGCCCTAGCAACTTGCCTAATTTGCCTAAGGCTTAATCCCCCTCTAGTATATTTGTATATTTATTTATTATTCACTTTAGTTAGGTTTTTATTAGTACAATTTCCTTTTATTGTCATTTTATTGACTTATCATGTTAGTTTATTCAACTTTCTATCATTCCATGTTTCATGCGCCCTTGGTTTTGTCTCTTTCTCTTAGTTTCCTCTCTCCTTTGTTTCTAGTTTCTTTTTCCATTTCTACCAACAAGTGACCATTTATGTACATCATGCGAAATGGTTCTCTTTTTGTGAAAATGGTCACATTGTTCTTTGGGTGATTTCACCTCCAGAACCTATTTTGTCAAGTGTTACACCTCTTATTTCAACCTTTCCAACCCATTTTATGTTTTCATTTCAATCAACATGGTCATAATTTGAATTATAAGAGAATTATAAATACAAAAGTGTAGTAGTACATTTTGGAGAGAATAAAACTCAAAGCACATAAATATGATTAGGAAATTGTAAGAGTGATTAAAGTGATGTTGAAGTGTCAAGAAAATTTTATTTCTAAAACATTCCCATACTAAAATCCTATGGATAAGCATTATGGATTCATTTTAGACTATATATTAGTTATCACATGTGTGGAAAGATAAGTGTTGGAATGCGGGAATCTTTTTGTTGAATTGACATGAGTGTTCATTGTGATTTTTCTTACAGGATAACACATGCCCTCTTAACATCCCCTATTTTTTATGGATTTTTCAAGGATCTAAGCACACATTACGACTTCTATAAAGAGATTGATTTATCATTTATTCACAAGTGATCCAAACATTCTTTGATAGGATTTCACACACTATGACACATCGAACACAATTGTTAAGTTCGATTCCATTTTACATGTATGTATCCATTTATGGTAAAAGACGAGTTTTTGTGTGTGGTGTGAAAATGGTCAGATTTTGAGGAAACAACCACTTTTAGTTTCACAATATGATTTGTCTAGAGATCATATGTGGTAATTTATCGACCTATTTTATTAATATGCTTTTGACATCACTCAAAAAATTACATGAAATTGAGTAATATCTTAAAACCCCTAAAATTTCCTAGCACTCTAATTTTTCCACTATTTTAGATTATTCTAACCATATTTGATTCCCTATATTCTAGCTTAGATCCTTTATTCCATGCAATTAGGTATGATTTATTAGTTTATTTTATGATGACTTAAGTGCAGAGTAAAGGTGTAGTTAATTTAGTGTAACTGTTAGTTTTTTGGATTATGGTAAAAAGTGAGGGTTTTGCTAGGACCCACATCCTTGTTACAAAAGGTCCCAGATGACCAGATAGGCATGATGAAACATAAGAACAACTAGACAAACGTCAAAAAAATATCCACAATCCAAAAAGTACCAAAAAAAGCCACACTGGCTACATAGGTATAATATTCTTAAGTTCATTAAACTCTTCCATCACAAAGAAAATTAACAAAGTTGTCAGCAAGAGTTTCAACAACACTTAACAATTTCATGCAACCATTTTGGAGATGCACCCAGGTCTCATCAGTAGATTCTTTCCATTTCTTAATAACATTGAGAGCATTGTTGATGTTACCAAAGACTCCATGAATCATCTCGATGACAGCCTCAACTCGGTGGTCCAAAACAACCTCGGAGTTAGCAACATCCTCTACAACATCCTCTGTGACATCGTTGGCAACATCCTCTGCAACAAATCTAGACTCCTCCTCAACATCATCCGTGTTCATCAAGTCAGCAACAACCTCGTCATCAGAGCAATCCATTTTTTCACTAGTCCCAGAAGGGACCGAAGACTCTGGGTAGGCATTATTAAGACCGAGCAGAATCTCGGAATTGAACCTTCATTCACAAAACCCGCAACACCAAGCGTGGGAAGAATAGAACCCACAACACCAAGCGAGGGAGAAATAAGAGTGGGAGTGGGAGCCACCACCGGGAGAAACAACCAGTGGGGAGAAGAGGGTGAGCGAGCAAGTAGGGGGAGGAAGTGATGTCACGGTGGCCCGTAATTTCGACTTCCGGGTCGAGGAAGGTGAGGGATTAAGGTAGTGACGAAGAGTAGGATGGTGAGGAGGCGGAGGAGGGGGGGGCCCGACGACAGGCCAAACCAGAAATAATGACAAAACATGATAGGGCGAGCGTTAGCAACATGTTTAAAGAGAAAATAAAGTAAACCTTGGTGGAGTAAATGACCTTCACCAGTGCGAGCCTTTTGAATGGACAAAACTAAATACTTGGTATAGGAAATTGGCTAAGTTCACCTTAACACCATTGCAAAATGAGCCAGAATGAAGAGTTGGGGACCAAAGATGAGCTTGTACCTGCCCTCCAACGTAAAGTACCACATAACTTGCTCGACAACGTGATCCCAGGGTTCCTTCAGTGAAGTCCGTTCATAGCCTGATTTGTAAATGTTAACCTTCTCTTTCCTCTTAGTCGAAAGGTCACCATTTCCACTTTCAAGGACCTCTTAAAATATATATCACCATCGTTAGGAAGCCCCATAGCAACAACAATACTCTCGGTAGTGATTTCAAATTTAGTTTTTCCCACTTTCACATTACCTTACTTCCAGGATGATAAAATATTGCTTGACACCACGACAAAGTGCCCTAAAAGTATTTTAATGAATGACATAACCCCTTCTCCTCAAGCAGATTCCAAACAACTTCATCCTTCTTAAGTTCTTCACAATTAGCAGGCTCCAATTGAACCAGAGCACCCCCATTTTTTGTAGAGCCGAATAGATGAGAAGAAAGATGATGTGAAATAGAATAATAATGGGCTTATATAAAAATCCATGAACCCCCTCTGCCACGTGCCCACCAAAGAAAAGGGAAACTTCCATTTATGATTAAAATCCCCATTAATAACTTAAAATTCAAGATCTTGGCTTCCCACGTAACGAATAAAATCAATAAGAAAAACCTTCAAATCATAATAAATGAGATCATCACCGGCAATGGAGGAAGAATACGGGAGGGTAAATCAAAGTCCAAGTAATCATTATAAGTAGTGATCGAGCAATACTTGCTCGAATTAACTCTTTTAGAATAGTCATCATTAAAGGCTTTTAGAAGTAATTCAGAAAATTCCCCGACCTAGGTTTTTTGATTCTCATGAGAGACTCCAATATTAGCTAACAGATCGGCCACTTTATTGCCTTCCCTAAAAATGTGTTGATATTGGACATTGTTGAATTGAGATTGGAGAAGCCTGATATCAGAAATGATACTGTTAATGGTCCAAATTGGTGACACCCTTATTGTTTAGAAGGTTAATCAAATTTAGGGAGTCACTTTCCACAATTATGTTGATCCTGCCAAAAGTAGAAGCAAGTTCCATACCCTTTAAAATAGTCAAGGCTTCAGCTCTGTGATTAGAACCCTTACCAAAATGGGAAGCAGAAGCAACCATCGGTTGACCCAATTCATCCCTAATAGAGGCACCTCCACTTGAGATGCCAAGTTACCTTTAACAACACCATTAGTGTTGACTTTAAGCCATCCTAAAGGAGGAGGGGTCTAGTAGTATTAGCCCTTAAAGCAGTTGAATTGGGGGTTGAAGGGGTATTAGAAGTTGCTGCAACCATTGTCTATCCATGCTTTGAGAGAAATTTTACATTTATGTTGTTTCTAAATACAACAATTCAAATTTTCTTGTAGACCAACCACCACCAGGTGAAGACCTGTTGGGGGTTGTTGTGTTGTTCTTTAAAAATATGCATGTTACGTTCTTTCCAAATGTTCCATAATGTGTGAGGAAGAAGAAGTTTCCAGAAAGATTAAAAATTTGATGTCGAAAGAGAGGCACCCATTGACTGAGAGCTTCCGAAATGGACTTAGGAAAGACCCAAGACACTCCAAAAATGTTAAGTAGGAGGCTCCAGACATAAAAGGAAAAATTATAATGAAAGAGTAAATGGGAAGAGGATTCAAGAGCCTCAAAACAAAGAATGCACATGCTAGGGAGGAATAACCCCACCACTTGAGATTCTCACCGAGAGAAAGGCATCTCTGGAAGCAAGCCAAGTGAAAAATCCCACTTTTGGAATAACCTGAGGCAACCAAATTTGAGATAGAGCAGGGCCCTCGAGCAGTGAGGCAGGGGAGAGATAAACAACCTTAACAGAAAAAGAACCAGAAGTAGAGAGTGGCCAGATTTTAGCGTCCTCCAAAGAAGAAACAGGCAAAAATTGTTGTGATAATAAAAGCTTCAATTTTTCAATCAGTTGAAGTTGAAACAACTCGCTCCCTTCCCAACCAGGTATGAACCAACATGGGTAAGAGGAGGAGCAATCAATGTAGTTAGAAACAAAAGGCCCACATATTCTAGTAAGCCTAGATCTTATAGGATCCCAGGAAGGGTCAACAGATAAGGCATTGTCTCCAATCCATCTATCAGTCCAGAAAGCAACCATCTTACCGTTACCAATTTTCCATCTGGTGCCTGCTTGTATCAATTTTCTAGTGCTTTTGATGGAGTTCCAAATAGCCGAACCATTTGGAATGTCTTTAGCAAAGAAATATTCCCCGAAGAAAGGTATTTTGAGATCATCATTTACATCCAAGAAGCCTTTCCATTAGTTGCAATTTCCCAACCCAATTTTGTGAGCATGGAGGAATTCATATCAGCAATTTTGCGCAGGCCCAAACCTCCAAGAGCAGTTGGTTTACAAACCACATTCCAAGAAACTAAGTGGATTCTCTTTCATTCTTTTGACCCTAACCAAAGGAACTTTTTTTGGATTTGTTCAATAGTAGAAGCCACGAGGCAGACATTTTCAGTAAAGACATAAAGTAAATCAACATATTTTGCAAAGTGGCCTTAACCAGTTGTAGCTTTCCGGCTTGGCGAGAAGGTAACCTTTCCAGCCAGCAAGTTTCTTTTTGAATCTGTCAATAACTAGATTCCAAAGACTCTTGAGTTGTCTTCCTAGGAAAAGGGGAAGACCCAAATAAGAAGAGGGGAGATCCATAATAATGTAGCCAAAGATGTCAAAGATGTTAATAAAAGCAATACTACTCTTATTAAAATTTATCTTCTACCCAGAAGTTGATTGATAGCAATCCAAAATTCATTTCAAAACTTTAGCTTCCATAATGAAGCTATACCAAGCAACAAAGTTTCATCAACAAATTGATTGTGGGAAGTTACAGGAGCCCTGGAGGTAGTAGTAATGCCAATAATGCTGCCAACTCTTTTGGTAGCTTCCAAAGCTCTGCTGAGAGTATCCACCATGAGTATAAACAGGAAGGGTGAAAGGGGATCCCTTTCCTAATTCCATGACTGGAGGGAAAATAACCTTGTGGGATACCATTTATGAGAATGGAGAATTTGGGAGTTGAGATGCAGTTGTAAATCCAAGATCTCCATTTCTCCCCAAAACCAAATTTCTCCAAAACTCCGAAGTAAGAAGGGCCAACTAACTCTATCAAACGCCTTTTGCATATCAAGTTTGATAATCATACTAGCCGATTTTTTTGAGAGAAGTAGAATGCATTGCTTCATGAACATTAATGATGCCACCTTGGATCAATCTACCCCAATAAACCCATTTTTTGTTCAAATTAAGCTAGTCATAAAAGGTTTAAGCCTGAATCTAACATTTTGGTTATGATCTTGTAGGAAGTGTTACAAAGACTAATGGGCCTATAGTTAGAAATCAACTTTGATCCCATAGATTTAGGTGCAAGGGCAACAAAGGTATTATTCCACTCCCTTAATAGAAGGTCATTTTGTTGAAACTCCAAAATAACAACATGCAGATCAGGTTCCACAATATGCCAATAAGTTTGAAAAAACACCTCGGGAAACCATTAGGACCAGGTGATTTATCACTTTTCATGTCAAAAACAACTCTCTTGATTTCCTCCACTAAGAAGGGTTGGGTGAGTTTGGCATTAATATCATCGGTGATCAAATTGGGTATATGTTGAAGCATTTCCTAACAATCCTCTTCACATGGGGGAGGGCCCGCATGGAGGAGACTAGCATAATAGTTGATTAATTCAGCAAAAGTAATCACATCATCTTTATTCAGATAAGATCCCTCCATAGTGACTAGCTCTTTAATTTTATCCCTACTCTTGTGCTTTGTAGTAGTCATATGGAAGAATATGAACCAAAATCAAGACTATATATTAACTCGAGTCATCAAGCATTATAGGTCCGTGGAAGATGAAATGTGTCAAGGCGAGTTGAATTTGGTGTATTCACTCCACAAAGAAGATCAAAACAGATGTTGGAGCTCTTTGCTGCAAGTTGAATATGAACCAAATCAATACTGCTTAATTTCAAATTAATAAAATCATATGCAAGGCTTGACTTATTGTAGAAGACTCCTCGGATTGATGTGGAGCGTATAAGCTTCCACTTTCTAGATGATCCCTTCACAATCGAGTGATCTCATAAAGAGCCAAAATAGCTATCTTTCCTGCCACACACAACAGTGAATGGAGATGGAGATCTGATTATACAAATGCAGGCATAATATGGTTGTGTAAAACTCGAGGAGATACACCTTTGATCTAGATGTCTCCTGTTATTGTACTCTTAAAAAATAAACTACCTATATAACCATGATTTATTCTCACTTTCTTATACATACGGGACAATGAAAAGTATCAATTGCACCTATCAAATAAATTAATCTTCCATCCCAGATTAAAACTACTCCGATACCAAATGTTTTGGTATAGGGATTTGCAGATCAAAAACAATAATAATACTCTCATATTTCCTTCATACAAGATATTACAAATAAATAGGAGAGATTGATCCTATTTTCTAGGAGGTTGTTCTAACAACACTCCTCACATTTCTTATTTACGTGAATTTGGTTTAACAACCAAATCACATTCAAATAACTATATGAGTTTACATCACATTATTATATTTACCAGTATGTAAATATAATTAACTCATACATTATAATCTAACTCTCACAATAATAATGAGCACTATATATATTTCCTAACACGAACGTAGGGCTATCTTCTCGGTTTAGACTAGGCAATTTTCAGCTTAATAGTTGTATCATAAGAATTTGGTAAGATATTTTCCCCATGGATTGAATCAAAAAAGCCACATCACTATTCAAGGCTCTCAAAAATATAGGAATGTAGTATTTGGAGAACACTTCAATAGAGGGGGATTCTATCCTAGGTCTTTTGGAACCTAATATAAAATATGTCATAACTTCATGAGGGGCTCTCTTAATGGTAGCGAGTTGCTCAATGAGAGATAGATGATCACTCTTATCTTTAAAATAGTTGTAGAGTTTATCCCCAAGATCATCCCACGCATGGATAGAGGTTGGTCGTAAACTCCTATACCATTGCAATGCCTTCCCGTAAAATATGAAGCTAATAATCTAAGTGCTACATCATCTTCATTAATAAGGTGGACATAGCAGACATTTACAACATCTAAAATATGTTTAATGGGAGTGGTTGAATTCTCTCATGTAAAGAATGGGATTCTCTTAAGGGCAGGGGTTGGGATATCATGATGTGCATTTAGAATCAGAGGCTACCACCATTAAAAGTAACAAAAGGTTGATTCCTTTGAAGGGCCATGGGAGAGGTGGGTTTTAGATTCTTATGAGTGGGAGAGGAAGGCTTAGAAGAAGGGGAGTTGAATGGAATCTAGGTGATGGGAATAGATATATTTCAACTGGTTTTACTCTTTTCCTTGGTGAGAGTTGTAAGTATTTAAAAGATTCGTCTCTTTTTATGCTTTTCCTGTTTGTATCCTTCTCATGAAATTGAGACACTTGATTCTTTGAAACCAGAGATATGTTGTTAGGAGTTGTTAAATGTTTTGTTGTGAAGCCTCCAAAGGTTGGATATCACCAAGACATACACCAATCTTAGTGAAATGATATAAATCTCATTATTATTTTTCCCATCGGGCATGCCAAAAATTGTTGTGGCTCAAAATTGCACCCTAGAAATTGATCATGGCATATCGAGACTTTTTGGACAACATTGTATGATCTCAACAATGTGGGACTTGCAAACTGAGATCAACCTCCAGAGAAGGTTGGTTCCTCTACCTATTTCTAATTCTAACACTAAAACTATCTCTAAGTTAAGCCTACTCTAATGCATCCATGTAACCAAGGAGGGAGAGAGGGATACGGGAACATAAAGAACTAAGCTAAAAATAGAGGTGATATCACCAAAAAGGGGTTGATCACTCTCTCTCGAAGTATTAGGGAAGCAAAGAGGCTAAATGTAAGGCTAAAGGGGCATATGCTTGCCACAACCCAACTCTACAACTAAATCAGCTCGCAACCCTTTTTATTGACACAAATGACATGCCACTTTGCAAAACATAGTGAATACACAGTCACAAATAAAAGAGCAGAAGGTAAGAAGATAATAATGGAAAGAAGGGGTGGATTCAAGCCACAATTGACATCATATTATTGTTATAAGTATGCACAAACTGCTATAATCATTCAGAGGGTAAAATGCATCACAAAACACATGTCATGGGTCTACACTCCTTATTTCTGTCAAAATTTTGGTATAATAACATTACCAAGCAAGAGAGGATGTTTCAATGAAAAAACACATTACATTTTATATAAGGGAGGAGAGGAGAGGGGATCAAAGGATGTTGGAGAAGATGTTAGACCTAATAAACCTTGTAATTGTTTCCAGAAAGTAATCTCCTCACCTCATGATGGTTCATGCCTTTGGGGATGCCTTTGCTTGCAAGAAAAATCCATATATATATATTTTTTATGAGCACAAACTGTAGATCAATGAACGCCCACAAAATCTGGAAGATAGAGTAATTTGATGTTGCCAAATGTCCAATTCTATTACATGGATCACCATTCTTCATCATTTTGATTAGGCATGAAGAATATGCTCTTTTGGAAGCATATGAAGGATCTCAAACAAACATCTCTTAACACAAAATGGCGTCCCGAAAATTATGTGAAAGGCCTCCCTAAGACGTTCCTAATATCCCGAAATACTCGATTAGTCCTTGTAAAGCTTCTAAAAATGACGTGAAATGTCTCCAAAATCCACAATTTCAATATCTCGAAATACTCGATCATTCTTTGTAAAGTTTCCTTCTTTTGAAAGGCCTCCCTAAGACATTCCTAATAGATCAAATCTGAGGCAAAATGAAACTTTGTATCAAAATTTATCACTAAAAAACCAATCTTGAGCATTCGCAAAGAAATCTGTCGTTATGTAGACTCTAGGATGATTTGCCTTTGTTTTGTGGCCATTTGTTTGTTTGTTCGTTCCATGGATTTGGTTTTGGCTTCTAAGACCTCTGTGACTTATTTTTGATTTTCCTTAGTTCATAGGAAATGTCTTTGGTTAGCGATAGTTAACGTTTTGCGGCCTTCCAATACCTCCGCGGACCACACCACTATATGTGGATTTCCTTGAATGCTTCGTGGCTACTCCCATTGCTCTGGAATTCATAAGTTTCGTGGGCCTCACACTAAATATCCCCATATTCCACGGAGGTCTATTTCCTCGCTGAGCAACACCTAACTTGGTGATCCTCCTTTGTTCTATGGAAGGCTACCTCTTGTTTGGTGACTTTACTAACCCCGTGGCCTAATTTTCTTGTCTTGTGGATTTATGAAGTCCACGAGAATGCTAATCCTTTGAGAAGCCCACAGAACACTAGGATAGTGTTTCACGGCTTCAACCTTGGCCGTGTTTAAACTTTCCATCTCTTTTGCTTCGCGGTTCCGGTGCATGTTCCCCTTACATCGCGACCTCTCCAAAATGGCCTCACACCTTTCTTGTGTGGCATTGCATGGCGGACTACAACCTTCCGTTTTGTGGACCCCACGGAGCTCTAACATTTTCCAAGTATTTTGCGCTAATTCCCTCATTCCACCCCACATTAGGAGAACCCGCGGAACACTAAATTCCACATTCTGCAGCACACTAAGATAGTGTTTTGCAACTTTCCTAACCAAAAATCCGTTAAGTCTTGAGTTGTATTTGCTTTGTTCCACAGGTTAGGGAACCCATAGAACACTAGATCTTGGATTTTGTACCACACTAACCTAGAGCTCTACGACTTTCAAACTCAAAAATTTCCTAAGTCCAAAATTGGATTTGGTAAGTTGTCAAAATAGTTTTGGGGTTATTTTGGACAACAGAAATAAGAGAGCTAGTGTGAGTGCACATATCACACAAGAAGATGATGCAAATGTAGTGTTAGTGCATCACATATATGAACCCAAAATTAGAGAATCTCTCATGGTGAATAAGGTGTTGTTTATATATACAAAGGGGAGAATAGTCCACATAGAGGAATAATTTTTTCAAAACCTCGTAATTCTAGAGGAAAGACTACAAGACAATTGTTGATAGTGGTAGTACAAACAACATTGTTCCACAAGAAATGGTGGATAAGCTTGGTTTGAAGGGGACTATGCATTCAAAATTGTACAAGGTTTCTTAGTTACTTAAAGCAACATCAAATCTTGGTGAATAATACATTTGTGCTAAGTTTTACGATAAATACATATAAGGATAAATTCATGTGTGAAATAATGCCTATGGATGTTTTTCATATTTTCCTTAATGGGAGGCCTTAGCAATTTGATCGCAAGACACGTGCATTGGAACGTGCAATGTTTGTGGGGACAAACCTATTGTGGCCTACCCATCACAAACACATGTCCATGTTAAGTTTATTAGATATAAACTTATATCCTAAGTTTATAAATTTTATATTCATAATCATAAAGTTACACCAATTAATTAATTAGTTGAAAGAATGATTTATTACAACCTTTCGATTGTAACCAATCACCCACCTTTTAAAGGTGAATTCCATTTGGAAATTGGGACATTGAAAAAGATTATTGATATTGAGAGATTCTCATATGTTTGTCAAGAAGTGAGGAGGATTAATGTTCTAGGATCTTGGCATGTAATTGTTAGGTAATCGTATGTTACGATTTATTGGATAACACATTTTTATGTGGGGTTTTTTACCGTAAGGTTTTCCCCATCGTAAATCTTGTGTCATTGTGTAATTTACATTCTAGTATATCTCATTGTTTATATTATGAAATTTATATATTCCTACATTCATTTAATTTCCTATCATAATTTCTTAAAAAGTGTAATCCTACCAGAACATTTATCAATTCTAACAACATCATGATGGTCATGAAAATACATATAGTTTGATGAAGGATAGAGTGAAACATACTTTGCATCCTCTGAAGGATAAAAGTGAAGAAATGGAAACCAATCCAAATATTCTATTGATTTGTGGAAAATAATTCCCAAGTAAAGTGAAGGAGTGTGCATATTTAATGCTCATGCAACAAATCTTACAAAACGTTGTGGGAAGAAGGAAAGAAAGAGACACTTCCACAAGAGGCGAAGGACTTGGTAGATGAGTTTGTAGATGATTTTCAAATAATATACAAGATGGATAACCACCAATAGGAATATAAATCGTCATATGAATTTGATCCAAGGATAAAAATACCAAATAAAGAGCCATATAGGTTGAGAGCGCAAGAGAATGTAGAAATACATAAAATTGTTCGTGAGCTATTAGACAAAGGGTTGATCAAAGAATTGTTAATCTCATGTGCAATACTAATATTATAAGCGCTTGATAAAAATTAAAAATGGAGAATGTATTCAAACAATAAATTAATAAACAAGATTACGATCAAGCACATATGTTTTTTTATCGTGCATGGATAATCTAATGGATTGCTTAAGTGTCACAACACATTTCCAAACTTTTCCCAAAAAAAAGAGTATTAATTAAATAAAATGGCTTATTAATTGGTTAAATGAAATAGATGCAATTATGTATTTGATTTATTTTATTTTATGCTTTAAATGTATAGATGTGATGTTGATCACATTGTGACTTAGACTATCTTGTAGTAGTTTTTATTTATGTAGATTCACGTTCGATTATTTATGTTATAGCATGTAGATTATGTTAGGTTGTGGAGCTAGATTGCTTCATAGTTAGCATGCAATGAAAGTGACTAGTATACAAAGAACCCATCATCGGTCGAAGAGGGGAACCGACACGATCACTCGTAATCGGTCATCGGTCGACAGGCCCGAATTCGGTCGAACAAGTGGGTACCGCGATCCGTCATCGGTTAGATGAGAGCAGACATCGGTTAGAGCAAGTGGGAATTGGCTGCGGTTAGGTCTAACTAAAGGCGTCGGTTACTTATGCGATGTGTTTTATTTTTAGTCATGGGCTTTAAATATAGATTTTGTTTAAAGCAAATCTATTCGATGTAATTGCATAGATAAGGAGCCCTAAGTTTATATATTTATATATTTATATATAAGCGTGAAAGTTAGGGTTGAAAAGAAGAGTCAAATGAGAAGGATCGGATTAGATCCTTGATTCTCTGAGACCGAGAGGATGAAGACGAAGAAAAAGAAAAATAAAGAACATGTTACATGAAGGCGAATCTCCATGGATAGGAGATGGACGGAAGGAAATAACAGTACATTTGAATGGTGAGAAGAGGGAAACGTCTTCTACTGTATTTCCTTTGTATTGTTTAGTCTCATGTAATGGCTTACATAGTATGCAAAGCACATAGGGCTTCTTCGTGTAGATCCACATGTTGGTGAGATCTTGTATTATAGATCTATGCAGATCTAGTCTTGTATTGTAGATCCATGAGATCATATTGTATTCTTGATCCATGTAGATCTAGATATTGTAGAGGAGGTCATCTTCATGTTTGCATAGGTTATGCAGTGATGGAGAGACAGACTTACTTCTTGGTGCACAATCTTAGTTGCACATCTGGTAGACCCATGTGAGAGGTCTTGTTTGTAGATCCACAAAGAACTTGGTCATAGTTCAGAGATGTAGTAGTTCCTGGTTATGTGAGATCTATTGGTGGTGGAATGGAGGCATGGTTCAGTGTACTCAAGCAGATCTGGTTGGGGATCTGGGAGGTGGAGATACTCTTGTAGAGATACATGTACTCTTGTGCGAAGAGTGGGTTTGTAATCTCTTGTTATATTATATATATATGAAATGAGATCTATCTTTGGTGGACGTAGCCCACATTGGGTGAACCACGGTACATGCTTTTTATGTGTGTACTTTTGTGTGATTTGGATTATTCTAGTTTATACTTCCACTGCTTTATAGATTTTGTGGGGGATTGTTTGGATCTTGTGTGCATGATTTTGTTTGTTATTAAATCATAGCTCTATTCCACTTTGCCCGTATTTCCCCAACAGTTATGTAGTGTTCACAAGGATGGCATGACTAATTTCATTTATACTAGAAAGAAGGCAACTAATGTGGCTTAAGTGCATGTATAATCATATGAGTTATATGGATTTTAATTTATGGGTTAATGATTTATATGGAGTGGTAGGATGTTTTTTTTGGTTCCTTTTGGAGCATTGGGTATGAAATACTTGAATATTTTCTTCAATATATTGATGTATAAAATGATTTTGCATAACCTTACATAGATCTATAATTCACAATGTTCAAAATTCTAGATTATTCATTTTTAGGACTCAATGTCTAATTCGATCACATCTATATCGAATAGAATATACCAAAAAAAAAAACACAAAAGGAGGAACTATATTTTCTCCTTACTTGAAACTATAACCTAGAAAACACCCACTTTCTTAATAATTGACATGTTAAACACCAACACAATATTAAATGAAATATGAAAATATGCAGATTTTGTATTTTAGACTATCAATGGTAAACACACTATATAGTTTCTAGACAATAAGACTATCTATTTACATGGAAGATATTTGTGGATGTCAAAAGATGGTCATCTAGGTACCATCTTTTGGAATGGGCCAAACTTCAATAACAAGATATGACATTGTTATGCAATCTAGAATACAAATTTGTTTTCCAAAAATCACAAACCTTTTCACATTGTTAGATGTTTTTAATAGAGAGGAAATATATACAACTTTCAAGCTTAGAAAAGATTGGTCATAACGATGAAAATTGTACAAAATTACATACAACATAAATGGATATGTTGTGCCTACATTAGTCCTAGAAGCACTTGACACACGTCATGCTTGTGACTAATTAGACAAAAATAAATAAATAAACTAAGCAAAATAATAATTATCATATAGCTTCAATTTTCCATGGTCCTCGAGAGAAAACTTCAATGAATTTCTCTAGATGGGAAAAAGACACCCCTTGTTGTTTAAATGGCAATCCAAGAAAATTTTGGTTGAGAGAGGGGACAAGAAGATAAAGGCATTGATCCTTAAATTTTTGGCTTTACACATTGTACTTGTGATTAGAAGGACAAAAAAATCAACATAAGAGAATAATTTTCATATAGCCTCAACTTTCCATGGCCCTTAAGAGAAACTTCAATTGATTTACGTAAATGAAGAAAAACACTTTGTTGGTTGTGTTTTGTTGCACACCTAAAAACACTTACAGAATCAATGGCAAGGAGTTTTAATTCTTCTCCCTTCACTCATTTTATAACATTCTTTGGGAAAAAATGGTTCAAGATACTAAATACTCAATATGTATAGCTTCATTAGGAGATATATGGCTTAGTGTTGACCTACGGAGGGACTAGTGTGTCTGCAGGTAGACCACCTATTAAATTTTGGGTTGAATGGATCTAAATTATGCTCCTAATGGTTCAATTTTTACACTAAATGGATACTCCGGTTAAAAGATAAAAGCAAGAAACTAGATCTCGAGTCATTTTTATCCATGACATCCCCAAGTGTGATTTTACACTAGAGGAGGACGTCATTTTAAGCTCATAAGCCTACACAGAATCAAACTCCAGGGCTCACCAATCTCCACCACGTGGAGGGCATCAACATAGTCGTTCACCATAAGTTGCGGGAGTTGTAAGGCTCAGGACACCCATATCTATCACTACACTGATTGGTGATGCATGGACGCCATCAACGCTCCCATTCTTCGCAGCCTTTGAGTTTGGCTTAAACTACCCCATACACAGAGCGCATTGATCATTGACACTTATCAACCATCAATTTAAATTTGCCTTGGCTCCTGTCGGCTCTAACACCTTGACATACCGTTTGGCCACAGAATGAATGACATGTATCATCAATTGGTACACATGTGAACCATAAACCCTTGGTTTCTTGGTTTCCATGTCATCGATGCATCGATCCTTGACACTTGTCAAGCATTGATGTGTCCTCTATCTCCAAACTATAACTTTGTCTCGCCAATGGGTGATACTTGTCACCCATCAACACTCTTGTTCTATAAGACTTAGCCATTTTGGCTTTGCCACAAGGTTTTCTTGAATGCCAATTAAAGGTAGGTGTCCTTGGGAAAGGTGTAGTAAATCGATGCAACCTTTAGCCTTTGCCAAACAAATAAACAAGTGAGATATAATTTGACGGTTTAAAACCAATGTAAAGCTACAAATCAAACTGCTTTGTCATTTGAGCGTTTTAAGTCATTTTCACTCTAAAGAAAATGGTTATGTCATGGATTTTAATGCTGTTTTTAATTTGTACATGTGTTAGATCAAAGAGAACTTGAATTTAGGCTAAAACAAAGGTTAGAAACATGAAACAAAGCACTATAAATTTGAAACCATTTTAGAAGCGAATTAAACTTTGGAAGTATAAGCAAACTATAAAAATGTTTAACTCTGCTATTTTTTAACCAATTAAATTAAAATCTAAAACCGATGTCTTTTCATCATGAATGGTGGGCTTAAAACACGGCTTTAAAGCAGAGATGAATCAAAAAGGGGGCTTCATATTCTTGTCAAAGGAAATGGGGGTGTTGGGTACCAACACACTCATCAAATTGTTAAAATGGAATTCAAGTAAAAGTTGTTTAGAGGGTACAACAAGGTAAGGCACTCAACCTTTATTTACATGGCTTTCCCAAACTCGATGATCCTTTGTAGATTGAGTGCACCTTTTTGCACAAGAATTTGGACCTAAAAGACATCTCTTTTGGCATGGATTGGATGACTCTTGAAAACGCACTTATTACCAAAGTTTAAGTCTATTGAAGAATTGAAAGCCAAAAAGAATCTAGTATCTCACCCCATAAAGGTTTATTTAGAAGCGAAGGAGGATCTCCAAAAAAATGCACTTGTAATTTAGGATTGTTAGGGTGTTGATTTGTCATTATCCTACTTAGGGTGGCCATGTACGTGACCATCTAAATGATGGTGATCTTTGGTCAAAGCATGTGATGGTGGCATCTCTATTGCACGTTGGGTTTATGATGGTGCAATGTGGTCTTCCCTATGTCCCCATTAAGAAGTTGCATCACATCTTATTTTAGTAAGACCCATAAGACGCCCTCCTCCACATACATGATACTTTTTAAGCTCAATTTTTCTTACGTGGGATTAAATAATTAAATATGTCTTAATCTTGTAATATTCACGAGTAATAATTGATATTAGTGTCTTAATCTCATAATAATCATGATTAATAATTGATATTACACATGAATATTAGCGAGAGATTTAAATTTTGATTTCAATCATATTAAAATATGTAAGCGGCAATTGGGCGTGTCGAAGGGTTTATGGTTAGTAAAACTAAAAATGCACGAGTTAAAAATACACCAAGATCAATTATGAATGTTTGGTTAATTCTTAATAGAAACATGTCTATATTTAAATTTATTTTTCTCTTAGGGATTAAATTTTGAAAGGGTATAATTTTGTTTTGACATGAATATGTTGGAAAAGGTGAAATGACTCAATAGAATATTTGTTCATTGCATTTGGTGAAACAGATTCAATGGCTCTGCCACGCATTTAGGCAAACAATTTGCATGACTCGCAACAGTCCCCCATGAGCTCCAACAATAGTGGATTGTCTTAGAGGTAGGGAGGATGCTAGAAAAGGTTGCCCAATTGGAGTTTAGACCAATTATTTGCATTTGTTTAAAAACCTCCACTACATTTTCAACAATCTTTTTTTTTTCATATCCATCAATGATGGAATTATGCAACACCACATTTGGTTGAAGTATTTTTTTGGAAAACCTTAAAGCCTCATTAAAAACATCAATGCATACATAAGCTATAATCATCACATTCAATAATTTATTTGAATACCCTGCAAATCTAATAAAAAAAACATTTTATACATCTCTAGTAATCATCGTTATCGATGAGACTACATTTCTTTTAAGTATTTTGTCAAGCAGTGGTGTGCCTTTTGAACATGTCCACAAAAACCATGAAAACAAAACATCCATTGGATTGTGCTTTATTATAGATGTTGAAATGTGCTTTGCATGAAGTATATCAAATAAAACCCTTACTACTCCATTTTCAGCTCAAGCGACAATGAACATGCTTGGTGATGCAAACTCAACAAGGTGCACCTTGGAATAAATATGTTTGTTGCCTTTCTACCCATGTCGAGATATTGCCTCTTCCATGTATGAAATAGCCTCGACGACTCTATAAACCCTCATATATTAGAGACATCAGAGCATTGTTATCTCACAATTATAAAGAGTTTTTGTATTGTTTTCATTGAAAGAGTTGAATTAATACATTTAAGAATGTTCTAATGTGGATAGGAGTATATTTGTGTTATGGAAACAATATTATCATGTAGGAGTAAATTACACACTATGTTGTGTTTTGTATATGAAAAAATAAGACCTCTATCCAAGAATAACCTTTGAAATTTTTGTTACATGTATTGTTGATATTTATATATTTTTACCCCCAATATTGA
The DNA here is from genome assembly GCA_018340775.1 of Taxus wallichiana var. yunnanensis. NCBI lineage: Eukaryota > Viridiplantae > Streptophyta > Pinopsida > Cupressales > Taxaceae > Taxus > Taxus wallichiana. The sequence goes on along the minus strand of CM031239.1, from coordinate 926,177,011 downwards.
GTAAAGTACAAGTTGTAAAACATACAATAAAAAAATAGTTTCATACCTATTAGGGAAAAAAATCACAATTTATGCATGACAATTTTCCAAAAAAACAAATTGGTTGATACAATATAACGCCGAGCTACAAAAGTCGAACACAATCCCACAACAAAAATCATTACTCAAACATAAACTACCATACATAAGCAAGTCAACCCAAATACTATGTATTTGATCACCTTACTAAATGCAGATCTAAATCCAGACAAGAAAGAAGTGTTGCAATAAAATCTAAATCCCTCCACAAATCTAATTTTTCAGTTTTGGGCTATTTAACCCCGTCTGCATGACTTTAATGGAGTGAAAGGCATGTCCAACCTTATCAGTTCACCTCACTTTAGCATACTCCATGCCTGGGCCGAAATGGGAGGTTTCGAAATAGGGTGTGAACATCCACCAATGGATAATGGAGTAGGGACTTTCCTCATATTTTGTAGTTGTAGGCGCCCTGGGATGTCTAATTTTGATAAAGGATAATACTCGAGAGTAAAGTAAATATTTTATCATAAATTATATCTTTTAAATTTCCATTGCCCATATTTTTAAAACTAGCAATCACATGTGTACACTACAATGTGAACGCCGAATGGTTATAAGTTATTAAAAAGATATGATCCAAATTCAATCATGCCACACCAATGAGTGAGTCCACAACTCTAGATCCAATTGCTTGAGTGAGTCCACAACCCTAGATCCAATTGCTTGATAAATTTAAGTTGTGGTCATATATCCACAACTAGTATTGAAACTAGATCATTACTAAGAAAGTCAACCCCTTCACATCTTAAGTAAAAGTTTACACCGTACCCATTCAAGAACTGGTATTAAAAGAACCCAATAAATAAAGAAAAAATCATATTACCATCTTGATTGGATGTTATTAAACTACAAATGATGTGTAAAAGGTATAATCACTAAATATAAGAACGTTTAAATCACCCCTACCCAATGCCCAAGCTCAAAGTGCTACACAAATCTCAGTCGATAAAAAGAGAGATAAGGTTGTCTCCAGTGTACAATGATTTACTTTTGCATACAAGTCCAAGAAGTTTGATTCCCCTGGCCCCAATAAGGTTGATCATACACCATCTCAAAATGCTAAGCAAATCTAACCAAACAAGGAAGGGACAAAAACATCTCCTTGAGAAGCATAAACTAATCCTTGAACTGTGTGTTGGGAATACATCACAAAAATTTGATATGGGGGGATAACCAAGTCTTCCTTTGCACATCTTCCAACTCTTAACAGATACTTCAAATCACAAAACACAGATTTGGTGACTCCCATTTTTTTGCCCCTGAGCATGGTCCTATGGAATACTCTTTAACATATAATTTTTTCAAATAGAAGCTTGTAAGCAAAGCAGTTGTATTTCCAATTTTTGTGTAAATTAACAAGTGAATTTCAAATACTGACTCCTAGATATTTGCCTTTAACTGGAATTTTCAGTGGAGTTTGAATATTTGTTTGAAGTCAATGCAAGGGCACTACATCATTTCATTATAGGTATGGAGATGTGTCATTTGTATGTGTGGAATCTGAATTTTCAGTTGATAGTAATGACTGCAACAAATTCAACAAGGAATTAAACACATACCCCATCAATGGCCATCACAATGCTTGTTAGGTTTACAATCAAATAAATCAATCTTAGCATCCACACGGCATAACAGAAGGAATTCAAAACTTTGTTTATAATCTTAAGCAATTCCCTATTCCAGAAGTAATAACATTATACCCCATGGCATCCATGTTGAGTAGACTGAATCTCGATGCCACAAAAGATATAAAAAATGAACATCAATGCAAGGAACTTCATTAAAAAGGCACCATAAGAAATGATGGAGCACAGAACATACTCAATAGCTTGATCGGACTTTGAGACCTCTCCCAAATATAATATGGAGTCCATAGGTTTCTGTTGAACATGATGAACCGTACAAATTCATTATTATTTCACTGCATCTTGAAATCATCATATTTTTACAATTATTTGCAAGAAATGGTTGATGGGTATTCATTGAAGGTTAATTTTATTGGTTTACAAGCAGGATTGATAGAATTTAATGGGTGTCCTAGGTACATATTTTAATAGAGATACACTAGGTTACTTTGTTTTCCCCTTTGATAATGGCTCTTATTATATGCAAATTCATCTATGACTTTTATCTGCTTTTAAGGGTTCTGAGTGGACTGAATTAATATGAAAATTTTTAGGGTTGTTAAAGGAAAAACTGGTCATTAAGCCGTGATGTTTTTGCATATTCAAGGTCAATGTAACCAATGGTACCCATAACATAGGTAGTGGTGTGGGTTTTGGCCAAGGAAATGCACTTGCAATGCCAAAGTCTGACAAATGTGCTTCAAAATTATCATCCAAAAGAATGTTAGAAGTCTTCACATCCCTGTGAACAATGTGTGGGTTACAGTCATGATGAAGATATGGTAATCCTTCTACAACACCATGAGCAATCTTTAGCCGAGTGTCCCAGTCTAGCTTAATCTTCTTTGATGATCCTATACAAAAATAAAAATTAAAAAAACACTTGTTAGATTCTCCAACAATCCATTTTAATCAGAAGGTTAGAGATTGATTGGATTCTTCTATTTCAAAATATGAATCTACAATGTACAAATCCATTTTTTCAATAACATAATCATTTTACTCACAAAGGTAGGATGTCCCACAGACTTTTGATGATCCTATACGAAAATAAAAATTATAAAAATACTTATTAGATTCTTCGACAATCCATTTTATCGAAGGAGAGGTTAAAGATTGATTGGATTCTTCTATTTCAAAATATGAATCTACAATGGACAAATCCGTTTTTCCTAATGACATAATCATTTTACTCATCGTGTAAGATGTCCCACAGACTTTTGTTTACCATGTAATCATAAAAGAGCAGGTTTCCATGTGGTTTTTTGTAATACCCATGCAGACTCACAAGAATCCGATGTTTGATGCTTCCAACTATTTCCAACTCGGTTTCAAATTCCCGCCATAATCCTTCAAACAAAATCCCCAAACGCTCTTGCCATTACCAGGACATAAGAATCATCATGGGGTAGCCAAACCCTTGGTACATCAGGGTCATCTTGCAGAGCAAAACCTTGTCCTTTGAATTGTTTAATCCTCTCTGATTCCTATGGACAAGACATAAAAATAAAATAAGTTACAGTTTTCACAAGAAATGATGTTTTTTATGTCATTGGATCTAAAGGATGCCAAGACAATATTTTACTTTTCTACCAATCATGTCAGCCTCCTCTAGAGAAAGAAATAACCACATAAATACTCCCTGCACAAATAATGTTACCAAAAAAATCTATCATGTAACTGGATCTAAAGCCTACCAACAAGGTCTTTGGCTTTTCCAACATCTTATCCATCTTTGTTCATTATTTGCTAAGAAACTTCTCGACCACACTTTACACTCCTAACATTGCCCAAGATCGCGCCCCCTTCCGCCTTCATTGCAGACACCCACGACCATCTACGACCGATTCCCCTTTCTTCCTTCCTTCCCCTTCATCTTCCTTGTGCCACCTCATACCCTGCAAGCAAACAAATTCAAAAAAATAAAAAAATACACAACCCATGTAAAACGAAAAATAAACACTTGACAAATAAAACAATGACAGATAGTAGTTTCCAAAGACTATTAAACCCGCGTCAGATATAGATCTAGATCAATCAATTTGAATATAGTAAAATAAGGAGATAATTTGGGGTTATAGATTTATTTCCGTGTGCAGGGCTGATTTCACAAATAATGGGGATGGCTATTGCAAAACTCCGACTCGTTCTGAACCATCCAAAACGCAGAATATATGGCAATTACCATAACAACACAAGATCCTCCAAGAACCCTGAAAACCTAAGTTTTAAATCTTGTGATCCCAACAATGTGAATTTCTTATTTCTTATTTCGGGAACTGCCGTGGATTTGAAATTTTAGGGCTAAAAACACAAAAGTCTAAACACCCATCAAAACCGTCAAAATGGCAAAATGGCAAATTTAATCTCATGGGAAAAACATCAAAATGGCCATCAAATTTAGGCAAATCTAAGCATGTTATAGGCCAATGTTCTCAATTTGAACATGGTCGAAGATAATATTGCATGGTCTAGTGTATGGACAATATTATTTCTATTGTGTTTTAGTTGTAAGGTTGAATCGCATAAGACTATTGAATATTGCCATCGTGTGTCGTGATCCCTCCAATCACAAGTGGAAAATCAAGAAAATTGTGATGAAGGCTAAAAGGGGAAAAAGGAACACAAGAACAAAGGCTAATGATAGTATAGAAAAGAAAGTGCTAATTTGGGTCAAATTGCAAAGCTTAAAACACAATAAAAACCTCTCTAATGATTTATTCGTACAAAGAGAGAAATTTATATACAATGTTCTCCTATATAATAGGAGTCAACATCAAAAAACTATTACTCATAATCCATATATTTGCTCGCCTATTTCTATTACACATGATTTGTTACAAACAACCTAACCCACATAAAAATAAACCATGTGAGTGTTATTAATAATTCCTAACCTTCCCCGCCCGCCTTAGTGCGAACATGATAAAAAAAAAAAAAAAACACTCTCAACTGCAATATGTTCACCTCTATGTGGCATGCCCATCTTCATGGCTCATGACCTTGATACAAATGAAAGGAGAAATGCTCAACCTTTTATGGTTTTAAACATGTTTACCACAAACCTTGACGTGAACAAGAACCCATCAACTATCCACCTTGTGGTGGTTTTTTAGATCTACCACAAACCTTTTCAAGATCCATGAACTGTCTTACACTAGTGTTTTTGTTCCCTACAACATTTTTACATCAAGAGGTTACATAGGAATTCGCTCGCACAAAAATAGGAAAAGAATTCACATTACATGCATAAGAACAAATGTTCTTAACTATAGTCATTGGAAACTACCACTGCCACTAGCAACTACCCTTGACTCTAGCCATTTTGGCATAGGATGGAAATTGAACATTGGTGTTATAATCCCCCACAATGTGAAATTTCCATTTATTCATCAAATCAACAGTAACACTACAAAATGAAAAAAAAGCACACCGAACTAAATCAAACTCACAATTGAAAAAACAAGCAACCAAAATGTGCCCCGTCATTAGTGACTACAAGAGATCTCGAGATCGACCTCCAACCTCATGTGCCTCCATCCTCCGCTTAATGTTTCGTTAGTTTTCAAACTTTTTGACTTTGACTCTTTTGACGACACTTTTAGACTTGTTTAAATGACAATGTCGTTGACAAAAACAGGTGGAACCAACAACTCTTTGCAATAATACAAAAAATGACGTAGAAAATTACTTCTACAATTAGACAATTAAAAAGTAATTACTTTGTACACCGATTGAGTCTGGCACATTAAATGCTTCCAAAGCAAAAAAATTGACACTTACATTTTCTATAGGCATAGTTGTATTGTGTACAATACTAAATTACACATATATGATCTGCTTTAAAGTTTTGGAAGAACACGTTACAAAGAATGTGGTAAATCCAACACTCATAATGCACTGTTAACCCGGTCAATGCATCATGACCGCTATTCTATAATGGGCATTCATGATGCATTGACCAAGGTTGACCAGGGGGCATTATGAGTGAAGGTTAGCCAACGGCATTGCTTTATATGAAGTTGACCTTCCAAATCCATGCATCCACATATCTGGAAACATGAATAACTCAATGTAGGGAATTACAATTCCATTTTTGTGTGATCTATATCCAAATGCCCTAAAACAGAGTATGCAACTTCATCAGCTTTTAATTGCTTAGAGATAATTCTCGAAATGGAACTACATATAGAGGAATGATAGACTAACCAAGGAGTCCTTGGGAAACAAATGGAGGTTGCCTTCCTTGAACTAAATCAGCACTAAAAACGTTTTGCAACTCAATATCCCAAGCGGTGGTGGATGCCCCCAACATTAGATTGGATATTTGTCTACAACCACTTAATCGAAATGGGGTAGGTAACTATTGGGTTTTTTTATAACGACGAAAAGAAATTTGAATATGGTAAATTTTACCTTAAAACTTCCGCACTGAAATTGGCATCCACAAAAAGTTCTATCGAAATAGGTACAATAGTTGTAATATGCACTTTGAAGTTGTAACTAAGCTTATAATTGTGGGTTGTGTCAAATCAAGAGCATACTCCTTGCAATGAAGCCATGTGTTGTTAAATTTGGAGAAACTTGAGGTAAGGCGCCAAATCTAGAGACATTCCTCTCAAAGGAATAAACTTTCTACATGGAACCATAATCGGTACAAAATTCACATTTAAACAATTCCTTAAGTTTTGTTCTACAAAATTTACAAAACAAAATTGTATGTTCACCTTAAATCTTGTCAAGATTTGGGACTATTACCTCTTTGGTAAAGAATGTTCAAGTCCGCCTTTGGATTCACAGCTACTAGTTTCATTGATAGGAAATGTAATAGAGGTCATAATTTCAAAAAATATTTCAAACAAAAAATTAGTCTTTGAATACTACTATATATATTGAAGCTTCAAGCAAAAGTGATCAATGTACCCAAATTCCCATCATAATTAAAACATTAATTGTACATATCTCTACTTGTCTTTGCAGAGATTGGACGTAGTTGATGATTTCATCACATTACTGCTTTCCATGTCGCCTGAAAAGCAAGCAAATACAGAAAAACTATATACAATAATTGAAATTTCCATTTAACACAAATAAAAAACATCACACAATAAACAGATGTGCATACTACACCTATTGAAAAAGGAAAACTTTGTGAAAAGTTGTTTTAAAGTGACATTCATATTGTCAAAAAAGTTGATTTAAAGTGAAAGCTATTGAATTGGATAACAAGGAGCATAACAAGGCACACAATCAAATATGGAATACAAGGAAAAATCATAAAACTAATTTTTTTACAGCCAGGCACCATATCCTGCAAATATTTCATCCTTGCACTATTTTTTTCTCTTCTAACCTAGACACGTACGTTTAAAATCTTAGAAAAGGCTTACTGCATCATTATAGATTTGGGCTTCGTTCCCAATAGATATTTAGATTGCCTTCAAAACCTCAAATATGTCAATTTTCATGTGAGAGTTACTAGGGGATGTCTACAATTGATCTATGGCCTCCCATAAATCGATGATCTATTTACAAGTGAAAGACAAAGTTAATAAAACCCCTAAATTGCAAGTTAAAAGGAGTTTGGGAATAAGTAACTCAATCTGTAAGGAATCCATTCTAAGAGCTTCACAGTCGTTTTGAACAACAATCACAGTAAAGAGCCCGAAAGCTTGGCTGAAAAGCTCCATTTACATATTGGGCTAATTAACAAGAATTTTCTTTGAAATTTTGCCAGGTCAAAACCAAATTAAAAATTAAAAACTATATTAAATCATTTCCAGACAAGGGTCAACATTCATGGCTCATGAGGTTGGCACAGATATAATCGAATGACCAAATGATCCAAAAATGTTGTTTCTCTATCCAGATTTAATCGGAAAAGACCATAAACAAAACCTTGGCCAAATTTAATAATATCAGGCTACAGTTTTTCCTGTTTATTGACAGAACGACAGTAAATTTATGAAACACTCGAACCTAACTCGAAAACCTTAGCCAGAAAACTAAAACTCCATCAAAAGAGTACGCCTCTAGATAAACATTTTCCTCTAGATTTTCCTTACCAATAAAAGTTAAAACGGCTATGAACGGATTCCCCCTTACCCTTTCCGTTTCACACAGGGCATAGTGTCTGTTAAAAGCCACAGAAAACCTAGGACATGAAAAAACCCTCCTTTCAATTACCCAAAACGCCATTTTCCAATCCCATATAACAACAGGTTATATCTTAAAAACAAACATATACAAAGTTAGGGTTTTTAGCACACATGAAAACACTGTCTCACCAAGCCACTGTTCAACAAACAGCAATTATGCACCAATCACAACCGCTGTTCTCCCCAATATCAATTTCGCACAACCAAAACAATTACACCTGTGCAAATGACAAGTAGAGCTGCAATAACGCTTGCTACAGTTATACCGGAGAAGGTAGCCACCGGGAGATAGCCGCCGGCAAACACGGACAGTGACCGGCAAAACTCCACTTCAACGAAACTCCTTCCGGCGTAACTAGGGTTGTTTAAAAAATACAGGTTTTTGAGCTGATTTTGGGGTTTTAGAGAAGAGGTTTTGTGGTAAAATTTAGGTCTGTTAATCATAAATTGTCGATCAGGCTTAAGCGGAGAAGAAGCGACCGGCGGCATAAGCTGTCGCTAGCCGTCCTTTTGTAGAGCTCGCCAAATCTAGAGGCATTCATCTCTTCCCTTTAGAGACAAGTAAAACAGTTATCAGCCATTTGATGATAATTTTCGGCATAATCTGTGTAATGGAATGAAATGAACAGCTTAGGAAGCAAAGAGAAAATATTACAGCAATTGCATAATCTAACCTGATAGACGCGCGCTTCAAAGATAAATCAGTCATCTTCAATATAATTTTGTTTGGTATTATGATTTGGGGGTGTGGGGTGCGCCAGGCTTCTGCAGTAGTGCAATACAGAAGCGACGCTCGAGGGCTCTGATAGCAAGCTACCTGTGTTGAGCCCTCCCCCTAAAGAAATAAATTTAATATCGTGTGGTTCATTGAACCACGTATCAGATATTAAACTGATAAGAACAGATACTACACTTGATCTTAGCCAAAAGGCCGAGAAAGGTATGATGTTTCTTACTTCCTCTGGTCTATTTCAACCTCCCTCAATCGCCACTGCTCCTTCCCGCCTCTATGTGGGATTAATATATCTATCACCCACTGCTCCTCTGCTCCTCGCATTCATATCTCTTACCACGTTCAAATGAAATTCTTCCCTTCCCTCCAAGGTCCTTGTGTGAAGTGTTGTATACAATTTTCTTATTAAAAAAAAAGCAGCACTCCCCAGATGAAATTGTGCAGTACGGATGTAATGTACACTTAATAAAACCGCTGCCATTTAGGATTGGGTAGAAGGTAACACCAATTCCATCTAATCTCGAAGGTGAAATGGGTACGGGTCCCTAATGATCTTAGTTACTAGGATGGATACTATAAAAACAAGAGCAGCAATGTTGTGAAGTATTCCCAGGCTTGAAATGAACGTTTATGGTATTTAAGGTGAATTGATCACATTGGAGACAAGGTGGTTACATTTGGTGAAACACTCGACAATTGACTAGCAATCACATGCGAGCGGTCAATGGAGACACCGATACGGATGTGTTGAAGAAGTTAAACTTGAAGGAGTGAAACATTGTTTGAGGAAGAGGGGCGTTGAAGGAAATTGGGGGAGGATAAGTGCAAAGGTGGAGAAAATTTTGGGGGCATGTGAAACTCTTCTTTCTTACGACCAATAACATATGAACCTCATGCCATTTTTATCAATCATTTGAAGGAAAAATGTACTGACGTGCACAAATCCTAGAGGAAATGTACTTTGTAGGTATCTCAAAAGCAAGGCATGATTGATCTATATCACCAATGTCGATAGTTTTTGTTTACAATGTTCGCCATTATGATTTGTGGGTAGTTAGAGAACATGAAAATTTTAGGGGCATTCACTTGCACAAGTCCAAGGACACTTTAGATATAGGGACATGTAGAGCGGACTCAACATCCATGTCGATTTGATGTAGTTTTTGAATTTGATAACCACAAAACATGGCATGTTGTGTAATTTGTGCAATCTTTATAAACCATTATCATAGGCCATTCTCTAGGTTTTCTCATGCAAAGAAGAGATTGTCAGTGTTAGTAATGTTATCGTCAATGTTTGAACACGTGATTTGGCACTTCTCTTATAAAGCAATTACCCTACCACCCAAATGACAAATAGAGGAAAATGATAATTAGTCTTAGAGTGATACTCATTGGTGTGTTGCATTTAGGGTTTCTTTTATCCCCACTTTCATGCACATTTGTGATTAGGGTTTCTCTTTAGTGATTAAGATAGTGATCATGGTTTCCCTCATCAATGATTCTAATGAAGCCATTCTTCAATGACCATCAACACAAAACCTTGGTTGTCCATTTCCCCGAATCAACCACCCACTTCCCAAGCACGTGTTAGAGACATCCATCAAGACTCCCAATTGAAAACACCTACCAACATAATTAATGTTTGAGGCATTGGAAAAAGAGAAAAAATCATTTTCATGTGCATTATTGGGTCATCTTATGATGTGCTAGCTTGTCCAATGTTATAAATAGGGAATGCTTCAATTTGAAGATTATACTTCGATTGATCGGTTTGAAGACTACAATTCGATTGATCAATTTGAAGATTATAAGTTAGTTTATTTATTATGGTATTTTGTACTTGTTTGAGATTTGAGATTTATTAATTTGGTCATGGTGATGTGGGTCATGAATTTAGGAAGCGGATATGTTATGTCAACATATTTGCTACCAAATTGAAATGAAGATAAAAACATTGGAGTTGTCATCTCATGATTGAGTGTGATTATTATAAAAATGTGACATTGAGAGGCTCGTCATTATTATCATCTATATCGATCAACGAACTACAATTCCATGCTCAAATTTTCTCTTCAAAATCTTTGGTATTTGGAACCAAACATGCCCAAACCATAAGCTTATATTTTATATTAAATGATGGAGAATGTAGTGATGTTGTTATTTTGTTGTATATAACATGGGTGGGAGATTCATGTGAGCGGTGGAGGCCACAGTTATTAAGGCTTCCCCTATACCTCTCACACTCCCATTTCACCATCATCGATCTCATGAAATTTGATTTGGTTAAGGTCAATATCAATTCTAAGACGTCATAAATAGAATTTGGCACAATTGTGGGCTAGTTATATTATATCATTACAAACAAGACCGCATGTTATGGTTTCCTACAAGAATTTGTCCTACTATAGGTGTGGGTGGCCATTTGAATGGAGGTCGATTGACTTTTCTCTCCAAGAAATATGGTTTGTCTATGAACAATAAATGGGTAGCATATATAAGATTGTTGAAATGTCGAGCTTTTGTATTGGTGGCATCATATTCCACCACCAAACAAGGTAACTATGCTTATAATGGTACCTTTTTGTGCCTATGTCACCCTTGTGTTTTCCTAAAATTTCATGACTCGCCTTTAGGTGTACAATATACCTCTTATTATTTGTCCTTGGCAATATTTGAACCATTGATGATGTGGTCAAACTCAAACATCTAACCCTCTCGCTTTTTACCACATCGGGAGATGTTGGGGACATGTCCATAATGTTTTTGTTGAGGTTACCTAGGGAGAGGGCCCTAGCCCTTTGTGGCATCACCAGCCCACACCGGTCGTGGAACCATCTAAGGATGGAATTTTAAGCTCTCGGCTAGCCCACGGATTAAACCACATTATCGTGGTGCCCCATCACCAGGGTATCCAAATTGTCGGTAGTAGGCCGCCTTAACACGGAGCCGAGATTTGAACCTTGAACCTCCCAATTACTAGGATACCCAAGAACCGTTACACCACTACCCATTGGATGGGGATATGTCCATATGATAACCAATTCTGTCTTCGGAAAAACTTGGATGGTTGTGATACAAGTCATATGTTTACAACCAAAATAATCCTACATGTATAGGTCATGATCATCACAAGGAAAAACCCGTAGATATTACTTGCGAATGTGTGAAAATAAATTTTGGAATCAAGGGGAATCAAAAGGAAACATGTTTTAAACAATCGGTAAATTATTTGATAATGTTGTTGGTTGGCACGTATTGTTAGTAATGACAACATATGCTATCAACCAACCAGTAATTGTCAATCGGTAACAATTGTCGATGGGTAGCATATGAAATCTTTTGGAAATCATTTTTTGACCATAACAGATTAAAATGATCATCTCAACAAGAAATATGTCCTCGCAAAATATAAAAACAAAAAATATCAAACATGTGATTTTTACAAAAAAATGTTGAATTCACAAGTTTTGTATGGGAAAAACCATTTTTAAATTATTGATGTTAGTAATTAAAATGATTGTCTCAACGAGAAATATGTCCTCACAAAATATGGCACAAACAAAAAAAAAATTCCAGACTTTTTTCTATAGCATAATGTTGTTGGCACTACTTGTTTGGTAAAGCATATAATGTGCTACCGACTAAGTAAAGATTTGCAACATTTTGAAACATATGCAATTTCAACAAAATACCATATCAACAATTAAAATACCTTGATGTTGGAGGGTTGCAATATGCAATTAATCTCTATCGTCATTTCCCACAAGACCATGGGCACGATAAAGGAACTAAGAGGAAAATTTGATATGTGCTTGATATTTGAAATTCGGATTCAAAATTGTAAATTCGTAATTAGTATATATATGAATGTGATTTTTACAAATTTCAATTTCATGTTAAAGGTGATTTGAATTAAAACATGCGTTTATTGGTGTAAATACTAAGCAAACCGACCCCCTAAAAGTAACTTGAACCCTGAAAATTTAGGCGACTTGATCCTAATCCCTAAGCTTAAAAATTCGTCGAACACAAATTTCAAAGAATGGAATATTCCCCACTAAAATTTACCCTAGATCATCACATCATTTTCCATTCATGGAGATAGCTTTAGATATTGTCTTGTAAAGTGCATTTATCAACCAACTTACGAGACACATAATCAAACATAAATGCCCCATTGCCACACGAGTTGCACATAGAATTTCCCCCATCTAAACCATCAAAATTTTCCAAGTAAATATCAACAATGAAAAATCAAGGGAAATAAAATGCGGACAAATTTTGCATTCACATGATAATTAATATTTGAGTGACATTAATTGGTGCTCGACATGAAATGTGAGCAAAATGGTCACATCACAAAGTCTCCTTCACCAAAGTGCTTATACATAGGGAAACTTGCATATATTCAAATTCTAAATTTTGGATATATATATATATATATATATATATATATATATATATATATATATATATATATATATATATATATATATATATATGGAGTTCCTTTTGTAGTTGATTTCATGTGCATTTACGATTAAGGTTTCTCTTTAGTTACTAATGTTAGGTTGTGGAGCTTGTTTTCATGTTAGATGTGTTGTAAATTATACACTAAAAGTAATGTACACTCTTTAAGTATTCTTGTTGCCACCCTCGAGAATTTTTTTTTGGATAAACAAAAATGCGGTCTTTTCATGTATTAATTTTATGGGTGGTATTTAACACATAGGTTTATGGGTCAGTTTCTTGGCCCATGGTTTTGCACCCATGGTATTGTAAAACTACTTAGATAGTTACATATTGATGTGCTTATAAATAGTTGGACATACGGTAGGGAAATATATGGGTGTGTGAATTCAAGTGTGAATTTGTGAGAGATTTTGTTGAGCATAGCTCCAAACAAGATTTGTGCATTGTAATTGTGAGAAGACTAATCTGAGAGTGGATTATACTCTTATTGGCTCGTAATAAAATTTGGGCAAGTGTTTCTTGGTGGATGTAGCCCACATTGGGTGAACCACGTTAAATCTTGTCTTCTTGTTGTGTATTTTTATTTATGTATTTTATGTTCATAGTTCTTATTGCTACGATTATATGGGATTGATCAAAGCATATATATATATATATATATATATATATATATATATTGCTTATCCCTAATAAGTAAGGTAGCGATAAGGGTTTTCCTCATCAACAGTCTTGATGCCTTCGTCCTTCAATGACCACCAACACAAAACATCGACCATCCATTTTCTCGATCCATAGCATATAGACACGGCCACCAAGAATCTCATTTGAAAACACCTATTGGTGTAGTTAATGCTTGAGGCATTAGAAAAAGAGAGAACATAATATATGTGTGCATCCCTTTTTCCTCCTTTGATTATCTAGCTCATCGAACGTTATGAATAGGTAAAGCTTTAGTTTATAGATCATAATTTTGTTGATCGATTTAAATATTATAATTTGTTTTAATTATAACATCTTGATTATTGATATACTCTTTTTCAACATGTTACAAAGCGTGCAAACCTTTACTCTATACTAATTTCTCGCATTTCGATAGGTTAATACTATGCATGCCTCGAGTCCCAATCTTGATCTTGCATTGTGGAAGACCTCCCAAAACGAGGTAAATTTTATGGTCATTTATATGTCTTTTGTGATTTTAGCTATAAAATAATTGTAATTTTTGTAATAATCATCAATTAGGACTTGCAAATTTGAAATATGATCGTCATTTTTATATATTTATATTAAAATTAATTTAAAATATATTGAAAAGTTTGAATAAATATATATTAATCTTTTATATATTTTATCGATGGTGTATAACTAACAAAGTTTTTATGTATTTTTGAAGGGAATATTGAGAAATTTCCATCACCTCGAAATTGTTTGAAAAACATAGGCATCCGTTAAATTTAACATATAGCTCCCATGATTGAAACTCTTTAACAATGGATATTTTTTTCGATACGATATCCCACATATGCCCCTTTTGCCATCCTTACAAACTTTCTTACCCTAAGATGAAGGGATTTCCTCAAAGGACGTAATGTTCAACACCAATCTTGGATTGTGGTTGTGCATTTACTGCCCTCTAAACGTCATTCCAAATAAGATCGAATGTCGATTTTCCTCATTTCCATGGTGGGGGTTCTACATAGGATTTGCTATTTGGAATCCGGTTTACACAAATTGTATATGCATAATCATGGTTATAGGGGTGATGTTTTTATTTGTTAATTACACACTCACTTCTTAGCACCACCTTCCCATTTCCCACAAACAAATGCTCCACGACATTGAAGGAGACATATGGCTCAAAATCCACGCTAATTCATCTAAAAAAATTGTCATGGGTGAGATGTAAAGGGAATACCCTTAAGGGAGCTTTAGGCACAAATTAGAGGCTATGGAAGTGATTCTAAAAACAAATCTACTTTCTCCACGTCCATGGGCTCAAAGTAAATATCGACAATGAAAAATCCATGGGAATAAAAGGTGCCAAATTTTGTATAACGGTAATTAGTCTTTGAGTGACACCCATTTGTGCCTTACATAAAAGGCAAGTTGACCGGGTCATATTGCAGAGTCTCCTTCACCACCACATTTAGACAAAGAAACTTAGATACGATCGAATTCCAAATTTTTCATATGTTATGTTGGGGTTAATCACACCAGTTGTGTAAACACATATTCAAATCTAAGCATAAAGTAATAAATACAAAAATAAACCAGAAGAAACAATACACAAGATATAACGTGGTTCACCCAGTGTGGGCTACGTCCACCAAGAAACAACCAATATATTATTCAAAGCTTTAACAAAGAATATATAATGAAGATCTGCAATCTTTCACACCTCTCCCGGATGTACAATACTTTCTTCCTCACAAGTTTTTTTTTTCTCTCTCCAAGAATTCTTCTTACAATTCTCCCAATTATTAATGAGTTCACTCTCACTAACCCTATTTTTCTAGCTTATATATGCATATACAAACTTAGGGCACTTTAGCTATGTAATTACAATCATTAGATCAACTTTATATCAAAGGTTAGATATAATTCCCATGAGTTAAATAAAACAATCACGCATAGGCAACCAATGTCGGTTACCCTAACCGATGTTAGTTCCCCTAACCGATGTCAGTTCATCTTGCTTTGACGATTTGTCGGTCCCTGGTGATCGATGTCGAGTTACCTAACCGATGCTTATTATGTATTTAAGCAAGTTAATAAAACATGCTAATGTGAAGCAATTAAGCTCCACAACTCAACAATCTCCCACTTGGAGATAAATTGTTGCATTGTACCGTATAACTCCATTCTTGGATCATTTCCTTGGCATGTTTCTCCCTCTTCAAGTCTCAAACTCAAAGACCAACAGAAGTGCAGTGAACTCCAAATTCTCATTTGCCAACGACTTTGTTAGCATATTCGTTGGGTTCTCTTTCGTATGAATTTTCTCTAGTTTCAGTTGTCCATCCTCCAATACCTGCTGTATGAAGTGATATCTCAACTTAATGTGTTTCATTCTTGAATGAAATGTTGAGTTCTTTGCCAAATGAATCACACTTTGACTATCATTGTATAATCTATAATCCTCTTGCTCCTTTCCCAACTCTTCCATGAACTTGCTCATATATATCATCTCTTTTCTAGCCTTTCTAGTTGTAAATACTTCACCTCTCGTAGTAGACATGGCCACAACCTTTTGCAATCTCGAAATCTAGCTAATTGTCATCCCACCTACTGTGAATACATATCCAGTGGTGTTCTCTCTACCATCCAAATCTCCAGCCATATTTGAATCAACATAGTCACATAAAGAAATATCTAACCCTCCATAGCATAACTGCATGTTGGATGTCCCTCTCAAATACCTAAGAATCCATTGGACTACTTTCCAATGTTCTTTACCTGGATTGGCCATAAATTTTCTCACAACTCCCACTACCTATGCAATGTTTGGTCTGGTACAAACCATAGCATACATGAGACTTCCAACTAGTTGAAGCATATGGAACTCGTGTCATGTACTTGACCTCCTCATGTGATGTAGGACACTGATCTTTGCATAATTTAAAGTGTCCAGCCATATGTGTACTTACAGATTTTGAATTCTACATATTAAACCTTTCCAACACCTTATTGATATAATGTTCCTGAGACAAATACAACTTCATGTTCTTCTTGTCTCTATGAATTTGCATGCCAAGGATTTTCTTTACAACTCCCAAATCCTTCATTGCAAATGTATGAGCTAATTTTTTTTAAGCTCACCAATGTCATGCATACTAGATCTTGTAATAAGCATATCATCTACATACAATAACAAAATAATAAAGCTTCCATTTTCAAGCTTCTTGAAATAAACACAATGGTCATATTCACATCTCATATAACCATGCTCATGCATGAAACTATCAAACCTCATATATCATTGCCTTGGGGCTTGCTTGAGCCCATATAAGCTCTTTTTCAACCTACACATAAGTTTATCCTTACCCTTGACTTCATAACCAAAATGTTGTCATTGCATATAAATCTCTTCCTCCAAATCACCATGAAGGAAAGCCATCTTGACATCAAGTTGCTCTAAATGCAAATCTTCTACTGCAACTAAACTCAATACAATATGTATGAAGTCATTTTTACTACATGAGAAAATATCTCACCAAAATCAATACCTGATTTTTAAGACAAACCTTTTACCACAAGTTTTGCCTTGTATCTTTTATGTCCACCCTCTTCTTCCTTAATTCATAGTAAACCTATTTGTTTCTGCAATGTTCTTTTACCTACTAACAACTTAACCAAATCTCATGTTTGGTTTTGTTCCAAGGAGTCCATCTCCTCATCCATGCCATGCTCCCATTTCACGTGGATATCCTACTATATTGCTTCTTCAAAACTCTCTGGTTCACCACTATCAGTCAATAATAAATAAGATAAGGAAGGTGAAAATATTTCTGGAGGTCTACTTACCCTTTGTGACCTGATTTTTGGGGTATTAGACTCAATCTTCTCATTCTTCACAAATTTTTATCAATCTCAAACATTGACCGACATCCATCACCTGTAACCGATGCCGGTTTGGCTCCTCTTGCTAACCGAAACTTCGGCACCAACTTCGATCCGATGTTAATCGACACACCGATTCTTGTGTAGACATGTAGGTGTCACTTTTAAATTCGAGAATGTATTTTCATCCACAAAAATTTTAACCGGTTCGTCTTTGGGTATCAAAACTTGATCCTCAACCAATATTCTCTTTTCATTCCATTCAATGTCACAACTCCTAACAATCTTAGAATCTTATAAAATATGTAAAATAATTCCTCACATAATCAAACACTAGAAACTAATATGTAAAAAATACTACAGATCTCAAATAAAAGTGTAGAGTAATAATAACACAACACAAAAAGACAATATTTAACGTGGTTCACCCAATTTGGGCTACGTCCACCAAGAATCACTTGCTCATATTTTATTATAAGCCACCGCTCTCTCAATACAATACCTAGATATGTTTAGGAGCTTGCTCAAAGGGTAAAATCTACATAATTTACACTTTATATGAATTCAAAATACATCTAATGAAACGTTGATGATGTTACATTATCCCTACCATATGCACAAAACCATATTAGATCCTATTGCTTAAGCGGTTTTACAAAACCGTGGGTATCAAAACCATGGGCCAAAATCGTCCCATAAACCTATGGGTCAAAAATCCACGCCCATATGAGAAAGTGTACAATAATACTCTTAGTGTATAATCTTCAACACTTTCACACATGAAAAAGGCTCCACAACCTAACATTAATCGAC
This sequence comes from Taxus wallichiana var. yunnanensis, assembly GCA_018340775.1. Classification (NCBI taxonomy): domain Eukaryota; kingdom Viridiplantae; phylum Streptophyta; class Pinopsida; order Cupressales; family Taxaceae; genus Taxus; species Taxus wallichiana. The sequence goes on along the minus strand of CM031239.1, from coordinate 926,158,565 downwards.
ATCGCCATTCCTCATGTAGACCTATAGATGTCACTTTTAAATCCGAGAATGCATTTTCATCCTCAAAATTTTCAACCGGTTTGTCTTTGGGTATCAAAACTTGATCTCTGTACATTCTCTTTTCATTCCATTCAATGTCACGACTCCTAACAATCTTATAATCTTATAAATCCCAAAAACATAATCAAAAATTACCGAGTCATAACCAATAAAAGTGCATCTCTTGGATTTAGTATCCAACTCTTTCTATTTTCTTTATCAACTTGCACAAAATATTTTGAACCAAATATTCTAAGAAAAGAAATATCTATCTTTTTCTAGTCCAAACTTCTTCTCGTATTCCACCATCCAATGCTTGAAGGCCCACGGTTTATCAAATAAACCACTATGTCTACTATACTGCCCAAAACTACAAGGGTAATCCAATATGTATCCTCATGTTTCTTACGCTGCTCCATGATTTTCATGTTCATTCTTTCTTTAAACAAATTCTCCTATGGTGTTCTATGAACCATTCTTTCTCTCGTGTATTCTATTTACTCGAACAATAATTCATTGAAAGTCTTGTTGCAATACTCACCACCATTGTCGGATCTAAAGCATTTTATCTTTGAATTTGATTCATTTTCCACAAGGGCTTTCCATCTTTTAAAAGTTTCAAAAACATCATATTTACGTTTAATACAATAAATTCATACATTTCTTGTGGCATCATCAATGAAAGTCACATAATATGGATCCTCCATGAGAAGCTACTTGGGTTGGTCCCCACAACTATGAAAGTGCACAAGCTCCAATTTTACCCTTCTTTGTTGGCCCAACTTTGAGAAATCTCACTCTCTTTTGCTTTCCAATTTTACTTTCCAAATATACAATGCTTACGAAAATCAAGATCTACATCTTTCAAATCGATAACTTACCTTTAGCCTTTAAGATCTGCTTTCCTTTTTTACTCATATGGCCTAACCGATTATGCCACATGCTTTGCATCTGAATCAAGTAAATAACACATAAAGGAATCAGTAATACATGTAGACAAATACAATGTTCCTACTTTATTGCCTCTTGCTACAATAAGACATCCCTTGGTAACCTTCCAAGAGTCGGTTGTGAATGTAACCATGAAATTAGATTCACTTAGTTGTCATAAAATAAGATTTCTCCCGAGGCTTGGCACATGTCCTCACATCTTTCAATATCCACGTATTTCTATTCTACAATTTTAGATGAACTTCTCTGTTACCAATAATATTGCATGGTTCATCAGATCTCCTAAATAAACATGCCCAAAATTACCCTAGACATAATTTCTAAAGTAACCCTTATTAGGGGGTAGCATGGAAAGAAGCTCCAGAATCTAAAACCCATGATTCAATTTTATTATCTAAGGAGAGAATAAGGCATCTTGCATTACCTCAGAAGATGCAACATTTACCTCTTTACCTTTCTCTGGTACATTCTCTTTGTTTTCCTTGAACCAAAAATCCTTCTTTACATGTCCTTTCTTTCCACAATTCTAGCAAGTTATTCATTTACCTTTAGATTTAGATCTGTCATTCTTAGACTTTTATTTCCCATTATTCTTGCTCTTGGATATCTCTTTCTACATTACCTTCCTACTTTCTACATTCAAAACATTTCCAATTATAATTCTCTTGTACTTTTCCTATGTATTTCTTCATTTAGGATTATACTAACCACATCATCAAACTTTAAAATATTAGTAGTAGACGTTGTATTACTAACAGCCATTACCAAGTTATCCTAACTATCTAGCAAAGAGCATAGAAATAAAAGTGTTTTCACTTCATCATCAAATGAAATATTCACTGATTTTAATTGATTTATAATAGACTAGAAATCATTCAAATGACTTGATGCAAATTCACCTTCTTGCATCTTAGAATTAAATAATTTCTTCATCAAATAAACTTTATTTGAAGCACTAGGTTTTTCATATAAATTAGCTAAAGATTTCATCAACTCTATCATGGTTGCTGCTTCGGTAATATTCGAAGCCACAGATGCTGTCAGGCTCAATCTTATAGATCCCAGAGCCTTTCTGTCAAGAATTTTTCATTCTTCATCAGTCATCTTTGTAGGTCTTTCCTTTTCATCCAACGGTAAGTATAAATCTTTCTGATACATATAATCTTCCACCTGCATCTTCCATAATTGATAATTACGGTCGTCAAATTTCTCAACTTTGTATTTGTCATCTTATGCCATTACTATAGCCCCCCACTCAATCAAAAATCCTCTGTGAGTAAATTTGTCAACACACAAAACCCTCAAACAAGAAATCTCTGATACTAGTTGTTGGGGTTAATCACACCAGTTATACAGACACATATTCAAATCTAAGCATACAAGCAATAAATATGGAAATAAACTAGAAGAAACAATACACAAGATATAACGTGGTTCACCCAATGTGGGCTACGTCCACCAAGAAACAACCAATATATTATTCAAAGCTTTAACAGAGGATATACAATGAAGATCTGCAATCTTCCACACCTCTCCCGGATGTACAATACTTTCTTCCTCACAAGCTTCTCTTTTCTCTCTCCAAGAATTCTCTCTTACAATTATCCTAATTATTAAATGAGTTCACTCTCACTAACCCTAGCTTTCTAGCTTATATATGCATATACAAACTTAGGGCACTTTAGCTATGTAATTACAATCATTAGATCAACTTTATATCAAAGGTTAGATCTAATTCCCGTGAGTTAAATAAAACAATCACGCACATGAAACCGATGTCGGTCACTCTAACCGACCGATGTCGGTCCCTAGGTGACAAACGCCGCTATTGTGTATGCCAACAAGTTAATAAAGCATGCTTATGTGAAGCAATTAAGCTCCACAATTCAACATGTTACATATGGAAACTTTGGGTTTAGGGTTCCTTTTTCGTCGTCAATTTCATTTACATTTTGATTAGGGTTTTTGTTTAGCAATTAAGGTGGTGATTAGGGTTTCCCTCAGCATCAATCTTGATGTCGTTATCCATCAATGACCATTGACACAAAACCTCGATATATAATTCCTCACTCAACCATCCTTTTTTCGCGACGCATGTTAGACATAACCACTGATGCTCTCATTTGGAAATGTCTATCGACATAAATAATGTTTGAGGTATTGGAAAAAGAGAAAAATAATTTTTGTGTTAGTGGTTCCTCCTTCAATGCTCTGGTTGATCCAAGCTTAGAAATAGGCAACTCTTCATCGTCAATATTATAATTTGGTTGATTGGTTTAATGATTATAATTTTTATAGCATTTGGATTACTAATAAATTCTTTGCCTAGACACATTAAAAAGCAGTAAATCCACACTCTACAATATTTGCCCGCATTTTAGTTAGGTTAATACTATGCATGCCTTAAGTACCAATCTTGATCTTGTTATGTAGAATACTTCCCATTAGGGATTAAAATTGGTGGCCGTTTACACGTTTTCATGATTATATAAGAAAATACTTACAAATTTTTGTAATAATAAATACGTATGGCTTGCACATTTAAAATATGATCGTCATATCTATACATATTTAAGTACAAATTATATACATATATATTCAAAAAGTTAAATAAATAAAGATTAATCTCCTATATATTTTATTGATAATATATAAATAATAGTGCTTTTACATATTTTTGAAGGGTAATTTCCGTCATCTTAAATATTGTTAGACAAGCATAGGTGGCCATCAAATTTAAACCACTTCACTTAGGAATGAAACTCTCTTTAGCGATGAATTTTTCTCACAATACGATCTCCACAAGCTCTATTACTCTAAGGACATAATGTTCGACACCAATCTCATAGTGTGGTTGTGCATTTACTTTGTCACCTAAGAGAAAATACTAGTTTATTTAGTCTCACAAGATTTCAATGCGCATGTGGAGTAGAAATATGCATCACAATCCAAGAAGATATTACAGTCAATGAACATAGATGCAAATAAATAATATGAACATGTAAAAAAAGAAATTTGGAGTTGAAGAGTATCAATGTCATAAGGATGAATGATTTGTGGTCTCGCCTAAAGAGTTGAGCGTAAATGGAAAGGAGAGAAAAATCGCGGTAATTACAAATCCTGCAAAAGAAATCGATGCAATCACCTCAAAAATGAGGCAATGAGTATAGTTTAAGTATGAAGGTGATAAGGCTCGAGAACTTACCAATATAAGGTCCAAGGTTCAAATCTTGGGGGCATGTCGATGCTTGAAGAGTAGCCTAACATGCATTCATCGTATCTAAAACCCTATCATTACAAAATTCACCATGAGATTGTATTTGTGCCTACGCCAATACTAAAAATAGGGGAGGTGTAAAGGTCTTTCAATGACTTCAATTTTGGTTCTAGAATTATTTTTTAAGATAGAGCAATAAGTTATAGAAATTGTGAACTTTCTTGGCCAAAAATTGTGTCTAATGTGGCAATTGTGTTAAAAATAGGCCAAACTCTTAGCCAATGTTATAAACAAGAAAAATCGAGCAAGTATCAATTGAGGAATTCATATTTTGGAGGAATACTTCACGCAAATAAAAAATGATGTTTGTGTTGATTTAGTGCTCCAAGGCATGCATATTTTGTAGCATGATAGAACTATAAGCCTCAAAGTGTGTAAATCTCGATGTAAAATTTCTTGGAGTTGCTTTTGATGGTGACAATGTGCAAATCCTTCTATACGTATAACAACATCAAATTTAGAACATTTGCCTATACATATACAAATGTGTGTAAAACTAGTGAAATAATGTGAAATAAATAACAACGTGGGGTCATTGTGGCCTACCTCAAAATTAATGTTATAAAGCATGCAAAATATAGTAAACAATTCATAATTAGTAGCTATACATGGATTTAAACATTGTTGATGTCAACCGCTCCATTAAATTTAGTATTATGGATATACACTCTTTTGGGAGTATAATTTCATCAAAGTACAAAAGGTGCAAGCTTTGGGGCACTTGTAACACCAAATTTGGGTCACACTCCCCTTGGTCCCCTTCAATTAATTAACGTAACACATTTAACTAATCATGACCCCTTCATCCCATATTAATATTCATCCTCACATTATTAATTAATTTAATTAATTTAATTAAGTTAATTTCATCCTCACACCTCCACCTCATCATTACACCTCACCCTAGACCCATTCCAGGGGCATTTAACTCACAGTGACCAAGTCATCACTCTCAACACTAAGTCATCACTCCCAGTGTTGAGTCACTACTTGACCTAACTAAGAATTCTTCCTAAACCTAACTGGACTTCTTCTAAGATCTTCTTGCCTTCTCTCACATGAAATATACTTCCCTAAGCAAACCCAACAAGGAAAGCACACCAAATCTGGGAAGATCTGCCTATTTTTGGTAAATAAGACTATTTCACCCTAATCGACATCGGTTTATTCTCGGCCAACATTAGTCACCTAAACCGCCATTGGTTCCTTTATATAGAATTTTACAACCCTTTACCTAGGTTGGTCATTCAATTATTGGAGCCTTATTACATTCAAGCGTGAATCTTCAAGCCCTCCTACATCTAGACAACGAACACACACAACCACAAGTAAGACAAGCGCCCATTTTTTCCTTCCGTAGCGCGTTGGAATACTCACGGAGCACACAAGTTGTATTGTCGTGACACTAGACTCAAGCACCTCTTCTCCGATCAACCATCAACCATCTCAACTCACAGGATCTACAAAATACCAAGTAAGTACTATGATTTTAATCATTCGTGCTTATCCCATTGTAGATCTCTTGCTTCTTTCAATATTTTATTTCTTTTGTTACCCATACATCATATTCTTCCCACCAACCCACTATTCAACCACCCCAAGCCTTTTCACCCTTCTAAACCTCCTTCTTAGTATTCCTGAGTCTTCCCATCCATATTATGACCCAAACCACACTACTCTCACTCTTTGTGTAATCACAAAGAGCCTAAAAACCCATTTTTAATAGTTCATTACCTATTTCCCCTACCGACATTAGTTCCCTGACCATCATCGGTTTAGTCCCCATACCGGCATCGGTCACCAGACCGATATCGGTCTCTGTGTCATTTTATATTCTCATTCCAAAGAAGCTTCCCACTCACCCAAAACCAACCCAAACCTCAACCAATCAGCCCCAGACCCTTACTAGACCTTTGACAAACGTGTCTGACTTGAACAAAACTTGATTCTAATTAAATTTAGTGTTATTTTGATATCTATCATAAAATCTAGTGTATTGTGTGTATGAGGAACCTAAATCATTACATTGCAATATGACTTATTTATTTCAATTGTTTATTCACATTGAATTGTTATTAAACAGTGGATTGACAGCCTCTCTAGGAAGCACCACGCTTCCTAGATCTAGCATACGCTAGGCAAGTCCACATCATATGCTATTTAATACTCTTTTGTGGTCTTGCTTTGCATCTATAGATAGTCCTTCCCGAACAAAAAAAGGAATTCTCTACGATCAACTTCAATAACATCAACAATGCGCGCATTCTACCTTCCACCTTCGCCTCATAGGTATTCCTCCTTAACCATTTACCTTCTATCTGTTTCGTCCTAGAAAGTGTAAAAATTATTGGTGAAACAACACCATCATATAATTGGAAGTGTGCTTTCCTCATGAATGTTCATGAGCCATGAGAAATTTGGGTTTTATGTATATGTACATATACATTATACACACATACATACATGTGTATGTGTGTGTGTGCACGCGTGTGTATATTTACACATATATATGTTTGTGTACATGTACATGTATTTTTATTATGGGGACTTGGGTGTACGGGGTAAATGTTTGTGATGGTTGTTCATTAAACTTTACCCTTTTAAAGTTTAGACAATTCATGATCAAAGAAGAAAACATAAACCACTTTTGAGGACAAATATACCTAACATTGTTCTAGGAGTATATTGAATAAAAAAAATTAAAATGCAAGGTTTTTATTGTAATCATTAATCTAATTCCAATTGCATCACCATCCACCACTATCTCAATCTCACAAACATAATCACCCCAAAGAAAATCTTCTACATGCCTTTTAACTATTGCAGGCGTGTATTTCCAAGAAATCTCTTATAAAGTGTAAGAAAATCTAGTTTATGTCAATGAGAGGTACTTTGTGTTTGCCACAAACAAACTATTACAAAATAACCTTATATGTGCATATGACAAATGTAGAATTTTAGTGGGTTGTTGAAAAAAAGTGTTTCGCCAAATGACTAAACAAAACGCCTTCATGTAGAATATCTTAATTTTTTCTAATAAAAGACAAACACTAGCATTGATTTACTTGTGAATGCATGGTAGACATGTATGTAAATTGTGGAAATATAATGAAGACACATGAACAATTCCACATAATGTTAATATATCTATTATGAATTAAAAAAATTGATGGTAAATAGATCCTTTAAAAATATGAGTAAAACACATACAACATAGGATGAATTTGTTTAAAGACGGCGAGGTCTATAGCCTATTCAATAACACAAACATATCCTTACATGTCAATCAACTACACAAGGTCAACACTCCTCGAATTTCTTTCGCTTTGAATTCCAAAATCTAATCAATGCTACCTCCTTTCTAAGTTTTGTTGTGAAAGAAAATGAAAACCATGACATTAAATTGAGAACTAAACCCCAACACAAATTGAATTTGAAAAGAAGTTTAGGATCGAAAGATAGAATGGAAAATCTAATCGAGCAAGTTCTTTAAAAATGGATACACATACAAATGGAGATTTAAATACAAATGGAGATTTAAATCCTCAAGTGGATTACTCACATACAAGATGGCGAGTTCATGCTCTCCCTTAACTGATTCGAATCATAAAGGAAAACATTCGGACAAACTATGATTCATTATTCCAAACAATCAGGAGTATTTGATTGATTGATAGATAGTCAAGGGCTGGAATATTCCGCTCCACCATAAAATGAAGCGGCCCGTGGGTCACTATAAAGTCAAAAGCCAAATGGGATCTACCTCAAGATAATATTTTCGTGTGCTATCAATATATTTTCCACAATTGTTGGCTATCTAAATCATTAGTTGAATTCCAACCATGCCCTTTTATGCTCTAATTAGGTGCTTTCGAAGTTGATTTGAGATCTAGCAGACATGTTAACAGCTATAGTTCCAACCATATCGTTTTCCTTATGCTTTGACATACAAAATGAGCTTGACTGAGCTGTTCCTGCTACAGAGAAATAATCATCCCGTATCCCTCTCATCCAAGCATGTCACACTGATTTGGTTACTTTGTCATTTATTCAAAGAATTAACAGACCACTCACAAAACTTAAATGGCATTTTGAGTTACTGTCTCCAACTGGTTATTCCTTCCATATCACCAAAAGAACATACACGAAGAAGCTTATGCACATTGAAGAGTTCTTCGGGCAGGATTCAACTCATTTTGTGACTGAGGATCCATAGTCTATTTTGTAATTTTCTCATGCTAGCAATCTTGTCACTATTACATGTAGAATATTTTTTGAATCAGAAGTTCAGAATGTATATTGATTTTAGTAGTTGAAATCCTCAGTTTTGAGGCTTGTCCACTATATAAAGAAGAAAGAAAAACAAATTGTCAGTAAGAAAATTGAATATGAGTTGTAGACTTTTAGATTTCCATCCCAGGATATGTCAAGGGCCAAATCAACTTTGTGATTTTACAATTCGAAAAGTCTAAGAATTTCTATGGTAACTTGATCAATGAATATATCAGAAAAACATGCCAGAAATTGCCAATAAATTCTTGTCAATTCAAGGAAACTTCCCAATTTAATAAAAATGATCAGTGCCTATTATTAGCAAACTTGTTGAGGTTCTTTTATAATCTAGAGAGTGCACCTGGTTCGAAACGACCCTTAAAAGTTCATCGCACAGAAAAGATTGGAGTTAATATCTACAAGTTTTCTTCTTTCATTATTTTGTGAATTTTCCATTTAAAATGTTTTTAAATCTTTCCTTTGATTTAGAAAGGATTTTTTCATTGCTAAATAATAAAATTTAATATTTAAGGAACTTATCTTGTCACTATGATTCTTAACAAGCAATAGTAACAAAGGACTGTTAATTGTTTGGAAATGCAGATTAAATTTGCCTGTGTTCAATTAGCACAAAAGTACCCTCTGCAAATGTTCCAGAAAAAGAATCGGTTAGAGAGTTTCTTCATTTGCAAGGAGTTCGTTTTGCCTTTCGTGTTCATCAGGTGAGGAATTGCAACTGTTGTGTTGATGATTACTCAAGTCGTGTAAAATATGCAAAATGAAACATTCGACTTATTAGCAATCATAGAAACAATTTGACATATAAAGAATCATACAAATCATCTTTATAACAAATAAAGACGGTTTGATAGTTGTTACAGCCTATTTTGGCTTAAAGAAAGTTAAACGTCATCTCGTAAACACACTTTTACAATATTTAACGTAATTCAACCCAATCATATTAATGGAGGAAGATAGAAAACACATAGTGGCCGGAAAAACTCCACTGCACAATGAAACGTCTTCCGGCGTAACTAGGGTTGTTTACAGAAATACATGGTTTTAGAGCTAAATTTGGGGTTTTTAAGAACGGGTTTCGTGGTTAAATTTAGGTCTGTTGAAGAGATTTTAGTGGCTAGAGTGTCTCGTTTTCATAAATTGTCGGTCAGGTTTAAGCAGAGAAGAAATGACCGGCGGCATAGCAATCGCTGACCGTTCTTAGGTAGAGCTCACCAAATCTAGAAGCATTCATCTCTTCCCTTGAAGAATGGTAAAATAGGGCTCAGCCATTTGATGGTAGTTTTCGGCATAAATGGTCCCCAAACACTGGAATGGAATAGAATGAGCAGTTTAGAGTGTAAAGTGCAAAATATTACAGAAATTGTAAATAATCTAACCTGAGAGACGCGCGCTTCAGCATTAAACCAGGCATCTTCTCGAATAATATAATTTTGTTTGGTATTATGATTTGGGGGGTGTGGGGTGCGCCAGGCTACTGCAGTAGTGCAATACAGAAGCGACGCTCGAGGCCTCTGATAGCAAGCTACCTGTGTTGAGACCTCCCCCTAAAGAAATAAATTTAATATCGTGTGGTTCATTGAACCACGTATCAGATATTAAACTGATAAGAACAGATACTACACTTGATCTTAGCCAAAAGGCCGAGAAAGGTATGATTTATTCTACACTTCCCTGGTATATTTCTACCCTCCCTCACTCGCCATTACTCCTTCCCCGCCTCTATGTGGGATTAATACATGTATCACCCACTGCTCCTTCCTCACGCCTCAGCTGCTCACATTCACGTTTCTTTCCAGCTTCCAATGAAATTCTCGCCTCTCAAGTGCCATTCCCTCCTCTCCCCTCCCCTTCCCCCATGTGTGGCGTGTTGTAAACAATTTTCTATAAAAAATAAATAAGCACTCGGTCCCGAGATTATGCAGTACGGATGTAATGTACACTTAATAAAATAACTGTCATTTAGGATTGGGTTAGTAGAAGGTAACGGCGATGGCTATTCAAGTGCTAGAATGCACCGCCTCCCATAAAAACCCATGCAGTCGTGAGATACCCATCTGATGCCATCTGACAACGATCTGCAGGATATGATCGTACATTCCCACCAATCAAGTTGCAGCTTCACAGATGCGACCATACGTTTTCAAATTAATTTATTACCAGCAATCGCACTTGAAATGTGCGATGGAAACACCGAAGGGGATGCATTGAAGAAGTTTAAATTAAGGGAGATGAGCATTAGAGGAGGAAGAGGGGGTATGAAGAAGGAGATTGGAAAAGGAGAAGTGTATTGGTGTGGAAACATTTGGGGAACCTATGACCTATGCAAAAATCCCTTTCTTACAACAAGGAATGTATATAGCGCATGCCATTTGTGTCAATCGTGTGAAGCAAAAAGGGGGTGTTAAGAGGTAGTCATCGAGGAGACATACTTTAGAGATATATATGAAAGTAAGGTATGGTTGATGAATAGTTTGAAGGGAAACTTGCACATGTTTGAATGTCGAAAAGTACATATGTTTCACACTAAACCTCTAAGTTTATCATTCGTCATGTCATCGATTACATGCATAATTGCGAAAAGAGTTTCTATGAAGTGAATAAGGTAGCAATTAGGGTTTCCTAGTCATTAGTAGTGTTGATGAAACTTTTTGACAATGATCACCAACACAAAACCTTGTCCTCTCATTTTCTGATTCATGTCAAGAAAAGTTACGGAGAATCGTATTTGGAATTTCCTAATAGCATAATCAATTTTTAAAGAATTGGCATGAGAGGAAAATCATTTTTTTGTGCGCACATCTCGGTCGTGTTTCAATCCTAGAACACATACAAGGTCATAAAAGGGAACATTTCAGTTTAAAGATCATAATTCGAGTGATCAGTTACAAGATTATAATTTGGTTGGTTAGCATAAGGATTATAATCTAGTGATGAGCCAACGAATCTGTAAACATGGAATCTATTGAATGCATGGATGTAAGTCAAGGACAATTGGAAAAGTTTCCAGCCGTATGTCGATGCATGAGGATACATGCAATCTACATCATCTAGTTGTTTGGAGAGTCAACCAATGTAATGTTTAACGATTGCATGTAAAGTGAAACGTTGACGAATCGAGGGAAGATGAAAACTTGGGTGATCTTGTCAGTGGTGGGAGGAGATACCATATGCGAGAAAGTATGAATCATAGTATTGAATATGGGTCCATGATGAAATTCGATGCCAATCTCAAAGACCCTCAATGCGAAGACCAAAGCCTGTTGATCTGAAACAAAATGTAAATTTAATACATATCAAAGTGGAAAGATGAAGTCAAACTCAGTAAAAGTTCAGTCTTTGATGTTAGCAGTAAGACAAGTGAAACGAAGAGAACAACTTAAATTGTCCCACACAAAACAATATTTGTTATATATGCTCCACTTCATCGTCTCAATCTTGCTTGCATTATTCATAAGCCCACAATTTGCATGGAAAAGAGCAAAAAAATGGAAAAATCCATTAGGTTCCACGTGTGAAATCCAACCACACCTTCGACGCATCGACATCATCTGTACACCAACTGTATACTAAATAAAAAGCTTAGAAATAAAGGTGCGTTTAGATATACTCCACGTATCTATGGTGGCATTTGGCATCAATTGTTTCCCTTGTCTATTCCATCTTCATGCAGTGTGGCAATTATAAAGTTTCATCTTTAAACATATTTAATAATTCCATCTTTATTGATATCCTTTTCTTAGCTGGGCAAGATATCGAGGAGTTTATGGGTGTGAAAGCTTTGGTGGAAAAGGAGCTGACAAACTTCCTCCTTGTTTTATCATACACTTTGAAGAGCATGGTGAATTTTCATATGAGAATATACTGGTGATTGACCTGGAAGGACATCATGCCCTCTCTCTTGGTGTTGTGGAGGCCATCGGTAGAGCTTGTTATGAATTACACACAAGGAGGAGTGGATAGCTTGCACATGGTTGTTGTTGTGTTATAATAATGCCCAACACTCGGGATCTCTAAGCTTTTAAGATGTCTAGCCAATTTATTCAGAAACTCACAAGTGATAACGTCTTATGGATAAGAGAGATAGTAGAAGCAGGGCCATACATTTGGCAATTTAGGTGGTGATCGGGGCTTTGCACATGAAGTAGCCACTTGCATATGTCAACACGCTATTTTCCTATGTTTGCGCACATGGAGTAGCTTATAGAACAAAGCTCCCAACAACATATTCCCTATATCATGTTCGTAATATATATTAATAATATCAAGTATGCCCTCTTTTAATGGACTTAGTAATATGTGGCATCATTTAGATTGGGTCTCCATTAAATACAATCAAGCTTAGTATTAGTTAGTGGTAATAACGTATAAGCACACAACGTTGGAGAAAGGCCCGCCGATGCGGGAGGCTATTTTGATATTACAATGACCTAAAATGTGCTTTCCATTATCGACCTGTTTCATAAAGGTGTCAAGAAATTATGTGGTCGACAGACCTGCCTCGATCGACCCCCTAAGTTTTTGCAAAAATGTATCCTATCAACTCAAATTCCACACATAATAAAATACCAATAACCAGATAGAAACGATGAGGTGGGTGACACATTTTAATATAAACGGATTAACTGTACTTTCTTCTTCTAACACTTTGTAACCCCCCTTTTCAATTATGAGCTCAACTAATTACAGGAAATAGTTGATACAGGAACAATCATTGATAACCGAGCCACTCCAATGACTAGTCATATGAGCAATAGATTTTATATGTCATTAAAGCATTGTTATTTTTTATTTTATAAACTAAATTAAATGATTATAAATTGTGTTAAGCACCACTTTATAGGTTCAACAAATTCTATTATTCAAATGGCTACTACTCACAAGCGTTGTGTCACCATGAGAAATTGAGTTTTCTATTTGTGCCATGATGCACATGCATTCCATGACAAACAAGCAACACGAATAACAGATGTACGTAATCAAATAAACACCCAACAATGACATTATAATGTGAATACATGAGGCAATCCAAATTGTTTTCAAAGGAATAAGACTCTGCAATAGTGTAAAATTTGTATAGCAAAAATGAGCCCCACGCAGAGGAGGAATGACATAGAGGCAAAGGAGCAGTTGTTGGAGCTCATCACATACAAAGAACAATTTAATGGAAGTGTTTTTCACGGAGCAACCCATCACTCGTTAGGATGTTGCTTTCATGCAGAGTGCAGAGATAAAAGAGATAGGTCAATGAAAAAGGAGACAATCTTTGGCACCCTGAACTCACCATTGGAGAGTTACGATCCTCTCATTTATTCCAAGTGTATGTGTCTTCACTTTTCCATAATTAGATTCAACTCACTACTACCAAATCCCTTCCATGACCAGTTACAAGATAGAGGTCATAAATCTTTGTTACAAGCTAACACAAGAGCATAGTTGGTTTTGCAATGCGGGTGGCGATGGCGACGACGATGGAGATGGCGAGGAGAGAAGATGTATATTAAATAATGTAATGTGCAAGGCAAAGCCAAGGTAAATCCTAGCAATAGCCGAGTCAAGCGGCATGAGCAAGTCAAGTCTCGTTAGAGGTCCTAGTGGGCGGAATGAAAGGAACCTCAGGGAGCATATTCATCAATGGCATGGTCGCTGATTGTAATTAGATGAGAAGACTAACGGGGTATGTGACTCATAATGATGTGTTTTTCCCACTTCGACGATGGAGGAGACACTAATGTTTAGCTTTTTGACCGAGAGTGCGAGAGGAAAAGAGCAAGTGCTACTGAGGAAAGAATTAAGGGGCTTATGAAAGTGTTGGGCCGAGATCACATTTCTGTATGAGAATCGGCGGGTGTCCATCGACGTGGGCGTTGTTCATGACCCAATGGTTTTGATCCTTGGCGATCCCACCTCTAGTCTTGATATTTTCTTTGCCTGCACATCATAAAGATATTGAAATCCATGGCCAAGCTCCACGAGAGGATGGTGATTACGAGCATTCATACATGTGTCCAAATTTGATTCGAGGGTAAAGTGTGTAAGAGGCGGGAACACGGTGAAGCGATCGAAGTGGAGATAGCCATCAAATTTCAAAGCATGTCTTGAAATTTTAATCTCTGTCATCCACATGCTTAAAGGTGTCAAAATCACTCGGACCTACTTCTAATAGGAACGCCTTTGGCATAATTAAAAATTGTCTATGATATGATAGGTGATCGTGGGGCCCACCCATGCATGTATGTGTATGTCTTTTATGGGGGCATGATGTAGGGTCGGTGCATTATGTCGAGAGAATAGCCACCGCCAAAGGTAACACCAATTCCATTGAATCTCGAAGGCGTAATGTATACATCCATAATGGTCCATAATTATTTTAGTTATGAGGATGGATACTAGAGAAATAAGAACAACAATGTTGTGAAGTACCATCGCACGTGAAATGACATTGTATGGTATTAAAGGTGAAGTGGTCACATAGGGATGTGTTAAAGGCGTTAAACATGAAGGAGTAAAACATTGTTTGAGGAAGAGGGCGTTGAAGAAAGAGATTGGGAGAGGGTAAGTGCGAGGTGGAGAAAATTTTGAGGGGACATGTGAAACTCTTCTTTCTTACGACCAAGAATATATGAACCTCATGCCATGTTTTCCATTCATTTAAAGGAAAAATGCGGTGACGTGCACAAATCCTAGAGGAATTATACTTTATTGGTATCTTAAAAAGCAAGGCATGGTTGATCAATATCACCAATGTCAGTAGCTTTTGTTTGCGATGTTGGCCATTATGATTTGTGCATAGTTAGAGAACATGACAGTTTAAATGGCATTCGTGTGCACCAATAGAAAAATTGATTTTTATGTGCACTTTGTTGGGTCATCCTATGATGTGCTAGCTCGTCCAAGCTTATAACTAAGGAATTCTTCAATTTGAATATTATACTTTGATTGATCGGTTTGAAGAGTAAAATTTGGTTGATCAATTTAAAGATTATAAGTTAGTTTATTTATCATGGAATTTTGTACTTGTTTGAGATTTATTACTTTGGTCATGGTGATGTGAGTCATGAATATAGGAAGAGAAGATGTTATGTCAACATATTTTCTACCAATTGAAATGAAGATACAAACATTGGAGTTGGCATCTCATGATTGAGTGTGATTAGTATAAAAATGTGACATTGAGAGACTTCGTCATTATTATCATTTATATCATCAACAAACTATGATTCAGTGCTCAAATTTTCTCTTCAAATTTTTGGTATTACGAACTGATTATGCGAAAGCCATTAGCTTGTATTTTCTCTTAAAGGAGGAGAATGTAGTGATGTCATGTAATGTTGTATACCTTGTGGGAGATTTATGTGTGTAGTGGAGGGAACATCTATGAGGGCTCCCCTTCTACCCCTCACACCCCTCTTTCGTCATCATCGATCTCATGAAATTTGAATTGGTTAAGGTCAATATAAATTCCAAGATGGCGTGGGTAGATATGAAATTTGAATTGGTTAAGGTCAAAATAAATTCCAAGATGGCGTGGGTAGAGTGCAAAAGGCGCACCATGGGCTAGTTATACTTTGTGATTGCAAACAAGACTACATTTTATGGTTTCCCTAACATAGTTTGTACTACTATAGGTGTGAGTGGCCATTTGAGTGGAGGTCGATTAGGTTTTCTCTCCAAGAAATATGGTTTGTTTGTGGACAATAAATGGGTGGCATAGATAAGAATGTTAAATCTTGTGAATCTTATGTATTGGTGACATCGTATTCCACCACCAAACAAGGTGACAATGCTTACAACGGTACCTCTTTGTGCCTATGGCACCCTTATGTTTTCCTAAATTTTTCATGACTCGCCTTTAGGTGTACAATATACCTTATTATTTTGTCTGAACGATATTTGAGCCATTGATGATGTGGCCAAACTCAAACATCTAACCCTCTTGCTTTTCACAACATCAGCGTAGATGTTGGGGACATGTCCATAAGATAACCAATCCTCTTGAAAAACTTGGATGGTTGTGATACAAGTCATATGTTTACAACCAAAATAATCCTACATGTATATTTCATGATCATCATAGGGAAAAACCCATAGATGTTACTTGGAGAATGTGTGAAAACAAATTTTGGAATCACGAGGAATTAGAAGGAAACAAGTTTTAAAAGATTGGTGAATTATTTGATAATGTTTTTGGCATAAGAAGCAAGCAATTGTTAACATATAGACAATATATGCTATCGACCAATAGCGATTTTCAGGGTAGGTAGCATATGAATCCTTCCATAAATAATATTTTGACAATAACAGTTAAAATGACTGTCTCGACAAGAAATATATCCTCACAAAATATGGCACACACAAAAATATGAAAAGAGTGATTTTTTTGCGAAAAAAATACTAAATTCATAAGTTTTGTATGGGAAAAATCATTTTTTTTTTAAATATTGATGTTAGTAGTTAAAACGATTGTCTCGACGAGAAATATGTCCTCACAAAATATGGTGCGAGTAAAAAAATTCCCAGACTTTTTTTTTTCTATAGCATAATGTTGTTAGAGCTACATATTGGTTAGTAGCATATGTTGTATTACTTGACCGATAGCATTTGTGACATTTTGAAGCATATGCAATTTCAACAAAATACCATATCAACATTTAAAATACCTCGATGTTGGAGGGTTGTAATATGCAATCAATATTTATCATCATTTCCCACAATACCACGGGCATGGGTAAAGGAATTACAGGAAAATTTGACATGTACTTGGTATTCAAAATTCATAGTCAAAATTGTAAATCCGTAATTAGTATATATACGAAGGTGAATTTTACAAATTTCAATTTCGCTAAAGGTGATTTGAATTAAAACAATCACATATTGGTGTAAATGCTAAGCAAACCGACCCCTAAAAGTAACTTGAACCTAGAAAATTTGACCCGATCCTAATCCCTAAGCCTAAAAAATTGTCAAACGTAAATTTAAAAAAATGGAGTATTCATCATTAAAATTTACACTAGATCATTACATCTTTTTCCATTATGGAGATAGCGTTAGATAATGTCTTGCAAAACACATTTATCAACCAGCTTGCAAAACACATAATCAAACATAAATGCCCCATTGCACGAGTTGTACATAGAATTTCCTCCATCTAAATCATCAAAGTTCTCCAAGTAAATATCAACAATGAAAATTCCAGGAAATGAAAGGCATACCAATTTTGCATTTATGGTAATTAATCTTTGAGTGACACTAATTGGTGCCCAACATGAAAGGAAAGAAAAATGGTCACATCATAGTGTTCTCCTTCACCACTACTTGTACATAGGGAAACTTGCATATATTCAATTCTAAATTTTGGATATGTTATATATATAGAAACTTTGAGTTTGGAGTTCCTTTTGTCATCAATTTCATGTGCATTTTCGATAAGGGTTTCTCTTTAGTTACTAAGGTAGCGATAAGGGTTTCCCTCATTAACAATCTTGATGTGATCGTCATTTAATGACCACCAATGCAAAAACATCGACCGTCCATTTCCCAAAATTGACCATCCATTTTCTCGACAATTGTCAGACACAACCACCAAGACTCCCATTTGAAAACACATATTGGTGTAGTTAATGTTTGAGGGATTAGAAAAAGATAAAACATAATATATGTGTGCATCCTTTTTTCCTCCTTTGATTCTCTATCTCATCAAACGTTATGAATAGGTAAAGCTTTAGTTTGTAGATCATAATTTTGTTGATCAATTTGAAGATTATACTTTGTTTTATTTATAACATCTAGATTACCAATATATTATTTGTTCAACACATTACAAAGCGGAAAACCATTGCTTTGTGTTACTTGCTCACATTTCATATAAGTTAATATTATGCATGCCTTGAGTCATAATCTTGATCTTACTATTGTGGAAGACCTCCCAAAAAAGCGAGGTAAATTTTATGGTCATTTACACATCTTTTTTTATTTTAGCTATAAAATAATTGTAAATTTTGTAATAATCGTTAATTAGGACTTGTAAATTTAAAATATGATCATATTACACACACACACACACACACACACACACACACACACACACAAAATTAAATAAACTTATATTCAAAATTTTGAATAAATATAGATTAATCTATTATATATTTTATCGATAGTGTATAACTAACAAAGTATTTATCTATTTTAGAAGGGCAATATTGAGAAATTTCCATCACCCCAATTTTTTTGACAAACATAGGCAACTGTTAAATTTAACACATAGCTCCCATGAATGAAACTATTTAACAATGGCTCTTTTTGTCGATACAATATCCCACATATGCCCTTTTACCATCCTTACAAATTATCTTACCCTAACATGAAGGGATTTCCCCAAAGGACATAATGTTCAATACCAATATTGGATTGTGGTTATGCATTTACTGCCATCTAAACATTATTTCCAACTGAGATTGAACATCAATTTTCCTCATTTCCATGGTGGGAGCTTCTGCATAAGATTTGCTACTTGGAAGCAAATTTACACAAATTGTGTATGCACGATCGCAGTTATAGGGGGAATGTTTTTGTTTGTTAATTACATGTTTGTTCCTAAGAACCACCTTCCCATTGCCCACAAACAAATTCTCCACAACATTAAAGGAGACATATGGTTCAAAATCCACATTGAAATTCACCTTTAAAACTTATGTCATGGGTGAGATGCAAAGGGAATGGCCTTAAGGGAGCTTGAAGCACAAATTAGAGGCTATAGAAGTGGTTATAAAAACAAATATGCTTTCTCCACGTTGATGGCGGTGACATGATCGTGGGCTCAAAGTAAATATCAACAATGAAAATCCCATGTGAATAAAAATGCGCCTTAATTTTGCATAATGGTAACTAGTCTTTGAGTGGCACCCATTAGTGCCTTGCATGAAAGGTAGGCTAATTGGTCATATTACAAAGTCTCCTTCACCACCACATTTAGATAGAGAAACTTGCGTATGTTAGATATGGAAACTTTACGTTTAGGGTTCCTTTTATCATTGATTTAATGCACATTTGTTATTAGGGTTTTTGTTTAACAATTAAGGTAGTGATTAAGGTTTCCCTCATCATCAATCTTGATGTTGTTGTCTCTTCAATGACCATTGACACAAAACCTCGATATCCAATTCCTTGACTTGACCATCCATTTTTGTGACGCATGTTAGACATAGCCACTGATACTCCCATTTGGAAATGTTTATCGACATAAATAATGTTTGATGCATTAGAAAAAGAGAATAATTATTTTTTCTCTTCCTGGTTCTTCCTCCATGTTCTTAGCTGATCCAAGGTTAGAAATAGATAACTCTTCAACTTCAATATTATAATTTGGTTGATCGGTTTAAAGATTATAATTTGGTTTATTTATAACATTTGGATTACTAATAGATTCTTTTCTAACACATTACAAATCAACAAATCCATACTCTACACTACTACTTTGCATTTCATATAGGTTAATATTATGTATGCCACGAGTACCAATCTTGATTTTGCTATTGTAGAAGACCTCCCATTAGGGGTTAAATTTGGTGGACGTTTACATGTTTTTCATGATTGTAGCAATAAAATACTTACAAAATATTGTAATAATTGTCATGTATGGCTTGCATATTTAAAATATGATCATCATATATATACATATTTAGGTATAAATTATATACATATATATTCAAAAAGCTAAATAACCAAAGCTTAATATCCTATATATTTTATTGACAATATATAAATAATAATGTTTTTACATATTTTTGAAGGGTACTTTTCTACATCTAAAATATTATTTGATAGGCATAGGCACCCATCAAATTTAACCCACTTCTCTCAGGACTGAAACTCTTTAGCGATGGATTTTTATGTCAATATGATCTCCACAAGTTTTGTTACTCCAAGGACGTAATGTTCGACATAAATCTTAGATTGTGGCTACATATTTACTTCCAACCAAGAGTGAATACCGGTTTGCTTATATTTCCATCGCGGGGGTTACTCGCTCAGGCAAAAATTAGAGAAATCAATATAATCTCAAAAGATTACAATACACGGGTGGAGTAGAAATACGCAACGGGATCCAATAAGATATTATAGTCAATGAATAGAGATGCAAATAGATAATGATTAAACTAAAATGGAAAATATTGTGATCTATTCTAGCTTAATCAGATGCTATAAAAATAAATAAATAACAACTAAATAAATAAAGTAAATTTATCGAAACAACTAAGTAAATAGAAACACGAAACCCTAATGAAAAGGAGGGTTAGAAAGATCTTAGCTAATTCAACGATTGTTCGAGATTGTGTCACAGAAAGGTCTAGATGAATAGAATGCAGGAATGACTGTGTGGAGGCCCATAAAAGTGTAGATCCGAGTTGTATGCGAGCGGACTAGGGTGCCTAGGGAAGGATGAGGGCATCGGGGACGCCACGGTCTATGTAGGAGGTCCAAAAATAGATTTGCAAGGTCACCAAGTGATGTGAAGCATTCTACTACTTGTTGCGTATATGTCGTTGAACTGCATCAGTATGTATACCTTGGTAAACAAAGATGAAGAAGAGACTTGCAAAAGCCCAAACCAAGAATCAAAACCTAAAAAAGAAAGATGCAAATGAAGGGGTCATAATGTCCTCAATGGTGGACTTACTAACCGAGTGATGCACTTTGCATCTCAAACTTGATGTAGTTTTATGTGTGTGTGTGTGTGTGTGAAAGTCATGCTCTAGGTGCTTTTGCACCAATCACACTTTGTTTTGTGAAGTAGCGAGTTATAACTAGATGTATAAATGTAATAAATGGTGGATGGAATAGAATAAACTTCCCTCCTATGTAGTGTGATGCAGATGAACCAACCTTGTCCCTTGTGATGGAGCTAGATGGATGAAAATGGAGCCTTTGATGGATGCAACCTTAGGTGATGGTAGTAGTGTTTAGTGCTTGGTCCCTCATTATGGTTTCATAACTTTATATTTATATGGTTCTCTTGTTCTAATTTCATAATTAACCACGAAAAGGTCGACCACTAAAAATATGGAAAGCCCAAACGGCTAGAAAGTGCCCAAAAGATGGAGGTAAACAAGGAAAAGGCTCATGGCTCCCTGAATGGGACCAGGGTGCCTAAGGCACCCCACTTAGAGGTATAATGACGTAAAATGACAAAAATAGATTGGGTAAGTATGTGTTGAAGGTTGATAATGACGACATAAAGCAATGTAAAATGACCAAAGGACATGGGTTAATTAGTACTTTCTTCACTAAAAACTATATGAATAATAGTATGAGACCAGGACTAAATAATACCCAAAGTGTGTGATTTTGTGTCTACATTTGCCGCAACTTTATGTTGGTGAGCGAACGCTCGGAAGAGTTGCGTACATGATGTCCATGTAGAGTGATGTAAAAAGTGCATCGAAGGACTAGACAAAGTGTGTAGTGACAAAAAGATGGAGTGTAGAAACTAAATATTTAAAAGAGAAAAATGATGACAGTGAACCTAGGGTAGAAACACGTGTGTATCTTTTGATGTATGCGATGTACTTGCATGTTATTATGAGGTGTGTACTGCTGGAAAATGTCATTGTTGTTGTCGATGACTACTTGCTTCTCATACAGTTGGACCTACAAGGAGAAGACGATCAAGTAGTCAAATATGCATGTGTGTGTGTGTGTCAAAAATGTACGTAAAGATGCATGCATATAGTAAAAATCATGTAATGAAAATGAAAAATGTAAAAGGAACGTGTGCATCTGATCCTTGATGAGAAAAAGGGTGTAGAGAGGATATCTGTCTGTGAGTTTTTTTGGGAAATCTCACACCACCACAGGTGAAGAAGTGTAGGGAGAAAGCTGAATTATTCTCCAACATATAACTACTTCCCTGATATTTTATGAAGAGATCTCTGTACTACCTAGTTTTTTGGGTGATCTGACGCCATTGGATGAAGTAATGTAGAGATAAAATCTATTGTATCCTCTAACCCATGAATCGCTCCCTAGAACACTAAGGAAAACCATGTCCTGTAAAATTTGTTGTGTACGGGGTTTGTAGAGTGTCTAAACCCACTCGTTGTATAACCCACAATGTTAAGGATGGAAACTGAATCGAACTATACCGGTAGAAAGTTATGAATAGTGTGTAAAACCCCAAATGATGCCCACCTCTTAACAACCCAAATTGGTTTCCATATTTTTAATAGCTACCGCATGAGTGAGAATATATATTTTTGAAGGTAAAATAGGCTGCAATAATTTATAAAAGTATGCAGACTTGCTGCCCCTAAATGTGATTAGAAATGGTACTTTTTATCTTTCTAAAAATTCAGAAATTGATTGGAATAGATTAATAAAAATATGATATTATAATAACATCTCAGAACAATCCACAAACACCTTAAAACATCATCAATACACCCAAGGTATGGGTCGCTTTAACAAGATAGAAGGCTAAGAACACAACTACCTTTATTCTTCAAACCTAGGTTACACAAATCTGCAAAAATCCCTTCGAACAACTGTTCAAAATACCTAAAAAATTTGCAAGCTCAATGGAATTCCTTGTGTAGAAATTCCTCACATGCTCTAAGAGGGTTTTCGTCCTCTAGAGGTAAATTCTAAGGGTTTTCATCCTTAGAATAATTTAGACAAAATCTCAAAGCTTCAGATACAATTTAGAAATTATAAAATCATCATAACCTACTATACTACGTGTCAAATTGCCCTTATAAAGAAAGAAGTGACCCAAATGGCCACTTTCTATGTCCAACCAACACTTTCCACATTAAATGCCATCTTTCCCTCCATTTCCCCTTTCTAGAGTAAGTCACATTTGTCTAGGAATAAACACTTGGCCCATGAGTTTCTTTTCTATGTTGCCCCTTTTTAACACTAATTTTTGCCCCCAAGGCTAGTTGCACTTTTCCATAGGAATTACAATTTTTATAAGTGCTTTTATCCTTTGTTCACTTTTCTATGTCTATTTTAATATTAAGTCCATTAATTTATTATAAGTGCTTTTTATAATGTTCTATTTTATTTTTTTGCACATTACAATAAAATAATAGAGCTTAAGTATCTCTTTAAAAATTCTCCTTAGTATCGGGAAGATAAAATAGGCTAAGGGACTTCGTCGTGACTATCCTAGGAAGCATGACATTTCATAATGAAGGAAATGTAAGATGTAAGACACGTGTTAATATTAGGGGGGATGAGCGTGATGCCCCCCAAGTGTGTGAAGGAAGAGAGTGATCAAGTGTCATGGTCTAAAAGATTGTCATTTTTCGGATCGAAGCCAATTGGGGTTGTATTGGAGACTTGATAGGAAATACTATGAGGTGGATTGTATAAAGATTCATTACGATATAAGGTGTACATAGTCATTTCATATTCCTCATCGATGAAAGGTGTTAGTGGACATTCGTGTGCGTACCAGTGAGTGATATTTTGAGAATGATTAGGAGATGAATCACTACTAATAGTAATACTATTGAATGACATAGGGAAAGTGAGAGAAGTATGAGTGGAATCTAACGTGCCCCAATATGGTCAAGCCTTGATTGCACTCGAGTGTTAATGGAGAAGTACGAGGGGTACGTGAAACAAATACTACTAGATGGAACACCCAGGAGACCATAGGCAAATTAATGTGAAAATAACCATGATAAAGATGAGGTGAGTGAGGCGATGGGAGAATGTCATTAAGTGTTGTTGAGCAGATAATGTATAACACTTAGCAAAAGGCATACAAAAGATTCACATGGAAGAGAAGAGTGCATTCAAAGGTGCGAGAGGATCGGGAAGGAATCGCATGCGGAGAATGGATATAGACTCGGGACTTAGCCGTTTTCACGATTATGATCTATTTTTGGAAGATGGCGTGCGGAGCACACAAACGGGATGAAGACTTGCGCGACACGCATAGGCTATTTTTGGAGGAGCGTCTACTAAGCATTTTACATGGGATCAAGCTAATAATAAGATTACTACTTCTAGTTAATTGTGAGAGGTCTATTGTTAGCATTCTTGCATGTGAGCCTATTATTGTAAAGGTGCATGGCTATTCTCAACATGCGACCTATTTTGGGATTAGATAAGTGGTGAAGGGAAAGTCCCCACCCTTATAAATATGTATGTAGTAAGTTGTGTAGAAGAGGTGATTGAGATATACAAAGATACATATATAGAGAGGTATGTGTGTGTGAGATAGATATAGAGGTATGCAGAATTATGTTGTCATATCATTACGCGCATGAGCATATAATGTTATTATTATAAGAAGTTTTTGTGTATTCTTGTGTTTTAATATAATGGAAGGTATTGACTGAATCAAGGTGTTAAACATGGTTATAGTTTGTTATTCTTTGTAGACACCAAATTCGTGTCTCACGACCCCTTGTGACCCGCATCCCATTTCGCAACCTAACCTCATTACCTAAACTTTACACAATTATTTATTAATTACCTTGTAATTGATAAATCCACATCACCTTACCCGCCACCTCACTGTGCCACCTCATCATGACCTAGCCCTAACCCTAAAATTAACCTAATTAAGACCCATGACTTAGTCTAGACTCACATCCATAACTAATGCCTCCTTACTCGCACCCAAAGCCAACCTTCTAGCCACTTGACCAAGCCCGCAACTGATCTCTCGGGAGAAAAGCAGGGAAGGTGGGCTATTTTACTAAAAATAGCCTACTTTTTCCTAACCGATGCCGGTTCCTACTCGACCGCCGTCGGTTACGTAACCGCCATCGGTTCCCTGTAAATGGGCTCCCAAACCAAAACAACGGATCGGAATTTCATTTTGGAGATCAGTCGAAGGATTTTTAACCAAAGGAGAGTCCAAAGCGATCGTAGTCCGAACTTCACTTGACCAAGCAGAGACGAGTAAAGAAACCAGAAGAGTTGGCAGCAAAGGAGATCAACTTGCACCTTCATCAAAAAACCAAGTAAGTTATATCTTGCATGTCCTCCATTATAACATTTCTTGTGCTTTTGGAATTGTAATCTTCCCAAATCCGTTCCTGAACCCATTATCTAACGTACCATTGCCTCTAACTATCATTCCTTAGCTTCTAACCATCCCATTTCTCAATACTATCCAAAAACCAGCCATTACAAACACCACAACCAGCCCAGAAGATCCTAGAACCAACCGGTATCGGTTATCAGTGACCGCCATCGGTTATAGGTAACCGGCATCGGTTCCTTTGATCAAAACCAAGAAAAACAGCCTTTTCCCTACCCAGTTCCACGAAACAATTTAATTGGTACTCTACAGTATTTTGTGTTAATTCATATTAGCAGGGGAACTGACCACCTTCGAAAGGAAGTTTCATACTTCCTGGGCCCAAGGCAGTTCCCTCATTTATTATCTAATCAAAATCTTGTGGTCTTGTGTTCTTATTTGCAGGTAGTCCTTCCAAGACAAAAAGGAGTTCTTCGCAGTCAGCCTGATCTTTCTCTACGGTACGCGCACATCATCTCGACATTCTACAGGTATTCCTCCTAACCCTAACCTTATCTGTTTCTATAAGGAACGAAGCATTTCCGAGTGAAACATTTTGGCACGCCCGGTGGGACCCATTTTGGGTTTTTCTTTATTTCTTGCTTGCTTTTATTATAGGGAGCATACTTGCTGTTTTCTTCTTCTAGAGATATTCACAGGGTATTTTATTATTCTGGTAAAAGAACTTGCTTTGTTTTTGCATCTTGCATTAGTAAAAGTCATCTCTTTTGCTTCATCGAATATCACTTTCGATTTGGGTTTTAAAACACATGCATTGCATTCCTGCCTGTTGTTTTTCAATTCTAGTGAACATAGATTAAGTAACAGGTCGTACACGTGGGGTGATATCCACGGTATTGACAGGAAATTAACCTTAGTTTCACTGCACAACACATACCGAATCACTTCACAATTAACACAACAGCTCAAACATCCCCCCTTTTTTCCGCGGTATTCCTCCGCCCGATTGAGGTAACCTTATAAGCCAAAACAACTTGACATTTCCCCTAAGTCTCTTGTTTAGGATTCTGACATCATTCTACGTCTAAAGGCATAAGCCCACAATAATTAAAATTAACCCTAAGGTTAATCTCTGCATTTGCGTGTGCATCTTGCTTGTTTCTTTGCTTGTTTTCTCTGTCATACTGTCTTTTTGTGATCAATAAGTTGATAAAATTACTCAACGTTGCTAAAAATCAAATTAGACCCCTTTGTATCTTCTTATTCTAGATTTTTGACACCGCATCGGTTAAGGGACCGACGCTGCAGTTTTCCCGGACCGACACCGTTAGTAAACCGATATCGATTCTTGTCTCTCTCACCCGACAAACCAAAGAACTTGCCAAATTCACCATTCTCGAGGTTGTTTTTGTCCTTGATAGATTGAAACTTTCTGTGTGTTACGGTCATGGTTGTCATCACTCGGAAGCAAGCCGCCGCCATGGTTTCACACGCTTGCTCTGTTTCTTTGCCTGAATCACCCCCTTCACATTCTATAGGAAACCCTACGGACACCAGTGAGATCCCCCAAATTCCTGTAGGAGACAAGGACTTTGCCAAATTTCTGGATGCTAATCCCAGTATTGTCTGAATACTATTTGTCTCATACCCACTGACCGACCGTACGCCTGATGGTCAGCTCCTTATGGGCATGCCTATTAGTATAGCTGCTCATTTAGCTCCTACTCCTCCTGATAACAATACCTTACTTCCTGCATCGCTAGCCCCGTCTCCCAATCCGACAGCGGCAGAGGTTCATACGACCCCGATTAGCTTTCCTTTTGTTAATCTTGGACCCCACGTATCGCTACCACCAACTGCCCCTATCTCATCTCTCTTTCAGACCACTCCATTCATGACTTACTCTCTGCCACCTATTCAAACGAGCTTTCCTTCTCAAGCTCCGCCTACCTTTTCATTCCCATATACGTATCCAGTGACCTCAACACCTTATATGGGACACCCCTATTCTGTGGCACCATCATCTCATCCAACCACAGATTTCATCAAGCAAATGATGGACAAAATGCAAAACCTGGAGGCTTCCGTTTCAGGAAGTCGTAGCGCCTTGACATACGAGCAAGTTTGTCGGGAGCCCATTCACCCTTCTGTCCCCCTTCATTCTTATCCGCCTCAATGGGAGTTGCCAAAGTTTACTCGTTTTAACAGTAAAGAGGATCCTCAACAACACTTGCGATCATTTAGACATGCTTGTTATTTGATTGCCCATGATGATGCCTTGTTACTCCGCACCTTTCCCATGTCCTTATCGGGCCTCTTGCTTGAGTGGTACGGTGCTTTAACCCAAAGACTCAATCTTTTCTTTTAACCAACTAGCCCAATCTTTCTTGGATCATTTCTCCATTAACATTGCCAAGAAAGTATCTATCATGACCTCTATGCCATCCGACACCAAGACGAATCTATCGCAGATTTCGTTGGACGATGGCGGGGCCTTATCAACCAACTTACGTATGCCTTGCCTCAAACCGAACTTATCGAACTCTTTACGCGGGCCTGCGCTAAGCACATCTCCCCTACCCTCCAAATTCAAACTTTCCGTACATTCGACGAGGCCTTTACTATGGCTCGAAAATTAGAAATTCGAGCCTTAGAGGAAGAGAAATTGCGGTTGCGCAACAAGAACTCCACTTTCCGAACTCCTGATTCTACCAATAAACCAAATACCACCACTCCTCACGCGTCAACCTCTTCTAAATCAAAAGGAGCTGTCCACGCGGTGATGGTCAAATCCCAACCACCGTCCAATACTCCACCAAAAACCACCTATAAATACAAAGCTGAGCCCACCAATTACACTCCCTTGGGAGAAACTTATGGCGTCATCCTAGAGAAATTGCTCAAAGCTGGGGCTATCACCTTGCCCCCTATTAAACCTCACTCCGGGTTTGACTCCACTCGCGCAATACCTTCCTGGTACAAAGAAAATGACTTTTGTAACTTTCACCGCGTAAAAGGACATAGTCATGAAAACTGCAAGATGTTGAAAAACATAGTGCAGGAAATGGTTGATGCAGGGGATATAACACTCGATAATCCTAACGCCCCTGCTAACCGAAATCTGAAAATTTTCAACAAGCCATTCCCGAATCACTCGTCCAACAGTAACGTAAACCAAGATATCTTAGCCGAGGAGAGTGTTCATGAGATCCATGCAGTATTCGATACCCAGCCAAAAGCCTCTATCGAGAAAATTTTGAATCAAGCCTCTTCACTAACACAGGAGCCCGAACCTCCTTTACCACCATCAAGCCAAAGCGAAATCATTCCTTTACCCATAGAAGAGTTAGCTGCCTGTGCTTCCTTCCCATCAATGAGTCTTCTTACACCACATCCCTACAAGACTCGGCGAGAGCGGATGCTATCTAATTTATCTATTTCCCAAACGTCCCTTCTACCACTCTTGCTACACAAGAGGAAGGCTCACCACTCCTTTTGACATCCTTAGACGAGAAATCTCTTACACTAACATCACCACATTCTTTTAACATGACAGATCTCCTCGAACACGCCCTCCTACCTATTAGTCCCTCATCGCCTAAATCTTTTCAACGACCGGTTGACCTCCTGACATCTATTGATACAGTGCCTCATCCGCCTCCTGTGTCACACCCGCAATGGACTGGAATTACAACTCACTTTTCCTCTGTACCAAAATTACAAATCACACCTGGAGACTGTCATTCCACAGAAGATAGACAGGCCCTATGGGAACGTTTGAGTACTCCTGTTTCTACTCAAATGCAAATGACTGATCCTGATGTCTCCACCATTTACCCGAAGTGCTTACAGAAGCTTAAAATGCCCCTGTTCTCGCCTTCACCCCCCTCACCTCTACCAAACGCCCCGTCCACTTCTATCAACTTAACCAGATCTTCCCCTACGCTTGGGACCTCACCAATGCCCAGTCTAACACACCCGCCTAAGCGACTCGATCTATCCAAAAATAAATCCGTTCCGCCACCTAGAGACGAACGCAATCCGGCCTCTATCACAATTAAAACCCTCATCGTCACACCCACCTTCCATATTGGGACCTCATCCCTCCACATTACACCAATATATCATACCTCCGTTGTTTTTACGCAAAACGACCTACGCCTTCTACACCTATACGAGAGATCAAAGGATATCACAACATCGTTACCCCCGCGTATCCGGTCCACCTATCAACCTAAACCAATCCCATCATCAAAGGATTTATTTTACTGTCACTCCCCTTTCTCCGTGGTTGTTTCCTCGCTACCATGCCATCCATCGTAGCCTCATCATCTAACCAGCTGAACGTAACTTCTGTGTCCAAGAAACCACGTTTAGTGAAAAACATGTGTCAGCACCCCTCGACTAAACCACCACCCATACGAACTAAACACGCCCAAACATTACCACAACCCACACAATCAATACCCTCATCTTCTTCTGATTTTGACCCACTCAAAGGATCCTACGCCAAAATCCTTGCTATGTTGGTGGAGAATGCGACCATCTCCTACCCCCACTTAGACCTTATGACCCGTCTAAGCCCCGACCTGTGGATTATGATGAGTCTAAAATCTGCGCCTATCACCGCACACCTGGACATGATGTAGAAGGATGCAAAGCTCTAAAAACCATCCTTCGCCAGTCACCTCTTCCGGATCGAAAGATTAAGAAAGACAACTTACGAAGGGAGAGACCTCTAGCGTCAATTCCCTCTACTATACCATCTGTCCCCGCCTCACCAAGATCGATCATTATTACAACCCCACCTCTTGAAGACCATGAATTATCCCAACCATCTTCTTCATCTCAGGTCTACGAGATTAATATGATTAGTGTCGCTACTCGAGGACAGAAAAACAATGGGAAAGCGAAAGAAAACACACCTACGACATCTCTTTCTCCTTCAACCATCCCGATTACACCACCACCTAAAGTGGTTATTCGCGGACCCGCCTATCCCGTCTCTAATGGAGTTGCCCACCGAACCATGATCAAACAGCTTCATCAATCGCCCGTAAAAATGACACTATATGATCTCATTCAGACTTCTGAATCTCATCGACAAGCTCTCGTTGAGATCCTTCAAGGGATAGAGGTTTTACCCAACGAAACCCTGCCCGTTGCCTCCATTCTAACACCCAATCACGTTGCCTCTCTCACCAAACAATCCATCTCCCCCACCACTTCTGTCTCAAAACAACAAGCCGCTGCGGTTAGTTTCTCGGAAGATGAAATTATCGACTTTGGTACAGAAGACCCTGACCCTGCCCTTTTCATTTCCGCTTACGTCCGAGACATTCGAGTACGTCGGGTTATGATTGACGGGGGCGCTAGCCTAAACATCATCTCTTCAAAAGCCTTCCAACAAATGAACATCCCTTCTAGTTGCATGTGTGCCAACCCCATCATGTTGCGGTCATTCAATGACGCTATTACTTCTACCTTAGGCACCGTGATCCTCAACATTCGCGTAGGCCCACGTACTTTGCCCGAACTCTTCTATGTCCTTGAAGGAGAGTTCCAATATAATATATTGCTGGGTCGTCCTTGGATCCGGGCCATGGGATGCGTTCCCTCAACATTACATCGATGTATAAAATTTGAGTACGAGGGGAAGTCCTACACTGTAAAAGCTGATCCTCCCCCCTTCAAAACTTGCAATATGTTATACCGCCCAAACGATGTGCTTATACCAATTAAGACACCCATACATTCAACCCAACCATCCTCTTCAAATGTACCTCAACCATCCACCTCAATCCGCACTCTACGCCTTGGTGATGAAACCACCGTCGCACAAACCACTTCTCTTCCCGCAGCTAACATCCCAACCTCCGACCCCTTAGTAGATGTTTTTCATCGCCTCACGCTGGGGGAGTACCGCCTATATAACGTTAGTTCTTTCCCTACCCCGCAGAGTATGGACAATTACATGCGCATCCCACCTACGGCCGTCGCGTGGGGAGATAATCTCTTACGGACCACCCCATTGTCGCACTAACCTAACATATGGGGTGTTGACGCATCCTCCATTACCCCCGAACCTCCTCTTGGTGTGGTTCCCTTCCATCCGATTTTCAATACTTGACAAATCGTCGTTTCGCCTCACCTTCTTGACTCATTTGGCGTGGAAAGGCTTTAGTTTTTGGCCTTTACGAACAAGGCCGACATACACTTATTCCCGTGACCACACGCAAACATAATGATCGCAGGTGGTCTCGGTTTTCCGAAACACCTACACAAGAGACACCTCCTGTCACCGTATATCTTGGAAGAGGAAGGCGTCGCCCTACCGAACCATCATCACCCACTTTGCCATCATCTCCTGCTGAATCGATGGACCCTGAATCTATCCCTCCTAACTTTTTTTTTTTCATAAATGCTATCTTCATAGGTCCTCTCACTTATCAACGCGATAATGAGGACCCATCTTCTCTTCCCCTTCTGTATCCAGACATGATCGAAGAGGATTCGCCTTTGATTAATGTTGTTGAATGCCAGGATGACGACTCCATACTCACTTACCTGGGCGCGGATGATTCTTATATTCAACGCGCCCTACCATCTGAAACCCAAACTATGCTGAACGAATCTACTATAGAAATCAACATCCACACGGAGGAAGATCCTCACATAGTGAAGATCGGACAATCACTTGACACATCAGAACAAGCCGCCTTTACCACCTTTCTCCGTGCTCGCAACCAAGCTTTCGCATGGTCTTACGCTGACATGCCAGGAATTGATCCTACCATTGCCGTCCATAACATCACTCTAAACCCCGATTCCAAACCAGTCAAGCAGAAATTGAGAAAAATGCATCCACGCATTGCTCTCTTGGTCAAAGAGGAGCTCCAACGACTCCTTTCTGTTTCCTTCATTCTGCCTATTGACTATCCTCAATGGATTTCTAACATCGTACCTGTCACGAAAGCGACGGGGGGACTTCGGATATGCACGGATTTCCGGGATCTTAACCTCGCTTGCCCTAAGGATGACTTCCCCCTCCCAAGTATTGATCAACTTGTTGATCTCACTGCGGGTCATGAAATGCTTTCTCTCATGGATGGCTTTTCAGGTTACAACCAAATTTTGGTTGCCCCTGCCGATCAACACAAAACTGCCTTCATAACTCCTTGGGGAACTTTCTGTTACCGTGTAATGCCGTTTGGCCTTAAGAATGCTGGTGCGACCTATCAGCGGGCTATGACCTACATTTTCCATGACATTATGCACACTATCCTCGAAGATTACGTCGATGATCTTCTTGGCAAGTCTAAACATCGCAGTGAACATCTCGATGTTTTAACCATTATTTTTGATCGCCTGTTACAATATTCTGTCCGTCTTCAACCAAAGAAATGTGTCTTTGGTGTCCTTTCGGGGAAACTTCTGGGCTTTATCGTCTCTTTACGTGGCATTGAGGTCGATCCATCTAAAGTAAAAGCTATCCTAGAAATGCCCCCACCCAAAAACCTTAAACAATTGCGTAGTTTGCAGGGTAAACTTCAATCCATCCGGCGTTTCATTTCCCAACTCTCGGATCGATGTCACCCTTTTCATCACCTTCTAAAAAAGGACGTTGCCTTTCAATGGAGTGAGGAGTGTCACCAAGCCTTCGAAGCTCTCAAAACATATCTCTTGCAGCCACCTGTGCTTATCCCACCCCAGGACGACCGTCCTTTCTACCTTTATCTTTCCGCCACTGACCATGCTATAGGAGCTATGCTCGCCCATCGAGACCCGGCACGCCGAGAGCAGGCCGTTTACTATATAAGTCGTACCCTCGTGGATTACGAGACTAGGTATACACATGTAGAAAAATTGTGCCTGGCCCTATCATTCGTCGCCACCAAACTCCGACATTACCTCCTGAATCACAAAACTTTCGTCATCACCAACACAGACCCCATTCATTATATGTACGCCAAACCACACCTAAACCAACGCATCGCTCGATGGCTCATGCTCCTCGCCGACCTCGACCTTGAGTTTATACAACAGAAATCAATCAAAGGACAAACTCTTGCAGATCAACTTGCGGAGGCCCCTCTACCTGGGGAACAATTTACCAATTTTACCTTCCCCGACGAACTCATCGCCACTCTTTCGCTCGGAGAAGTGTCGTATCAAATGACCCTCTTCTTCGATGGATCTAAGTGCCAGCGCGGCGGAGGAGCCGGCATTGTTCTCATCCCTCTTGACGCTGAACCTATGCCTCTTTCATTCCGGCTTGATTTCCCCTGCACTAATAATACGGCGGAATACGAGGCCCTTGTTCTAGGTCTCCAAGTTGCATTACACTTAGGTATCAAATCTATCAACATTTTTGGCGACTCTCAATTGGTAGTCAATCAAGTTATGGGCGTCTACCAATGCAAAAACGAGGTACTTCAAAAATACAAACACTATGTGGATTCACTTCTAGCTTTATTTACCCACTATTCTATACAAACCATTCCCCGCTCCACTAACAAATTTGCGGATACTATGGCTTGCTTAGCCTCGCAAATTCCCGCCGCGCCAACTGACTCTGAATTATTCGTGCATGGTCCAACAACTTTTTGCCCCATCCTATTCAACCCCGGTAGTTTGCATGATAAATACTGTGTCTACTAATTCGCAGGATACATGGTACCACCAATTTCACGACTACCTTACGATCTCGGTTCTCCCACTGATCTTACTAGTAACGGCAAAACGTGCTTTTCTTAAAAGTGTTTCGCGTTATGTTGTCATGGGGGGACTCCTCTATAAACGTGGCTTTGATGGTATCCTCCTTCGCTGTCTAACTAGCATGGAGGCCACTCATACCATCCAACAGGTCCATGACGGTATTTGTGGTGGACATTTTAGTGGCCTTCTTTGTGGCCAAACGAATCCTTCGCCTTGGTTATTATTGGCCTACTCTCATAACGATTGCTACGAATATGTTAAGCGTGTGTCATGTGTCAACAACATGCCAATCTTCAACATACTCCTAGCCACCACAGTGTCGCACGAGATCTTTGGCCTTTCTCACAATGGGGTTTAGACCTTATTGGTGAGATTCACCCGACCTCTTCACAACGCACCGTTGGATAATCACAACCGACCATATTACACAAAATGGGTGGAGGCCGTTCCACTCATTTCAATCAAAAAAAAGAAAAATTGTCGAATTCATTAACCATCACATTATCTGCGTTTTGGTATTCCTCATTGCTAATAACAGAGATAATGGTAAATCTTTCAAAAATAAGTTGTTACAAGACCTTTGTGACAACTTTGGTATCAAACTTAGCTTCTCATCGCCTTACTATCCGCAGGCCAATGGTCAGGCTGAATCTTCTAATAAAACTCTAACCAAAATCCTCATGAAAGTCGTCAATGAATCTGGAAGAAATTGGCACGATCACATTCCCTTTGCCCTTTGGGCTTATCGTACTAGCATTCGTACTTCCACTAATGCCACACCTTTTTCATTGGTATATGGTACCGAGGTTTGTTTTGCCTCTCGAAATACAAATACCCTCCCTTAGAATATCTCTTCGATATTCTCACCAACGATGATTTCCGCGAAGAGCGGTTAGCCCAATTAGAGCTTCTTGACGACGACGTCTTACAGCTCTCGATCACCTCCAAATCTATCAAAAACGCATCAAGCGTGCTTATGATAAGCGACTTCATGAGCGTACCTTTAAGGTTGGTGATCTTGTCCTCAAAGAGAATCAACATGTAACCAAACTAGAAAAGAGCAAACGTGGAAAATTTGCTCCCAATTGGATTGGGCCTTATATAATCACTCACACCTATGGATCAGGCACTTATCGTTTAGCTTCGCTTAATGGTAAACCTGAGCCTGAACCCCTTAATGCCTTGCATCTTCGACCATTCTACTGTTGAATCTAGTGTTATATCACTCCTTATCTACCTACTGCTCGTCCCTTGAGCTCATTTACCGCTACATACACTTTGTTTTCTATATCTCCGAATAAACTCAAAATCACTTCGCACCTCCCCTTGATAATGCCTTCCCCTTTTTTAGTCTAGTCCATGACTTTAAAGTATTAAAATAAGCCGTATTCTTATGGGATTTTCTTGAGTCAAACTTCCTACTAACTAGATGTTTCATGCCAAAAGCACATCTAGTCCTATAAAATTATAGACTGCTCCCTCGAAGGACAGCTATATGCCAAACTATTGTTGCTAATACAAATAGACTGCTCCCCTGAAGGACAGCTATGCACTAAAATCATCTCTCGCTACTATAAATAGATTGCTCCCCGAAGGACAATTATACACGGTCACCTTTATCGAAGCTTCTCGCATTGATCGCCTTGAAGACCTCAAGAATAAAACAATCAATATCCCTTGTAGACTTCCCGCATCGATCAGTCTACATTCAATAAAATAAAAGCCTCACTCAAAAGAACTTTTTGGGTCATGGACTTGTCTATTTTAGGGTAGGTTCTCTTTCGTTGTAACAAGTTCTTTGTACCTCAGCTATATCATCCACCTCATCTCACCATTTGTTTCAATTCAAGGGACGTAACGTACACCTGATATATTGTGATCATACAACTCTTTTCAACTATGGACTTCTCTCTACACGGCACTTAGGGCTTCAGGCTCGTTCTACGTTGTGTGGTTTGTTTAGCTCTTTTCACCTACGGAGCACTCTTTCCGCTTTGCCTCGCATCTAGAATTGTGTGTTGATCTTAATCAGGACACTATTCCCTACTACTTGGGTATGCTAACCTTTGCTTTACCTATACCTACACCAACAATATTATCCTACCAGACCAACAACATTACCCTACCAACATCCAATTTTTTTACCAAACGACAAATTGCCTAAACCATACCAAATTGCCTAAATTCACCCCTCCCTGATCCTAAGGGAGAACTACATCGGTCTGAGCCCTTCCTTGCTTTGTGCAATGGGCTATGTAGGCAGCACTTCGGAGACATGGGGTCTCCCAAGGTTAGCTCGACCATCCCCTACCATAATCTATCATGTGTGGTATAATAAATATTTCTGTGTATTTCTAGTTAATCACATTCCTCTTTAGCCTTTTTCAAAACACCGAAAATCAAAACACCGACAATCTTATTATTCTCATAACTCAAATCAACATACATATTCGGTTTATTTAGATGTTAAACAAATACATCTTCTTTATCATCGACACGCAGCGGCATCCTTATTTATTCTCATACCTCGCTAACATATACTCGGACCATCACAACTCATCCCGAACTAGGTGATGATCGTGATCGTCGACCCCTCTCACCGGGCCTCTCTGTCCTCAAAGGTACCACGGCTATTGGTACCGCCCACTGATCTGCCAATCTCTCCTGTAACATATGAATACGCCCTCTCGCATGGAGAACTCCAGCCTCTAGTCTCGCCGCCCGTGACTCAACCACTAACAATCCTCTTGTCTCATTCACTGCGTTTGGAGCTGCTTTGAACCAAACGCTGCAGACGATCCCTCTCTGCTGTAATCACCGCTGTGTCAGGGCGCTCACGTACACCTCGCAGTTCTGCTACCCACCATAATCTATAGGCCTCTGTCATTCCTGCATCCATTACCCTGCGATCGGCTGCTATCTCCTCAGGCCCTTCTGGAGGTGTTGGCCGGGGTGGTGAGAATGCTGCCTCGGCATCGATCCTCATATATGGTCTATAAGCCTGTGGTATGTCCTGCACAAATCCAAATTGTCGCCGCACGCGATCTATAGGAATCCTCTCATATTCACCTGGCCTGTGCCCCGCGATCCACCTCAATCGCTCTACACCTCTCAACTCCTCAGCTATGATTTCGGTTACCATATAGTTCCCGTAGGGCCTCCAACAGATATCCGCAACTGTCACTCTCTCCCATACCTGCCTGTAATACTCAATGTCACCCGGCACGGCCTGAGATCTTGCCTCTTGTTCTGTCTGGACCCATCGTCGGAATCCCAACCTCTGTACTCCGGTCTCTCCTGCCTGTATAGATCGGCCTATTGGTCGCACACAAACAATGTGCTCATAGGCCCAACAGTGTAATAAGTATGAGCAATCCAACGTTGTCCTGTGACTTCGCCTACAAGCCCATAAACCCCTGTATAGCTCCGCCAAATATGCAGGTGCCCATGCAAACGTAACGTTCCTTTCTATCATCTCCCAGATAACACACATCAATGCCTTTGGAAATTTTCCCCCTTCCGCCCTCGGTAATGCATAATACCCTACTGCTATCATTAATATCACTGCTAACCTTGTCTCCTCAGGGTGTGCTGCATACATTACCCCATATGTAAACGATAAACCTCGCTGTGTCAAATCTCGTGCGTATGGACCAAATACTGCTGTTATCGCTCCCCGTGCCGCGCTAGGTAGTGCCTGATATACTGGCTCTCCTGTAATAGGGAGTCTCAAAATCCGAAACACATCTTCCAATGTTACTGTCATCTCACCTGTTGGCAGATAGAAGGTATTTGTCTCAGGATTCCATCTCTCAATCAGCGCCTGTAACATACCATGGTTACGTGCGATTCGTGAATAATAACGGATTCCACTTAACCCCAAACGATTTATCAATGTCCATTCCGCTGGTGTTACATCCGCTCGGATTCGCGACAACAGCGCTGGCACACTATCATTCATCCTCAACCCTGTCTCTGCCTGCATACACCAAAACAACAAACAACCATTCAACCCGTTAGGGTCTTTTTCAAACATTCTGGAAATTTCTCCAGTAACCGGTACCGGTTATACGTAACCGATATCGGTTGCATAACCGATACCGGTTATCCCTAACCGCTACCGGTCACTGTCAATTTTATACACCTTCCTTAAAAACAACCACCTACGACAATAATTTGCTCGTTTCTTCGTTTTTATACATATAAACATACCTGGAACCCCTGATTGCCTACCCTGTACCACTTAGCTCACCTGCAACCCTTGTTATCATGTTTTCTCTCTCATATCTACCCACCTACTCTCCCCCATCTTACTCACGAAACATACAGTAATCAAATCACAAACAAAAACAATACCTCTTGAGTTGCAGCAGCTTGAGGTGGCCCTTGTCTGCCCTCCTGTCCTTGCCTGCTGGATGCTTCTCCTCGTTCGGCCATGATCACCACCCTTTTCAACTTTGTCTTTCTGCCTTCTGAACCTCGGATCACAATTCACTTTCCTTGTCTCTTTCCTTCTTCTCACCCAAATCTCTCATGCAAATCCCTGTCTCAGTCGTCAAAAAGCGTCGCGTTCGCGTATTTAACCTCTTGCATGGCTCTAAAATTAAAACTTAAGTTGCCACCCTAGCTTTTCTATTTTTAGAAAAGCTCATACCTAAATAACCGATATCGGTCTATGACTACCGATATCGGTTCCCTAACCGATATCGGTTACACACCTTCCTTTTTGAAACAGGTTTCTTTTCTTCATTTCTCCTCTAAATTTTTGTCGCGCCCGCCTCTTTGCCTGCATAAACAACAAAATTTACCACATTTGTTCATCCACCACACATAGCATTATAATTTCATTAAACATCATTTATACCAATACACAACCATCAACTACAAATATCAAAAAACTATCAATCTATACATCATTTGGATCCAACTCATCAGTTACATATATCACACTGTCACAAAACCACCAATTTATCACATAACCTGTCATTCATATATACGCACAAAAACATCAGCATCATCTATCTATCAACATGTCAATTAAACTCATCACACATTCTATATATTACCAAACCATTAACAAAATATTTCAACACATTTTAAACACAGCATGTGGATCAAAACATCATCTATATATATATATACAAATTTTCAACAATACAATGTGCCCTACATCGGGGCCTCTGTGATCACATAATATACCAAAGCCGGCACGCAGGCCGCAATACCTACCACAAATCTCGACTCGGCTCGCAGGCCGGTATCAAATGTACAACCCGTACTCGGCTCGCAGGCCGGTATATAATAAATAAATAAATCAAAACAATGAATAAATGTAGGCACGCAGGCCTCTATCAATACAACCGGTTCGCAGACCGGTGCCCGTGTCCCTATACAAAACCACGTCGGGGATCTATCAGCTCTCCCCACCGCCCTCGGCACCTCTCCCCGCTGGTCCCTGTGGCGCCTCTCGCCTCCTGCCTGTCACAGACACGCCAGCTGTGGCTGCCCCTCCCTGAGATCTCTGGCTGTGCGAGGTCTCGCTCTCTATCTTGTGCATATGCCTGATACTCGACTCCGGTACTATCAAGAATATCCTGATAATAACGGGCCTCTGCTCTAACCTCCATATAGCGATCTCGCGCCACTGAAGGAACTGGGGCTGGTCCCCTGGCACCTAACACCACTATCCCCGAGCTCAGCCACTGCTGTGGCCGTGGCGCTGGTGGAGTCTTTGCTGTGCACATGCTCACACTGCACTGTGGCCGTGGTGGTATCTGGGGCTGTGGTGGCATCTTCTTCTGCTTTACGTCAGTTTTGCTACTGCACTGCACTGCGGGTATGGTGTCTGTCTTTGCTGGTGGTGGTCTTTGTGCACAATACACAGAGCTGGGCTACATTTGCCTCTGTAAACCCCTATCTCGTGCTGTGCAGTGACCTAATCGTCCTGTAATAGCTGCACCTGCCCCCGGAGCTGATCTCTCTCTGCAGTCACCGCTTAAGTCTGCAAGTCTGGTTGTGCGGGGCTGTCTACTGCTCGCTGCTCTCTGTCCACCCACTGACCACGTATCTTTGCCGTGCACCCGGCATCATCCACACCCTCACCTGCTGGTCTCTCCGCTACCCAGTCTGGATCCCAAGGCTGTGGTGCTGGCAGTGGGGCCTCTACATCATCCCTCCTGTACTGAGGGAAGGGAGGTGGCTCGTCCTGTGGCAGCCCCATCTGCCTGCGTACCCTCTCTAAGGGTATCCGCTCGTACTCTCCCGGCCTCCGTCCTGCTATCCAGAATGTATACTGGATCAGGCGCAGCTGTATGCGGGCTCCTCTGCCAGGCTGGTGACCTCTGTAGGGTCTCCATATAATGTCTACTGCGGTAAGGCCCTCTAGCATATGTCTATAGTAGGCCACATCCCGACCTGCAACAACTGCTCGTGGCTGGCCCACAACCCCCAACCACCTCTGAAAGCCATATCGGTATACGATCTGTGGCCCTGGCTGCTGGGGTAGCCCTACTGGCCTGATGCATACGATGTGCTCGTATGCCCAACAGTGCAACAAAAAGGTCGAACAAATACCAAATCGCCTCCTCCGGCGATAGCCCCATAACTCCCTGTATAATTGCACCAGATATACTGGTGCCCATGCAAAACAGGTGTGCTCCTCCACCATCTCCAGTAGCACCCCCATCAATGCCCGTGGGAAGCGACCTCCCTCTGAATCCGGGAGGGCGAAGCAGGTGACCCCTATCATCATCAACACGGCAAGCCGTGTCTCATGTCTGTGTGCGCGGTACATGTCCCCATATCCAATGCTCGCGCTATGATATGTAAGAAGCGCGGCTGCATCCCCAAAAACCTGCAGTATGCTATCCATGGCAGTCTCTGAATCTACCTGGAAAACGGCCTCTCCCTCGATCGGTAGCCGCAGGATGCGATACACATCCTCTAATGTGACCGTCATCTCCCCGGTCGGCAGATGGAACACATTGGCCGCCGGATCCCATCTCTCGATGAGGGCGACCATCAGGCTGTGATCTCTGTCGATCGCTCTGTACCTCTGGACCCCGCCAAGCCCCACCTCGCGCATGATGGCCCAATGCGCCGCAGATATGTGTGGCCTCATCCGACTCAATAGTGGAGGCATCCTATCACGCATCGTCAACTGCTGACGTGCCTGCAAAATCAACCCACATTCTTAGACCCACTCGTTCTAATAACATCTACTTTACCATCTACCCCCTTTTTTTGTAACACCCAAAATCTAACCCCATCCTAAACCCAACCCATACCCCGACTCTCTACCTACCCAACCCAACTCAACCCAACCCAACACAACCCACCCCACCAAGTCACCCTATCCACCTTCCAACCTATCAACCCAACACCCTAAACCCCACCCATACCCCGACTCTCTACCTACCCAACCCAACACAACCCACCCCACCAAGTCACCCTATCCACCTTCCAACCTATCAACCCAACACCCTAAACCCCACCCATACCCCGACTCCTACCTTACCCACCCGAAACCCAACCTAAAAAACACTAAACCCCATCCTAAACCCAACCCATACCCCGACTCTCTACCTACCCAACTCAACCCCACCCCAACACGCTACCTTACCCACCCGAAACCCAACCTAAAAACCCTAAACCCCATCCTAAACCCAACCCATACCCCGACTCTCTACCTACCCAACCCAACTCAACCCAACCCAACACAACCCACCCCACCAAGTCACCCTATCCACCTTCCAACCTATCAACCCAACACCCTAAACCCCACCCATACCCCGACTCTCTACCTACCCCACCAAGTCACCCTACCCACCTTCCAACCTATCAACCCAACACCCTAAACCCCACCCATACCCCGACTCTCTACCTACCCAACCCAACTCAACCCAACACCCTAAACCCCACCCATACCCCGACTCTCTACCTACCCAACCCAACACAACCCACCCCACCAAGTCACCCTATCCACCTTCAAACCAACACCATACACCCTAAAAACCACTCCCAACCCAACCCAACACCCCAACACCATACACCCTAAAAACCACTCTCAACCCCTCCCTCCCCCACCGATACCGGCCGATACGAGACCGATGCCGGTCCCCCTATTAAACCTCACCCTCTGTTTTTGCGACCGATGCCGGTCGCCTAGTGACCGACATCGGTCCCTGTTTACTGCCCGAGCCGAACCCGCGCGCGGCCCCCAAAACTCATTTTTTACCTATTTCTACCCATCTACCCATCCAAAAACCCTAAAATTTTACACACCTAGCCGCCTTAGCATATCTAACCTATCTACCCTCCCCCTTTCTCAAATTACCTCCATTTACCCATTATTTCCTACAAACTACCAATTCCTACCCAAATCCCAAAAACAACATAACTCAACCAAACCACCAAAATAAAGAGTTTAGAACCTACCGGTACGACAACACGTCGTCGTGGTGGGATGGGTGGTGGCGGTCCAGCTGGTCCAGCCCCTCCAGCTCCTCCTGCCTGTGCCATGGCTCCAATCCTGATCTGCTGGGTCCCCGGCCAATCACCTGCCGCCTCCTCAACTATTCGGGCCCACTATCAACTCTCTCCGCCAATCAAATAGCTCCACCTCACTCAATACCCCTCCAAATCAACTCTCCACGTCAGACAAGTCAAATTTTGGATTACAAAAAACAAAAGTGACAATGACAGGCCGTATGTTTCTTTTTATAGGTTTTTCGACCTAAACCGATGTCGGTTTCCTTTTTGCCCTAGGAAACCGGTATCGGTCCCTTAACCGATATCGGTCATGATGAATCGACGTCGGTTTGATACCCCTTTTACCCCATTCTTTGCCGTTCCTTACTCCTTGCCTCTTTTTCACCCATATCGCCTATATCCACCTTGGCTGAACACCATTTGTCTACCTATTCGGCCCGACCTAAGGCCTCAACCTACCTATTCGGCCCGACCTAAGGCCTCAACCTACCTATTTGGCCCGACCTAAGGCCTCAACCTACCAATTGGCCCGACCCAAGGCCTCAACTTACCAATTGGCCCGACCCAAGGCCTCAACTTACCTATTTGGCCCGACCCAAGGCCTCAACCTACCAATTGGCCCGACCCAAGGCCTCAACCTACCTATTCGGCCCGACCCAAGGCCTCAACCTACCTTTGGCCCGACCCAAGGCCTCAACCTACCAATTGGCCCGACCCAAGGCCTCAACCTACCTATTCGGCCCGACCCAAGGCCTCAACCTACCTATTTGGCCCGACCCAAGGCCTCGCCCTACCAATTGGCCCGACCCAAGGCCTCGCCCTACCTATTCGGCCCGACCCAAGGCCTCAACCTACCTATTT
Source organism: Taxus wallichiana var. yunnanensis (assembly GCA_018340775.1). NCBI lineage: Eukaryota > Viridiplantae > Streptophyta > Pinopsida > Cupressales > Taxaceae > Taxus > Taxus wallichiana. The sequence continues at coordinate 926,114,940 of CM031239.1, read as the reverse complement.
GGCCCGACCCAAGGCCTCGCCCTACCATTTGGCCCGACCCAAGGCCTCGCCCTACCTATTTGGCCCGACCCAAGGCCTCAACCTACCCATCCGGCCCGACCCAAGGCCTCGCCCTAACAATTTGACCTGACCCAAGGCCTCAATCTACCCATTTAACCTGACCCAGGGCCACCGCCCAACAACTTGGCCCGACCCACGACCGTATCACTTCAATACCATACCCACAATCAACGTTTTATTTTATCCATCCATCATGTACCTTTTGTTCAATCGAGCTCACCTGTTCGTGTTTTAGCATGATTAGGGTCCTTGACTTGATCTGTCGACCAACTTTGCCTGACTGGGCCGAGACGTTTATCTCAACCAAACCAACCATTTGGTACTTGCCGAACATGCCTAAACGTTCTGTACCTTACCCGTTATATACCCCAGGAGCTACTTCCTATGCCTTGATATACGTGATTATATCACCCTTGTTTGGATAAACTATCGACCTTTGCCTATACATTCTTTGGTTTGCTCGTCAAATCATGTACCCTAGTCGTCTTATTGCATTTCAACATGCGTGCTCGCTTCCTTGGACCTACACCATCATCTTACCATCCCTCTACCCCACTTACCCTTTATCAACCCTATCCCTGATTTCTCGTTCACTCAATCTGTGATAGATTTGAGGGGGATTACCTATACCCTTAACAGGAGTAACCACTTCATATTATTGTCCACGCAGCTTTACAGAACAAGCTACACGACAATAAGGGGCTAATGTAGACACCAAATTCGTGTCTCACGACCCCTTGTGACCCGCATCCCATTTCGCAACCTAACCTCATTACCTAAACTTTACACAATTATTTATTAATTACCTTGTAATTGATAAATCCACATCACCTTACCCGCCACCTCACTGTGCCACCTCATCATGACCTAGCCCTAACCCTAAAATTAACCTAATTAAGACCCATGACTTAGTCTAGACTCACATCCATAACTAATGCCTCCTTACTCGCACCCAAAGCCGACCTTCTAGCCACTTGACCAAGCCCGCAACTGATCTCTCGGGAGAAAAGCAGGGAAGGTGGGCTATTTTACTAAAAATAGCCTACTTTTTCCTAACCGATGCCGGTTCCTACTCGACCGCCGTCGGTTACGTAACCGCCATCGGTTCCCTGTAAATGGGCTTCCCAAACCAAAACAACGGATCGGAATTTCATTTTGGAGATCAGTCGAAGGATTTTTAACCAAAGGAGAGTCCAAAGCGATCAGCAGAGTCCAGAACTTCACTTGACCAAGCAGAGACGAGTAAAGAAACCAGAAGAGTTGGCAGCAAAGGAGATCAACTTGCACCTTCATCAAAAACCATAAGTTATATCTTGCATGTCCTCCATTATAACATTTCTTGTGCTTTTGGAATTGTAATCTTCCCAAATCCGTTCCTGAACCCATTATCTAACGTACCATTGCCTCTAACTATCATTCCTTAGCTTCTAACCATCCCATTTCTCAATACTATCCAAAAACCAGCCATTACAAACACCACAACCAGCCCAGAAGATCCTAGAACCAACCGGTATCGGTTATCAGTGACCGCCATCGGTTATAGGTAACCGGCATCGGTTCCTTTGATCAAAACCAAGAAAAACAGCCTTTTCCCTACCCAGTTCCACGAAACAATTTAATTGGTACTCTACAGTATTTTGTGTTAATTCATATTAGCAGGGGAACTGACCACCTTCGAAAGGAAGTTTCATACTTCCTGGGCCCAAGGCAGTTCCCTCATTTATTATCTAATCAAAATCTTGTGGTCTTGTGTTCTTATTTGCAGGTAGTCCTTCCAAGACAAAAGGAGCTCTTCGCAGATCACTGATCTTTCTCTACGGTGCGCGCACATCATCTCGACATTCTACTACAGGTATTCCTCCTAACCCTAACCTTATCTGCTTTATAAGGAACGAAGCATTTCCGAGTGAAACAATTGCATTGATGATATCATTGTGTTTATTATTGAATCATGGTTCTTAAAGATCTAGATCTAGAATAAGCTCTGTGGAATATTTGTGTCGTTGTGTATCTACATGCATTAAATCTTCATCATGATCCCATCCTACATGAGCAACTCTAAAGAGGGGCCTGATACCTTTGTGCGCTTCGGGTGAGCGCTCAGTCTAGGTTGAGTGATGTGCCAATGCGCCTAGGTTATTCTTGGTGAATTCTAGGCTGCATCATTGGTTCCGTTGTCGGGACCTCTTTTTCAGTTGTTTTCAAGATGGTTCATGATGAAGACATACCAATTGACCCTAGCAAGTGTTGAGGAGTGGATACATAACCTAGAAGAAGAATAAACATGGAGGTTCACCACTAGATCTGAGTTTGATGCACACATGTGGGTGGAGTAGAATCTGTATGACTGTTTGTACGAGAGCTTCTTCACTATCTTTCTAGTAGAACTGTATGAGTAATTGGTTGTTTATGCGTCAAAACGGAATTGGAGGTATCGCACACTTGTTTGGATGCAGGAAGAATTTTAGACCCTTTATGATGTTGATCTTATTTGGACTCGCGATGTGGATACATGGTTTTATGGTGTTTTGAACAACTATATCTTGGAGTACTCAATTTCCACTTATTCGTGCCCAGAGGTAGCTGAATTCCAATTTTTACGATATCCTAGGGGAACTTACCTATAAGGCATTCCACCGCGATCAAACTTTGTTGGTAACCCCGAACTTGGAGAGAAAATCGATGGCTAACTAAACCCCACATGTGCGAGGAAGGATCGGTTTGGTGAAATATGGCGGACCCTAGCGACAGAGAGATAGAGAGGTAGAGAGAAGAAAAGGGGCTTAAGTACAATGAGGCATGTGAGAGGGAGATAGAGAAGTAACGGGATCTTGTAGAGAAAATGGCATTGAGGAGAGAGATGGCTCGCGAAGGATTTGGAGTTCACGTAGAAGGCATGGAGCCGAGCATTAGGAACTCCCCCATTTGGGAAAGCATGACAGGAACCCCCTTGGCCTCACATGGAAGCACGCCAACAAAGACAACCTAGGTCATAGGCACACATCTAAGTCTACCTAACAACCTTGCCCTTGTGTTTGGTCTTCCAGTATCTAGTATGACAAATAGTCAGCAAGCTGATTTAGGCAGTAGGGGAGTAGGAGTAAGTCATATAACAAACACATCAATGGTAGCACAAATGTCTTTATTATTGTTTGGAGGTACCTTTTCAGGTGTATCTTCCACACATAATTTAGGCACATAGAATTTTGGACTCTCTTCTAGGAATAGTAACACTTCGTAGACCATAGGGGTGCAGTACTACTATTATTGGGACATAGGGGAGTACATCTTCTGGTCCGACTCTAGCTATAGGTTCAGGATCAAGAGGTATAGGTGGTTATAGTGGATCTGGTGGTTCTGGAGGTAGAGGAAACACATGAGGTTTTGGATCAGGTGGGTAGGGTCCGCACCAACCCCAAAATATTTACATGGAGATGTCTCTTCATCTTCCAGAGTATAGGGGCATAGAAGATGTTGTTGAACACATGCACATGTGTGAAATATTGTGGCGCATAAAAGGAATCATGACTTCTAAATGCAAGGCAAGTCAATTTTCCACTATGCTACAAGGGTGCACACATAGTTGGTACATAAATTTTGACCCTGATCAGACTTGTGTAGACTATGCATCTTTAAAAGATGTTTTCCTTAAAGAATTTCATATCCCTGAGTTTGAGCAGAAGAGTATAAGTGTGCTCAAGGATATTAAGAAAGGCACTACTGAGAGTGTCGAGAGGGATGATGTTCATTTCAAAATGCTATTATCTAAACTCTCTTATGATATTCATGCAAGCCAGCATGCGCAATGGTTCGTTGGGGGCTTGATTACACCTCTTAGAAGGGCGTTATCACATAAGACATACACTGATCTGCGTGAAGCACTTGAAATAACTTTACGTGTTGAGGTAGTTAGAAGTATAGACACTGAGGTGAGCCCACTTTTAGAAGCACATATTGCAACTATGGAGAAAATAGTTGGAGAGGCAATCGGCAAATTCAGCACATGAGACACGCACATGGATTTGGTGCACATATTTTAAAGTGGAAGGTCACACAAAGGATATTTTTCCCCATAGATCAATACGCTCATTGTTGTTGGACTATGAGATATGCCATTTAAACCATGATGCTAGCCGCTACCCATTATTGCAACGCACAATAAGGAAGAATGTCTCTTGTTACTGTAAAATTTGTATGTCCACAACTCATGACATGGAAAATCGCGACCGATTGGTCAAATCCATGATGTAGATATTGGTGTCCGATGGACATGAGTTTCGAGATAACTCTAAAGGAAATAATGAGCATTAAGATCGGGATCACAATCAAGTGCACTATGATTGGAGTGAAGGGCATTTTGAAGGAGGTCATGACAGAGTCCAAGGGTACCGTGGTGGATTTGGAGGATGCGGTTGTGGTGTTGGAAGAGGTGAGTTCCCTCATGGAACATGTCATACATGCGTATCACTTGACCACTATGGGTGTGAATGTCCTCAGAATATTACATGTTATTTATATGGAAAGAATCATAGTTATGAGGAATTCCCAGACTTGTATGAGCATCTTAGAAAGAAGCATAAACAAGAAAATAAAGGTGCATGGATGGTTAGGATACAACGCGCTATGGAAAATCAGTGGATGCCCAAGTTGGAACCAGAATCCGAGGCATTGCAAGTAAGGATCACTACCCGCGTTGAAGCGGCGTGCGCCAAAGAAGTATTATAGCAGAGGCCTACCATCACTAAGGAGGAGGTTCTACATGCACGATACCTAGATCCTACCCATCAGAATGAGGTTTATCAGGAAACCATGGAGGTACTTAAAAATATTTAGGGTGAAATACAATATTTAAAGGAGCAATTGTGGAAGATGGAGCAAAAGAAAGCATCCGAGACGATCTAATCTAATATGGTTGACTTGAAAGAAGTGTGCAAGATGTTGTGCCAAGAGAATGTCATTCCACTGTTAGGGAATTGGTTAAAGGGAAACACTCTGCGTGCAAGTATTGAGACTGGATGGAAGATCCTATATGCAAATCTTCCCCCTCATAGCCTAGATTATGACAAGGAAATCACTCTGAATGGTGTTGTGGATGGGTGGTTTTTAGTAATATATTGATTGATACATGACACGGAAGTCAATGTTATTACCTTAGATACATGGGTACAAATGGGGAGACTTCCATTACACCATCTTCAAATGTATTGTTCATGGCTAACTGGACTAATGCCACTCCCATTGGAGTTTTAAAATATGCATCCATTACCGTACAGGGAGCCAAGTTCACTGGAGATTTTGAGGTCTTAGCATTGGCAGAGGCAGATAGCTTCCTAGCTCTACTGGGGCGTCCTTAGTGCTATGCAAATAATGCTGATCTTCGGTTAAATAAGGGTTATATCAGCTTTGAAAACAAGGAGGAAAGAGTTATTATCCCTTTAAAAGATGGCAAATTTGTGCCCTATGTTGAGCCCTTAAGTGAATAAGACCTGAATAGGATTTAGGTACGCGTCGTCCGGGACCTAGAGGTGCTTGATCCATCTAAAGAAGGAATCATTCAATGGGAGGATGCATAGTCTATTAGCGATGCTACAAGTGTTGCTTATGATAATTGGGCTCATAACACCTATGAGTTGGTAGGGCGCAAAGTAAAGATTATATTTTCTAGGGACAACAACTCGCGTTGTATCAGAAGAATAGGTAACAACTTGGTACCTCATTACATTGGAGAAGGAGACCCTATGGTGTTCATGTGCGCCTTGGAGGAATATTGGATAGACCAATTGGAGAGATAAAATATGCTAGCATTTACCCTACACAGGACAACAATGCACTAGTGGGTGGTTCACAAGGATAATCTTGTAGGATGGAATGCAATTAGGATTGCTCTTGCTACTAGGTTCTTCAAGAGCAATGCACCTACTCAAATATGTACTTATCATGGTAATCAACTTGCTCAACACCACATTCAATAGTGTGAGAAACTCTGGACAAAGGGGCAAGAAGCTTTACCACCTTCGCTTTGGGTGCACAAGTTTTATTCCACTTTACAAGGCTACACACGTGCTTAGTATATATATGTAGAACTCCATAGAGACTAGAAATTGGCGGGATTTAATTGGAGGAATGGCCTAGATATTTGGCTTCTTCTCTACTAAACCTCAAGTGGAAGAAGCTTTAAAGGTTATAAAGTGCTTAACTATGGGGGATAGTGCCAAGGCGGAGGAACTCATTCAAGAGTTATTTGATGAAGTAGATGCTTTATCCCACTTTTCCCCAAGAAATTGATCAAACCTAACCTTGCACAGGAAAAAAATCTAAGGGTCAATTCCACAGATGCGAGCCTGCATTTTGAAATCCAACATTCAAAGTTATAGGTGGACTTGAAAATGGAGGAGCAGGGTCAGCGAAGGGGGCAAACAACGTCAAAGAAACCAGAGGCTCAAAGGAGGAAAATAGGGAAAGGCTCAAGTTTTTAGACTTAGCCACATACGAGTTGACTTGGGGCCAAACAATAGACTCGCGGAAGGTGCCACGCGTCAGCTTGGCACAATTCCAAAAGGGCACTTCAAAATGGAGACCTCAAACATGCATGGAGCTTCCATGTGTCTTAGGCCCGAAAAGGGACAAAGTTGGTCATTGAAAAGTCCAAACGAGTGGAAAGAACCACGTGTCAGCTCGGTACAATTTCAAAAGTAAGAGCCCAAGGCGGAGACTCAAACTAGTGCTAGCCCTCCATGTGGTTAGGGTCCAACAGAAGTCAAATGGCAGTGGGCCCAAATTAGTTAAGTATAAGAGTTTCGGTGGAAGGTGCCAAGTGTCTCAACGACGCACCTTCAAGGGTTGAAGCCAAGGCGTAGACTCAAACAAGCGCTAAGCCTCCACGTGTCCCAGGTCCGAAAAAAGGGATAGAACCGGTCGTTAATCGACTAAGTATAAAGAACCGATGGAAGTCTCCACATGTCTCATTAGCGCAAATTCAAAGGCATGACCCAAAGTAGAGACTCAAATGAGCATGAGGCTTCCACATGTCTAGGGTTCGAGATCGGCCCGAATCGGCTAAGTATCACAGACTCGCAGAAGGTGCCACGTGTCAGCTCGACACATCTTCAAAGGTAAATCTAAAAACAAGTCTCCCAAAGTAGTGTTGGCCTTCCATGTGTCCCATGTCCGAAAAGGGACAGAGTTGATAGTTGAAAAGTCAAGATGGGGGAGAGTCAGTAGAAGGTGCCACATGTCTCAATGACGCAAATTCAAAAGGGGCGACCCAAGGGCCAGTCTCAAGCGAGCGTGGAGCTTCCACATGTCCCAGTGTCTAAAAGGGGATAGAGCCGATCATTAAATTGACTATGGAAGGGACAAGGGAGGCCTCCACGTGTCATCTCTGCACAAATTCAAAAGGTAAAGTCTAGAAGCAGGTCCCAAATGCGCGCCATCCCTCCACGTGTCCTGGGTCAGATATATGGCCCCGCAAAACAAAAGAGACTTAGCAAAAACACAAAGAAACAGAGAAAGCCGTGGAAGGAGCCATGTGTCTCTTTAGTGCAACTTTAAAAGTAAAATCCAAAAGCGGTCTTCAAACGCATGTCGACTCTACATGTGGCCATGTTTCAAGAAAAAGAAGAAGGTAGGTCTCCAAAGGTAGTTTGAACCTTTTGGATTTTGTTTCAAAAAGGCGTAAAGTTTAAAAGTAAGTTGCACCTCCACCAACACCCAGAGAAGCCATGTGTCAGGCCTAAATTACATGCGGGAAGGTAGGCCTTGGAGGGATTCTTTTCCAAAAGTGGGCCAACAGGCCTGGGGGAGACTTTTCACCCAGATGAAAAATGCGGACCGGGGGGCCCAAAGATGACTTTTGGGCAAAAGAGGCTTGCAGGCTCATGGGTATTTTTTAGACTTTTGTAATTTTTGTGCAAAAGGCACAAAGTGAATTTCGACCCATGCGGACCCGTTTTGCAAAACTAGTTTTTCGCCATTTTTGTACGAGATCCGATTTAAATATTCAAATGAACATAACTTTCGATCCAGGCTCAAAATTCAAAAAATTTGGCACCGTTGGAAATATCTCAACCTCCTCTACGCCATGGAGGCCTGAAACCCTAATTTCGAGAAGGTTAGGTGGGTAAAAAATAGTAAAAAATCTTCATGTCATTAATATACGATCCAATTGCTTCAACAACCGATTAGATTTGATTTGATCCGTTGTTCTTCCTTCTTCAACACACCAAACAGACATAGAGCGGCGGACTTGACAGATTATGGGTGGATTTGCAGGGGCATTGATGGTTGGTAGCTGAGCTCCAAACTAGGTTTCCCACCTCTTTTCTTCTCCTCTCTTCACTGCATCTATAAAGGTAAGATCTTGGCTCATTGTAAAGGGTTGGACATTTTGGTTTTGTGCCCTCCCTTCTTCTCTGGTCTGTAGACGAATTCATGGAGTTTGAACCTTCTATTAAGACTGTAATGCAATTTTTTCACCTCTTGGCCATTGTAATGTTCTGTATCAATTTGTGAAGCAATAATACATGTTTTTGGATGATTTCAACCCTCTCTTGTGTTTATTGCCTTTATTTGATCTTTCATTACAATATTGGTTATCTGTGTGTAGTGGTTGTATCACATTTTAATGGTCTATGTTTGATAGAAAAGCTGGTGTTCAACATTCCTTTGGTGCATCACCTCTGTTAGTTTAGGTTTAATTTCTTGCATCTTCTTAACCCTGTCTCCTTGGCAAGTTAGAATAGATTTTAAAATAGATCCTCTGCAAATTTTATATGTGCACCTAAACAGAGGAATAGAACCGGCCTTCATCTGGAGAGCTCTCTTAATTTCAAAGTTCCACACTTTGAGAGATGCTCCATGTTGTGCAATCACACTAAGAGTCTCAACCCATCTAGTTGAATAGATTTTAAAATAGATCCTCTACAAATTTTATGTGTGCACCTAAACAGAGGAATAGGAACCAGCCTTCATCCGGAGAGCTCTCTTGATTTCAAAGTCCCACACTTTGAGAGATGCTCCATGTTGTGCAATCACACTAAGAGTCTCAACCCATCTAGTTGCAGACATTCAGGGGTGCTATGATTTTGCACTAACAGGAGACTCGGGAGTGCATTTTGGTGAAGAAACAGAGACAAATGCCATACTACTTAAATGTGCTTGCCTTGAGCAAGAAAAAGGAAAAATGGTCTACTTAGTGGATGATGAAGAAGTAGAAAATCTGGATATAGACCATTCAACAGGTAGGCGTGAGGTGTTGGATAGTGCAGATAAGACCACGCACACCTATCATGAACCTATGAAGACAAAGAAAGTGAATATTGGATCAGATGTTGAGCCTAAGGAGGCCATAATTGGAGACTATTGGTTTGACTTTGAAGTGGAAAAAATCATTGAGTTACTACGGGATTATCAAGACTTATTCCCTTGGGATACCATGAACTTAAAGGCATGCATAAATCATTAGGAGAGATGAAGATAAAGCTTAAAGAGGGGGCATGCCCAGTCAAAAAGAGACCCTACATGATGAACCCCAACTTGTGCAAAAAGGTCAAAGACGGGATTGAAAAAATGTTGAATTTTGGAATCATCAAGCCCCAGACGAGTCAAATGGGTTAGTTCAATGGTGATCGATCAAGAAGGATGGTTGGATTAGGATCTCAGTGTGGGTTACATGGAGCTAAATGTAGCATGTGTGATTGATCCCTTTCCTACGCCATTCACTGAGGAAATACTAGAAGGCATTGCAGGGTGTAAAATATATTCATTTACAGATGGATTCTCTAGTTATCATTAGGTTAGGATTGCCCAGAGGATCAGGAAAAGACTAATTTTACTACTAAATGGGGCAACTTTGCCTATACTTGTGATGCCTTTTGGTTTGAAAAATGCACTTGCTGTATTTTCATGCATAGTTGTTCAAGTGTTTAAATATTTTATTCACAACTTCTTACATGTTTATTTAGATGATTGGATGGTGTATGGACTTGTTAAAGATCACTGTGCCAATCATGCTTAATTTTTGAAATATGTAGACAATTGAGTATCTCTTTAAACATCAAGAAGTGCATATTTGCTACACCATTTGGAATACTATTAGGACACATAATATACAAGGAAGGTTTGTTGGTTGATCCAACTAAGGTTGTAGTCATTATCGACCTAAAAGAGCCTACCAGTCAAAGTGAGGTGTGTGGATTCTTGTGTCACATGGGGTATTATAGGAAATTCATAAAGGGGTATGCCAAGGTTGCCACACCTTTGGAGGAGTTACTGAAAGGAAAAGGTACGTTCTACTAGGGAGAACCACAACAACGCGCATTCGAGACATTGAAGGAGAAACTTACTAACCCATCTATTCTACGCTTTCCTTCATGGGACTAAACATTTCATGTACATGTGGATGCGTCTGACACGACCATTGGCACGATGTTGGCTCAACCGGGAGAAGGTATTATAGATCATCCTATTTGTTTTGCTAGTATAAAGTTGACTCCTGCAGAGTGAAATTACACAACTACAAAGCGCAAAGCTTTGTCAGTGATCTATGCACTACATAAATTCGCACAATACACATTAGATACACCATTTGTATTTTATAAAAATCACAGGACATTGAAGTATTTGGTAAGAAAGCCCGTTTACGGGGTTGCATATGCGAGTGGGTACTCTTATTTCAAGAATTTCATTTTACAATTGTGGTCAAACCATGGAAAAGTAATTATGGACCAAACCATTTATCCAAGATATAGTCGAGAAGAAGCACATGTCATTGAAGATACCATGCCCGATGCACGCTTATACAAAGTTACAATGCGTGCCATTGAAATCGAGAGGACATTGTTGTCTTTCTACGAATAGGTATGACACCAGAAGGAATGAAATCCTTAGAGAAGAAATAACTTTTATATGCGCAGAACCCTATATGTTGATTAGCAGTGACCTATACAAGTTAGGTCGGGATGAATTATTATCTTTGTTGTGTCTTTGGAACATGAGCGTACGAGATATCATGGAGGAAGCTCATAGTGGTATTGCAGGTGTCCACTATGCAGGTGATGCCATTGCTCGCAAGATTCTACTTGTTGGATTGTGGTGGGAAACCATGTATAAAGATTGTAAAGCATATTGCAAGGCTTGTGATCACTGTGAACGCCTTAGGAAACTAGGTCAATGAGATGAAATGCATCTAAGACCTATTACAGTGCAGAACCATTTGAGAAATGGGCTATAGACTTTGTGGGTCCTATTACACTTCGCTAGCGTAGGATTAGATCATGCTACATTATTACTTGTACAAATTATCTCACAATGTGGGCAGAAGAAACACCTACAAAGGATTGTACAACAACAACAATAGCCAGATTTCTATGGGAAAATATTCTTACAAGGTATGGATGCCCACTAAGTTTGACAAGTGATAGGGGCACACATTTTTTGAATGAGACAATCAGGATATTATTGGATGAGTTTATGATTGTGCACCATAAGACTACACCCTATCATCCTCAGGCTAATGGAACTATTGAGGCCTTAAAAAAAAATTGAGCCAGACATTGACAAAAATTTGTGATGTTGGAAGGAAAGATTGGGATGACAAAGTTTTTGTTGTGCTTTGGGAATATCAAACAACATATAAAAGGTTGAACAAAGCCACACCATTTCAGTTAGTGTTTGACGCGAAAGTAGCTCTTCCTATGGAATTCATGCTACCTTCTTTGCGTATTACACACACTGGAGATCTAGCTGATGAACAAGCATTAGAAGAATAAATTGAAAAGTTAATCAAGATGGATGAGTGACGAGCAATAACACGTTGGAGTCAAAAACAAGAAAAGGTCAGGAAGTAAGCATGGCATGACAGGCACATCAGGGATAAAAAGTTTGAGATTGGATAATGTTTCTCTTTTATGATTCTAAGTTTTTTCGCCATCCAGAAAACTCAAGGTACATTGGTTGGGGCCGTATGTTATCACTCACATACTTGAAACATGCACTTGCCAATTAGAGGCACTTGATGAAACACAGTTTTACCGGTACTTCAACGGGAGTAGGTTGAAGCCCTACTATAAATAAGTCTTCTTGGTGTTTGTAATAAGGCAGTGTTGCCATTTAGATTAGGTTTTCAATTATGTATTCCCTTAATGTATTTCCTTCTTCATCACTATGCTTTGTCAATTTAGTTGGTGTTTTTGTGTAATAAGCATGTTTGTGCACCAGAAGCTAATTATTATTTGAAGAATTTTTATGCACAGAGGACTACACATACCATTAGTGTGGGGTGGTTATTGATATCCAGGTACATGACTGTTGAAAATAAGTACACATGAAAGGAACAAACTGCTACGGGTGTTATTCAAGTTGGAGAATTGTTAAAAAGAGATTGCTTCTAGAAACGAGGACCATAGGTGGAGATGAATGAAGAAACAAGTATAATGTGAGGTAAGCAGGGGCCATGGGAACTACCAAGGAATGCGTAGTGGCGAGGTACTTGGGCGCATAGAGGTGCGCTAAAGAGAAGTCCATGGCTAGAAGGTAGGAAGGCATACTAGAAGGTTATAGCTTGGGCATGAAGATGTACCGCATGGAAAGAACGAAAATGGTCGATTAATGAGAGGATTTTTGGTAGGTGAAGGAGCAATAAATGTACTAACTTTTTGAAATCTATATAAGGATGAGATGCAAGTTCATTCTTACCATTGAAATTATGAGAATTTGAAAAGAGCTAAGTGTAAACGAGCCGAGCAAATCGTGTTGAGGTGTGAAGAGTGTGAAACTAGACGTGGAGAGAAGATTTGTGCATAGGAGAATCTTATGTCCCCATAGGTGAAGGGTTTAAGCAAAGCAAACGTGTTACAAAAGAGCTAAGGCATGTGATTTCCACTTGTTGGCTAGATTTTCTGCATAGCATAAAACCTAGGCAGTCATGAGATAAATCTCCCTCATTTACCAGTGAGGCTCTCACGTCATATTTTTCAATTAAAATATGCAAGTATCTATATGGGGTTTTACTTTAACTGCTCAACTCATGAACCATAGTTGTACATTTCGCAGCGGAAGTAAGCAATTTTTAAGAAAGGAAATATTTATAGAGGAAGAAAATAGTAAAACACAGGAAAGAAATGGGGAAGATGTGCAACCCAATCAATAGATAACAGAGTTGATTGCATGCACATAGAAGAAACCAATAGATATTAATGCACATAATTATAAGCAAAGGCGGTTCAGATCTAGATCTAAAATAACACAAAGTCTATTAGAAGATCTAAGATAGAAAACTAGAAACAAATTGCACCATGACACAAAGTTCTTCAGAAACCTACTCCTTTATATTCCTTTGCTTCAAGTGGCTATCAGGGGTTTCAACACAAATTCTGGAACACAAGAATGCTACTTACCCGAAGGTTCTTCCTCTACTTATAGAATGTCGAGGGGCAATTACAAGTCGGAAGCTTTTACTTGAACGGCACATGTGGAAGTGGGAAAGGAAATAACGGAAATCTCCCTCCCGAATTCCTCTTTGCATGACATGCATGATTTGCAAATCTGAAAATAGAACCTTCTATTTTGCACGTCCTACCACCTATCTCTAAGTAGTTGACTTTTTCAAGTAATGACTTTTAAACCAATCACTTAAGTTGTATAATTTAATTGATCACTTAATTACTTTGTCGAAGGAAATAAGAGAAAGAAGAAGAAAGAGGAAGACTGCAAACTTGTCCTTTTTCATATTCTGCATGCAGCTGATTCTTTTTCCTTTGATTCTCACCAAACTAGACTTGGGAGCAGTTGGATCTAGAAGCAAGCTAGATCTAGAAACAAGATGGATTTGGGCCAACGGATCTCGGAATTTTGCTTACGAGTGTTGCCTTTGCCTTGTCTTCCCTTTTATCCTTGAAGCTTTTGTAGTTCTTCTCCTGTACATGCATCAGTGCAATGTCTGCCATAAATAACTCATCATTTTTATTTTTAATTGCATATGAACAATTAAAAATTCTGGAAAGCACTATGGGTGAACGTAACTTTAATGAAGGCTTCAACTGGAAGATTGGGAGCACATGCACAAGATCCTGGAAGAAATTTTCCATGCATTGACTTCTTCACAGGCTGCGTTCGAAACAAGAGGATGAAGCCTTTATGCCGGAAGATTTTGCAATTATGAGATCTGGATCTAGATCTATTGACTTCAGCAAATCTGGAAGCTATGCATGATTCTGTTGATCCTTCCCTTTCATCCCACTTTGCCATGGCAGTATCTGTGTCTATCTTTGTCTGAACAATTCTTTTTCTCCTTATTCAGTTGGAATTCTTCAAAACTGGTGCAGATCTGGATAATTCTTCAGATTCGGAGGATATGTTCAATGTATTGGACATTGATTTAAGCTCCCTTTCTCTTATAAAGCACCTGTAATGAATTCCTGCAACTAATTCAGACAAAGATGGCAACCGGAACATGAACAGTGGATTTTAATCATAAAAATCTACATAATTCAAGCATGTTGTTTCAAATTTGATGTTTTATTTACATGCAAGGCAAGCATGAATTTTACCAACTTCACCGAGCACTGTATCACTTATGCAAACAATTATCCAGACACAAATCAACCTCCTTCAATTTGTGTGCCAATTCTGGAAGCTTTTAGCATTAATTTCACCTTCTTTTGAGCAAAAACCTCTTCAAATGGGGTGCACTTTTCCTTTGGGCTGCACTTCTTTGCTTGTGAATTAATTAATTCATCCTCCTTATGGCAGCCCCGGTTATATAATCCTTGTGATTCTATAATTAATTAATGCCTTTCCTATTACTGACAATTAATTAATTAATAAGCTTCACTCTTCAAATGGGGCGCCTATTTTGTGCATGCTTATTGCTGCCATTAAATAAATTAAATTTATTTAATTTTAGACTTCTACTTCCAGTTAACTCAAGCCTCACAGTATGCTTTGACCTTAGCCACTAAAAATAGGAATTAATTTAATCATTTAATACTTTAAAAAGTATTATTTCTCTCCCAAAAGGGTTGATTAAATAAATAATATTTATTTAATTTTGGAATTCTATTTTTAAATTCCCTTACCTTCTTCTTCTTTGTTGACTTTTCTCCATGCTTGGACACCAAAATTGGGTGAATAAATATTAACAAATATTTATTTAATGCATTATTATTCACCCAAGGTGGGTCGCACTTTTTGGCACAGGTGAATTCTATTTTTAAAAGTCAATTGGCAATGGGATTATTTACCCTGCAAGGCAGCCCTGAAAATCCCATGATCCACTTAAGTTGTTTGACTTTCATAATGGGATTATTTACCCTGCAAGGCAGGTAATAAAATCCCATCAATGCCTTAAGTGATTTTTCTTTTATTTCATAATGGGAATTTTTACCCTGCAAGGCAGGTAAGAAATTCCCGCCTGCCTGCTGCCTCTAATTTTCCCATTGTGACTTAAGTGATGTTGCTTCCATGGGAAAAAGCACCATGCTAGGCAGCTACAAAATTCCCACATGCCTGTTACTTCCAAAAATCCCATGATCCACTTCAAACCCTCTTTTTCCAAAAATGTGGTCAGCCTAGAAGAAGCTTTTTGGTGCACGACTTCATCTTTTCCAAGAGAACCAAACCTCCAATGGTGAATTCCTTCCGGCAACGTGTGCGTGTACATGTGATCTCCAAATACTTCGTGCCGAGAATCAAGCCAAATCGGCAAAGGAATTAATCTAGAGAAATTTCACAGAAAACGAAACGAGAAAAACACAAGAACACAAAATGTTGTCGGTTACAAATAAAGTCCAGGATGCATTCTTGGTTAAAACCCTACTTATATCTTTGGAATAATGATATGTACGATCACAACAGGGTTAAACCGGAGCACAAATTGCCTCAAACGGGGCTTAAAATAATTAAATACAAATTTCCCGTAGGCAAATCCTGACGACAGAATATAACAATTTTAGGCTTCTGGATATTTGGCGAAAATGGTTAATATGGCTCCTTGGGAATATCTTGACACAATACAGAACTTTCTGGCAATAAAAACACAAAACGACCCATTATTTTAAAAGAATGAAATTTTTAACATGGGGTAGTCTCAAATTTTAGGGTGAAATCTGGGGACACCATCACTAGGGCACGAAGATTCGAACTAGGCTTTTAAATTGCTTGTTACAGAGGATAGAAAGGAGATATTTTCAAATGGCGCCAAGAAAGCACCTGCAATAGGAGTAAAAGGGAAGAAGAAGGTCGAAGTGGAAGAATAAATTGCTCCCGAGAGTAATTTCTCATAAATGCAGTATCCAGAGGGCATGATTATGGGACAAGAATGAGATTCCCACATCTGTAAATGTAATATCAATGATTAAAACCATCGTACATCGATAATAAGAAGGAACTAGATGCATTGTTGAGCATGAAAACAAACAAGCACACAACAGAAGACATGTCAGTGTATGATGACACTGGAGAGAAGTTGCTAAAGAAGATTGGAGTCTACTAGTTATACGAGCTGCCATACTTTGGAAAGTATGAACCATTGTATCGATGGTTGATGAGCAGAGTCCATGAGGACTTCTTCTACTTCGTCGGATGAAGGGTTAGAATCACAACCACCTTAATTTCAACAATGACAGGATTAAGGGCCTTAGGAGTAGATCTAGAGAGTGAATTAATAGATAAAGCAACGATCCTGGAGATAAGGAAGGAGCTAGGATATACCAAGGGTCTGTGCAGCATGGATATTGATAAATTGAAGAAGTACCCAGTGGTATAGGTAGTTGCACATCTGATAACAAATTTGAATGACCAAGAAAGGTGGTCACAAGTGAATACAATGTGGCTGCACGTTGCAAGGAAAATGTCTCAAGGAGTGATCTACAATATCATGGGTTACATAGTAGAGACAATCGTTGAAGAAGCACATATAGGTGACAGAATTAGTTTTGGTGCTATTTTATTGTCTTTGGTGTTTATGGAGATTGGAGTGCCCGATGGGCCAAAGGAAAAGATTTGGGAGTACCCCAAGGAAAATAAATCTCTGGTGGAAAGATTTGATAAATACTTATGCAAAGGGACCATGGGTGGGCCATTTAAACAGAGGGCGGAGATGTGGTATGACAGGTCCATGCGGCATTCGAAGAGGAGTGGCACATACCTAAGGAGTTACCTTTGGTGGTGGGTAAGGCAGTACAGTTCGCAGTCTACCAACATTTTTGCATCGCACGATTTGCGATGAAGGACAAAACTTGGAGCCCTTGGTAAAAACTACCATATGCCTTCACAACACGCTACTTCCAGGCATCAGTTCACCAGTTCATAGATGCACGCCACCTAAACTTCATCACAGATAAGGTAGATTGTGATTATCACACTTTGAGAAAAACATATGTATATCCAGGATGGACTACCTACATTGAGAGGCTTATCTCATATATAATAAGCATGAAGCCAATAAGCTTGGTAGTCGAGAGCGTTGGAGCAGCACTTGTGTATCTTCAACTCAAGCCCAAGCTGGAGAACAACAAATATGTGGAAAATGAGTTCATGCTTCCAGGGCCTAAGGGTAAGCATACAATAGAGAATGTGCCAACTCCACAACCTGTAGAGACTATAGTGGTGGATGAAGAGGAGGATGAATGAGAAGATAGTGGTGGCCTAGAGCATAGAGGACAAAGGAAGCCTACAGACAAGGTAGGAACTAATCGCGCAACTACACCACCTTAGGTGCAAGGAGTTGATGCGACTTGGATGCAAGATAAAGAGAGCAACGATTCAAGAGGGTATTCAAAAGAACCAGATCTAAGGTGCTACACCACAATCAGTTCGGAGATCAACATGACTCTCTCATCAGAAAGAGGTAATAGAGAAGAGAAGGAGAAAACTAAAACTGAATGAAGAAGCGAAAGAGTCTACAGAGAGCATGCCTAGTAGCCATGTACAACTAGAGGATGTAGAAGATCCAAAGGATGGAGAAATGAAGGATAGAGAAGGAGTAAAGGAGGTAGATGGGATAGCGCAAGAGACTACTCAGGGCATAATAGAACAAGCTCTAAATCTTGGTGCTCAAGTTCCTAAGGGGCCAAGATCGAAGAGGACAAATGGGGAGTATACTACACAGTCATGGGCTATGCCGAGGACATAAGTAAAATTGTCCGTGCCCGTTTCCATGCAGGGCCTTAAGGAATTGTATGGATGGGAGCTGATGGATGAGGACATGGCCACCGTGTGCACAAGGAAACAATTGTCTTGGTCAATGCAGACACATATGGATGAACTAGACTTCGATGTATGTGAAGATTCCTGTATCAAGAATATTAAAGAAGACACCTCAGGCCAGACACATAACAATAAAGCCTACTATTATGTCGGATGAACAAGTAAGTAATGCCTTGGTGAAGGTATCTATAGAGGTGGCAAGGAGGAATGTGGATAAAGTTGCAACTATTAGGGTGCTTTGAAAGAAGAGATCAAGGCCAAAGATGCAGAGATAGTGCACCTACAACAAGAGAAGGACTTAGAGCAGAAGAAGAACAATGCTTTCATCAGCATGGCAGAGGAAATTGGAGACCATGTCCTAAAAGCAAGACCACATTTGGAGTCCAAGGTACCCAAAAAATTTCCTTCGCAATGCATTATGTATGTACCTTGGTGGATTTGGTGCTTGAGGATGGACCTATGCACATGCCAACACCAAAAGATCCTAAGCAGAAGTAGAGCGAGAAAAGGCTTTGGTGATGAGGAAGATTGCATCTTATGAGGCATTACTCCAAACCTTGCAGGAGGAGCTAAGGAAAGTAGACTAGGCATTGAATATTTGCACAACTTTGGAGGCGGTCATCAGGATAAGGACCATGGTAGAGGACAATGAAGTCCTAAAAGTGATGAAGGATGAGACACTGGGTCGTGCAGAGAGGTTGACATTGGTAAAACAAAAGTGCAAGGCCCTTGCAACAACACAAGAACCCCATAAGGAAAGGTTAGATGAGATGGGGAAGATTATAGTGCAGAAGATGGATCTGCTAGAAGGAAGAATGTCTATAATGTCCAACATTGTTCTGGTTTTGCATAATGAAAAGGGAGAAATTACCCAAGATGAGTGGAGTCTATTGTAGTAGATATTCTAGAAAAAGCAGAGGCCACACTAAATGAGTGGTAGACATTAGAGGCAGAGATAAAGGAAGAATATCCATAATTGATTCTTCTAGTTGAAGCAGAGGATGTTGCTGAGTAAATCATTCTTTTGTATAGAAAATTCTTTACTATCTTCCATTTATATTCTTTCTTATTCTTTGAACATTCAAGAGGTAACCCTTGCCAGGGGTGGAAATGCAGTTAATGTGGGGTAATGTTGAGCAGAAATGTATAACACTTAGCAGAAGGCATATCAAAGATTCACGTGGAAGAGCAGAGTGCGTTCAAAGGTGTGGGAGGATTGGAAAGGAATCACGCATGAAGGACAGAGACAGATTTGGGACTTAGCCGTTTTCACGATTATGATCTATTTTTGGAAGATGGCGTGCAGAGCACACAAATAGGATGAAGACTTGCACAACACGCATAGGCTATTTTTGGAGGAGTGTCTACTAAGCATTTTGCATGGGATCAAGCTAATAATAAGATTATTACTTCTAGTTAACTGTGAGAGGTCTATTGTTAGCATTCTTGCATGTAAGCCTATTATTATAAAGGCACATGGTTATTCTTAGCATGCGACCTATTTTGGGATTAGATAAGCGGTGAAGGGCAAGTCCCCACCCTTATAAATATGTATGTAGTAAGTTGTGTAGAATAGGTGATTGAGATAAACACGGATACAAATATAGAGAGGTGTGTGTGTGTGTGATGGATATAAAGGTATGCAGAATTATGCTGTCAAATCTATTACACGCATGAGCATTTAATGTTATTATTGTAAGCGCTTTCTATGTATTCCTGTGTTTTAATATAATGGAAGGTATTAATGAATCAAGGTGTTAAACATGGTTATAGTTTGTTATTACATGGATGATATCATTGTGTTTATTATTGAATCATGGTTCCTAAAGATCTAGATCTAGAATAAGCTATGTGGAATATTTGTGTCATTGTGTATCTACATGCATTAAATCTTCATCATGATCCCATCCTGCATGAGAAACTCTAAAGAAGGGCTTGGTACCTTTGCGTGCTTTGGGTGAGCACTCGCCCAGGTTGAGGGATGTGCCAACGTGCCTGGGTTTTTAGAAGCATAGATTGCAGCTATGACAAAATAGTTAGAGAGGCTATCAGAAAATTTAGCACATGAGACGCGCACAGGGATTTGGTGCACAAATTGTGAAGTGGAAGGTCACACAAAGGATATTTGTCCTCACAGATCATTATACTCATTGTTGTTGGACTATGAGATATGTCATTTAAACCATGATGTTAGTCGTTGCCCATTATTACAACATGCAATAAGAAAGAACATCTCTTGTTTCTGTAAAATTTGCAGGTCCACAACTCATGACACGGAAGATTGTTGGTTGATTGGTTAGATCCATGATGCTATAGATATTGGTGTATGAAAAACATGAGTTTCAGATAACTCTAAAGGCAAGAACGAGCATCAAGATCGGGATCACAATCAAGTGCACTATGATCGGAATGAAGGGCATTTTGAAGGAGGTTGTGGTAGAGGCCGAGGGTACAGTGGTGGATTTGAAGGATGCGGCCATGGTGGTGGAAGAGGTGAGCTCCCTTTCGAAACATGTTATACATGCGGATCTCTTGACCACTACAGGCATGAATGTCCTCAGAATATTACATGTTATTTATGTGGAAAGAATCATAGTTATGAGGAATTCCCGGACTTGGATGAGCATCTTAAAAAGCAACATAAACAAGAAAATAAAGGCTCGTAGATTGTTAGGATACAACGCACCTCAAAATCGGTGATGCACGCTAAAGAAGCATTGCAATGACGAAGCCTACCATCACTAAGGAGGTGGTTCTACATGTATGGTACCCAGATCCTACACATCAAAAAGAGGTTTGTCAGGAAACCATAGAGGTACTCATAAATCTTCAAGGTTAAATACAATATTTAAAGGAGCAATCGTAGAAGATGGAGCAAAATAAAGCATCAGAGACGGTCCAATCTGATATGGATAACTTGAAAGAAGTGTGTAATATGTTGTGCCGAGAGAATATCATTCCACTGTTAGGGAATTGGTTAAAGGGAAACAATCCACGCGCAAGTATTGAGACTAGACGACATATCCTACATGCAAATCTTCCCCCTCATAGCCTAGATTATGACAAGGAAATCACTCTGAATGTTGTTGTGGATGGGTGGATTTTGAGTAATATATTGATTGATACAGGCGTGAAATTCAATGTTCTTACCTTAGATGAATGGGTACAAATGGGGAGACCTCCATTGCAATCATCTTCGAATGCATTTTTCGGGCTAACCGAACTAAGGCCACTCCCATCGGAGTTTTAAAAGATGCATCCATTACCATACAGGGAGCCAAGTTCACTGGAGATTTTGAGGTCTTAGCATTGGCAGAGGTAGATAGCTTCCCAACTTGAATCGGGGTGTCCTTGGTGCTATGCAAATAATGTTGATCTTCGGTTCAACAAGGGTTATATCAACTTTGAAAACAAGGAGGAAAGAGTTATCATCCCTTTAACAAATGAAAAATCTGTGCCCTATGTTGAGTCCTTGAGTGAGGAAGACCTAAAGAGGATTTATGTACGCATCGTCCGGGACCCAGAGGTGCTTGAGCCATCTAAAGAAGGAATCATTCAGTGGGAGGATGCACAGTCTATTAGTGATGCTACAAGTGTTTCTTGTGATAATTGGGCTCATAACACCTATGCGTTGGTAGGGCATGAAGTAAAAATTATATTTTCTAGGGACAACAACCTGTGTTGTATCAAAAGAATAGGTAACAACTTGGTGCCTCGTGACACTAGAGAAGGAGACCCTATGGTGTTCTTGTGTGCCTTAGAGGAATAGTGGATAGACTAGTTAGAGAGATGGAATATGCTAGCATATACCCGACGCAGGACAACAACGCTAGTGGGTGGTTCACAAGGATAATCTTGTAGGATGGAATGAAATTAGGATTGCTCTTGCTACTAGGTTCTTTAGGAGCAATGCACCTACTCAAATATGTACTTATCATGGTAATCAACTTGTTCAACAACACGTTTAACGGTGTGAGAAACACTAGACGAGAGGGTTAAGAAGCTTTACCACCTTCGCTATGGGTGCACAAGTTTAATTCCACTTTACAAGGCTACACACGTGCTTAGTATGTATATGTAGAACTCCATAGAGAGACTAGAAATTGGTAGGATTTAATTGTAGGAATGGCCTAGACATTTGACTTCTTCTCTACTAAACCTCCGGTGGAAGAAGCATTAAAGGTTATAAAGTGCTTAACTATGGGGGATAGTGCCAAGGCGGAGGAACTCATTCAAGAGTTATTTGATGAAGGAGACTTAGGAGTGCATTTTGCTGAAGAAACAGAGACATATGCCACACTAATTAAATGTGCATGCCTTGAGCAAGAAAAAAAGAAAAATGGTCTACTTAATGGATGATGAAGATTTATAAAATCATTATGCAAACCACTCAACAAGTAGGCATGAGGTGTTGGAAAGTGCGAGATAAGACCATGCATGCCTATCATGAATCTATGAAGACAAAGAAAGTGAATATTAGATCGATCTTTGAGTGTAAGGAGGCCATAATTAGAGACTATTGGTTTGACTTTAGAGTGGAAAAAATCATTGAGTTATCATGGGATTATTAGGACTTATTCCCTCGGGATACCATGAACTTAAAGGTGTGCATAAATCATTAGGATAGATGAAGATAAAGCTTAAAGAGGGGCGTGCCATCGAAAGAGACCCTACAGGGATGAACCCCAACTTGTGCGAAAAGGTCAAAGATGAGATTGAAAAAACATTGAAGTTTGGAATCATCAAGCCCTTGGGCGAGTCGAGAATAGGTTAGTCCAATGGTGATCGATGCTCAAGAAGGATGGTCGAGTAAGATCTATGTGGACTACGGGAGCCGAGTGTTGTATGTGTGACTGATATATTTCCTACACCATTCACTAAGGAAATACTAGCGGCGTTGTAGGGCAAAAAAATATATTCATTTACAGATGGATTCTCTAGTTATCATCAGGTTAGGATTGCCCAGGAAGATCAGGAAAAGACTACTTTTACGACTGAATGGGGCAACTTTTCCTATACTGTGATGCCTTTTGGTCTGAAAAACACGCCTGTTGTATTTTCACGCATAGTTGTTCAGTCGTTTAAATATTTTATTCACAACTTCTTATAGGTTTATTTAGATGATTGGACGGAGTATGAACTTGTTAAGGATCATTGTGCCAATTTGCACTTAATGTTTCAAAGATGTAGACAGTTGAGTATCTCTTTGAACATCAAGAAGTGCATATTTGCTACACCATTTGGAATATTGTTAGGACACATAATCTACAAGGAAGGTTTGTTGGTTGATCCAACTAAGGTTGCAGTCATTATTGGCCTAAAAGAGCCTACCAGTCAAAGTGAGGTGCGTGGATTCTTGGGTCACAAGGGTATTATAGGAAATTCATAAAGGGGTATGCCAATGTTTCCGCACCTTTGGAGAAGTTACTGAAATGAAACTTTACGTTCCACTTTGGGAGAACCGCAATAGCAAAGGCACATTCGAGACATTGAAGGAGAAATTTACTACCGCACCTATTCTACGCTTTCCTTCATGGGACCAACCATTTCATGTACATGTGGACACCTCTGGCATGGCCATTGGCGCGGTGTTGGCTTAGTTGGGAGAAGGTATTATAGATCATCCTATCTATTTTGCTAGTAGAAACTGACTCATACAATGCAGATTACACAACTACAAAGCACAAAGCTTTGTCATGATCTATGTGCTACATAAATTTAGACAATACCTTCTAGCTACACCATTTTTATTTTATACAAGATCACATGGCATTGAAGTATTTGGTAAATAAGCCCATTTTACAGGGGCATATATGTAGATGGGTACTCTTATTTCAAGAATTTTATTTTACAGTTGTGGTAAAACCAGGGAAAAGTAATTCTAGACTAGACCATTTATCCAGAATATAATTAAGAGAAGAAGCACATGCCATTGAAGATACCATGCCCAATGCACAATTATACAAGTTACAACGAGTGCCATCAGAATTAGAGGACATTGTTGTATTTCTACAAACAGTATAAGCATCGAAGGAATGAAATCCTTAGAGAAGAAACAACTTGCTATACACGTGGCACCATATATGTTGATTAGCGGTGACCTGTACAAGTTAGGTCGGGATGAAGTATTACATTGATGTGTACTGGAACATGAGTGCATAGATATCATGGATGAAGCTCATGGTGGTATTATAGGTGGTCATTATGTAGGTGACGCCCTTTGCCGCCGCAAGATTCTACTTGCTGGATTGTTGTGGGAGACCACTGTATAAATATTGTAAAGCATATTGCAAGGCTTGTGATCACTATCAACGCCTTGGGAAACTAGGTCAATGAGATGAAATGCCTCTAAGACCTATTACTAGTGCAGAACCATTTGAGAAATGGGCTATAGACTTGTGGGTCCTATTTCATTGGTCGTGTGTAGGATTGGATCACGCTACATCATTACTTACATAGATTATCTCACAAGGTGGGCAGAAGTAGCACCTACAAAGGATTGTACAACATTGATAGAAGAATTAGCCATGGGCATAACAAAGGGAGGAGGATGTTGAGTAGAACTTGCATAAAATCAACAAGAGTAGTAACTATGTCGAAACCCTAGTGGTAGTGAAAGAGGATAAGACGATTGAATCATGACTTGATAAAGTGAAAACATACTCAAAATCAATGGGTTGGATTAGTCGGGCTCACCAAAATGATTAAGATAAAATGTAAATACACAAGCCTAATTTGATGCTATAGTAATAGTAAATGAATGCAATAATGAAATACAAAAATATACCAAAGTAAACTAAGTAATAAATAATAAAACCCTAATGTGCAAATAAGGGTAAGATGCCTTAGTCAATTTTATGAGCTCTAAAAAGTGCACAGAGCTGGAAGACAAAGAGATGCGAAGCATTGATCGTTGCACTAGAGCTCATAAAATGGTAGAGTTGGAGGAACATCTTTGGACAGGGGGCACTTATGGGTGCATGGGTACTAATTTTAGGCACTTGGGCCTATGGAAAATGCTTAGAAACCCAAATTCTCAAGGTCGTAAGATGTTCACCGATGCTCACCTTTTGTTGCTTTATGGATTCACACAATAATCACCGAGGTCGCAATAAACCTACAAAATCCTTTAATAGATATCAAATCCTAAAAAAGAAAGATGTAGAATGAGGTCAGACTTTCCTCAGCTGCCAAAATGGTGAACTTACAATTTAGCATTGCACTACATCTCATACCCAATGTAGTTATGTGTGTGTGTGTTCGGAATCATTCCCTAGGTTGCTCTTGTGTCGGCCAGCATATGGATAGCAAGCAAGTAGTTAGATTTAGAATGTAATAAATTTGTGCATGGAATATAATGAACTTCCCTCCTATGAAGTGTGATGTAGAAAACCAACCCTTGTGTCCCTTGTGATGGAGCTAGATGGATGCAATGGAGCTCTTATATGCCTTTGATGGATGCAACCTTAGGTGGTGATAGCTAATGATTAGTGCTTGGTCCTTTATTATGATCACATAACTTTATATTTATATGATTCCTTTGCTTGAATTTCATAATTAACCCCAAAAGGCCGACTACCAAAAATATAAGATGCTTAAACGGATAGAAAGGACCCAAAAAGTGTGAGTAAATTACAAAGAGGATAGGGGCTCCCAAATTGGACAAGGGTGCACAGCACTGCACCACTGGTCTAGGCGTTAGGTGTCCAGGATGACAAATTCCAAAGACTCGAAAAGAAAGATTGAGTAAGTAAGGGTGTAAGACCAAAAATAACAACATAAAGTAAAGAAAGGTGGCCAAAGACATGTGTTAATTAGTACCATTCTTACCTAGGAATCATATGAATAGTAGTATGTAATCAAGACTAGATAGTTACCTAAAGTGTGTAATTTTGTGTCTGCAAGTAGTCTAGTGACTTAACCAAGAAAACTATATAATTTGATGAACATGACATAAAGTAAAAGTGGAGACTCTACCAAAATTGTGGGTATAAAAACTTATAAGACCATCATCCGGGTATATGAGGACTTTGATTTTTTTGACAATCCTAAGTAGATGGATATTCCAACTTAATCTATGTAATCTATCAAAGGTGGCCATTTCTAATGAAGAATATGAAATTGGTATTTGAATCTATAGATGAAGTGGCTACAACAATAGTTTTTATATGGTTTAACGCTTTTGACAGGAGTTTAAAACATGGGGATTGACGGGATCCCACCCAAATATAAACATGAAAGATAAACCATTAACCACGAACTTAGCTAAACAGAACCATAAAAATGAATAGGGCTACAAGCTAAACAAACCCAACAACAACAACTATAAACAAAAAACAAAAAACCTAACCACTAAAAACCAAAAACAGGAAAAGAGGCAACTAACAACTACCGCTCTTCACACAAAGAGTAGTAGCCGAAAAGGTTTTCATATTGCCCCTTTTTTCCTTTTTCCTTTTTGACCTCTTGCCACTTGACCGAATCTAAAAATACCACCATAGCAAACTATTAGGATCTCGTGGCACTATCAAGGATGGGCTCCTTCTCAGAGTCCAACTTATCTCGAAAGTTATTGGAAATGTGGCCACACTTTACACCAACTGTTTCCTTCCTTTTTTCTTATTGTTCCACTCTTTCTTTTGAATCAAGATGTTGGATTCCTCCATGATCGATCTTATCTGCACATGCATGATTTGACAACGGAGGTGAGCTATTCTAACCACTGTTGGATGATGATTTCTTTTCCTTTGTGTTCTCTTCCTTTTACCCATTAGGAAACCAACTTGTAGGTGACTCGAGGTCTTGCAAATATGGCACCAAAAGGCCGTATTCTCATAATCTAAAGATTGAACATGCTGCAATTTTCCCACTTACAAAAGAATCTTGTCCGGCAAACCCTTGTTAAGGTCAATTTCAACACATAATCTGGCAAAGGTTTGGATTCTCAATGCTGCTCTAGACTAATCTATTTTTAGAAATCTGCCAAGTGCATTACCAATGTCCTCTAGGGCATACCAAAAGTGTAACGGAAGATTCGGAAGTTGAACCCATACAAGCATTTTGGTAACGAAAAGAGTGTTTGGATCAAAATCAGGAAACCAAGGTTTGAGAAATAAACCTGCATTTCCCCAAACCCCGTACCACCGAAATACATTTTTGATAATCCTCCTCCTTTTCAAAATGGACCATGAAAAATACCTTGGAGCGAAAAGATATTTCACAATTTTTGCTCTAGTTTTTAGAAACCCACTATGTTAAGTCAGAGGTGGCTGACCGCATTCCATTAAATCTACCAATGATAGTCAATCAGACAATAATTTCATATGTTCACCTATTGTGGTGTTGTCCAGTGCTTAGTGTTAGTGCCTCCTTAGCTAGATCGACTATGTAAGCATGGAGTCCACTCGGTTTGTGGGTAGACCGCTAGACCGCATACTTGAAGGAACCAATTTTAGGGGTGGTGTGATTAGGGAGAGACCTCTTGCTGCGTGACCTTTGGTATCTGTCTATCTCCCACCGAAGCGCCTACTCAAGCCAACAAATGGCTCAAAAAAATGGCTTATGGACCCTAAATTAGGGAAACAGATTAGGGCTAGACGAGCCTTGCTCCACCATATCCTCCATATCTCATAACAAAGGCCAACCTAGCATCCTTACTCAAAGTTTTGAGCTCCCCGACAATGGCCACATATTTCCCATTGATGAAGACACCGTTCCAAATCCATATCACTTCTACTTCATGTCCGCCATTCCTTCTTGTGTCTGGTTTCAATAGAGAGGCATTGGGGTTTCTCCCCAAACGCTTGACCATTTCCACCACTTCTCCCCATTCCTTGAAAATTGCTATCTCTCGATCGATTCCCCTACTATGTGCTCCCATTTTATTGTCCAGGATGTTCGTGGCATTTTGATAGTTGGTGTGTAATTTATTCAACAATTAGATGATATTCCTATTGAAAATGAATGTAGGAATTTCATTAGTGAAAATCATGTTACGTGCCTTAATTCAATAATAGAATTGGATGTTGGACTCTCTACATAGTCACTAAAAAAGAATTATGTCAATTGTACTGATGAAGGTGAAATTTTCCATTGAGATTTTTAAAATAGGGCACTATGGAAAAAATGTTTTAGTTGATGTTGTACAATCTGCAAGTGATAGGATTCTTCAAAGATAAAACACTTTATTTGAGTATCTTTCAAAGAGTTGAGTCAGTGCGAGAAAAAGGTTTTTAGTATTCTGATTAAAGTGTATTAACCATATTGGCAGGCCAGATAAAAAATTGATTGACACATACAAGGGTGTCAATAATATGTTTAAGGAATCTAGGGAAGATTCTAATTATGTATCGATCTTAATGAAAAGTTGAATGCAATGGAGAAGGATAAGAGTGAATTGATGAATGAGAATGATGTATTAAAGAGAAATAATAATGAATTGAAAAATGATAACAAACAATTGAGTAAAGAGATTGAAGAAAAGGATAATTTATTAATGAAACTACCACCTATAAAAAATCATATGAGGAATACAATAATAAGTTGCAAGTTGGTTATAATAAGGTGATTAAATCCATGGGACTTGCATGAAAATCAAATTAGTGCATTGAAGCAAGAAATTGAACATTTGAAGGAAACGAAAAATTTGATGATTATACTATTGATCTCACACCAACTAACTTGGGAATTAATTTAGTGCATATGCCTTATTATGTGACATATATGCAGCTATGAATCAAATCAAGCATTGAGTTCATCACGCTTAAGAGTTGTGTTGCATTGTGAGTCATCTACAAATGTGGTGGAGAAATCTTAAGTTCATAAAGGAGAGCGGCCCCATGTTCGAGAACAAAAGGAACCATAACAATTTTGTGTTGAGAATATTAAGGAACCCAAGCAGCCTGTCTCCAGAACTTAATGAACCGAGCAACATTTGCGGTGGAGAGAGACAAGGAAGGGGGGGAAGAATTTGGCCATGAGGACCTGGATACCTTATCATAGTTGTTAATTGTTAATTGTGACTTATAATGGTGACCAAATATAGTTGTCCATTGTTAATTGAACCTATTATGTCATACATTTAATGTCATGTTTAAGTCAGACTGGTTCTAATACGTTTCCCCTTTCCATGAAATGTTGAATTTAACAATTACACTGTGAATTGCATCTTATACTATAGAAGCATTAACTATTTGAAAAAGATGTATTCCCTTAGTATTTGAGAAGATGTTTTCTCACTTGCTCTGTCTACTCATTAAGTTACTTAAGAAGTATGGAATGAACTACATGAATGATAAATCTTGCATTCCTTTTCATGTTGAATCATTTCCTATAAGCAATCAAGGTTGGATGGTGTAGTGCACAAATTTATTCAAGGTTCATTTCATGTTATGTTTCATAAATATGATGTGGTGGTGAGTTCATTTCAGTGATAATTTCTTATTTGAACTACAATGTGATTGAATCATGTTTTCATATTCTTTAATGGTATTAGACAATTTCAATAGAGACCTCAAAGTGACCATGAGGGTTTAGGCTGAAATGGTAAAAAAGTGTTAAGTTTTCATTATACATATGTTTTAATTAAGTAAACCATGGAAATTGGATTCTAAATGAGAACTTTACTCCTAATTAGATTAGAGTTTTCATTGATATTTGTTTCCAAAGTTACAAAATAGTGTTGTTGAGGGACTGGTCTTGTACATAATGTATTGTCTATTGAGATGTTTTCATTTTGTTATGGATCAATATAATCTTGTTTTTATATATTCCCTCCATACACCCTAAAGATGACCAACAAGATTTAGGATGGCAAGGTACATTCACTTACATAGTGGTGAATTCACTTTATGTGGTTGAGAATGTTAGTGAACTTATGTATTGATTGTATTGTAGATGGTTTCTTCTTCAGGAGGTTATTCGATATTATAGTTCCCACCTTGTACTCTATTTTCATGTTGTCATTTCATATCTATTACACACATTAATTAATTAAAGTAGGAAAACTATTAGGATGCATGACTTATATCTAATTATTATTCAATTTTCTTTCATAATTCATATGACACCAACTAAAGAAGTTGATTAACCACCTTTCGCATTTGTAGATGAGTGATGTGATGTTGGAGTTATTAATTATATAGAATATTGATCAATTATAGTTTACAAAAATGGTGTTTCCCTATAATATATTAGTATATTGGTATTATATTGTTCTATTTATTTTCTTAATATAGAGGTAAATGTGTGTTAAGTGACTTCAAAATCTATTAGGCTTTTGAATAAATGAAGAGAGAGATCTATATGGTATTGATTCCTACTTTTTTGATCTATCAATGAATTATGATCTCTTATACATGAAATGTGAATAGAAAAGTCATGATCATTATTAAATGGTCAAAGTTGTGGGAACACTTGATTTTATCCTGAATTAAAATGTATTCTATATTATCTTGGAAGTGAAATATTTTCAAAATATTAGGCTATAATATGTAGGGTTTTTACATATGTTCATTGTTTTTACATAACAATTTATTTAAAAAAAGATTGTTATGAAAAGATAAATTTCAAAAAATTATATTCAATTTCAATCACAATACATATTTCAGACATAGTGAAGTCTTGAATTTGAATTTAGGTAGAACTTGATAAATTTTCTCACCATTCTACATAAAATTATTCGTGCATAACCTTAAATGCATCTTTTGTCTTTCTTTTTTTTGTTTCAATTTAGAGAGATTTATATGATATCATTTACTTTCTCCGAACTTTGAAACATGTGTTTATTCAATTTCAATTAGGCTTGTTGTTGGGCCGTTAATTTCCTCGATCATGATTCCTATTTTTGTAACAACGACGTTGACAACAACTCTAAGTCCTTCATTGTATTTTTGTTTGACCAATCTCCCTCATGTCATTTTTTGAAGATGATAAAAATGAGTTAGTTAACTAAAATAATATAATTTCTCAAAATATTAATTCAAATAATAAACATCATTACTAGCTTACCAGTTGATTACACATTTTGGAGAAATAGTACCATGTTTCGATGTTCCTTATCCTCCTTGATTTTTTGCTTCTTTCCAAAATGGTGTGCTTCAAGATGGGCCTCTTCACCAATTTTTCTTATGGGCCTTGTTCTTGGAAGATAGTCAATTTTGTTGGTGCACTCAATAGTGTTTTCTTAGCCTATTTTTTCCATGAGTTAAAGAATTGTTTCATTTCTTTAGCTTGATACCGTGGAAACATGATGTCATCTCCATTTCCCTACTGATTGTAATTTTTCCTAGGGTCTTCTCATATTTGACCTTAAGTTGGGATTTAATGTTTAGAGGAAGAATTTTCTTTGCACCATCATTTGAAACATACCTTTTGATCTAATGACCAACTTGAAGAATTGTGCTCTCATCTCATTAACCAAACACATTTTATCATGTTCAAACATGTTTCGAACTCCAAAGGAGTGCCTCTTCCTCCATCAAATTTGGTATTCAAAATTATCATCTCTTGGTGTTTACAATCCATAACCTCATTCCTTAACCGACCCAATGAAAAAGGGCAAAATGACTTAGCCATTTGTAAGGCATAGGCTACATGTACATGCATATAAGGGAACATCTCTCCTGCAGACACGAAGAACACAACCAAATCCACTAACTAGATACATTCCAATCCTACAAATGATGAATTCAAAATTCAATTTTATGTAGTATACAAGATAGTATAAGTCATCAAAACCTAATAAAACCAAGAGTTTGCATACCTATCCTCATATTCAATTATTGTGGTATCATCTAGCCCTCTAGATGGTTATATGTGCAATATGAGAAAATATCTATAACACTTCCAAATTCTCACAAGTTTACATAATTTTTTTCATCCAGATGAACCTTCAATTACCTAGTCAAAATATCAAGGAAAGAATTCCAAATTAAATCCACTAAACACTTTTTTAAAAATAAAATAAAAATTACTAACCTTTACAATATTTTCATGGTGAATGAGAATCACAAAAATTGAACCATTTTATTCTCCATAGTTAATATCCTTATAGTCTTGACCTTTGATTTAATAAAAATAGAATTAAATCGATTGCAGAGTAACTACATAAAGAATGATGTACAAGTGCTAGTATACATTATGACACAAGCAAATAACATGTATAATATGAAACCCTAAGCAAGAGAGGGATATATGATGACTTAGTTGATTTCTGAATGAATAGGAAGTGATATGGGAAGATGTGATCGTTGAACAAGCTTTGTAAATAGGGTTGTCACCGGTCACCTTTGTAAATTCTAGGATGCGGGAATGAGATTGGATAGGGGTGCCTATGGTAGGGAAAGGGCACTTGGGCACTCGAGACCGCTTCTAGGCTCGGTGAATGTGTAAATGCTCGGGATCTAGTTTATACTATATTACAAGGGCTTCACAGTCATTCTTTGTTGGTTTCTTGATCTTGGTGAGAAATTTTTTTGGGTGGAAAAATCAGGTGTCTCCACCAATGTTCACGGGGTTACACCCCTCTGCATTGAATGGTACAACTCCCATTATTGAAAGTAAACTAATCCTAATCCTATATAAATGTTTTGGGTGGCCAAATTGGTGGGGATCACACAGGAACACTCCACTAAACCTATGTCAAAGTGCTTGTATGTGCGTCTGATGAAGGAAATTACAATGATAAGGGGAAAAAGAGGGAAATTAGGAAAGGAATATTACTATCGTGAGTAGATTACAGAGCTCACACCCAATAACCAGAGTAGTTCAACCTTCAATATAGAAGAATTCATAATGAAGTTAGTGGGACCAATGAATTAAAACACCAAGTTTTCATATTCATCTATCGAGAACACCAAGTTCCTCTCTAACTCCATATAAGATCAACTATGTTTGCAAAGTGCATGAAAGAGAGAATAAAAGAAAAAATAGAAAAGGAAATAGAAGAAGTGTTGATTTTATTCCATGTGTAGTGATGAATATAAAGCTTCCCAAGCTATCAATATTCACAATGCTACATAGTAAGAGTTATTCAAAATTCGTGTTCCTTTAGAATGAAGAGGCCATCCCAATTTATAACAGTATGAATTGTCCTTTCACCTCCCTTATATGACTCTTTGTTTACATATTCCACTTGTGACCTTTCATTTTCCATGAATTAAGTATTTCTCTTATGATTTGAGAAAATACTTTTACAAATTCAAAATAGGACACTTAAGTGAATATGACAAAAGGCAATGATGAGGCCCAACAAAGAATTATAATAGAGAGAGAAGAAAGAGAGTGAAGGGATGAATGGAAATCACTCCTTGCGTGACGAACTACTTTAAATGCTTAATTCAGTCATTAACTTTGAGAAAAGATTTTTGTCACTGGTGATCTTCTACAATGATGAAGATTTCTCCCTTGAATAACTTTGAATCATTTTCCCAATCCAGTGATGACCGCAAACTCTATGATGCACAGACATCCTGGACCACAAAATGAGTGTTCAGAAACACTATTTTGAGGTTTACCGATGCAAGCTTGAGATGAACACATATAATGCCCACGACGACCCTCCTTGAAACTTGATTTATGAACCCTTTGACTCATTGAAATCATTTTGACCAATTCACTTTGAATCACTGGTTCCTTAAGTGATGAAGATGAATTCACATGATGTGCCTTACGATGCCTTGCTTTGCCTCTGTAAACCATTGCACTCAAGATGATGCTTCTAGGACCTCCATAAAGTTCTCATTCCTCATTTTTGACTCATGAAACCATCTCATTATCTGAAGGGGAGTCTAAAAAGCAATAAGGTGAGTGAAAACAAATTCATATGCAAATTTCCACTCCTGAAATGAAAACTTTCTATTTTTAGAATATGAGCCCATACTCTACTATTTTGGGACATATCACCTATCTTGCTCTAGTTTCACCTTCTAAACCTTCTACCATATTCCATCCTCCTTTGTTCCCGAGATATTTCTATTTTTAGTAGGTTGCTCTTTGGGGACCTATTGTTTTGGGAAGAAGTTGTTTTCTGTCTTACTTTCCAATTTACCCCTTTTCCGATTGTCCTGAGTGATCAAAATTTCAATTCGGTGGGAGTTTCCATTTACGGTATGTGAGGAAGTGTAGCATATGATATTTTTAGTAAGTGGTGAAAACAACCTCAGTTTGCGATGGGAATAAATTTTTTGGATTTGACTCTTCGTCGTGTACTCGTGCTCCAATTTTCATCATGATTTGCTTACCAGAGAGCTCAAAAATAAAATAAAAAGAATCTACGCCTAGTAAGAGCTTCAGGCATAGAGTTACCAAGGTAGAATATTGATAAAAAAATTAGTCCTTCATATCTTGAGAAATTGGCAACTTCATCGTGCAAGAACTAGTTTGAAAGAAACTAGATTTTGGGAGACCCTTTTCTTCGAATTTCAGATGATTTCACTTGCTGGATCTTCGGGGATTTGAAAATTTATTTGAAGAGGGTAGACTAATAAAAAAAAACACAGCCCTCCATATCCCTAAAAAATATGGACTTCATGACACACGAAACTAGATTTTTCAAGGATCGTTTCCACCAATTTTCGCGCGATTATACCTACTGGAACTTTGAGAAGTGGAGAGGTAGCTCGCTGATTTTTTTTATTGTGTCATGGAAGCCATTAATGGAGCTTAAAAATTATAGGTCTCCTTTTCCACCTTGGATTGCGATGAAACAAATTCCATCGGGATAGGTTTTTCTCCTGGACTTTGTGTGTAAAATTTTAGCTTCACCCGCTTACCAGATTGATGGGAAATCGAAGGAGAAGAAGCTGAGGCACAAGATGGAGTTTTTATTCCAGTTAATAATCAAGGGAATCATTTTATCTTTCATTTTTTGCATCTTGATGGCCTCTGAAAAAAAAAAATCTACAAAAAACCTCATTTCAATCTGTGCTCCGATTGTGAGATATGAGCGTTTCACCGTTTTGGTTCATGAGTGTTTCTGACATTGAACGGACATGGTGGAAGATGAAAAAGATAGATTTTGGTGTTATTTCAGTCCTTTAATTTTAGGAATAATGGAGGGAAGAAAAAATGAGGAGGGGCAATGGAGGTTTGCAAGTTCTTTGCAACTTTCTTCCGGCAGTGAGCTTCACGAACATCTTTGAAGTAATAATAAACAACAAGGAGTTAGAAAAATTTCAAATTTGAAGCTGGAGTTAGGAAAATTTTTATGTCCTTGATGTCCCTTTAGCATTAATGGACATTAGGGGCATAAATTTACACATGGCACCTTGCGATGACACTTGGCGAAGATTTGACAATGGGCGGTTTTAGCCAAAAGCATGTTGGAAGCACCTGAGGGCTGGAAGATGGTCGCATGGGGGACCAAGAGCCATTCCTTGGGCTGGGCACATTTTTATGTCCCTCATTTCCCCCATCACAAAGGGACATGAGGGTCATCAATTTACACATGGCACCTCAACTTGACACTTGTCACGAGGCGATGGTTGAGGTTTGAGCTCCCGGGTGTAAGCACTCTGGGCTGAACTGGTGATCGAGAGGTTGTATGGGTGACCAAAGGGCTTATAGGGGCTGGGTGAATTTTTTTCCCTCATGTCCCTTATATTGAGGATGAAAGGGACATAAAATTACACCAGGATCCTGGAGCTGACACGTGTCCTCTTGCAAATTTGACTAATTGTTGAAGCCTTCCTAGAGGACGACTTGAAACGATGATAACTTGAGCTCCCGATGGAATTTTTGGAAAACATTTATATTATTTTGACTGAAAATGGCCTTTTGAATCCAATGGTGGGGTTCTCAGGTATTTATTCCTCCATTTATTACATGAAAAATCATATTTGTGTTCTCGGTTCCATAGGCTGAGCACAGGAAAAACATATTGCATACCTTTTTCTCGAAGGTTTTGCGAAAAATATGATTTCACCATCTTATAGGGATTGGAATTACCTTTCTTATAATGTTTTTTTTGAATCCTAACTCCAAATAGAGCTCTTGAAATTACTTTCCGAAGCTCAATAGCTCTTTTGATCATGTGCACTACTTAGGCCTGTGAACCCTATTTTTGGTGAAACTGCCCCAACTCTTCCAAATATTTCTTGAACCTTCCAAAATCACCTCCATGATGTTTCTATACCTTTAATTCATCCACATGTTGGATTTGGATCCTTTGTTCTGCTCCAGGGGGTTGCACATGTCATGGGAAGGCTAGTGGTAGCCCTTCCCAACACTTGTCCAAAATTAGCATTCTTCAAGAACTCCTAAAATCACCTAGGGGGTTGACTTGACTTTCCTAATTCACCTAGGGACTGAGTTAACATCCACTGGGAGGTCATTGGACTGACTAGGTAAGGCTGGTGTTGAGGATGGGTAGACTTGGGGTGTCTTGGAAAGGTATGAATTTCAAACTTTTTAACACTTTGTGGGTAAAGTTGTCCTGTTCTCGGGTGGATTTTACACATGCAAATTCTTAGGAAAACAACTAGCTCTAGCTTGGGGACATGTTATGGACTGAGCATAGTGATGACATGACATGAGAATCCTAGGATCTTGATTTGCTTTGTGGACCAGTGCCTTATCCATTGGGATTTATGGAGTCATTAGAAAGATAGGCTACACAACTTCCCTTATTGAACACACACACATGCAAATCAAACAAATGGAAGGAAACACACTAGAGGGTGAAAACACACAACAAGAAAGGGAAATTATATACGGGGAGTGAAGTTTATAGAGGTGGGGAAAAATATACACATACCCGAAATGGGTTGAGAAAAGTACATGTCATCATGAAATGGCAGATTAAAGTCTGACCTTTGAAGCAAAAAAATTGTTATTTGATCAAACCATGCTTTGGTGATGGCTTTGCATGGTTTGATAAGAGGAATGATTACCATAATTCCATCTTTGTACTTATATTACATAAAGAACATTCTTGTATCTAATGAACAATTCATCACTTTCTCAAAACTCTTGTACCTTGATGCTTCCGCTTGACATCCTGCGATCATGTGACACCATTCTTCCATGTCTTCAAGAGTGGGAAAATTTATCCTGTCATGAAAACATTCATATTCTTTGAATTGTGACTTCAAATTGTCTCTTATATCAGCAAAACACTTGGAAGGAGTGAGAACAAACTGGTTTTCTTCCCATTCAAGAACTTCCCCAAACATCCCACTTTGTTGCTATGAGCAAGTGTTTTTAAACATGGAGGTTAAATCATTGAGCCGAAGGTCTTCATCATCCTTAAGAGATTGTTGCAGCATGGGAACATGTTCAAGATGAATCGAAGCTTGGAGGATGGTGAGTGCGTTCGATTTTGGATCATTTGGCAAGAATCATGCATACTCCCGCTTTGTTGTCTAGAGAAATTGTTACCAATATGCATTCGTTTGGAGTCCATCTTGATATCATTTTCAAAATTGTGGCTTTTGGTTTGGCCATATAAGCATTCTTCACCCTTCATTGGATTTTTCCATATGAACTCTTGCTTTTCATTGATGGAACATTCTAAATGATGGG
The DNA here is from genome assembly GCA_018340775.1 of Taxus wallichiana var. yunnanensis. Classification (NCBI taxonomy): domain Eukaryota; kingdom Viridiplantae; phylum Streptophyta; class Pinopsida; order Cupressales; family Taxaceae; genus Taxus; species Taxus wallichiana. The sequence goes on along the minus strand of CM031239.1, from coordinate 926,077,155 downwards.
AACAAGTTGGTTTTGATCACACTACCAATGTTATTGTAGCTTTTTATTTTGTTTTGAACAGATTTATTAGGTGTAAATAAGCTCAATATTTTCCATGTTATTATTTCCCACAATAGAGATGTTATCTTTAAGATTGAGGAATTCCAAAGGAGATTCAATAACCTTCCTTCTTTTGCACTCATGAACCTCTTCGCACGATGTGGAGGAAACATACATATGTTCATATTCCCTCTCATCAACCAAGGCATCTGGGAGGTCCTCAAACTTTTCCATTTTCTTTGTCTCAACATCAAACATTGGTGTATCAAAAAGAGGAGCACAAATGGCCTCATACCTGTCTTGCATCTCTATAGCCTAGGTCAAGAGTTCAAGGCTGAGTTAAGGATATTTAGTTTCTTCTACAACCTTCAAGATGTCTTGTACAGATGATTCTTCCAAGTTCACCATATGCTCATCTTCATTTTTATTGAAAAATTCTTTATGTTGTGCCTCTAGGAGATGGTTAAAAATCTGATCCATCTGTGCCCATGATTTGTTTGAAACGTCCTCGTTCACCTCTTCCATGTTTTGTGTTTCCCAAGATTCACTTTCTTGCAAGCATGGGCACACTTGATTCACAACACCTTCTGACAAGGAGAAGAGGTCCATGCTTTGTGGGAATGGAACTCCTTCGAGCTCAAAATCCATATCATCCTCTCGATGGGGCCATATTGAGGCAACAATATGGGAAGAACTTTCAACATTATCTTGATCATCCATTATTGAATCCTCTTGCACAGATGGAAAATGAAATACTTCATACTCACTGTGATGGTCATTCTTCTCCTTAGGTGAGAAGAGATTGTGTTTGAGTTGTTCATTCTCCTATGCTTTGAAAAGGAAGTGAGATTCTTCCATCAGATCATCCATGATTGAGTCAGGAGTAGAGTTTGATCCTTCAACTATCTCCATTTCTTCATTCAACATTTATTCATCACTTGAAGGATCAAAATAGGAGGGAAAACCCTCCATGACCATCTTGAATTCATCATTTTTAGTCCATGATGTCGGGTGGATTTCTTGCACTTCTTCACATCTCTCCATTTCATTGTTAATTGAAAGATAATTCATGCTTACTTTGAATTGGCCATCTTATTCATCATTGGTGGAGTCTTCAGAGAGCATTGGATAGTTTGTTATGCAACAAGGATATTCCTTTATTGAATATATTATTCCCCCTATGGGCTATACCTCGAGCCAGATGGAATTACTGAATGGTGATTCTATCTTCGTGTCTTCTACTTATTCCTCCATGACGTTGCTTTGGCTTTCATCGAAAGGTTCCATGATAAGATCTTCTTTAGGAGCATGCAAGAATATTTTGGGAATGAAAACCTCATAGTATGGGCAACCATCAAGGTCTTCCTCCATAGGGCGCATCTCGTCTTCTTCCTCCATTTGATGCGGTGCTTCAATATGTTCATATCTTCTTTGTAGAGCTAAAGCATACCTCCAAATTTCATCAAAGACTTCGGGGTTAGAATTTCATTCTATTATGATTTGAAGCCTTTCCATGTATCTATTTTCAAAATATTCATTTCTTCATCACCGTATGCGATGAATTCATCTAGAGAGTAGTAAAAGGATAACATTCTCAATTTTGTAGTGAGCTATGCGAGATTGCAAAAATCTTCTTTAGTGGATCTTGCACCGTCTGTTTTTCGTCATCTTCTTGAATGCTGATTTGATCTTCATTGGAAGGCTCAAGGATAGGATTTTCTTCAGTGGCATTCAAGAACCTTTCGGGGATGAAAACCCTGTGATACAAATGATCTTCAAGATCTTCCTCCATAGGACAAATCTCCTCTTCTTCTTCCTTGCTACGGGATGCTTCAAGTTGCTCGTACATCTCTTATAAGGCTTTGGCATATTCTTGAGCTTCACGCTTTATCTTATATTTCCTTTGAATCCTTTCCAATAGCTCCCTACTTTCTTCTTCATCGGTGGTAGGTTATTTTTTCTTTCCTTTGCAAACACTAGTCCGAAACCATGGTTGATCAACAATCTTCTTTTCCGAAAGCATCTTCTTCTTCTTCATTGTCACTCATTGGTACTTCACTCCAATTTGGAAATTTCTTCATGGTGTAGGAAACAAATGTGACAGGAATTCATTCCTTGATGGAGTCGCCTTCAAGAATGATCTTCTATGAAACCTGATTTTTTTAAATATATAATTTTTTTGTATTTTTATTTTATTTTATGGGAAGAGATCCTTTTTGGGTGCCTTTAGGCATATCTCTCCCTAGCCGAGTTCTAATAACTATTCATGAGAAAAAAAATTGGGAGGAAAAATCAGTGTCTCCACTAATGTTCACGGGGCTACGCCCCTCTACATTGAATGGTACAACTCCCATTATTGAAAGTAAACTAATCCTAATCCTATCTAAATGTCGTGGGTGGTCAAATTGGCTAGGAATCACACAGGGACACTCCACTGGAACTGTGGAAAATTCCTTGTATGTGGGTACAAGGGAGGAAATTAAACCGATAAGGGGAAAAAGAGGGAAATTAGGCAAGGAAGATTACTGCCATGAGTAGATTGCAGAGCTCACACCCAGTAACTAGAGTAGTTCAACCTTTAATATAGAGGAATACACAATGAAGCTAGTGGGACCAATGAATTAAAACACCAAGTTTTTAGATTCATTGGTGTCCCAGATTTTACCACTAAATTTTTGACTACCACATGTGTAAAAATTTCATACTTTTAAAATAACGGGTTGTTTTGTGTTTTTATTGCCAGAAGATGTTTGTATTGCGTCAAGATATTCCCAGTGAATCATAGGAGCCAATTTCGACAAATACCTAGATGCGAAAATCGTTTTATCCCTTCGTCAAGTTTTGTCTACAGAAAATTTTATTTAATTATTTAAAGCCCTGTTTGAAGTAAATTGTGCTCTGGTTTAGCCCTGTTGAAGTTTTGCATGTCAATATTCACATATACCAGTAGGGTTTTCACCAGGAATGGATCCTGGGCTTTGTCTATGACTTCTGGCAATGTTTTTCATTTTTATTTTTTGCGTGTTTTTCTCTGTGAAATTCCCCTAGGTCAATTCCTTCGCCAATACAGTTTGTTTTATTGCCTAGAGTATTTAGAGATCATCTACACTGCCATGTCAGAAGGAATCAGCCTCAGGAAGTCAACTTCTCTTTAAAAAGACGAAGTCGTGCACAAAAAAGCCTCTTCTGGGCAAGTCGCATTTTTGGGAATGGATGGATTTAAGTTGTAGTGGGATTTTTGGTCGTAGCAGGCAGGTGGGATTTTTGTACTTGCCTTGTAGGGTACTTTTTCCCATGAAGGCAAAGTCACTTAAGTTACGATGGGAAAATTAGAGGCAACAGTAGGCAGGAATTTCTTACCTGCCTTGCAGGGTGAAAATTCCCATTATAAAATAAAGAAAAATCACTTAAGGCATTGATGGGAATTTCTTACCTGCCTTGCAGGGTAAAAATTCCCATTATGGAAGTCAAACAACTTAAGTGGATGAAGGGATTTTTGGAGCTGCCATGCAGGGTGAATAATCCCATCAAAGATGACTTTTAAATATAGAAATCAACCTTATTCAAAAAGTGTGACCCCTTTGGGCATTAAATAATAACTTTAATGTGATTTATTAATAGTTTTCCTTCCTAATTTTGGCGCCCAGGGATGAGGAAAAGTCAATGCATGAGGAGAAGTCAAAGAAGACTGGAAGAGGAAGGCTAAAAATAAATTAAATTAATTTATTTAATGCAGCCTTGAAGCATGCTAAAAAGTGCGACCCATTTGGTGAATAAATAATGCTTTTTGTGGCATTTATTAATAGTTTTTATTCCTAACTTTGGCGCCATGGAGAAATAGAAGGTCAATGCATGATGTGAAGTCAAAGAGAACTGAAGGAAGGAGGCTAAAAATAAATTAAATTAATTTATTTAAAGGCTGCCATAAGCATGCAAGTTTAGGCGCCCAAGTTGAAAGAAAAAACATGTTTATTTATTAATTAATTGCCAGGAATAGGAGAGACAATTATTAATTATAGAATGCTGAAGGTTATATAAGCATGGGCTGCCATAGTGATGGAATAGTTAATTCTTTTATCAAAGGATTGCAGCCCAGACAAATTTGGCGCCCAAAGGAGGAGGATTTTTGCTCAAAAAAGTGTTTTTCACTTCGGAAAGATTCAAAGTTTGGCGCCTAAGATTGGAGGAGCTTGTTTTATGCATGTGTAATTATCTGCATATTGGTACAGGTGCCTAGGTGAAGTTGAAAATATTTATTCTTGTTTTGCATGCAAGCAAAGCCTCAAATTTTAGGGCAGCGGACTTTATATGCAGATTTTTATGATAAAAATCGGGGTTCATGTTCGGTTCTTTGTCTTTGTTTAAATTAATTGCGGTATTCATTACAGTGCTTATATAAGAGAAAGGAGTTTAAATCAATGTCGAGATACATTGAATATATCTTCCAAATTTGAAGAAATCTCTAGATCTGCACCAATTGTAAAGAATTCCAAATGAATAAAAAGAAAAAGAGTTGCTCGAGACAAAGATTAATCCAGCCATGACAAAGCGGGAGGAGCGAGAAGGATAGGTGTTTCCAAGATCTTGTGCATGTACTCCCAATCTTCCAATTGAAGCCTTCATTGAATTTGCATTCACCTAGAGTGCTTTCCAAAATTTTTAATTTCTCATATGCAATTAAAAATAAAAATGATGAGTTATTTACGGCAAACATTGCATTAATACATATACTGGAGAATAACTACAAATGCTTCAAGGATAAGAGGGAAGACATGTCGGAAAGCAACACCGTAAGAAAAATCACGATCAACCGCTTCAGACCCAGTTTGGTGAGAATCAAAGGCAAAAGAGTCAACTACATGCAGAATATGGAAAAAGAACAAAATTCGAAGTGTTGCAACTTTCTTCTAATTTATGTTCCTCTTTCTTCTTCTTTTCTCCGATAAAGTAATTGAGTGATCAATTAAATTATAAAACTTAAGTGATTGATTTAAAATCCATTACTTGAAGAAGTCAACTACTTGGAAATAGGTGGCACACATGCAAAATAGAAGGTTCTATTTTCAGTTAGCAAATCATGCATGTCATGTAAAGAGGAATTCCAGGGAGGAGATTACTAGTTGTTTCCTTTACAATTTCCACGTGTGCCAATTCACTAAAAGCTTCCTATTTGTAATTTCCCCTCTACATGATATAAGTAGAGGAAGAACCTATGGGTTAAAATATCAAAATTTGTAAGCAACATTCTTGTGTTCCGTTTTTGTCTTTGAAACCCTTGATAGCTATTTGAAGCAAGAGGAATAGAAAGGAGCATATTTCCGGAGAACTTTGTGTCAATGGTGCATTTTGTTTCTAACTTTCTATCTTAGATCTATTCATAAACTTTGTGTTATTCTAGATCTAAATTTGAAAGTTCCCTTTGCTTATAATTATGTATGTTAATATCTATCTATTCTACCTATGTGCATGTAATCAACTCTGTAATCTATTGATTGGGTTGCACATCTTCCCTCTTTCTTTCTCATTTTCTACTATTTTCTTCTTCATCAAATATTTCCTTTCTTTAACATTGCTTACTTGTTGCAAAAACTATACTGATTATGGTTCATGAGCTGCGTATGGTTAAAGTAATACCTGAAATAGATACTAGCATATTTAACTAACAAATCTTACACTGGGAGCCTCACTAGTAAATGAGGGAGATTTATCTCATGATTGCCTAGGTTTTCAGCTATTCAAAAAATCTAGTCAACATTCATCTATCGAGAACAACAAGTTCCTTTTCAACTCCATACAGGATTAACTATGCTTGCAAAGTGCATGAAAGAAAGCATAGAATAAAAACAAGAAAAGAAAATAGAAGAAGTGTAACTTTTATTCCATGTGTGGTGATGAATAAAAAGCTTCAAAAAAGCTATCACAACTCATAACACTACATAGTAAGAGTTCTTAAAAACTCATAATTCTTTAGAATGGAGAGGTCATCCCAATTTATAGTAGTCGATTGTCCTTTCACCTCCCTCATATGCCTCTTCATTTACATATTCCACTTGTGACCTTTCATTTTTCATGAATTAAGCATTTCTCTTATGATTTGAGAAAATACTTTTAAAAATTCAAAATAGGCCACTTAAGTGAATATGACGAAAGACAATGATGAGGCCCAACAAAGAATTATAATAGAGAGAGAAGAAAGAGAGTGAAGGGATAAATGGAAATCACTCCTTGCGATGAACTCCTTTGAATGCCCGATGTAGTTATGAACTTTGAGAAAAGATTTCGCCACCGGTGATCTTCTACAATGATGAAGATTGCTCCCTTGAATAACTTTGAATCATTTTCCCAATCTAGCAATGACCGCAAACTATATGATGCACGGACATCTGGACCACAAAATGAGTGTTGAAACACTATTTTGAGATTTACCAATGCAAGCTTGAGATGAACACATATAATGCCCACGATGACCCTGCTTGAAACTTGATTGATAAACCCTTTGACTCATTGAAATTGTTCTGACCAGTTCACTTTGAATCACCTGGTTCCTTAAGTGATGAAGATGAATTTACATGATGTGCCTTGTGGTACCCTGCTTTGCCTCTGTAAACCATTACACTCAAGATGATGCTTCTAGTACCTCTGTGAAGTTCTCATTCCTCATTTTTGACTCATGAAACCATCTCATTATCCGAAGGGGAGTCCAAAAAGCAATAAGGTGAGTGAAAACAAATTCATATGCAAATTTCCACTCTTGAAATGAAAACTTTCTATTTTTAGAATATGAGCCCATACTCTACTATTCCAGGGACATATCACCTATCTTGATCCAGTTTCACCTTCTGAACCTTCTACCATATTCCATCCTCCTATGTTCTCGAGATATTTCTATTTTTAGTAGGTTGCTTTTTGGGGACCTACTATTTTGGGAAAGAAGTTGTTTTCTATCTTACTTTCCAATTTACCCCTCTTCGATTGTCTGAGTGATTGAACTTGCAATTCGGTGGGAATTTCCATTTATAATATGCGAGGAAGTATATCATATAACATTTTTATTAAGTAGTGAAAACAACCTCGGTTTACGATGGGAATAAATTTTTGGATTTGAATCTTCGTCGCGTACTCGTGCTCGAATTTTCATCATGATTCATTGAATCATATAAATACTAACATGCTTTTAGAACCTAGAAATATACCCAAGTGCATGATTTTGTGTCTACGTTTTCCCCTACTTTATATTTTTGAGTGAATGCTCGATAACATAAAGTAGTTAGAAGATGCGTACCTTATGATCATGTAGAGAGTGTATCCGATAGCATGCCAAGTGGACAAGTGAAGTGTGACGTGATCACAAGGTGAAGCGTGGAGACTAGGAAAGGAAAATGACCTAGGGTTGAAGCGTATGCATAAATTGTACATGTTGTTTTGTTTTTATTTGCTAAAGTAGGATTCTTCTTGTTGCGTATTAAGGATGGACCTATAAAAGAAGAGTGAAAGAGTAGTCAAAGTCTGTATATGAAAAATTTGAGCAAAGTATGCATAAGTATGTAAAAGTGTGTAAAAGTAGTGATAAAGGAAAGTGTGCACCTAATGTAGAAGAGTGTAAAGGATAGAAAGATGTCCTGAAATGCTATGGAGAGAAAGTTTTCCATCGATCTCACGTCAAGAGTGAGTTTTGGGCGATCTCACGCCAAGTACGAGTTTTTTGGGCGATCTCACACCAAGAGTGAGTGTTGGGGAGAGAGGTCTAGTTTTACTCTCCTTTCATGATTCTACCCTCATAAGAACCACTTGTAGATGGCATGTCTGATTTAATTCTGGTTGTTCCGATTTAGTTCCAAATTGTTTTGATTTTACTTGATTATAGGAGTTAGATTGCATTATATAATTGGAGGCTAGTGCCTGCTACTATACAACTTCTCTACATACTTATGTAGACTATTTTTATTTGATAAAATGACCGTATGTGCCCTAGAGAACATTACCGCCCGAGGAGGACACAAGGGACAAGGTGCTACTATCTAATATTGGGCATTATTTTCTTCTCTATGTGTGAGGTGTAAATCTATTTTTGGACCGTTCATGACTATATTCATGTGTTGATTCTAAACTATTCGATTTGTGTTGTATCTACGAGTTGTTGTAGAGGTGATTTGTTCATCAATATATGCCCCATCATTTGGGTTGTATGCGATGATAGTAGGAGAATGCGGCCCAAAGGAGAGGACATAATGCTGATATGAAGTGGATACCTACAGGGTAGGGGATGTGCATGGTAGAAACCAAGGCACATGCAAACAAAGTAGGCTAGTAACAAGTGTTAGTAGAAAACATAACAAAGAGAAGACAATGTAACAAGGAAGTGTGTAGATAATATGGTCTCTGAAAAGTAGGTTTCATACACGGGACATCAATCACAATGTCATAAGACAATAAGGGTGGAGTGGCCAAAAACATACAATGATCATACAAGACATAGGGCATAACCCGCAAACAATAGCATACAATGGAAAGTAAGAGTAAGTAAAGTGTATAGTCCAAAGTAAGCAAATGCTACACATGAAGCACCCGTTAGCATGTTAGAAAGATAAATAGTATGTCAAATTATATATAAATCAACGAAAAGTAAGGTAATTTGTAATGAGAAGTAGTGAATAATGTATCAATAAAACATGTAGTGTGTGAAAGTATAAAAGTAGATGCCCTAGGAGCCACGGTGGGGTGGTAATAGGTACAATACCAAGCATCATTGTAGCATGTGAAAACCTATAAGAGATCTACATTCACCTCAAAAGACCAAGTGAATGTGCGTGTGTACATAGGAATATAATGACATAATGAGTATCGACTAGCATAATAAGAAAAGTGCAACATGTAAGTAGTGTAAGAAAGAAAGATTAAATGCAGCCAAGATATGAAAATGCAATGTATGAGTGTGATAGAATGGTATGCAAGGCGTGAAGATGATAAGATCAACATGCCCCAGGATGTGTGTGTGAAATGAGGTTCATTTAGAAAATCCCCCTTAAGAGTCAAGAATAAACCATAAAACAAGAGTACATCATCGGGAAATGGGTTTGAGAGTGTAAATGCCATAGAGATGTATCATGAAGCATAGAGCATGAAGTGTGAATGATGTGAGGTTCATTTCAGAATTAGACCCTCAACAATCGAGTATGAACCATATAACTAGAGTTTGTCATATGGTATTGGTGATATAATGTGTGTATCAAGGTATGCAGGAGTGTTAATAAATATTAGATGTGAAGCACAAAGTGTAAAGTGTAGTAATAGATATTAGTGATTAAGCGATAAGAATGGAAGAGGGGAAATAAAGCATGATGCCCCCAAGTGTGTGAGGGATGGAGTTATATGCGGTGATGTGGGAAGGACCTTACTATGGTGGCGGAGTTTAAAATGTGTACCAACCTTCAATGTTTGGAAGTTGAAGTGAAGGAGGGCATAGAGGACCTTGAATGGTGGTGGATTATTTGGGATTGATAACGTTGTAGATGACTTAGTAGGAGGAGATAATGGGGTAGATAGTTTTGAATATGGTTTGACACTGGGTTGGATAGGCGATGCTTGAATTACCGGAAGAGGAACATTAGAAATGATGGAATGATGCTCATTAGACATAGATGGATCAGATTTAGGAGTCCACTTTGGTTTTAACAATTGGAGATGAACATGTAGTATACTTTTTGTAGCAAATGAAATGAAACCATGACAACGAAGGTGGCCAATTATTTGTTTTAAAGCATACCAATCATTGTTAATATGTCCATTGATTCGATGATAATTGCAAAATGGGTGACCTTGGTATTTTGCAAGCCGATAAGGAGGGTAGTAATGAGTAGGTGGCAAGTTGATCAACTGGTGATTGAGGAGCTCAAGAAGAATATCATGTTGCTTAGCATTGTGATCAAACTTAAGAGGTGTTGGTAGCGGTAAGACTTGAGGTTCACTGATATGAGCACATGTAGAAGACATAGAAGTAGGATGAGATGTAGGAGAACTAGCATGGGCCTGATAAGTATCCTTAAGATGTTGGATTTCAACTTTAAAAGATGTGATTGTTGTTTCCATAGCGTGAATTTTATCTTGAAATAACCAATGTAAATCTTGAATTGAATATACAATGGGTTGATTGGATGGAGGATTAGGGTGATAGAGTCATGAGATGACGATCAAAAATGGAACTTATTTGAGCGGGTGGCGTAATGTGAGGAGATAAATAGTGTTTAGGGATTTTGGAGAAAAAATTTGCAAGGTGGATGCATTTGAAGTAAGACATGCAAAGAGATTTGAGGAATTTTAGAAGCCATGAAAGAAGATTGGATAAAATAAGCAAAGTGAGGATCCAAGAATATGATCATGAGTTGGGTTCACCAAATGATTTAATAAAAATATAATTAAATTTGATTCCATTTTAACTATTGTAAAGAATGATGTATAATTGCTAGTATCTTTGTATGAAACAAGTAAATTAGCATGTATAATATGAAACCCTAAAAAAAAGAGGAGATAGGATGACTTAGATGATTTTCGAATGAACAAGAAGCGATATGGGTAGATATGATTGTTGAATAGATGGTAAATAGGGTCGTCACTAGTCATTGTAAATTATGGGATGTAGGAATTAGGCTAGACAGGGGCACCTATGGTAGGGCAAGGGTGCTTGGGCATTGGAGACTACTTACGGGTGTCGGTGGCCGTGTAAATGCTCAAGATTTGGTTTCTACTATATCACAAGGGATACACGGTTGTTCCCTATTGGTCTCTGATATTCACTCCTTGATCACCAAAGGTACTGTAACTGTAAGAAATAGATTCACTGCACATACCCACAAACCACATCAAACCTAAAAGGAAAATACGAATGGGAGTCGTATTGACCTAGTGGTCAACCGACAGAGCCAATTTACAACCCAGAACTACACTACATCTCAGACTCCATGTAGTTTTTGTGTGTATGTGTAGAAATTATGCCCTAGGATGACCTTGTGAAAGTTGCACAAATGATTGCGGGATGCAAGCTTGAATGTAGCAATGTAATAGTATATGTGGATAGAATAGAATAAACTTCCCCTTCTGTGTTGTGTATGCGAGTATGTAGCCCTTGTCCCTTGAATGAATGTTAGATGAATGCCTTTGGAGTGTGTTGATTTGTGGAGATCAATCGCTTCACAAATAGCATGCTTTATTAACTTGTTGGAATACACGATGTCGGCATCGGTTGGGTAAGCTGTTGTCGGTCACACGGGATCAACATCAATCAAACAAGTAGGAACCAATATCGGTTAGGGTAACTGACATCCGGTCACCTTTGTGTGATTACTTTCATTTAAGTCATGAGAATTATATTTAATATTTGATTAAAAGGTGATCTAATGGTTGTGATTGCATAACTAAGGTGCCCTAAATTTGTATATGCTTATATAATCTAGAAATCTAGGGTTAGAAGAGAGAATTAGAAGAATTGTAAGAAGGAATTCTTAGAGAGAGAAAAAAAGAAGTTTGTGATCAAGAAACTACTATAGATCCAAAGAAGGTGTGGAAGATTGTAGATCTTCATTGTATATCCTCTGTGAAGCTTTGAATAATAGATTTATTGTTTCTTAGTGGACGTAGCCCACACTGGGTGAACTACATTATATCTAAAATTACTGAGAATGGAAATACATGGAAGTTCATCTAAAATTGCGAGAATGGAAATACATGGATATTGAAATGTGTGAGGCATGTACCAAGCCTCGAGAAAATCTAATTTCTGAGGACAACTAGGTGAATTTAGTTGCATGGTTACATTCACTGACGATCTCTTGTTGTAGCAAGAGACAAGAATATAGGAAAATTGTATTTTTCTACCTATATTACTGATTCCTTTTACGTGTTATCTGCTTGATTCGAGATGCAAACATGTGGCATAATCGGTTAGACCATATGAGTAAAAAGGAATGCATATCTTAAAGGCAAAGGGTAAGTTATTAGATTTGAAAGATGTAGATCTTGATTTCTGTGAGCATTGTATATTTGGAAAACAAAAGAGTGAAATTTCTCAAATTTGGGGCAATAAAGAAGGAGAAAAAATTAGAGCTTGTGCACTTAGATGTGTGGGGACCGATCTAGGTACCTTCTCATAGGATCCCAATATTACATGACTTTCATTGATGATTCCACAAGAAAGGTATGGGTTTATTGTATTAAACATAAATATGATGTTTTTGATACTTTGTAAAGATGGAAATCCCTTATGTAAAATGAATCAAATTCATAGTTAAAATTTCTTTGATTTGACATGGTGGTGAGTATTGCAGCGAGGCTTTGATGATTATTGTTCGATGAATGGAATACATACGAAAGAATGGTTCCTAGACCACCACACGAGAATGGTGTTACGAAAAGAATGAACATGACAATCATGGAATGTGCAAGAAGCATGAGGATACATGTTGGATTACCCTTGTAGTTTTGGGTAGAAGTAGTAGACACAACGATTTATTTAATTAACCATGGGCCTTCAAGTGCATTGGATGGTGAAATACCAGAAGAAGCTTAGACTGGAAAAGAGGTAGATCTTTCTTTTCTTTGAGTATTTGGCTCAGAAGATTTTGTGCATATTGATAAAGAAAATAGAAAGAAGTTGGATGCTAAATCCAAGAGATGTACTTTTATTGGTTATGGATTTAGTGATTTGGATTCCTTTTTTGGGATTTAGAATATTCTAAGATTATTAGGAGTCATGACATTAAATGGAATGAAAAGAGAATGTCTGAGGACCAACTTTTAGTACCCAAAGACGAACCATTGGAAAGTTTGTGGAAGAAAAATCATTCTCAGATTTAGAAAAGACATCTATAAGTACCGATGTTAGTCGGCCTAAACTGGTATCGATTGAATAGAACCGGCGTCGGTTACCGGGGCGGCGTCGGCTCTGAAGATCGAGGGTGGTGTTGGTTACCAAGGCTGACACCAGGTGCTACAACCGGCCGATGTTGGTCACTATCGAGAGGTGGATACAAATGTACGGGACGTACATATTGAGCCTTTGATACCTCAAATCTCAATTAGAAGGTCACACGGTAAGTAGACCTCCGAAATATTTACACCTTCCTTATATTATTTATTATTCATTGATAATGGTGAACCAAAAAAGTTTTGAAGAAGTAATGTAGGATGAAACCCACGGGAAGTGGGAGTATGGCATGGATGAGAAGATGGACTCCTTGGAACAAAACCAAACGTGGTATTTGGTTAAGTTGTTAGCGAGTAAGAGAACACTTTTGCAAAAAAAAAGGTTTACATGATTAAGGAAGAAGAGGGTGGACAAAAGATCTGACAAGGCAAGGCTTGTGGTGAAATGATTTGCACAAAAATCATCTATTGATTTCGGTGAGATATTTTCTCATGTAGTAAAAATGAATTCCATATGTATTGTATTGAGTTTTGTTGCAATAGAATATTTTCATTTAGAGTAACTTGATGTTAAGACGACATTCCTTCATGGTGATTTTGAGGAAGATATTTATATGCAGTAGTTGCTTGGTTATGAAGTCAAGGGTAAGGAGAAACTTGTGTGCATGTTGAAAAAGAGCTTGTATTGGCTCCAGCAAGCCCCAAGGAAATGGCATATGAGGTTTGATAGTTTCATGCATGAGCATGGTTATATGAGATGTGAATCTGACCATTTTTTTAATTTCAAGCTTGAAAATAAAAGCTTTATTATTTTGTTACTGTATTTGGATGATATGCTTATTGCAAGATCTAGTATCCAGAACATTGGTGAGCTTAAAGAAAATTTAGCTCATACATTTGCAATGAAGGATTTGGGAGTTGTAAAGAAAATCCTTGGCATGCAAATTCACGAGAGACATGATATTTGTCTTAGGCACATTATATCAATAAGGTGTTGGAAAGGTTTAATATGCATAATTCAAAATCTGTAAGTACACCTATGGCTGGACACTTTAAATTATGCAAAGATCAGTGTCCTACGTCACATGAGGAGATTGATTACATGGCATGAGTTCCATATGATTTAACGATTGGAAGTCTTATGTATGTTATGGATTGTACTAGAACAAATATTACACAGATGGGAGTTGTGAGTAGATTTATGGTCAATCCAGATAAAGAGCATTGGAAATCGGTCAATCAATTCTCAAGTATTTGAGAGGGACATTTGACATTCGGTTATGCTACAAGTTAGATATTTATTTATGTGGCTATGTTGATTAAGATATGGTTAGAGATTTGGATGGTAAGATAAACACCACTAGATATGTATTCACAGTAGGTGGGACGAAAGTTAGCTATATTTCGAGATTGCAGAAGGTTATGGCCTTGTCTACTATAAAGGTTGAGTATGTTGTAGCTACAGAGGCTAGCAAAGAGATGATATGGATGAGCAATTTCATGGAAGAGTTGGGAAAGGAGAAAGAGGATTGCAGATTGTATAGTGATAGTTAAAGTATGATTCATCTAGAAAAGAACTTAACATTTCATTCAAAAACAAAATGCAGTCAATTGAGATATCACTTCATACGGCAGGTGTTGGAGGATGGGCAGCTGAAATTGGAGAAAATTCATACAAATAAGAACCTGCGGATATGAAAATGAAGTCATTGGCAAAGGAGAAGTCGAGCTACACTCCACTTGTTGGCCTTGAGTTTGAGATTTGAAGAGGAAGAAATAGGCCAAGGAAAGGATCTAAGAATGGAGTTGTATTGTCAATGAAACAAGTTATCTCCAAGTGGGAGATTGTTGAGTTGTGGAGCTCAATTGCTTCACAAATAGCATGCTTTATTAACCCGCTAGAATACACATAACCTACCTCGGTTGGGTAACGTCGTCGGTCACTGAGGACCGACATCGATCAAATAAGTAGGAACCAGATCACTTACTCGTGCATGATTGCTTTTATTTAAGTCACATGAATTCAATTTAATCTTTGATTAAAAGGTGATCTAATGGTTGTAATTGCATAGTGAAGGCGCCCTAAGTTTGTATATGCTTATATAAGCTAGAAATCTAGGGTTAGAAGAGTGAGTTAGAAGAATTGTAAGAAGGAATTCTTGGAGAGATAAAAAGAGAATCTTGTGAGGAAGAAAGTATTGTATATCCAAAGAAGGTGTGGAATATTGTAGATCTTCATTATATATCCTCTGTGAAGCTTTGAATAATAGATTGGTCCTTTCTTGGTGGATGTAGCCCACACCGAGTGAACCACGTTATATATTATATATTGTTCTTACAGTTAATATTTCATATTTATTATTTGTATGCTTAGATTTGATATATATATGTATAATTGGTGTGGTTAACCCCAACAAAGTGCTTTAGTGCCTTTGGAATACAAGCTTAGGTGATAATAGTAATTCTTAATGCTTGGTCATGTTATATATTTTTGCCCCATGGTAAAAACATCCGGCTATGAAGAATGGGCTTGAGCACTAGACGAGTTTCATGAAGTAATGTCTGGGTGGTGATACAAGTGAGATTTCAAGTTTTGGAAGAATTGAAAGTGGTTTTGGGAAGTTGGGGATGATTTAGGGAATTTTTTTCCTCTTCTTGGTTTTCAAACTTGGCCAATTTTGAAGAAAAATGAGAGAAATGATGAAAATGGGGTAATGAGGGCATTTTCCTACCTTCATTTGGCTCCTTGGCTTGAGAAAATCGGGAAAAAGTTTAAAAATTGGAATCGGTTGCAAAACCTCATCCCTTTGGTCTCGGTTGTAGGAGATGGAAAAACTTGATTAAAAATCTTGATTTGGTCTAGGAGCTCTATGAAAATATAACACAACATGAATAATAATAATGCTCTTTTATTGTTCAAACGTACGATACATGGTTATTATATAGCCAAAACAACCTCCGAAATAATAGGGAGGTGTTACAACTAATATCCCGAGAATAATATTCACGGGTGCAACCCACTAACCAAGTATGTAATATTGTTATAATATACAACAATATTACTTAACAAAACACTAAATACAATATATTTATCCACACCCACATATTAATATTAACCAATACAAATTATATGTGAGAACTAAACAAATATATTCATAACATTCCCCCTTAGTGCGAACATGGGAGAAAAACAATCACACTTCTTTTGCAGCTTGCCGCTCATGCGTGCTCATGATCTGGATGGTTTTTCAGGACAACCAACAACCTCAATAAGGATGGTTTTACAAGACAACCAACAACCTCAACAAGGATGGTTTTATAGGACAACCAACAACCTCAATAAAGGATGGTTTTACAGGACAACCAACAACCCAAATATCATGATGTTGCTTTTGCTTGTGCTTTAAATCATCCATTATGTTTTTCCTTCGAGGAATAAAGTAGGAAATGCTTCTCACTGAATACAAATTGAAAAGAGGGAAAATGAAAATGGAACATTGAGACCATGTTCCCCCTCAATGTGAACATTTCTCTTATTCATCACAAAACAAGAACTACGAAATCATCACTCGCACACAATCAAACAAACTGCACTCACGAAATAGAAAGCAAACTCACACACAAATCTGTCACCATAGCTTCGTACGACCCTATCGTTGGTGGATCAAGAGAGTCATTGATTGACCTCTAGCCTCATGTGCCTCCATCCTCTAGTATTACACTACTCACTCAACAAATTGGATGTTGAAGCTCATTAGTTTCCACATTGAGTTTATTTTCTATCCCCCACAATGTGAAACATATCATTTTCTAGACGTCGAGTAACACCGAAAATGCATCTATAAGGATTTTTTTCAATTTTAAAACTTTTGACAATTCAAAAAATTGTGACACTAAATGACCTTGATGACATGACATTTTAACTTTGATAAGACACATAGACCACATTAAACCTATATTGTCATTTTGGCCGATTCATTATTTCTGACTTTTACAATGACATTTACTGATGACTCAAAATTAGACTCTAAGACAAAGAGGTAATGACTTAAATTTAATAACATTGTTTTGAAACATATTACTTTTGAGAACATTTTTAACAATAAGACACATAAAAAGAGACTTACTTTATAACTCAAATATTATATGAAGAAGTATAAACTTGACACATATGGCCGACTATAAACACTACCAAAAAACTAAATACGACCCGATAAATCTCTACCTAACAAGACCTTGTTTTAATTTCTAAAACATAGACTCTATGAAACATATTTCAATCAAATCACCTATGAGGAATTTAAAAAACCCTTCTCAACAAGGCCATGATATGGCAAATACTGTTGAAGGGGGTGTATTAAGGGGTACAAAGAAGAAAATTGTATGTAGTTGTTTGCAGAGTGACAACTTGTACATCGATTTTGATTATACAAATGTTAACATAGAATTAGAGTATACAAGTGTTAAAATAGACTTCAAGTATACAAGCATTATGTTGTTCATTTCTGAAATAAAAAACATTGTTCGTCTCTAATCTTTTTAGATGAAAGGGGTTTTGCACTCTCATTACACTCTCATGTTTTTGTTTTTGTTTAATCTGTCTCTTTAAATTTACATATAACAATGGATTTAATTTGTTTTAACTAGTTTGCAATTGAATTAACAATTAAAATAAATCTGAATCATGGTTCACTTGACTTCAACCATGAATAAAATGTTAAAAAATGCCCTAGCCTTCTAAAAAACTATGTGAGTTTTAATTTTTTTGTACTCAAATATGTAAAATGCCATGTAAGATATAACACAATAGGTAAAGGACCTATAAATTAAAAAACAAACCATATTTTAATTGGGTGAGGGGTGTAAAATTCTCATCTTCTTTGTTGACTTTATGCAACATTTAATTTGTTTGTCATAAATATTTATGATTGCACCATCCATCCATCAAATCCATGTCTTGTTATTGTCTTTTTCAATTTATTTTTTTGAACAAAACTATAGAAAGCAAAGAAAAAAGAATATTCTTTAATAAAGGAAACAAAATATTCCCACAAATATTTCATATACACTTTACAAAACACAATAAATATGACAGGTGGCATATTGTTATTGATTATGAGAAAACAATTAATAGCTATGGTGAAAGCAATATACTTGCCTTGACGAGGTATAATAAACATAAGAACCTTGAATAACCAAAACTTAACATATTGAATTACATGTATAGGTACTCAAATTGACAATCAACTAACAAAACATGTGGATAGGCAGGTTTTCTACGATATCACTAGGACAATTCGCACAAGTCTAGCATTGACATAGCACTACGGTTGACATCCGGTAGGGCGTGGAATATTTACAAGTCAGCTACGTGTTGCACGCCAAGCTTCGATTCAAATTGGATTTGTTTCAACACACCACATACCTTGTTACGAGTGACCACGCATATCCACCGCTATTTAGAAAATAACTCAACCATTGGATCATTATGAATAATTAATTTTCAAATCCATCAATGAGAGTCGACCGCCACCAATCATTGTGAACAACACATCACCCAATATGTTCTACAACATTGTGCTTCAACAGAGATAACACATTAGATAGATTAATGCAATATTTTGTCAAGATTGCGAGATCGAGAGACAAGATCAACAAAATAAGTAGTTGTAAGATAGTGTAACAACTCAAGATTGAGTAGAGGTGTCCTTCATGTTACTTTTTGTTGCTGAATTGAGAAAAAGCTAAATCAATATCAACGAAAGGGTCCACTTCTTAATGAATACAGATCCACCTCACCGTTATATGCTTTTAAGCCACGTCTCTCCTCGATGGATTTAATAATGCACATAAAATCCACAAGGTGAATAAAACTAGTACAAAGAGACTTGTATGCAGATCACACGGGTGCATAAATCATTCCAAAAGAATAACAAAATAGATGGTGATAGCAAGAATGACGCCAGAGAATCGAGTGCACAAATGTTTGGCAAGATGGTGATGCAAAGAAGCTGAGTTGATAATTTTCAATACTAATGCACAATTGAATTGGCTGCTTTGTTTTTGAAATCTACCTGAAGGCCCTTCTTTCTCTTGTCGAAAAAAAAATTGTACACCTACATATGGTCTTTATTTAAGTCTTTAAAAAACATATAAAACTAGTATATACTAATTCATATGGATATATCAGTAAATGAGCTCCATAAAGTAGGAAACTAATACATAATAATTGCCCTTGTAATCAAATTATTCTTCCATTATAGAATAGTCGCTCTGATACCAAATCTTGATTTGATCTGAGCTCTACGAAAATATAAAACAACATGAATAATAATAATTCTCTCTTATTATTCAAACGTATAGTTAATGGCTATTATATAGCCAAAACAACCTCCGAAACAATAAGGAGGTGTTGCAACTAATATCCTGGGATACTATTCACAGTGCGACACACTAACCAAGTACGTAATATTGTTATAATATACAACAATATTACTTAACAAAACACTAAATATAATCTATTTATCCAAACCCACATATTAATATTAGTCGATACAAAATATATGTGAGCACTAAATAATTATATTCCTAACAAAAAAATGGGCAAAAAATTGGGAAAGGGTGAAAATTAAGCTTCAAGCCATCTTAGTGCCTCCCCATGGCCTCTTAGTTTTGAAAATATTTGAGAGAAAATCCAAAAAATCCAAGGAAAAGGGAAAAAATGCAAAAATTTGCCCAAGTCCCCAAAACAACTCTCAAGCTACTTTCCACTCGGCTCGGCGAAGTGGTTAGGGGCAAGTTGCAGGGTTGAAGGGCCGAGCTAGTCGGATTGCAAGGGGCTCGGTGTAGGAGTAGCTCTCTGCATCAGTGAAGGTAAGAATTGGAGTCAACAAATCGTCGCCCAGATCGGAGATAGCACCTATGTGGAACGAGGGAACTTGCGGCGTGGGGCCGAGTTCCTTGCGCAGACAGTCGATTGCATAACAAGGTGATGGGCGAGTTATCATGGAACTCGGTGAGTTCTGATAGGATGTTTTTGGCGAAGTGGGCTATCGGTGACCAAGATGCCCACATAAACTTGGGCCTTGAGTTCTATGAGACTCCTTTTTCTGCAACATGAGAATGATGAAATGTTGTGCGACTCGGAGGTGACTTGTGCACCCAAATCGGTGCGTGGGAAATCATTTATGGATCCACAAAACATTACAACGTAGGGTGTTCGAGTGAAGCGATCACCGAGTTGGTGCTGAGATGGCAAGGCAAGTGAGGCATTCAAATGAAGGAGCTTGAGAGTGTGAAGAAGGTGGCCAGCTCGACGAGGCCAGCTAGCCAAGCTGGCCCATAAGTTAAACACACCAACACTCACCCCCTCCCCCACGCCCCTTGTGTAGATTTGTGAATGAAGTGGGCCCCACTAAATTTCAAAATGCCTTCCATAGGAAATTTAAAACATATAAAATAGTATGAAGGAAAGTAAAAAAATATTGCTTCCAACTTTATTTTTAATACATAGTCCCGTAAAAGAGAAGATAAGCGTGAGATAAGCCTAAAGAAGTATTAAGAGTTGTTTGCACTCAAATGGCTGTAGCTTTCTTGTTTCTTGGCCAAATTACACAAAATTGGACTTGTTGGAATCGTGGCTCCATCCTCTACACTCAAAAATCAATAAATTAAGGATTTGATGGAGTTTTGGTGGTGAAAAATGTAGAAAACGAACCCAGTTTCAAATAATGACCTCTAGGTGGTTGGGAATGTAATAAATGAGCATGGGTAGCCATTTTCTTCTACTGCAAGTTACAAGACAACAAGGGATGGATTTTACAGGTCTCCCATCATGATTTGCAGCCACTTATGGTACTTTTCAAGTAGGTGGAAGGGGAAATTCGATATTTGCAACTTCTCTCTCCTCTCCATCATTCTCTATAAATTGTAATGACCTCTCATTTGAGAGGGGGATTCTCATTGTAACAAAACTCTACCAAAATTATTTTAGGAAAACCAATGTGTTACAAGCCTCCATTTTAGACATCTTGCATGATGATATTGGCCTTTCTCTTGTATTGTAATGGACTGTGTGAACTAATGAAGCAATAGATTTGAGTTTGTGGATATCTTTCTTCCCTTGCTTGTGTCTTTGCATTACTCAGATTGTGCCTATTTTATTCTTCTTGCAGGGTCTATTATTATTGTGCCTTCATGAAAATGGTTGTTTGAGTGTTGTTTTTGGACTGTGGTAATTGTTTCTACCCTCTCTCGCTTCACATTTATATTTCATTTTCACCCATTGGAGAGACTCCATGCACCCTTCTCTTGGTGATATCACCTCTTTAGTTTAGGATTTTCTCTCGTTCATGTTCCTTACTTCTCATTGGTCCTTGGAAATCATATATTAGGAGTAGTTAGTAGATTTTCCTTCACTAGAGTTAGTTGTTGCACTAGTTTAGGAAGAAGAACCAACTTTCTCTAGAGAGTTATCTCAACTGCAAGGTCCCACACCTTGAGATAACTCCATGTTACCTAATCACACTGCTTTGCCTTGGTAAACTCACATGCTAGCAATCGAGAGGTGTTGTGATTCGGTGAAAACAAGTCCTTCATTTTGAACACATAACTATGTATTTATATGATTCCCTTGTTTGAATTTCGTAATTGAAAACTAGAAGGTTGACCCATAAGTGAAAAATATGCCCAAAAGATAAAAGAGACCTAAAGAGAGAGAGAGTAAGGTAAAGAGGGGTCGGGGGCACCCAAAAGGGACATAAGTTCCCAGGTGCTACTATCCTAGCTAGGTGCTAGTATTTGAAGTCATATAAGATAAATACGTTAAGTTTGGTCAGGGGTGTAGGGTGTGTAAGACCAAAGAGAAAGCAAAAGACAAAGAAAAGAGGCTAAATATAGTTTTCAACCACTAGTTTTCTTCCTTAGGAATCCTATAAATACTAGCATGCTTTTAGTGCCTAGAAATGTACCCAAGTTCATGATTTTGTCTCTACAACCTTTATAATGGTATGGTTTCCCCAACCTACATGAAATTCCTTTTTTCGATTTCATCCCAAATCATAATAAATTTAGCTTTCTCATGTTTCTTGGATGGATGTTTATTTTCATAATCTTATGTTATCTTTTGAACTTTGTGAAGCATATTCACAATAGTTCAAACTCCAACATGGCGAGAACAATAAAGGAGGTTGGCCATAATCCCAGACGTAAGCTATAAATGATAGTTTGCAGTAAAAATTCCAAAACAGGTTGCATGTTAGATATAATTTTGTATATAAAATTAAAAGTGATGGTGTTACATGCAATGTACATTTTCATAATTGATTCTATCAACAATATAGTTTTTCATAACTATTAATTCAAAGTCACATAATGATGGGTCGACATTTGTAATACAATCATCAAACTGATCTTCCCATTGTTTGATTGTATCCAACATAGGTTCTAGTTCCTGCTAGTTTTTTTGCGTTGTCAAGAAAATAAGATTAGAAATTAACAATGCGGTTTTGGGAAAATAAGATTAGAAATTGATAATGCATTGTCGAGAAACTAAGATTAAAAATTGATAACATTTAGTAACCTAAAAAAAACTTAAAAGTACTATGAATTAAAGAAATTTCTTGGAGAAATTTTGGTGTCATTGTGTACCATGTGGAAATAGTGTGGAAAGTATCACCTTCACTTATAACATGCTTCTTTGTAACCATGTGCATGTATTTCTTTAGGATTGTGCACCATGGACCTAATTCATTTCCCATAGCTAAAACTTTATTATTGCATACCAAACTTGTTGTGGCCATATTATCACGACATCCATATAGTTTCAATTTGACTATCAATGAGCATCTTAATTCCATTTTAACATAACAACAAGAAATGATTCATTAGGTTTTTGGATATGCAAGATCAACAACATGGGATAAAACATGTTTACACTCCTCACCATCAAAATTTTCTAGGCTTATACAATACATGAGACCATTATCTTGTAGTAGCTCAAGTATTACATCACACACTTGACCGCCTCTATCATAATGGACACAAGAATCAATACCAAGCTTGAAAGAAACTTCATCAACTCTAGATCCAGTTCTTTTCTCATATGAATCAACCATAAAATATGCATATGCATTTACGTCCTTAACTTTAACACCCACTATAACACCATTTGTTATGTCCCAACCCATATTCATTTCCTCAACCTCTTTGGCCCACAACTTCATCTCCTCACAAACTAAGGTTGCATTAACCCTTGAAGCACTCCATGAGTGTCAATGCATTTTAAATATGTCAAGGTCTTATGGGACATGTTTGATTCACAAACATCGATGCTAACTTACAAGGCTTACAATCACTACGGATATCATTCATAACAAATAATCAAAGTTTTTCTAGCAATTTATCAAAATTCACAATCACATCTTCTATTATAGAGTTTATGTCAAAATTCTTACTTATGTAGTTCCCAATTGCACTAATAATGTCATTTTCATCTACACCATCATCGAAATTTCAAAAGAAGCTGTGACCTTATGTCCCTAAGTAATTCCATTCCCTTCATCATTTTATGATAATGCCATCTTGAGCCTTTCTTTAGGTTCATAAATCCTTTCCTTGAAATTTCATTTTTTAACCTTCTATTCTCTTGAGTCATATATCCTTCAGTTACATCAAGTACATTTTTTCATCACTTCCAACATTGGATTCACCACCTTCAATTGTTGCATCTAAATGTGCACCAATTTTATCTTTGTCCTCATCTTGTCTAAAACAATTGATGACTAACTTGTTGTAGAGGAACACATGTGTTTGTAGTTGGAAGACCTATTGTGAAGGAAGTTTGATGGCCTAAAATGTTCAATGGAGTTTGATGACCTGCCATGGAGGGAGTTTGATGATATGTCACATTGAATGGAGTTTGATGTCTTATCATGGAGAGAATTTGATGGCCTTCCATGTTATTTGGAGTTTGATGTCATTCCATGAAGGGAGGTTGATGGCTGCCATGTTGAATGGTGTTTGATGTCCGACATGAAGGCTTTTTGATGACATGCCATATTGAGTGGGGTTTGATGACATGTCATGTTGAATATATTTTGATGACCTGCCATCAAGTGAGTTCGATGGCCTTCCATTTTTAATACCGTTTGATTCCCCACCATGAAAGGATCTTGAAATAGAGTTTGAGGTAGGTTGTTCCTTCATATGCATTTTTTTACCTTTATTAGTAATTTCACTAGAAGGAAGAGATTGTGTGTTTTCTCTGGAAAGGGTTGTGTGCAATTCATATCAATTGGATTTAAAGGTTTCCTACCATTGGGGTGTTGAGAATCACTACCAACATTTATATTAGAATTTGTTGATGGAAGTGCGAGTTATTTTCCTTGTAGGTTTAGTGTATTGTCGAATATTGCTTTGTGGCAATAAGGGAAGATGAACAATTTTATTTTCCTTTATAGGTTGTCCTCTTCTTATGCAAAGGAACTTATGATGCATGTTGGTTTGTAGAAGTTTCCATTGTAAAAATACTCTCGAAAATAAATTAAACTCAACTGTAAATGAAGTTTAATAAAAAAATGTATGGTGGTATGTTAACTCAACTTTGTTTAATGCATAATTTTTGTTGTATTAGAAATGTAAAGTTCATTTAGAGGACCCTTTTACAATACTATATAAAAACGTCAATTAAAACATACACAAATGTGTTATAACTCATAGAGATAACTTTCCATATTTACAAACTATGATTTACATGAACAACCTCTACCCCCAGAGAGGCTGCTATAGAAAATGAGGGAGTATAACCAAAACAAGACTATCAACCAATAACATCACATAGTCAATTCCTCTCAATAGTGATCGAGAAGATGAAGACCTAAAGGGGGATAGTTCTAGTCCACAAAGGCAACTTCTCGCATGCTTTAGGCGTAAATATTTTTATCGAAACCTCCTATTCCACAAAATTAAACTATGTAAAACATGAAGGGAACACTTCTCTCTTTCTTTGGGCCATAGAATAAGGACATTTCTATCACTACATGGATTTTTTTCCATCTTCGATGATAATCTAAAAGAATCTAGTTTGTCACGGAAAATGAGGAAATAGTTTTTTCAAATAGTTTTGAAATTTCTATTATATATAAATTTCGAAACTATTTGAAAAAACTATTTCCTCATTTTCGTGTGACAAACTAGATTTTGATTACTCTTGCAAATGTTAACTTAGTTCTCCACCACATGTTAGATTACCTGTAAAAATGACAGTGTGGCTATATTCACCTTTATGAGAACATAAATTGAGTAGTAATCAACAACTGATGAATACTCATTATTTATAAACCTATTAGTGAACATCCTTTTTCTCAAGCAACATACATGACTCGCTTATGTTTCACATATCATCTAACATTCATGTCCACATATGTATTCATCGGCGATGAACATAATTTTTCTCCAAGGAACAAACATGACTCCATATGTATGTAGACACAAAATCAAGCACTTTAAGTCATTATTTAGTCTCGGTCTCATAGTACTATTCATATGGTTCTTAAGTGAAAAGAGTAATAATTAACCCATGTCTTTTGCCATTTTTACATTACTTATTGTCATGTTTTTATCTTACACATGGACTTGCCCATTTTGTATTGTCATTCTACATTTTCATATTTGTGACTAGGGTGCCCAGTAGGACCCAGGCGCCTAAGCGCCCTGGTCCCTGTGGGGCACCTTGATCCTCTTTTCACTTTACTTTGTTACCTTTTGGGCACTTTCTAGCCATTTGAGATTCCTATATTTTTGGTGGCGGAGCCTTTTCGGGGTTAAATACGAAACTAGAACAAGAGAACCATATAAATATAAATTTATGTGACCATAATGAGGACCAAACATTAAGCATCTACTATCACCATCTAGAGTCGCATCCATCAAAGGAATCTAAAGCTACATTTGCATCCATCTAGCTCCATCACAAAGTGCACAAGGCTGGTTCATTTGCATCACACTTCATAGGAGGGGAGTCTATTGTTTCCATGTACACATTTACTACATTCTACATCTAGTTATTTTCTCGCTACTTCACAAAGTGTGACTGGCACAAGAGCAACCTAGGGCACGGTTACACAATCACACACCTAGTACTACATTGGGAATAAGATGTAGTGCAACATTCGGTGATAAGTCCATCCATTTGGAAACCGAGGAGAGTCTGAACCCTTCATAACATCTTTTGTTTTTAGGGTTTTAATGCTTTATCTGAGGTTTTACAGGTGATTCTTTATTGCAAGTTTACAACGACATTGGCGATCATACAATGACATTCATGTGATAGGAAGTGAACATCTAACGAAATTTTTAAGCGGGTTTTCTGGTCATTTTCACAAACCAGGGCACCCAGATCTTAGACCATGACGCCCACAAGCACCCCCTATCCCTTTCTAGGCACCCCAGTCCAGTCAGATAGCTCATATATGTACTTTCTCAGGATTTTATGTGGTCGTTTCCTCCTCCTATTCACCTGGTCTACACTGCGACATAGTTCCGCGACATCTGTAAACTAGCTAAGGCTTTTCTTAACCCTTTTTGCACATTAGGGTTTCATATTTTCTAGCTTAGTTTGCTTGGGTGTATTTTATTATTTTATTGCTCCATTTATTCAATCATTTTATTGCTCCTATAACATTAGATTACACTAAAATATTTTACATTTTAGTTAATCATTTTGGTGAACCCATCCTCGATCTTCATGCTCTTAGGATCCTCATCATTTTCTTGTCATCTTAGAGTATAGTCATCATGAGTATCTCCATCAATGATTATTTTCTTACCAATCCCAATTTAAGGCATATAGTCCAACATCGTCTTGTTACTTCTTGCATTCATATGCATCCCGACTCGATATATCAAATTTTTGTAGATGTATTTTCACAACCCATAGCATTCCAATCTAATATTCAAGTTGATCTTCATACTTTTGACAATGACCCACCCTTGTATATCATGATTCACATTAACAATGTGGGCGTCAAGCGTACTTTAATTAATAATGGATCTGAGCTCAATTTATGTCCCATGTCATTAATTGAGAACCTAGGTCTTTTCGATCATCATATTAGTCCATCCTGTCTTTCATTGTGCGCATATGATGGTTCGGTTCATTCATGTATTTGTCACATTACATTACTTATCACTATAGGGCCAAAAAGTGTCAACACCATGTTCTTTGTTGTCAATTTCTACAGTCTTTTATAATTTTTTGCTTGGTAGGCCATGGCTATATGCCATGCAAACCGTTGCTTCCGTTGCTTCTACTATACATCATTGTGTCAAATTCCTACATAAAGGTATCGAATATACCGTCTTTTGTGACCATGATCCATTCAAATATTGTGACCCTAACCCTACTTTTCCTATTTCATGTCTACTCTACTATAGATAATCATCAACCCATTGATGAACCGCCCCATTTTCCCTGCTTGAAGGTGTTTTTGTGTGATAGATGTCATTTCTTCTATACCATCACCTCCACCCACTCAACTTCTCCGATTCTTTATCGGGGCTGTCCGATCTACGAGACGTCAATATATCCTCTACACCTTCACTTGCCTCACCTCTATCGGTGCGCCCACCTTTCACACGCACGCTTTTCATGAATGATTCTTATTGGTAACATATTCCATTTGATCCTACTTGCGATGACACTTTGTATGTACACATGAGGGCTTGACTCGTCTAGGTTTTTCTTTTGAGGACCTTTCTCCTCCGCCACATTCTTCTCATCTTTATCATGGCTTCATTTACATTATTACCGCATATGGTCTACGTGTCTTTCATCTCCAAGTCTTCCTTGCATGACATTCTTGCTCTTTTCCACTTACATTAGGACAATCTTGGCTTGATTACATTGGGGGCACACTCAACCCTGACCATACTGATATCTCATTTCCTATGCCTTTTGGTCACGTATTCATTTGCAATAGTTCCTTTTTTGGCTATATGCAAAATCTTACTCGTTGGTATGCACATGGATGTCTATTACCACCCTTCACTGATGAAGAATATGCTATGGGTATGTATAACCTATGCCTTAATGGCTCATTACGTGACCAACCTGACACTATCGCTTACCAAGTATCAAATGCTTGTTCATTTGGTTTTGACCATGACAATGATGACCTCCTAGATGATATTACATGATTGAATTCTACATCTTACACACTTGGGGCATATAATCCACACACTTCCCCCTCCCCCACCCTAGCATCAACACACATTTCATACCACACATCAACCTTCTAGCATACACATTGTCATCTACACTCTAAGCATCATCACTACCCAATGATGCACTCTTGTGCTTTGGTTCACACTTGACTGTTGAGGGCATTCTCTACACATGAACCTCACACACGACACAATAGTCACTACACCTTAGGCACCCCATATAATCACATGATCCTACACATTACACACTACATTACAGCTATACACATTGTGTGTCTTCCTACATACACCATACATGTTCTACACATGCTTCACACACTACACCATAGTAGCTACATATTGCACATTGTCATCTTCCATTTTACATCCTACATCTTACATATTACATCCGTAAGCTATGAAAAATACACTACTAACAAGAAAGTAAAATACCAATAATCGTACCTCCTCCTTCGCGTTCCGTAGCAAACCTCAGAATGGGCTAGGAAACTTGGATTGAGCCCAGATTTTGTGATATGTAGGTGCTTTTCTTCAAGACGGAGCAAGACCTTCCTGCAACAACGATCCTCTTACTTTGCACTGGATGGGAAAAAGGATTATGAGACTATTTTGGCATTAGGACTAGGCAAAAGGATGTTCTTTGCTCAAAGGATGCAAGAACTTAGATATGGCATGAAAGCTTATTCTCCGTGTGTTTAGAGGGGAGGGGTAAGGTTGTATTTATAGCCTGAGGGAGTGATTAACTTAGATTAATTTAAGTAATCATGGTTTGAAAATGTGGGCAAGATTAGGTGAGTGGTTTGAAAATGTGGGCAAGATTAGATGAGTGGTTTGAAAATGTGTGCAAGATTAGGTGAGTGGGGGCCACGAAGAATGGGTGAGGATTTGAATTATATTTTTAATTCATAAGTGGAGGATTTTAGGTGAGTGGGGACCACGAAGGGTGGGTGAGGATTTGAATTTAAATTTTTAATTCAATAATGGAAAAACATGGAGAATAATGACATGTGATGAGGATTAGATTATTTTTTGGATTTTGAAATGGATAATTAATCAAATTATATTTGATTAATTCGAAATGTATTTTTGTGGGAAATGAGGAAGGGGAATTAATTGATTTAGAATAGATGTGAAATTGGGGTGTCTACATTTGCCCCTCTTTGGAAGGGTACTATGAAAGTAGTGTCCTTTCAAAGAAAGTAGACGGTATGGGGGAAGAATTCAATCTACTTTTTAAAAGGTAGAGCGAATGTTTGTTGGGGAGAATAGAAAGTGGTGAGTGACGGATGTCATAGTATCCTCCAAGACAAAAATGTCATGAGAAGATGTGATTATGGATAGATGTGGTGATGCCCCCTCGAGAGGACTGACGAGAATGAAATATATGACAAAACTCTCAAAAATAAAGGAAATGGATTCGGCGGAGAAGAGGATGATAATGGAGTGGAAGAGACTGGAATGACCGCACGATGCAAATGGAGAAAGGATTCAATCGACCTTGAATGCTAGGTGTGAGGGTGTGTGGGAAAGAGAAAAGGGAATGGATAGGGTTGGGGGTTGATTATGAGAAGAGTAAGGGAGATAGGGAAGGGGAAAAAAGGAATGAAAGAGGTAGAAATAAGAGAGAGGGATGATAGGGGAAGAAGGGAATGATGAAGGACAAACAAGGCAAAAAGAGGAAAATGACAGAGTAGAGGGTGAAGGGATGAAATAGAGAGATGTGCAAAATGAAGGAAGCAACAGAGATAGTAAAGAGGGATACGTGGAAGTGAAATAAATGAGAGAGTGAAGAAAAGTAGGAAATGGGAAAGGATAAATAAGAAGGAGAAAACGAGGTGGGAGTAGGGGGTGAAATGGAGGAAATGGAAAGAGAAAAAAAAAAAAGTAGAACGGAGAAAAAAAAAGAAACTATGAGGGGCGAGGAAAGTGTGAAAAAGAGGAGAGAAAGGAAGAGAAACATATACAGAATGAACGAAAAGGTAGGGGTGGTAGAGAAAAGGGGAAGTGGTCAGAAGAAACGTGAAAATTAGGGGAGAGGAAAGGAAGATAGAATGAATACAAGGAGAAGATTGAAGGAATCATGTCATTGCGAGGAAGACCAGGGCAAAGAATATGGAACAGACCGTATGGAGATGCATGTGGAGAGTGGGATGATAAAAAAGACAGGACAACGCTGAACAACCAGGTTATCGATGGGGATGTAAGGAGGAAACGTGATGGAAAAAGGGGAAGAAGATGATATAGGGGAAGGGAAATAAGACGAGGGGTGGGAGAGAGAAGAGGATAACAAAGAAAATGATGTAGAAGGAAGGGAATACAGAAAGGGGGTAATAAGTGGAAAGGGAACGATAGAAGGAATGTTCAAAGAAGAAAGAGGGGAGGAATGACATCGATTGGAAAAGATATGGAGATGCATGAAATGAGGATACTAGGATGACGGGAAAATAGAAAAAGGATGTATGATGAAGACAGTAAAGATATTGAAGAGGGCAAAGAGGAGATGGAGAGATGGGTAAAAAGTGACAAGAAAGGGTGGGAGTGAGGGAAAAGAATAGGAGAGAAAAGAGAATGGGGGATAGAAGAGGCAATGCCAATGAGGGGATGTTAGGGAAATCCCCTTGACAATGAGTGGTGGGGAAGGGTGAAAGAAAAAATGAAGAAAAAGAGAAAGCGAATGAGGACTGGAAAGGGTAACGCCAACAAAGGGACGTTAGGGAAAACCCGTTGCCAATGAGTGGTGGGCTTAGAGGAGGGAAGGAATGAAGGGAAACTCTAGAAGGTCCAAGGGAGTGAATGAGGTCGTGCGGAATGCGGATTGATAATTTTTAGGGAAAACCCGTTGACAATTATGAGCGCGGGAAGAGAAGATGATGATGAAAGAATGATATAGGAGTGTTAACAAGAATGGCGAATATGTGTGTGGGTAGAAATGTGGGGGGAATTTGAGAAGATGAAGTGGAAAGATTGAAGAAGATGGGAGGGATGAGTTGGGACTAAGTGAAAGCGAGGAGAGGATGGGGGTGATGAGGATGAACGAGGTGAGGATGAAGAACCAAGACATGAAAAGAATGGGAAGAAACGGTATGAAGGATGATGGATCAAGGAGGGGAAAATGGGGGAAAAGAATGTGATTGTAGGTGGAAGAGATGAGTTGTATGTTGTAAGAGAATATGTGGAGAAAGGATAATAGGAGGAGGAAAAAGTGGGTAATAGGAGATACCAGGTGGAAGAAGCGATCAACAAAGTGAACGAAGAATGAGGCGGGGGAGAAGTTCACGATGACAAGTTAAGTGTAGGGAGGACCCTGACATAAGATTGTCATGTGACGGAAGTGGTTAAGTAAGATTGCCATGTGAGCAAAACTGGAGATGAAAAATGGTCAAGCGAGAAGTGGTGTTTGCGAGAATCGAAAAGGAGGTGAAAGGATGTGATAATGGGGAATGCCGAGAAAAAATGAAGGGTGAAGGGTGTGTAGTGATGGGGAAAGGCAAGGAGACAGATCATCCTTAAGAGGGACTCTTAAGTGAGATCGCCATGCCGAGTGAGTGGTTAAGTAAGATTGCCAAGCAGAGGAGGGTGATAGTGGTGGGAAAAAGATGTGATGATGGGGAATGAAGAGGAAATATGGATGGTGAGATTGGAGAGTGATGGGTGAGTGTAAGATGACATGTCATGCTTAAGAGAATCTCTTAAGTAAGATCATCATATTGTTGGAGAGGTTTCGTAGGGTCACCCAACCGACAGGATGATATGCAAAGAGAAAGACAAAATGATATTGGAGATAGGGGTGGAATGGTAGGGTGAAGAAGATGATCGCGATGAGAAGTGGGAGAAGGAAGATGGGGGAAATATGATGGGATGGGGGAAGGCCACAGGGCAGATCAACCTTAAGTGGAAGTCTTAAGTAAGATTGCCATGCGGCTGGAATGGTTAAGTAAGATCGCCAAGCTGAGGAAGAAGGATGATGTTAGAGTTGGTGGGAATAGGGTATGACAAAATGGACTGAAGGGGAACCCTCAAGTGAATTTGCCATACTACGAGAGCGTGTAAGTAGGATGACCAGGCATAAGGTGGATTTGGGGAAGGATGAGAAAAGAGTGAGTGAGGTATGCCTAAGTGGTATATGATATGAGATGAGGTGATAATAAGAAAGAAAGGACACAAAGGAGTGTAACATGAATGGATGAAGGAATATATGCAGTGGAGGGCGGAGAGTGTGAGGGGAATCCTTAATTGGGATGCCCACGTGGTCAGAGTAATGATGCGGGAATGGGAAGTAGAAGAGGTGGAGTTGGAAGATGTGTTTGGTGGTGATGGTTGTTTGATGAGAGGGCAGGTGGTGAAGAAGCTTCTACAGCGGGAAGATCTTAGGGAGAGGGTAAACCTCCACTGAGGATTCCATATAGAAGGGGTTATTAAGTAAGATTGTCAAGCGGGAAGAAAAAGGGTGAAAGGAAATAATACCAATGGGTGAGAGGGGACAGGAATGGTGAGAAGGGTAATATGGGTATAAGTGGCGTAGGAGGAAAAATGAGAAGTGAGAATGAATGGATCAAATACATGGTGATCATGGTGGGGGAGAAGGAGCTGCTGGATAGTGAATGCTACTTGAAAGATCGTCAAGTAGGATTCGCAAACTGCAACTGATGATCAAGTAGGATTCAAAACCGGAGAATGCATTAGTATGGGTGAATGGATGGGGTGCAAAGTAAGATGTTGATCATGCAGGAAGATACTCACGTGACGAAAAGCATCTTAATTTTAATATAGCACATAACAAGATGCATCATGATATAAAAGATCAGGATGACTAGACTGTAATATGCGTGATAGCATAGACAGGGGCCATCAAAAAGGTTTGATGCCCCAGTACGATATGCAAATGGAAGAGAGCATAGAAAGAGGCCATCAAGAAAGTATGATGCCCCAGTATGACATGCAATCAGATAACATAAGAATATTACAGAGAACACGAGGATACATAAAATCAAGATGCCCCCTGTAATATATCAAGATACAAGAAAGTAATTAATAATTTGCCACTAATAATGCAACACAAGAACCAGTAAACATGTCCCTAACGTGTTCCACAGTGATGATTGATTAGATGTGCCCCCAAGTAGGGGTACAAGGGATTGGGTCAGTCTCCTCAAACAAGGAAACAATGAGAGCCGGATTTTCCCCAAGCGAGGATTCACGCGAGGAGAAGTGGTTTGAAATTGGTAGTCATAAGGTGGTTGGACCATTTGTTTGGGATAATAGTTCAAAGGATGAATTGTGTTGCTTATTGAGTTTTTACGATTTTGTGGATGTTTTTGGTCTTTTGAAAATTTTGCAAATGTTTTTGTATTTTGGATATTTTCTAATGTTTTTGTTTTTGGATTTTTGGATTTTCTAATGTTTGTTTTTGAATTTTATAATTTTTTAGATTTTTTGGAGATTTTTGAATGTTTTTTTTTTTTGGAGGGATTTTTATACTTGGGAATTTGACGATTTTCAAATGTTTTTGGATTTTGAGATTTTTACACTGTTTTTAGATTTTTGACGATTTTCAAATGTTGGTAGATTTTTGACGATTTTCAAATGTTTTTGGATTTTTGAATTTTTACATTGTTTTTGGATTTTTGACGATTTTCAAATGTTTTTGGATTTTTGACGATTTTCAAATGTTTTTGGATTTTTAAATTTTTACACTGTTTTGTGGATTTTTGACGATTTTCAAATGTTTTTGGATTTTTTTACACTGTGAGTGGCAATTTATGGCCCAGAGTGCAGACTTATTGTTGAGAGGCGATAAACCAGGATATTATTCGTATGTAGTGTGTTCAGTGTGGTAACTTATGCTCAGAATAACACAAATTCTCTTTCCATTGGCAGGATATGGTGGTGATGATATGATGAAAAGAATTCCAGCTCCATTCTTGACTCCACACAACTAGTAAGATGTGTGGGCTCATCACCGAGAATCAAGAAGGATGCAGGAGATAGATAATGAATATAGAGACAAATGCTAACAACAATCCCTTTGGGAAATTGTGACTCCATTCTTCATAATGGTACTGAACCAGTTTCAAAAATTGCTTTCACTTTATGAGTCACATGCTAGACTTAGACAATTATGTGGCCTGCTGATTGATAAGATATGAGGTTAAGGGATAGTTCTCTCTTCACTTAGGCATCTAAATTACGTGTTTGAGGATTCTATAATTTGTAAGCACTGTAAGATTTTATATTTTTGAAATGACTCCCTATGCCTTGCCCCATGCTACTAGTGAGAAGCAAGGGCTCATCACCGAAGGCAAAGTATAGGCGAGTGAATTCCTTTTTGGTCTTTTTTTTTTTGTTTTGTTTTATTTTATTTTTTTTGGAATATTTTGCAATGTTTTTATGCTTGTATGAGAATGACCCTCTACGCTTTGCCCCATGCCACTTGTAAGAGGCAAGGGTTTATCACCGAAGACAAGACGTAGACGAGTAAGGGCACCTTCCTCCATTCCCAGTCTCACACTACTAGTAAGAAGTGTGGGCTCAACACCAAAGACTATGAAGGACGAAAGATGTGACAATGAATTATTCATAAGTTATTGAATTGATGGATTTTTTTACAATAGTGCTTTGTATTTGGGAAGAAACATCTGCCCCCAATCTCAGCCCCACACGACTAGTAGGACGCGAGGGTTCAACACCGAAGACTGAGATGGACGACCAAACGAACTGGGTAACGAAGTTTAGAGCTTTGTTATGAAAGAGAGAATGTATTAGAAGGGGATATATTACCATCAGTAAGCTTCTAGGTATGACCATAGAGGAAAGCGACTGAAAGTGGAAGAAGTATGATGCTCACAAACTTAATAGGATTTATATTAGCACTTGTCTCATGATGATAAATATGAAGATGTGATTTTGATAATGAAAATGTCTGCCAATGGAAATGAATAAATTTGAATTATTTGGAGATAAGCAAGACAAAAGGAACAATGTACATGTTGTATCCTGGAATAGTGAACATCTCAAGGATAAAATTTCTTTAAATGAACTGCATTCATTGGTTCATCAAGATCTTGACCATCTGCAGTGGCCAATTTATAGGCTCCAGAGCCAAATTTAGCTGTGATTACATAGGGTCCTAACCAATTAGGCTCAAATTTTCCTTGTTTTTCTCGTTCTTTAGTGGTATTCTTTTGATTTTATTTTAAAACAAGGTCACCAATTTCGAATTCTCTGGGTCTTACCTTTTTATGATAACTGTGTTGCAGTCGGTTTTGATAGACTTGAAGATGATTGAGAGCATTAAGTCGTTTTTCATCGAGAAGCTCAAGCTCCTGAAGCCGTGACTGTCGGTATTCATCCTCATTAATTACATCTTTAAGGGAGATCCTCAAGGATGGGAGTTCTATCTCAATAGGTAAAATGGCTTCACAACCATAAACAAGGGAAAATGGGGTGGCTCCGGTAGGCGTGCGGTAAGATGTACGGTAAGCCCAAAGAGTGGGGTAAATTTGAGTATGCCAATTTCGTCCATGGGTGTTGACAATCTTTTCCATGATGGATTTTAAGGTCTTATTGGTTGCTTCCACTTGACCATTGCCCTGAGGGTAGTATGGAGTGGACCATTTAAGTTTGATGTGAAAACGTTTGGCTAGGTCTTTTACATCCTGATTTTTAAATGATTTACCATTATCTGCAACCAGAGCGGATGGAATACCAAATCGACATATGAGATTATTGAAAATAAATTTCGATATTTGGCTACCGGTAACATAAGTGAGAGGCATAGCCTCTACCCATTTAGTGAAGTAATCGGTAGCGGTAATGATGAACTTATGTCCATCGGAAGATGTTGGTCTGATTTTACCAATGAGATCAAGTCCCCATTGAGAGAAGGGCCATGGTGTGGTTATCGATTGTAATGCCTGGGAAGGTGCGTGGATAAGATTTCCATGCTTTTGACATGCTTGACAATGTTTGACAAAATGACATGTGTCACTTTCCATGGTGGGCCAATAATATCCAACTCGCAGGATTTTCTTGGCTAAGGCGATACCATTCATGTGTGCTCCATAGATACCAGAATGGACTTCAGCTAAGACACTCGAGGATTCTTCCTGATTAAGACATTGAAGCAGGGTGCCATCATATCCTCGTTTATAAAGAGTTTCTGCTAAAATGGTGTAACGAGAAGCACGTTGTGCTAAAGCACGTTTATGCATTGGTTTCATGTCGACAGGAAATATTTTATCACGAATGAAGGTATAAAGATCATGGTACCAAGGGTTATTCGGACCCACAATCTCACATACCATAGTGTTTTCGGAAGATCATAGGCGAGGCATTAAGAGATGTTCAACGAAAATGTGCACAGGGTTGACTAGATGCGATTTCTAATAGGGACACGATGGTTGCCATAGCATTGGCAGATTTATTACGAATTACGGAAAATGATCAAAGATAATTAATCGAAAATAGCTTCGAAGACTATCCACCATGCGTTTATATGGGATAAGTTTTTCATCCTTGACCTGGTATTCATCGATTAACTTGCTTGATGATAAGTAAAGAATCACCAAATACAACTAATTCTGTAAGATTCCAAGATATAACCGGTTTAACCCTACGGCGAGAGCTTCATATTCTGCGATATTGTTGGTACATGGGAATGCTAAGCGAAATGATTTGGGGATAACATGTCCATTTGGGTGTGATAAGCAAAATACCAGCCCCTGAGCCATGGAGATTACAAGATCCATAAAAAAATAGAGTCAAGTGGCATAGCGATGCTTATGTGTAGAATATCTTCATCGGGAAAGAAAAGCAAGTGGTTACTGCCGGGAAGGGGTGCCTCGGCAAGTTGGTCAGCAAGGGCTTGTCCTTTAATTGCTTTTTGCGGAACAAACTCGACATCGAATTCACTAAGTAATACAACCCAACTAGACATTCTTCCCGTGAGAATGGGTTTGGACAACAAATACTTGAGAGGATCAATTTTGGCAATCAACTTAGTTGTGTGATTGAGCAAGTAATGACGTAACTTATGGAATGCAAAGGCAAATGCTAAGCATACTTTTTCGATTTGGGAATAACGTATTTTGTGCTCAATAAGTGTTCGAATAAGGTAATATACAGCCTATTCTTTTCCTTGATTGTTATGTTGTGCTAGTAGAGCTCCTATGGCATGTTCAGTGGCAGATGTATAAAGCAACATAAGTTTATCGGCAACTGGTGACATAAGAACAGGTGGACTAGAGAGGTATTCTTTTCACTTAGTAAAAGAATCTTGGCAATCGTGGTTCCAGTGAAAGTGTGCATCTTTCTTGAGTAACTGATTAAAGTGATGGCACTTATCAGCCAACTGTGATATGAAATGCCGAATAGATTGTATCTTTCCCTGAAGACTGCGTAATTCTTTTAGGTTTTGAGGAGGAGGCATTTCCATAATGGCTTTGACTTTGGCAGGATCCACTTCTATGCCTCTTCGTGAGACAATAAACCCTAATAATTTACCAGAGGTTACTCCAAACACACATTTCTTTGGGTTAAGACGAACCTTATACTCACGTAATCTATCGAAAATGCGTCTCAACACACTTGGATGCCCTATTCGTGTTTTAGATTTTGCTAATATATCATCAACATAATCTTCCATGATATCATGTAACATGTCATGGAAGATAACAGTCATTGCTCGTTGATAGGTGGCACCAACATTTTTCAATCCGAAAGGCATGACCTTATAACAGAAGGTGCCCCATGGTGTAGTAAATGCCGTTTTATGTTGATCTCCTTCAGCAATACGTATTTGATTATAACCAGAGAATCCATCCATTAAGGAGAGCATTTCATGGCCTATCGTAGAATCAACAATCATGTCTATATTTGGCAAGGGAAAGTCATCTTTGGGACAAGCCTTGTTGATGTCACGGAAGTCTGTGCATATTCTGATGCCAGGAGTTTTCTTGGCGACAGGAACTATGTTAGATATCCATGCTGAATAATCAATAGGTTTGATGAAGTCAGCTTCCAAGAGTTTCTCGAGTTCGGCTTTAACAAGTAATGCAACTTGGGGATGCATTTTACGTAGTTTTTGCTTTACAGGTTTTGCATCTGGATGTACCACAAGATGGTGTACTACAAGAGATGGGTCCAGGCCTAGCATGTCCTTATATGTCCATGCAAATATATCTTGGAATTCAATAAGGAGTGTTGTGAATTCCATGCATTCTTGGTCAGACAGACTAATGCCAAGTTGTAAAATTTTTGGTTGTTCGGTGGTGCCAATGTTTATGTCTTTTGTTTCTTCTACAAGCATTTTAGATGTATCCTTTTCAGAGAATGATGCTAATGGTTGATGTAGGTCATCAGTGTCGGGTGTTTGTTGGAATTTTTGGCATGTTTATTGGATAGGGTGGCGGTGAGGTTTTGACTATGGGAAATCCTCTGTTTGCACTTTTGATCCAAATTTTCTGATGGTGAAGGATCTGAATATTTTATCTCTTCGCCAAAATAGGCCGATTCATTTAGATTGATTTCAAATCCTTTTCTATGGTCTGAAGTAGGTATTTGGTCACGAGTTCCAAGGAATTCTTCGATGGCTTCATCATTTTGGAACATGTCCATGGCTGCATGATGTGGTTGGCCATGGTCTATGAGACTCGGATGTGTAGGCTCAAAATTGATGACATTAATAGAGAAATGTTCAAAGGCAAGATGTGTTTCAGCGAGGTCCTCAAAAAGACTACATGGAGACCTAATGTCATTATCAGAACTGGTGTCATCATTGTCACTCGAAATTATTATGGGAGTGACATCAAACACCTTGAAACGTAGACCATGTTTACTTGTGATGTTGTGTGTAATTTATAGGTCTAAACGACCTTGTTCATTTGGGCCGAGTCCTTTACCCTGCCATCGCATATTTTTCATTATTCGGTGAGCTTTGGTAAATTGAGGGGACTCATAACATGGAGCAAAGTCGTCATTATATAACCAAGATCCTGAAGAACTTGGAATATATTCATTGTCAAGATGACCAAGCGTTTTCCAAACCGACCCCCATTTGGTAATTGGGATGGATTTTCGATGTGGAGCGTTAGGTTTGCCATAGCTATATGGGGATTTGGTGATATAAAAAGAGTCTGCCATCTTTTGAAATTGATATTCACCACATCCCGTGTCAATGATTTTAAATGTGTGAGATGG
The DNA here is from genome assembly GCA_018340775.1 of Taxus wallichiana var. yunnanensis. Taxonomy (NCBI): domain Eukaryota; kingdom Viridiplantae; phylum Streptophyta; class Pinopsida; order Cupressales; family Taxaceae; genus Taxus; species Taxus wallichiana. Next base: position 926,037,783 of record CM031239.1, on the reverse strand, counting down.
GGGACCAATAGGTACCTCATGTGGTGGGGAAGTGAGTTTGGTAGTCTTAAAAGATGAAGAAAATGGGTTATAAGAAGAAGGGGGTGGATTGAAGGATGAAGGTTGGTTATTCACAGGAGGAGGTATCTTAATAGAGGAGGTGTGGTTGGATGAAGAAGATTGGCTAGGTGAAGAAGAAGCTTGATTAGTGGAAGAAGATGATTGATTAGTGGGAGGAGGACTGGTGGAAGGTGGTTGATGAGCAGATGATAATGGATTGGAAAATGTGTTTTGGTTATGAGATGATGGTTTTGGATTACTGTTAGGGAGTGTATCGGGATCAATCCGGCCGTTGATGGACAATAGTGATCATGTCGATACCGTCCTTGAGGAATCTACAATACTCAAAAGGTTGGGGATCTGCACGTAATGTAAATTCCTTGTCCAAATGAGGAAACTTAATGCATTGGTGGAATGTTGATGGGACGACTTTCATGGCATGAATCCATGGTCGGCCAACAAGAATGTTATAGGCAACTTCTACATCTACCACATGACGATCGTGTCTAAGGTGATGGGTCCAACTTGGAGAGGCAACGTGATTGTGCCTTCGAGACTTTCTTTTCGCTATTATCATACCCACGAATGGTTATGATATTGTTTTGCAAATCATGGAAAAAATATTTAATGCTTGATCATTTGTCGATTAAGACGCGCTTGATTTTACGATGAGTTACATAACCCTCGACGTATAAAGAATGATTATTAGCGATGTTGGGATTAAGCATGTCAACGGGACCAAAAGATAAAATAGGATTGGGGACTGTAAGATGTGCAATTAAAGCCTGGAATTGTTGTGAATTGATGTCCTCAGGGACACGAGCATTATTCAATGTTTGCATAAGGATGCGTTGTAGTGCGGGAGAAGAATTAAGTAGTTCCATGATTGAAATTTGTGCAGGAGTCTTCTCTAATTGTTTGACAATATTAAATGACGGCGTAGGTTGTGGAGAGGAATTGGCGGCGGAATTAGATGGTGGATTAGGAGGTGATGCCGGGGATGAAGTGGCAGATTTTTTTGTTGTAGGGACCCATATTTTTTTCTGTCTAGTGGTGATCGCACAGTCAGTTCTGATCTTTATAGTTGCCACTAAGTCTTGGTCATAATCTATGGTCGAGATGACTGAGTCATACTCGACATTGCTTGATGATTGACCCTTATCTTTTGAATTTTTATCATGGTTAGGGAATGGATTTTGAACATGTGAAGTTTTTCATTAGGTGTTTTTGTCTCAGAAGTATTTTCAACTTCTATGTCTCCACGTTCAATCAGGTCTTGGACGTAATGGCGGAGTTGCATGCATCGATCTGTGGAGTGCCCTTTTATGCGATGGTAATCACAATATTCGTTGTCTTTATACCAATTTGGTTTAGGTTGTCCTTCTTTGAAGGGTCTGACAATGGGATATGTAATCATATTAGCATTTGCCAAATGACGAAAGACACTAGATAGACTTTCTCCCAGAGGAGTGAACTCTCTTCGTCGATCCCGAGAAGGAACTTCCTTTCTAGGGATAATGATTGGTTGTTTAGATTTTAACGTGGTGGTGGGATGGTTTTGGACATTTCGGACATGGTGGGAATCAGTAACACCATCGTTGATGATATTTCGATTCCGATTCTGAGAATTTAGATTTGTCCTGGTTTAGAGGAGTGTCTCGATAAGGTTGGTCTCTAAAGGGTGCTTTAAGTAAGCCCTTAGAAATGAGGATTTTTCGATTTGTGTCCCCTTTTCGATGACTTCTTCAAAACTATTCAGACAATGCATTTGCATGTGGAATGATAATTCGGCATTGAGATTAGGGACAAAAATGCTAACTAGTTGTCTCTCGGGTACTGAGCAGGGAAATCGGCTTGTAATTCCGTGCCATCGTTGTAAAAAGGAAGCAAAATTTTCATTTGGCCTTTGCCTAGTGTTGCAAGAGATCAAGCATGGTTATTTCTGAGTCTAGGTTATAGGAATTTTTTTGACAAATTTCTCCGATAAGTCTGCAAATGTCGTGACCGACCCTTTGGGTAGATGGAAAAACCAGTCTAAAGCTTGTCCTCCTAAACTTTGGGGGAATAATCGTAAAAGGTACGTGTCTCGATAGGTAACTTCTTGACATTGCATGTAAAATTCCTTGACATGTTCACGGGGGTCACCTTTGCTTTTGTATTTATCAAACTTAGGGATTTCAAAGGATGGTGGAAATGGTAATCGTGATATCTCTGTATCAAATGGATAAGGACACAATTCTTCAAAGTTGAATTGTTTCGATTGTTTTTGTACAGTCCCTGAATGGTGTCTTTCATAAGTTTCCATTCTTGTGCAAATGGAGAAGCGGTGATGGTTTATCAAACATGTCATGAGTATTGGAATCTAGATTGAGGTCTTTTAATCTTTCAGCTCTAGTCGTTGTTTCCTCAAGTTTCTTTGTTAAATCTTGGATTTTAGCGAATAATTCTTTGGCTGAAGAACCATTTGGATTGTTTGGTATTTCATTGTGATAACTGGATTCACCATTATCGATGAGTTTGTTTAAATTTTCGGTCCCAAAGTCGGGGTAATTTTGCCCCATGGCTAGGATACAATGTGATATTCATTTTTGTTTTGTTCTATCACCCTATTGACTTGTTCTTGTTCTTCAGTGGTGAGTTCTGGTTGTGCGACTTCTTCGTCGTCAATTTCATGATTTTGACTGCGAGTGAATACCATGATGACTTTGATTACTTTGGATTTATCATGAATAAGCTTGTGATGACTGATAAGGAGAGTAACTCAAACAAGTTATCTCAATATGATGATGATGTAACTCGAGACGAGTTATTAGATGATTTGTTGCACGTTGTGTAGATTTGACTTAAACAAGCTCTGGACTATTGACGGGGAGAGTAACCTGAATAGGTTAATCGCGATATGGTTGTGAAAGGATTTGTGTTGGCTATGATTTGGATAAATGTGATGGTGGACAGAATAATGAGTGAACTCAAACAAGTCACCCAATATTAGTTTGATATAGGTGAAACAAGCTATGGATGATGTTTGACAATTGACAATATGGGGAGTGAATGCTAGTCACTCAATATCATTGGATATAGCCGATGCCAAGTTATGACAAATGTATTGTGGTATGCTAATGAAATTGGTGTGATGGTTTGATCTGTGTTGTTGGATTGTTTGGATGTTTTCGCTTGTATTGAATTGGTCGAAAGCTGTTTTTTTGTGGAACACAACTAGGGTCTGAACTTTTACAATGAACACATTGATATCACCAAGTTTTATGATAAAATAATGCTAAACTATTGTGTTTTCAAACAAGATGCGATCATGTGGATTCAATTGTTTTGGCTTATGAGGCAACTTCTTCAGGAATGATCATTGTTTCATGCAATCATACAAGTATCTTTGTGAAATGGTGGATGCAAGCTCTTATTACTCCAAGAAGATGCGTCCTCCGATATACCCTAGTCCTGATATACCTAGTGCAGACGGAGACGGGGTGGTGCGGGAACCCTTAGAGCACTTTGGAGGAGACTCACCATTCTTACTTACTGCTTTGGAGTGAATCACCACGTCCAGAACAGGTTTTGTGAAAAGGTGGAAGGTGATGGAGGGATGAATGTGTATGGTGTCCTTATAACTCCCCGAAGATTTACAGGGACGATGCCCAGGCTTCGTTGTTACAGCTATTTAGGCGTGACTCGCATGCACAGCACAACAGCATTACCTGTAAGTGAAGAGCAGCGGCGAGGTAAATATTGAACGCTGTGATGAGACTAGGTCTCAAAGTGCAATGCAGATGCAAATGTTGTTGGTGCATGGTAGTCAAGTCCACGTCACCGTGTAGCTTTGGTGGTGATGAAATCCACCTTGTCTACGTCTAAAACAATATGATGAACTGATTAAACGTAGGATTCTTTCCAATTTGAAATAAATCACTAGCGAGAAAATAATTACGTTACACTGAGCGTACTTTTTGTTTCTTTTGGTTTCAATTGAATTGTCTTTGAATGGTGGTATTTTTGCGGGATTTTGTTGTTTTTGTTTTTGTTTTTGTTTTTGACAATATTCCAAAGAATGTAGTTCTACGAAAAACAAATTAGTAGTTATCCTACAAATGAAATGTTAGAAAAGTGATCGTGGTTGTTTTTGATTTGCCGGATCGCTCAAAGCGCGAGGAAAAGAGCATACACAACCAACGACAAAAAAAAATTAAGAATATGACAAAGGAAAATAATTATTAAAATGACAGTTGGAAAACAAAACTAGAGGATCCTGCAATGTTAGAACAAGAAACTAAAAAAAATTGTGACCGTTTCTAATTTTCCAGATCGCTTGAAGGCGCAAGAAAAGAGCATACGCGGATACAATTGGAATAGTTTTTTTTTTTAAAATGTTAATAATTATTGCAATTAATCATGATTGCTAAATAGCGATAATGATTATTTTCACAAAAAAGAAAAATGATGAAAGAAGAGGGTGAAAATGTTACCTTGAAGTGTTGTCGTGGAAAAGTTAAATGTAAGGCAAAAAATTAAAAATAAAAATTGTTTTCTAGAGCTCGAGTGGCCTCACGTTTCTGATTTCCAAGATCACTTTTGAAGTGCGAGGAAAGAGCATACGTGTGAGGATGTTTCGTGAAATAAATAAATAAATAAAACTATAATTTTGTTGTTTTTGTTAAAAAGATAGTGTTAGAAGAAATGAAACCAAATTTTTTCGTAAGTCTAAATCTAAAAATTATTTTTCATTGCATAGATCTTTTCAATACCTTTCCGTTAAAAAAATGAAGTCATTCCGAGTTCGGGAGCAAAAATTATGGCTTCCGAAGATGGGCTACGAACGCTCACGAATGGAAATTTTGAACGTGAGAAAACATCCCAGAGTTGGTTTTTATTTTCTGACTTCATACTTCACCTGAGAAGCTAAAATTTTGACAGCAAGGTTAAAAAATAACAATAATAAGAAAGAAAGAGTTAGATCATAAAATGATTGACTAAAATAAAAGAAAAAAATAAATAAATAAATGATTAACTTCCTACAAAGCAATTATTTTAGCAAAAGGAAATAAATAAATATATTTTCCGGATTGGTTGTCCCATGACACTAAGATGATAAACTAATGATTAGTGCTTGTGTTTCTATAGATTACGAGTGAATAGCAAAATCAGAACTACTAAACACCAAGCACCGAGGAGATCAAAGACAGGATGAGCTGCATAGTTTCATTGTTGCTATAACCTGCAGATACACCACAAGACACCACACAACAAAAACACTACCCAAAGCGTGAAGGTTAACCAAAGAAGACCAAAAGGAACAGAAAAGGAAATAATAATAAACAATAATAAACAAAGAACAGATAAAACCACTAATTGAGAAAGTAATGGTAACAGATCGAAAGTAACCGGGCGTGCCAGAATGTAAGCTATGAAAAATACACTACTAACAAGAAAGTAAAATACCAATAATCGTACCTCCTCCTTCGCGTTAGTAGAAACCTCGTAATGGGCTAGGAAACTTGGATTGAGCCATTTTTTGATATGTAGGTACTTTTCTTCAAGACGAGCAAGACCTTCCCGCAACAATGATCCTCTTACTTTGCAGACCGGATGGGAAAAAGGATTATGAGGCTATTTTGGCATTAGGACTAGGCAAAAGGATGTTCTTTGCTCAAAGGATGCAAGAACTTAGATATGGCATGAAAACTTATTCTCCATGTGTTTAGAGGGGAGGGGTAAGGTTGTATTTATAGCCAGGGGGAGTGATTAACTTAGATTAATTTAAGTAATCATGGTTTGAAAATGTGGGCAAGATTAGGTGAGTGGTTTGAAAATGTGGGCAAGATTAGATGAGTGGTTTGAAAATGTGTGCAAGATTAGGTGAGTGGGGGCCACGAAGAATGGGTGAGGATTTGAATTATATTTTTAATTCATAAGTGGAGGATTTTAGGTGAGTGGGGACCACGAAGGGTGGGTGAGGATTTGAATTTAAATTTTTAATTCAATAATGGAAAAACATGGAGAATAATGACATGTGATGAGGATTAGATTATTTTTTGGATTTTGAAATGGATAATTAATCAAATTATATTTGATTAATTCAAGTGTATTTTGTGGGAAATAAGGAAGGGAATTAATTGATTTAGGATAGATGTGAAATTGGGGTGTCTGACAACATCTACTATGCATATCCACATCTTAGGTCATCTACACATACTACATTACATATTGTTCATCCTACCACACATAGTATGCATTTTGCATATTCACTTCTACACGCTAAACTCACTACCCGATGATGCACTCTAGTCTCGCAGTCCATACTAGACTGTTGAGGGTATACATCACAAATGGACCTCATCACCCTTACATGTTCATCATTCAATCTTTTCTCATGTGACATACCTAGATTAAGTGATATACGCTTTAGGCTATAGGGTCACTTCTTCTACCATCATCTTGTAATAGGTTACATCATCATTTTCACTTACATCATTTAGTGGTATACACTTTAGGCTACATCACCACTCCTTTCTATTCATCTTGTCGTGATATATGCTTAGGCTATAGAGTCACGCATAGTTCATCTCTATGTCACATTTCATCACAAATCGCTACACACAACACATAGATTGACAATTTCCTGATGACGCACTCTCGTTTACGGTTCATTCTTGAGACTGCGCTAAGTGGGAAAAACAAATGAACCTCACATCATACAATTACATTCACTCGGGGCACACGGATCCTATTATCCATCTTGCATTTCATTACATCCATCCACAACATGTTACATATCTTGGTCCCATTTACTCTTGCTTGCATTTGCTTGTCCATGGTCGTCTTATTACACATGCTAGATAGGTCTCTTGTATGTCATTATCTATGCCATACACACATGCGCATTCACGTTCTCTTCTAGTTGTGATCACAGTTACAAGTATTTTACACGCATCATGGATGCTTGGCTACTACCAGTCCCACAATGGCTACTAGGGGCATCCACATTCGTATACTACAGGTGTTATTGTTTCATTTTGTAATTAGCACTCTACATTACTTGGTTATACACGTTTTTGACATATGGGTTATCTTTTTAACATGCTAACAGGTGCTTCATGTGTAACAACATTTGTTTTCAGGATTACTTGCTACCATGGCTATATGATTATTTGTACTTTCTTGTCATTGTTTGCTATTGTATGCGGCCATTACCCTTTGTTTGGTGTGCACACTTGTTTGTTTGTATGCATCCACTATGGCCTTGAGTTTCTTGCGACATCGTGAGTGGTGTCCCATGTTTGTAACCCAATTTTGTGGCCTATGATTGGTTTCTTGTGTGTTTACTTGCATTCTAGCTTACACATTGTTTTGGTAGCTTACACTTGTTTTCTACATGCATGTTTGTTTGTACTAACACTTGTTTTCTAGCCACTTGTTTGGTGTGCCTTGGTCTTTAACAAGCACATTCCCTTCCCAATGCAGGTAGAGTTTTAGTTTATGCGGTCAGTCCTCTTTTGGGGCTGCATTCTCCTATCCGTGATGTTGCATGCCCCCAAAGAGGGGGTGTTTCACCAATAAGAAGCGTACATATGAGAAAAATGTTTAAGGTAGAAGGTTGGGTATGTGAGGAATACCTGGAGGTTGTGAAGAGGTTGTACACCATTGAAGACCAAGCCGATCGAGAGCACTCCTTTTTGTCTGGGAAGGACTACCTGAAAAAGAACACAAGACCACAAGATATAATTAAAAGCATCGGTTGGTGGATTGCCTAGCGGGAGCTAGATCCGGGAAGTGGGGTACTTCCTAGAAGGTTGTCAATCCACATTTAAACAAATTAATGTAAATAAATAACATGAAATAGAGAGTCCTACTGTAGTTGTATAATTTAGGTATCTCACACAAGCACAATAAATTAAATCTAATCTAAATAGTGAATACAAGATTAAATTTAAAGTAGGTGGTGGGTTGTTAAGGTCTACAGTTGTAAGAGAGGGTGTTATGGAGGTCTAGGTGAGGTTGTGGGAGGTTTTGGGTAGGTAAATTAGCTTGCTGGTCCGAGGAGAATGCCACACATAGAGATCGATGCCGATTGGGGAACCGATGCGCGACACTTGGTTTAGCCGGTATCGGTTGGCTAACTCGATCACGGTAGGGGCAATTAGGTGCCAAAGGTGAAAAGGGGTTGATTCGGGCTCTCTGTGATTGCACAGAGTGTTGAGAAGGCTTAGGTTGGGTGTTAGGATTTGGGTGAAGACTCAACAAGGGTGAGAGAGGTGATTAGAAAGGTAGAGAGGTACAAGTTGGTAGGGTATCGGGTAGATGGGTGACAAATGGTATTCAAGTGAAAAAGTAGTACAACAAAGACAATAAGAGATATAAAACCAAAGTTAAGAACTAACAACATGGTTAAGATACTTATCTGAATACCTGGAGATTGGTAGATGCAGTGGTTGGTGGGTGTTCGTAGGAGAAACGGGTTTAGATCTAGTACCGTGAAAATGAAGCCTGTGTGCTTCCCTGTGAATGATCCGAGGCTATGGAGCAAGAGGTTGGATGCTTTAGTGAAGAACTTGGATGCTCTGTGTTGTGTTTGATCGTCGGATGCTCAATTGAATGCAAGAATGCGAATGAAATCCAAAAGCCAACCAAAGGAAGAACCCCAAAAAGAATTGGAAAATATTATTTAAAGGAACCGATGGTAGTTCCTTGATCACTGACTGAGGAATAACCGGTGTCGGTTAGGGAGAAATAGTCCAATTTTCTTAAAATAGTTTGTTTCTTCCCTTTTTGGCATGGGTCAAGATTTGATTGTGGGCTAGGAGTCTTGGTTCACGTTTAAACACACAGGGAATTGATGGAAGAAGTGGTTAGCAATAAATATTAGGTTAAGAAAGAGTCTTAGTTAGTTAAGTGAAGTGATGACTCAATGCTAGGAGTGATGACCTAGTCTTAATTAGTTAAATGCCCTGGAATGGGTCCAAGGTGAGGTGGAAGGGTGAGGTGGTAATTAACCTATTATTGATAATTAGATTAATTAATTAATTTGAATGTGTGAAAGGGGTCATAGTAAGGGGTATGTTATTTGAAAGAGACTTAGAGGGTTGCGACCCAATTTTGGGTGTCTACAGGAAATTATCAATTGGGTTTACACAAGACACAACACAAGACTGGTAAAGTTTAGTTTACAGTTTTCATCCATGACACAATGGGTTATATAACGAGTGAGTTCCGACTAGCTAGTCGTAGAACTCTATACATTGCAGGATTTTACAAGGCATCTTGTCTTTAGCATTCCAGAGAGAAGTTACAGGATGGAGGAACATCAGACTTTCCTCCCTACACTTCTTCGGCCAGTGGCGTTGAATCACCCAAAAAACCAGACAATACATAGATCTCTTCACAACTCTCGGGAAGTGGTTACAGGTTGGAGGAACATCGAACTTTCCTCCCTACACTTCTTCGGCCACAGTGGCATGAGATCGCCCAAAAAACTCGCACTTCACCAACATTTACAGGATCCTTTCTACACCCTTTTTGTCTCATCACAAATCAGGTGCACATGTTGCTGTTTCATTGTCATTTTTATACTATTTTTACATGTTTCTTTACATATATACATGCATTTTTACACATTACACATATACATGTGTACTTGACTACTTGATCGTCTTCTCTTTTACAGGGCCATCTGCAGCCTATGGAAAGCGAATAGTCAACAACAACAACACACAATACTAACAATGCAGATACACTACACACATTGACATCTACACATGTGCTTTCGATCTAGGTTCACTCTCATCACTTTTTACACTTTTTGCATCTTTAGTCTCCATGCTCCATGTTTTTTTATCACTCCACACTTTGTCTAGTCCTTCGACACGCATTCTACATCACTCTACATGGATATCAAGTACGTATCTCTATCTACTTTATGTTACTGAGCTTTCCTCACTAACATAAAGTGGGGGCAAATGTAGACACAAAATCACACACTTTGAGTCATTATTTAGTCCCGGTCTCATACTACTATTCATATGGTTCTTAAGTGAAAAGAGTAATAATTAATCCATGTCTTTGGCCATTTTTACATTGCTTTGCTGTCATGTTTTTGATCTTACACTTGCCTAATATGTATTGTCATTATGCATTTTTTCTATTTGTGATCAAAAGCCCAGGCCAGTGATTGGGGCGCCATGATTTGTTTTGCAATTTACTCTCACCTTTTGGGAACTTTCTATCATTTGAGCTCTCTATCTTTTTGGCGGTTGACATTTTCAGGGTTAATTACAAAATTAGAACAAGAGAACCATATAAATATAAAGCTATTTGACCATAATGAGGGACCAAGCACTAAACATCTATTATCACCATCTAGAGTTGCATCCATGAAAGGCATCTAAAGCTATATTTACATCCATCTAGCTCCATCACAAGGCATACAAGGTTGGTTCATCTGCATCACACTTCATAAGAGGGGATTATATTGTTTCCATGCACACATTTACTACATTCTACATCTAGTTATTTGCTCGCTACTTCACAAAGTCGATCGACACAAAACAACCTAGGACATGATTGCACACACACACACACACACACACACACCTAGAACTACATTGGGTCTAAGATGTAGTGTAACACTCAATGATAAGTCCATCCATTTAGCAATCAAGCTTCATATGCATCTTTCTTTTTAGGGTTTTGATGCTTTGTTTAGGGTTTTACAGATGATTCTTTATTGCGCAGTCTTACAACGACATTGATGATCATACAACAACATTCACGCAAAGCAGAAGTGAACACAAGCAAACATCAAATGACATTCTCAAGGAGGTTTTCTGGTCATTTCCTTAAACCAGGGCACCTAGATCTTAGACCATAGCGCCATGGGCACCCCAAACCCTTTCCAAGTGCCCCACTAGTCACATAGCCCAAATCTATACTTTTTCAGGCTTCTGTGCATTCGCTTCCTCCTCATGTTCACTCGATCTACACTGCGACATAGTTCTCATGCGACATCTACAAACCAACTAAGGATTTTCTTAACCCTTATTACACGTTAGGGTTTCATATATTCTAGCTTAGTTTGCTTGGGTGTATTTCAATATTTTATTGTTCCATTTATTCAATCATTTTACTGGTCATATAACATTAGATTACACTAGAATATTTTACATTTTAATTAATCAATGTATTCGCTTTATCACCAACATTTATGTCCAAATATATATTTGCATGCTTTGGAAAACAAACCTTTTTTTCTTTTTTTTATGTCCTGGATGATCGTCAATTATATAATTCAATCAACAAAAAGAAAAAGGAAAGACGATTAGTTTAATATTTTTAAAAGAGAGTTTTACAACGTTTATCGACGAGATCTAATGCACACAAAGAAGTGGGGCACTTTCAATTGATTGAAGATCTCGGTGATTTGTAAAGTGACCGGTGAAATAATAAACTAGACAACATGAAATGAAATTAAACTAATTATAAATATACTTATCGTCAAATAAAAGTGAAAATTGTAATTTACCTGCCATATATTCAATTTAATTTTTGAGAGGAACTAATATCATGTAAGTATCGGGTAAATATCATGTAAGTATTGGGTAAGTATCATGTAAGTATCAGGTTCAAGTGAGTGTATATCAAAAATAATGAATTGGGTGCTACATTCACAATCCCGATTTAAGTATATTACAAACTCAACGAGTGTTTGCCAAGTGGCTACTATGATTTATAAAAACATTTTTAATATTAAGATTTATGATTTCAAAGTAAAATTATATAGGTTCCAACTAGTAAACTCAACCTTAACTCACCTCTAACCCAAAACTTTAATTTTTTTTTGTAGAGTTGGGGTTATTCAAGACGAAAAAGGTCTCATCCAATAAAAAAATCATATGGAAAAGGAATCGACCAATAAAAAGCTAAATGGAAAAGGAATTGACCAATAAAAATTTCTAATTTGTGAACACAATAGGAGAGATGTTACTCTTGGCTAGTTTGTTATGCCAACAAATATCAATCTCGAGGTTTTTATTTTAAATTTTACAAATATTATATTGATTAATAACTTCATTACATTCTTTTCATTATTTCCCTTGATTATGGGTAAACACTCTTGATCAAAGTTATGAACCAAAAAGCTCGCTTTTGGCTAGAGTTATGAATTGGAACTACGACATAAATAAGAGGCCCAATCCTTAGAAATATCAAAACTAATACAAACCGCCACCAACTACCACGAAAATAACACAAACAACCCACAAAAACAATTGTTAAAATAAGATGTTAATATCATAGAATCCACAAAACTAGTAAGAAGAAAAACAACACAAAGTTTGCTCAAATGACCGACAACAAAAACACGGAAACCTCCAACATAAGGACAACAAACTAGTCGTCTACATAGGCAAAACAATGTCGAAAGTCGACTCATGAGGGAATGAAACTCCCAAAGTGATACAACCTCAAAGAAACTAGCAATGAGAAATGACCAACCTTTTCCCTCTATAAGATAAAAGGTCTTCCATCATCCACTAAACTCCATCTTTCACTATCTCCTCCACTTCCGATCTTAATCTATTAACATCCAATATCCGTCCTTTGCATTTAGCCACATAGCCCAAATTCACCTTGGGCTTCGCTCCTCTGACAAGTTGGGGTTGAGCCCAAACAACATTCTTCAATGACCATGCCTCGTAATCCGAACCTTCCCCTACCGATCGTTGAGAACAACCACCAACCATAACCATCTCCTTAACCGTTTGTTGAGGGAGGGTCACTAGATCCATAGAGGTAGAAGGAGAAGGGGTGGGAGCGAGTTGACCAACGAAGAATTTATCATGGTTGCACAACACAAAATCCACATTCGAGGACTTGTTCTTTTTCCTCCAAACCAGATGCGAGTAGGGCAAGGTGGGCGTGAGCACGAGAAGAATACAAGGTCGCTCGATACCCAATACCGTTACAACATAATCATCTAAACAAAAGGCTCTCGTAATTGAGAAATTGAATCCACAACCCCTAAAAGAAACCAAATTAAACGAATGGAAGAGAGATTTGGAAAGATCAATCAAAACACAAACTCTCACAAAACTACTCCCCACATAGCTACCATCAATTTTAACAAAAGATCCCACATTATTGGCCAACAATATAACATGATCTCCTCTTCATAAAATAAGCAAAATATTGTACAATCTAAACGAGAGAGTAGCAGCTAACTCAGATTTTCACTTATTCAAGATCGAAAAAGGTGACCAACTCAAACCTACCCCAAAAATCAAAGACCGTGACAAAATAAATCTTTAGAGACATAAAAAAGGTGATCGACATATTACTATTTGTGATTGACATATTTTTAAAAATAAAATCCCACCGTTGCTCCGAGTAGAGAATGGCTATCGGCATAATCACAAAGACAACCCATATTTAATATTTAATATTTTGCCAGAATGATGTGGAAGCCTATGCGTTGGCATATGGGAATCTCAATTATCATCTTCAAAATTACGGGTAGTCGAACATTATTCAGACAAGTTTTGCACGCATACCCCACCGTCCTTTTAACCAATTCGCTCTCTATATAAAACACGTGATATTTCCTGCAAATTTCCATTCAAATATGATTTCTCTCGGCGGGTAGATACTAGAAGCTGAAATTCTCTGAAACTTTTTCAGCCAGGGATTAAATTTTCATTTATCGAACGGGGTTGATGGTGTTATAGATCGAGAAATGTCTAGCATGGCCTACGCTTATCTTTTCAAATACATTATCATAGGCGACACTGGTAACACCCTTTTTTTCCTTTCATGATTGTGAAAAATTCTGCGATTGCGTATCGGTTCGGATCAATTCTTGCAAATATTAATATTACTGTAGAATCGAGGGTTTTTGACGAATGGGTTTGCAGGATTGTATCCGTATTGATGTTCTTTAGTGCTGTTTTCGTATTGGGTTTTAAGGATGATTGATTTTTTAGCTCAATTTGGGCTTATCACTTTGTTTCGTTCTCAATTACGAAATATTTTTAAAGCAATTATGATTAAGGGCTCAGAATCTCAGATGTATCATTAGCTATAGGTTTATCTCCTTTGCCGATTTTGGGTTTTGACTAGAATCTACTTTTGGAAGCGTTTCTGTATTTTTTTGTTTCTAATGTGTTTTATTTGGGGGATTTTAACATTGGAAGTTGGTTTATGGTTTATTTATGGATGCTCCCATGGATGTGTGTATAATTTTTAGTAAGACATGAATTTCTTGTTGTTTTCGGGGTGTGCAGGGGTGGGAAAATCATGTCTTCTCCTTCAGTTTACCGATAAACGGTTTCAGCCAGTTCATGATCTAACCATTGGAGTGGAATTTGGTGCTCGCATGATTATGATTGACAACAAACCCATCAAGCTGCAGATCTGGGATACAGTTAGGATTCTTTTCGTTTTCTTTGAGTTTATGATGGTTATAGCTATTATGATGAACTGCTGGGATGATACAGTAGGATTGTCTTTTTTTAGTAAAAGTTTATGATAATAGATATTGTTGTTTTCAACTGCATGGATACTGTACGGGATATGGCAATACATGATTGATTGTTAGAGTAGGGAAAATTGAGTGTAATTGGATGCAACTTGGGAGTTTTTTTAAAAATGTAGTGAATAACACTTATAATTCAGAGGGCCATGCCAGAATATATGTACATCTGTATACCCAGAGTGTCTCAAAACAATCTTGTAGCCCTCAGGAACAAAACAAAACTGACTAAATCAGGCTACTCTAACTTTTGACTTCTATCGTAGCCAGTACACTATAGACCAAAACATACTTAGAAAGGCTGACAAGCTTTACCGTGTTGTAAATAATAATAAAACTGCAAAAAGAGCTTGAGGGTGCCTGTGGCTTCAAGCACGCAACACAGAATATGTGATTATACTATATCTTTACTTCAAAGTTCATCTCCAATCTCCTTCCTTAGCATCTCTTCAATTCTGCCCCCACCCCCAGTGCCTTGTAGCCTCTCTTCCTCTGCCCTGCCTTTTTATCAGTCCTGAGCCTCTCTTCCTCTCCCCTGCCTTGTTATTAGTCCCAAGCCTCTCTTCCTCTGTCCTGCCTTGTTATCAGTCCTAATTTTCTGCTTATCTCTTTGTTTCTTCTTCTGCCTGTGGTTTCTGTTCTCATTTCACCTCTTCCCGCTTCTCTCCTCCTTAGATTTCTACATTCTGTTAGTAAATTGCACTCGTCCTCTGCTCTTCATCGCCTCCTGCCTAAACTTCTTGTAACTCCAATTAAACATATTCTATATGCTGGTTTCTCTCTGTAGTGAAGCCTGAGTTTTCTTCCGTCTGAAGCAAAGCAATTCTGCCATGATAAGTAAGGAGATGAAATGATGCCTCCCATAACTGGCCAGATTTCTTCATATATGGTTGCTGCAACATAACAATATTGTGCCCTGTTAAAAATTCCATTGATTATTGTAATCCTTGGGCATGGGGATAGTATTATTATGCTGAGAGGCATTCTACAATGGCAGCCCGGGATGCTGGTGGTGTGTAATGTCCGTGAGTGTATTCACTTTTAATTCTGACCTTAACTTTGATGTCCATTTGACCGTCACTCTTGGAGAAGTCAATTGAAACAATGTAATATTTTGGCCAGACAGTGGAGTTTGGAGTGCATTCCAAAAATATTTTCTTCAAGTCTTATATATTAGTGTAGCTAGATTGACACCATTTGTCATGTATGCTAAAAATCCATGGACCTTGAGATTGATATCTCTTGGTGTTTTTCAGATAGATGTATTTAAAGTATCTGCAATAGTGATGCTAACTCATAACCTGCCTCTCCTTAACCACATCTTCTTGGCCGTTTAACTCCCAAGTTTCCTTCCATATTTTTGGCATTAACTCTCAGATTTGCAATATGATATTGGCCAACACGTTCTTGTGACTATAAAAAACTGCAACTAAGTGAGACATCAACTTGGTGTTGAGACCTCCCGGTGGAAGCCTACGAGGGGATTGTTCAAGGAGATGTGCAGCCCTATCACCATCTGGATTCAAACTTGTGACCTCCACTATCGAGCACACCTGCGGCCTTCACCATCAGGCCCTCTCAAGTTGTACAAGAGTCACTGTGAACTCATGAATGTCTTCCCCAGCTAGCAAGTCTTAGAATCTTTAATCACCGAGTAATCGCCTCAATGCAGGAATTGCATGGGCTTTGAGGTGCGTGTGAAGCGAGGTTGTATGCTACTTTGTCCTATCTACAATCCAAACCCGACCATCTATTGGAGGAGGCCTGAAAAGTGGTGATACTGGTCTCTGCCCTCAGATCTGGACTGGATTTGATGGGGTTTGTCTGTCTCCATCCTGTGGTCACTACATGATTTGAGATTTGAGATTGTCAAACGAGCTCGGTGTTTATGTATTGGACTGTATATCCTATAGATGCACAAATCCATTAAAAACAAATCTGGTTCAAGAAAGTTTGATTATTTATGGCTTTTCTCTTAAATCTCTTAGTAATTGATTAGATTTTACCTGCATTGTTGATCTTCTTTAAGGGTAGGATCACATGAGGCTTGCTACAATTGGGGTTTTCTTGATGTTCATACCGACTGTAGGGCATACATATTGTATTACTTTTTCAGCTAAAATCAATCATGTGAAAACTTGATGAACTGTGAGATGTCTGATTGTATCCACAATTGCATTTATTTGTACAAGAATTTTATTTATATGTAGCTGATCCATCTGTTATGTCACTCTGAACTTGCTGTGATTGTTTGTATGCCTGCTTCTGCAATAGATTATGTTTAATATTTTAATTCATGTAGGGTGATCTGCCTTAGCCCATGTTATGCCCCTACATATATATTATATTTTGCTAAAATGCTCAGTCAGATGTATGCATTTTATATCTGAGAATGATTCACCAATGAAATATGGTAACTACATCCTCCCTGGAATATTCGTTTCTATTGGGAAAGTGAAAACGAGAAATACTAGAGATATATGCATACTCTGCAGATCTTGACATATGTGAGATACCTGGGCTTTTTTAATTTACCCAGGATATTGCAAATATCTTCTTGTAGACATAATGTAATATTTCATCTCTTCAAGAAGACATACATCACCATTTAATAACTTCCAACTCTTGATATGCATAAAAGGAGTCTACACATCTCATTAGCTAGCTTTCATGCTTGATGGCTTAAGTTCCAACTTGTCGTCAAGAACTTGAATTGGTTAAATAATTAAATTCAAGGTACAAGTATTTTCCAACATCTAGTTGGAGATAAGTAGCTTTCATTTGATCTAGGTTAGTAGATTTTGTTGAGCTCTGATTGTAAATCATGACCTCCTCCAAGGAGCTTCCCTCACAACCTATTTGTTGAAATTTTATCCGTTCAGCATTCTGAGACAGCTTAGATAACAGAGGTAATGAAATGAAAATCTCTACTTTTAATGGCTTCAACCTTCATTTTGGTTGTGATGATGTCTGTTAAGATCCAAGTTGGGGTGCCGGATGAGATCTGTTCAGCATTTTCACAGATGTTGAAAGTAAATAAATAGAATCACAAGTAAGTCCATGGATCACTGGCGACAAGATAGGGCCGAGAGGCACTCGGCAGATGCATATAGAGGGGCGACCGAAATCGTTGACCGCCTCCAGTGAATCTCACTCTTATAAAATAGCAAATATATGCTTCTAGTAAAGTTTTACTGGTAGTAGATTGAGAGTTGCCATTGTTCCTCATGCCATTTATTTTAATGCAAAAATGTTTTACCCTTTATTTTTATTTGCTTCTTGCATGTACTTCATTTCTCATCTAGGAAGTGTGTAAAATCCTTGATTTTTCTGTCATTTTAGGCAGGACAAGAGTCTTTCCGATCAATTACTAGATCATATTACAGAGGAGCTGCAGGGGCTTTACTTGTGTATGACATAACAAGGTATATCTTCATTGAGCATTCACATGATTGGATTATTTCTATTTTATTGATGTCACAGTGGAAGGATTTTGACCATTCATGCACCGTTTAGAAGTGCCTTGCTTATCTCATTTTCATTGTCATTTAATGTACTAGTACAGATATCTTAAATATATCTATCTGAAAAATGCCTTGAGATATCAATCTCAAGGCCTTTATCTTGGATTTTTCGCATACCACAATTATTAATAACTTTATTACCTTCTTCAAAAATTTCCCACTGAATGGTGACAAATGGTGTCAATCCAGCTACACTAATGTGTAAGGCTCGAAAAAATATCTGGAGAAAAAAAAATGTTCTCCAAACTCCATTGTACAGCCAAGATATTACAATTTTTCAAGTTCAGATAGATGTTATTGCCCTTTTCGGATAGATGTATTCAAGATATCTGAAATTGTGTTGTATCATTATCGCATATGTAATTTTTTTAATACTTTCAGGAGAGAAACATTCATTCATCTTGCAACCTGGTTGGAGGATGCGCGGCAACATGCAAATGCGAATATGACAATAATGCTTATTGGAAATAAATCTGACCTAGCACACAGGAGGGCTGTCAGCTTTGAGGAAGGACAACAGTTTGCAAAGGAGCATGGACTGATATTCATGGAGACTTCTGCAAAAACAGCTCAAAATGTTGAGGAGGTATTAGACTTTTGTTCACATATGGATTTTGTGTTTTCACGCTGTAGAGGCATATGTTATTTTCTTTTTGATAAAGCACAACCTTGTTCCTTTCCAATCAGGCGTTCATTGACACTGCATCAAAAGTTTATCAGAAGATTCAGGATGGTGTATTTGATATATCCAATGAGGTAACCTTTGATTCCAACCGTGTTGAATGTGTGTTCATATTTCATGTTGCTATTAAGCTTATATATGATTGCACTTAGCTTTACAGAATAATTTATTGACTCTAAAATGCAACCTTTATATGAGTCATACAAGAGTTTATCACTGTAAACCTAAGCTCTTTTTCACTAAAAACTTTTCAGGCAAATGGCATAAAAGTTGGATATGCTGCCGTCGGACAAGGTGGAGCAAGTAGAGATGCATTAGCTTCCCAGAGAGGTGGCTGTTGTAATTGAGTATAGTGATAGCTCTATGGGGATGTGCATATTGGAGCTTTGTTTGTAATATGTGGGTTGACTTTGTTTTATAATTTGTAATAAGGATTTCAAGTATAGGATTCTCTGAAGTATTCAGCTTTTATGTTGTTTTGTCAATTTGGCAAAATGTCTTTGTATGTCTTGTATAGAAACTGATTTGCACACAGAAAAAGTGTGATCAATTTTTACACTGTTATTACGTTTGTATTTTCTTATAACTTCTATTATATTCAATGGGAGATTTTTATTCGTTTCAAGAGCACAGAGATATTTTGCATGAGGCAATGATAATTTCTAGATGCGTTTGATAATAGGATTATGGAATTGCCTTTGAATGGATAGACATGAAAAATAGTATTATCAAGGCTTGTGCATCTCGATGCAGGCATTGTTATAATTGATATGGTCAGAATTTGTAAGATATTGTGAAAATGCCATATTTAGGTTACAGGGGTAAACCAGATCTTGAAAGATCAGGGGATAAACTAACATTTAACTTGATTTTTGTTTATCATTTGGCCCACATTTTTACTATATTGTGCAAAGCTTAAAGTATCTCCTTTTTGCATTGATTGCTGAGTATATCAGCTGAGTAGAACAGCACGTAAAAGATTCCGGGAATAGTAAATATTCAATACAGATGGTATAGTGTGATCACGATTTTAAATGTCTTCCCTCCTTTCAAGGAGGAAGGTTAGATTTTGTATTTTGTGGGCTACGACAATTGGTGGCAGTCTTTCACGACTTGAATAAGGCAGTCCCATCCAAGGAAAAGTGCGTATCTTATTAGAAAGACACAAGGACTGATGCAATATCAGTGTCTATGGATGCTCATGAGATTTATGATGCTGATAAGTGTTCTACAATGACAGCTGGTGTTGGTGGCCGGGCTATAATGTCTACACAAAAACAATTAATTAAGACATTAAATTTGACATCCATTTGAATGTTATAGTGTAATTTCCACCTTAAATTTGACATCTATTTGATTGTCATTTAAAAATGTTCCTTTTTGCTTTGAGAAGCCAATCAAAAATTGTACTATCTTAGCCATATGGTAGAGTTTGGAGCTTTTTTGTTTCATTTAAAAGATGTTTCTTTTTGCTTTGAGAGATCAATAGAAAATCATTAGATCTTGGCCATACACTAGAGTTTGGAGCCCTTTTTAACATATAATATTTTTTCGAGTGACAAATTGGTGCAACTAGATTTATGTCATTTGTTATCAGTAAAAAAATTTGAGATAGATAATAGAGTTATTAATCAATGTGGTAAAATCCAAAATAAGAGTCAAGAGATTGATATCTGTTGGTGTTGTACACAAAGAAGTATTTAAGATATCTGTAATAGTTAACATGATCACAGATTATGTCCATCAAATAGCTGCAAGCCATGTAATCTTGAGGGTGTTAAAACTAGTTTAAATAGTATTTTTACCGTAGGGACATTTTGTAGATGAATTAATTTATTTTGGGATTGCACATTTTGATCTTGGTATGTATTAAAAAAATTGAGTTGTGGCATAGGTTTTGGAAATTTATCAAACTAAGGGTTCCTCTACAGCAAGAGAAGCACGGGTACCAGACTTAAATAAGCCTGAGGCCCACATGCATCAACAGCATTGAAATATTGTTTACATTATGCTATTTTGTCGTGTCAAGTTACAAACCATGCGTGAGTGCCATATAAACCAAAATGTCAATCAAAGCTAAAGTGGCAGAGTTGAGAACATTGTTTAAGACTCTAATGCACAGCTTCCAAACCTCGAAAATTCAGATTAAAGCATGACAAAATCTCGTTAGCAGCATCGTTTAAAACCATGGGTATTCTACACTTTAACAGAGTTAATTCAAACTACAGCTAAGGCTGATGGTATGAAATCAGACAGATCGCAAGTAATCAAAAGATTTTTAGTAAAGAACAGACATTTGAAACATCTTGAATGTAATTCAAGTTTCAAACATGTAGCAAATTGAGAAACAAATATTACATATTGTTTGAAATGCAATGAAGTGAAGCCTTGAAAAGATATTACATTCATGTTCTCATTTTTGGCATATGTTTTGAAAACCACATGCCTGAGCAAAGATTTAGACTGCCAATTGGTTGGAATAGTCACAAGAATGAAATCCTACAGAATGATACTAAAAATATCATATTAATAAGGTTAATTGGAAATTTTTGAAATTGGAACTAGAGTATGTTCTGTTCTTGCATTAGCGCCTCAATCTTTGCAATATCACTTGGAATGTCAACACCATGTGCATCATGCTGGACCTTTATTACCTGCACAAGTACACCACATATTAAATGTGAGAGATGTATTTCACAAGCACCTAGCAGACTGTATACAATAGACACACAAAGTAGCAGCAAAGTATAGATTTAATTGGTTTTGATTTGTATGTTATGTTCACAAATAAACTGAAGATGCTAAACAATTGTAGCGTTATAGATAAAACAAATGAGGAAGTCCACCAAATGACTCCCTGACAAAATAAAAAGTAAAGAAACAAACGTAGAGCAAATATTGAAATATTGAGCAAATAATAACTCTACGGAGCCCATTTGTCTTCTTAATTGTTGTAATTAGATAATATATTTATAACAATTGAATTCTTGTTAATTTGCAAGCTTTTATGATTATTTGTTTACCCCACATGGCCTCAGCTTACATTAGCTTAGCTTTAAATTGATCGAGTTTGAGTAGTTAAAGGTTACATAACTTGGCCCCGGGAGACTGGACAGTCAAGTGCAGAGTTCTGATGATAGAGAGTTTCCCTCTTAAAAGGCAATTCTGTCCCCAAATGTATTAAGCACACCATGTATAATGTTGCTTATGGGAGTTGCCTTGTTTTGTTGGAACCTCTGATCCCCTAAGCCTTTGCAGACACAATACTGCAAGCACAAACATGGAGCATTTGGTGCTGTTCTGTGGTTTCAAAAATTCCCATGGAGTGACAAGCACACCATATCCAAACTGCATTTACATAACCAAGCTATTGAAGGAAATTTTCCACTGGAATTCAGAGATAGATGATTTACCTTGTAGTCCATTACTCAGGTCTATTTAAGTGAAGATCCACCAAAAGTAAACGTTACTTCCTTTCAAGTGACTGAACGGAGAGAGAGGGATTCGAACCCTCGGTACAGATAGTCTGTATAACAGATTAGCAATCCACCGCTTTAGTCCGCTCAGCCATCTCTCCGAGATGGGAGATATAGAATGAATATTTATATAGCATTTTTAAGCTAAAGACTACGAAAATACAATTGTTGGCATTGCTCCTATTTGGAGGTGGAGGTGGAGGTGGCCATATATACCTATATTCTTATCTACAAGTTTCTCATCTACAAAGAAATTTCCCGAGGCTCTACCAAAGTACACCCTATATCTCTATATGGTGAGGGAGACTGTCTATAGTTTATCTAGGCACCTGCCCACCTGCATCTATACATCCATCTAGCCCATAGATGGATGGGGCCCAACTAAAGGTCAAAGTCCAGTGCCTTGCCCTATATATATGGCTCGCAGTTCCCCCTCCTACCACCTCTATATAGATTGGGATTGGGATTGGGATTAAATGGGTTTCTCGAGCTAGGTTTGCGGAAAGTCGTTTCTAGGATCTGCCAAGGCATTGCCAATGATTTTTTAAGTTTCAACTCCTTGAAAATGATCTTTGAGGTGGCTTAACGATCCAATTTTGGAGTGACCTAGAATTTTCACCTTTGTATATTGAATTTATCCATGAATGCAAGATCAGAAGATGAATTCTTTTTGATTTTACCAGTTCAATGTTTTGGTCTGGCTTACTTCTAAGAACCAAGTGTATGGAAACAATCCAATTTCAGAGGGAACTATCATTTTTCACTTTGTACATTGAATTTACCAGTTCAAGTTTTGGTCTGGCTTAACTTCTAGGAACCAGGTTGTATGGAATCAATCCAATTTTGGAAGGACCTATCATCTTCACTACATACATTGTACATTGAATTTACCCATGAATGCAAAAGATCAGAAATGAAATGTATTTTGAATTTCCCAGTTAATTGTTTTGGCTGCCTGAGGTACAACTAAAGAGCATTTCTTACAGATTGTCTTGTGATTTAATGCTATTTGGGTGGAGCCCTTTCTCCTTGAAACAGCAAGGCTTTTACCAGTTGAAATAAACTCACCAGAAGGTGGTTTTGACTATGTCACATGACCTTGAATCAATACGTGTAGACATATATAGCACGCCAATGCATTTTGTGAGTCCATCATAACATTTTCAACATTCTTCGGAAGTCTTAGGTTTGAGACTACTTTTGTAAATAATAAAATATTAAAAACTATTGCTCCAGTTTTGCATTCAAAACTTTCTCATTCATGGTATGAGGAGATCTAATGTCATACATAAGTACTTGGGTGGGATTTTAATCAAACCATCAGATTGTTTACATTCTCATGAATCAGTGGTAGAAGATTAATAGCTAGAACTGCAAAGGAAGGAAAGAAAAATGATATTAATGTTCATATATGAGCATAATAGGTCAGTGGGACTCACAGAGTGTAATCGGTTATAAAAGAGATGTATTAGGGTAAAAAGAGCCTTGGTTATGAAAAGTTAGTTAAAAACAATTTACAGAAAAAAGGCGAACAAAACAAGAGTGGGTAAATCTTAAGCAGCTATACCCTGATCCATAAGACCCTTAAAAGGAAGAGATGATGGATCAAGTTAGGAGACCATGAAAGGTAACCACCTCTGTCACATGTATGCTGTAAGGTTCTGGCCCCAACTCTAGGGGAGGAGCAGGTTGTCTAGCCACCTACCAATCATGCAAAAGAACTAGGATGTATGCATAGCCTCCTTGTCTTCCCTATTAAAAATCATTGATATTGAAGTGGCATGTGACTCCTGTTAAAATTCAACGAGTGCTTCCTATATTTCAAGGCCTTACCCTCTCAAAAAAATCTAATGTTATATGCATGTGACACATTTAATGTAGTTTTTTTGTTAGAACAACACACATACAATGAGGTAACTGTAGGTCTGTAAACTAGCAATAGGCTGTAGAATGGAGCACCTTGCTGAAGCATTTAAACTTGGTCAATAATATAATTGATGCACTGAACCTTCAATACTGGTTTTTCATTTGTCTGTTTGGCTCGTTGATTGGTTAATTTTGTCAATATAGATTTGTGGGTCTCTAATGTACGCCATATTCACAGTTTAGGCTCCAATGTGCAAAATGTTATTGCATTGAGTGCTACATTGTCAAAGAGTAGAGCCACATGCAAGACTTTCACATCCAATTGGGCTAAATAAGTGGTCTGTTATTGGCTATATAGGACGCCCCTAGAGGAAACCCTTCCATGCCACAAGCCTTCAGTACGGGTGCACACATTCTAATGTCGGCCAATCTCTCAGTAATACTTTTCATAAAATCATTATCAATAATATAGTCAGTCACCTCCAATTGTTACCACCATAGATTCAAAACTCACAAGAAATGCCAAGTAATCCCATTTTTTTTCCTGCTGAGAAACCATACAATTAACTGTGAGTCAAGCGAGCTATAAAACTTGCAACTTCTGAGCAATTATATCATCTGCTATATAAAGAATGTCAATTTATCATTTGCTTGTGATTTTTCTATTGTTTTTGTTTTGCCATATGTGCAATAAACAACATTTTACTCTTTTTTGGTCCAAAACTAATAGAAAATATAATTATGTGTCCTCTACATTCATTTCTTGTGTTTTGTTTTGATGAAAAGAATCTTATATTATATTAAATGCAATAAGATACAAGATAGTTTTCAACAAAAAGCGGGCGGTATGAGAGCACGCCCCAAAACCACAAACAAACTAGGCCAAGCCTAGGAGAACAACGAAAACACTAGGCAACGCCTAGGAATACATCAAAATAGAAGAGACAGATTCAAGCCGCCGCAACAAAGATCCTAGAAGGAGGATCGTGATCATTAGGCCGATTTGGACCAGGGAGGTCCTTGACAACGTCTAGAATGTCCCAACCCGAACCGGGGTCCTCTTCTTCATTGTCAGCCGTCACCCATGTGGGAGAGATGGCAGGAGGAATCTGGGGAACTTGTCCGAAGGCATTGGGGGAGGTGGCAGGTTCCAACCATCGTGGGTGCGAGGCTCGGGAGCAACCGGAAAGCCCCATCCGAGCCGACGAGCGGGGGTTGGAGCCCCACTTGCTAGCGAGTTGGCGGAGAAAGCACTCCTCCGCTAATGGCTATGCGGAGAGAGCTGTGAGCACGGTTGAATGAATGCCACCGAGAGCGGCTTGACTTCCTCCATGGGGACGGCCGCTATGCAGCAGAGAGCGCCGAGAAGGCAAAGATAGTTCTCGGCGACATTACACGGGCATCGCCCCAATGCCGCAAAAGAGTCTGTAAATGTTCCACCTCCAAGGCAACTTTATTAGCTTGGACTTGAATCTGTAGAAGCACATTGGAGATAACCATAGATTTGTTATACATGGAAAATTGTTGATCAACTTCTAGCAAAGAAAAAAAGCATTTCATTCTTTCCATATCCAAAACAAAATTTCCCCTCTAAAAACATGCCAAATCTGGGCGAACATATGCGAAATTTTGGGGCTATCTCCTAAAAGAATGTGTTGCCAAGTAAAACACTCAGGTCTAAGAGGGAAGAAAAAGAATGAATCCAATTCCAAGCACATTGTGCTTTGGGGTAGAACCAAAGAGATGCATCAAGGTTTCCAAGTGGCCACAAAACGGACACTTGGGAGCTGGAACCCCAATTTGAACCAAGCGAGAACCAATTGGAAGACCTTGGTGTAGAATACACCATAGAAAATGTGCAATTTTTGGTTCCACACAGACAGACCAAACAGTGTCAAATCTCCTTCTCCAATATGACGGGAAGAATGCACCCCCACCGAGTGTTGAGTTTTTCAACCATGGGCAAATGTGGGGAGAGCCAACGGTAACCTTTACTGGCTGAATAATTGCGAAACGGGGTGTCAACATACCACTTCTAGTCTGTCCACCAAGGGTGGGAGGGATGCACAAAAATTTTATGCAGCATATGGTCGGGGACCGAGTTGATGATATCGGTAATGCTAGCACAATCTGGGTGGTGAGCAGAAACCAAGATTTAAGATCAAGCCAAGGATACCAGGATTGAGAGTGCTTGCAGAACAAATCTTGGATGGTACGAATTCCGCGCTTGAAAAGCTTGAGCGCAGGAATTCCAGGGACTTCTGCAAGACACCGATCCTGAGCTTGAATGACAGGCGACCACCACAAAGATTGATGATTGATGGAAAGACCATTATGGAAGCCATTTCCTTTCCATTGCAGCCACGATTTGATGCATTCCCATGCTTTCCAAATACTTTTGAGCACAAAAGTGCCAACAATTTTAATAGGAACATGAGCAATGAGAAGATTGACAAACCCCAAACCTTTCCAAGCGGGGTGGCCATAGGGCGAGCCCTCCTCGATGCCATGGCATGCAGAAGCACTTTCCACGCTTTAGGACCCTCAATGCATCGAATTATCCATTTCACACAGAGTGCCTACCCTTGTCATTGAATGTCAATAAGGCCCAACCCCCTAGAATCACGGGGAAGGCAACAAATCTCCCATGCAACTCTGTGAAATCCTTTTCTAGTGGAGGCATTAGCCCAGAGAAAGGCTTTGAGGAGCTTCTCCAGTTTCTGAATAGAAGCTTTGGAAGGCACCCAACACGAGGAATAGTAAACATGGGTGGTTGCGAGGACTTTGGAACAAATTTGGAATTTCCTTGCCAATGACAATGGTTTGGTGATCCAGTACTCCAATTTTTGGCCACCCATTGAATCACATATTGCCAAAGTTCTGTCGGTGACGCCTTGAAAGGCAAAGGGAATACCAAGGAATTTAAACATCTCACCATGGGCAAGAATCTTCCACTCAAATGAGTCCAACCAAGTGGGCGCAGGGAGGAAAGATTACCTGTAACACTGTGTTTTCCGCCATTGAATGGAAGAACCAAAAGCTAAACAGAAAATATCGAGGCAATGCATGGCATTGCGGATATTGGTCTCTTCCTCAATGAGAGTAAGGAAAAATCATCTGTGAAGTGACCATTAAGCAATTGAGAATTGTTCGTAGAGAAGCAGTCAATTCCCCTAACGAGCCCTTGGGATTTGGCTTGAGCCAAAAGATACCCAAAGCCTTCATAATGAGCACATATAGCACAGTGCTAACGGGCATCCTTGGCGAATGGAACAGAAATAAACCGAAAGACTCAAAATTGTGGCCATTAATGGTGATCTGGGAAAGCATTGGCAAAAAGCATTCGGATAGATTGAATGAAGATGGGGCCAAAGCCGAGGGCTTGAAGCATGGCAAGAATAAACAACCATTCAATCCAATCATATGCTTTTTCAAAGTCAATTTTAATGAACATGATTAGATCTGCGTGCCCATTCCATTCCTTCCCAAACAACAATGATGTTGTCTAGAATATAACACCCCTAAATGAACCCAGTTTGTTCCGACTAGATGACAACATGAAGGATATGACGCAACCGAATAGCGAGCCTTAGCAATAATCTTGTAAGAGACATTCAACAAGGTAATAGGCTGCCAATTAGTAATTTTCTCTGGATCTCCAAGTTTAGGGATAAATTTGATGTTCCCTTTGTTGATACGGACCCAAAGAATTGGTTACAAAACCTTTGAGATAACCACAAAGAAGGAGGTGTGGGCCGACAGTGTCCCATAATGACTTATAAAATTCACATGGGAAACCATCGCAACCAGGGGCTTTATCATTAGCTATTTGCATGACCGCTTCATGAAGGTCATCAATGGTAAGCATGCGGTTGCAGGTCACCTTCTGAGGAGGAGAAAGCTTGCACGACACAACAGTCAGACATTGGTCAAGAGTTTGCTTGATGCTCATCGAGAGCGGTTGAGCTTGAAACACCAGCTTATAATGATGAACAAACGCTTGAAGCATGAGTTGGGATTGTAACCCAAACTCCGCCATCATTGATGGCACGAATTTGCTGAGAAGGTTTTTTGGCTCTAAGGGAAGAAAGAATTCTTTTGACACCCAATTGCCAATTTTAAGCCAGTGCATGCAGGCACATATTTGAGCTCCCTGAGCATTGTAATTGTTAGCAATTTGAATTTTCTCGCAAAGCTCGACAACTTGAAGTTGCGAGTTTTCGAGAGAAGGATTGTCTCAAAGCGCCACCACCGCTCGACTAAGAGTGGAGGTGGTAGCGGAGTATGAGTGGCACCTAATTTTAGCCAAGTGTCGACCATAGATTCTAAGGAATCTAGTTGTCCAAGTCATAACATCCTCCCACCATTGAGTCTAGCTAGCATGCATAGGTGGATGAAAGCACTGGCAATGACTTGGCCGAGGGACAGGTTCCACACCCGTTTAATGTGGTTGAGAGTGGGCCCATGTTGCATCAAGGCAGTATTAAGAAAGAATTGGCCTTTATGACAAAAAGTGCGCCTATCATGCCAAGTGATACTGAAATCGAATGGGGGAGTGGTCTGAAAGGACAAAGTCAGGCATGACCTCCATAGGTAAGGAATAAATGTTGTCAAACTCAAAAAAATCTTGAGTTGACAACATAGCTCTGTCAGTTGTAGTTTAAGAACCCGATCCGATCCTCCTCGAAGATTGGACCAAGTGAACCAAACTTTAGAGGTGGAAGTGCGAGAGGTGTTAGGGTCATAAAACCCGAACTTATTGCACATGAAAAACCACGCCTCTCTTTTGCCAGTTGTCCATCGCATAGGCAGGTGCCCGCACTTATCAGTGGGTAACTCAACCATATTAAAATCACCACTTATAACCCAATAAGCATTGGGAATTGTGCATGCTTATCCACCACCAAAGATCGACCCTTTCGGTTGCATCGTTAGAGGCGTAAATATTAATGAGGCCAAAAGGGCAACTCAATATTAAATAGAACCCATATGGCACGATTAGTGGGGTCAACACCATGATCCATAAAAAGGTCACCATTTGGGAGCAAAAAGGAAATTAAACCCTCACGCCCCCATCATGATTACTGCAGAATGTCAGGTTATCGGACCAGATGGATTTACAATTCATCTGCAATTGAAAACCTGTAATTTTCACTTCCTGCAAAAACAACACATCTAAATTGGCAAATTTTTGCCGAGCATCACGAAACAATATATTTGCGATTGGAGTCTGTAAGACCCCGCACATTCCAAGATAGACAATTCATGGGAAACGGTGGTCGAGTGCCATACCATCTATATCCAAGCCATCTAAAGTGTCAAACTGGTTTTGCAGGAATTGAGCATTGTTATGCTTCAAGAAATCCTATAGTTAAATTTTTTTCGCCCGACATATTCAATGTTATATTCCTCCTCCGCACAATCCACACTACGCATTGGGATATGATCCACAGAGTGGTGAGGACTTCAAACCCTTTTGGATGGGCCCTGTGAGTCGTTGGTTAAAAGCAGTGGTCGTTGCGGATGTATGGCGACATTGCAAACAAAATTTATCTAGTCCATGAGAACCAAGGCCGCCTTGGGCATGTTGGAGAATTTAGGTAGTGGGATGACGAGTTGGCGTGACAGTGATTAGCTCCTTCGCTTCGTGGGCTACGAGGTTGTTCTTTAACAACTAGCTCACGTGGGCCGTTTGAACCAGAGGCCTTAGGTTGCGAGGTTTATTCCTATTTTTCCGGCCACCAATTATTTTGCCACCCCTCCTCCTGAGGGGGTTTGGCCACTTCTGGAGCCACCTTGGTTGTTGGGCGATTGCGAGGGACATAAAGAGGACAATCCTTGATCTTGTGATCAGAGGCCTAACACCGGAAGCAAGTATTAGGCAAATTGATATATAAGATATGCTGGGAATAACGCATGTCTCCCATATGAATTTCCACAAACTCTTTTAGTTCCTGGGAGAGATCCACTTCGACACGCATGCTTCTGTAGACGAGCGTTGTAGAAACGTTGGGGTTCAAGACAGAGACCACCCGCCCGACGAAGAGGAATTTGATGCAAAAAGTGAACACAAGGCAAGGGGAGGCCAAGAAATTCCACCCAAACGGCACTTTAAGTGTAGCATAATCAGAGACCACAAAATCTTTGGTCCATGGAGATAGGACCAACAAAGAGTTGCGAACATACCAAGTGGCCGAGCGGGTCAAAATGGTGGGGGCATTGGATGGGTCAGAGAAGCGAAAAAGGAAGAATCCTTTGGTCATATTTTGTACACTCTCAAGCCGGATGCCATGAGGAGCCTAGGCCCCAAGATTTGAGCATGCTTTCAGAGGGGATGCGACCCACAAAATACCCAATGAGACAAATTATTCCAACCATTGACAAGCAACATTAAATTCGGGAATAGGTAAAACAACATCAGGAGGAGAATCATTACCTCGTGAAAAACCTTTGGGACGAACTTCCGGGTGCGTTTCGGTGGCAGTGCCATTTGTTCAAAGCTCCACTATCTCCAGCCGTGCATTTCAACAACCGGGCTTGAAGTGAAAGAGCTCATTATATAGGGGCGCCCAAAGGGCAAGGAACCCTAAAAACCAATAGAGAAAAAATCAAGTGCCCAAGAAGGCCGTAGAATGACAAGCACACGAAGGAAAATTTCTCGTGTTTTTAATGGTGTTTTACATGTTATTTAAGTTTATTTTATGAATATATATATACAATTTGTTTCAACGCATGGAAAATTTTCCGAATCAAAATTTTGGGCTGCCGAAGTACGAGTTTTGAACTATGGTCTCCACAATCTATCATATTTTAACCACATGCTAGTTTTGTTAAAGTGTATCTAGTTCTCATTGAGATGATAGTAGCTCATAAACTGCTTCATTCCTTGATTATGAAAACGCCATGCATGCTCAAGAAACTTATGATGTCTTAGACTCTTAAAACTTTGAACCAATGTAATTGGAATTTCATCTGTAAAATTGAGCTCAATTCAATTTTCAAGCATCATGAATTGAATGAATTTGCAAGTGTGCATATCAATTGCTATGTTTACTATCATTGTCTCGGCATTCCACCTACAAAGGTGGACAATCAACTATTTGGAATCAAAGCATCATCTTCGATTGATTATCAAATTCATCTCTGCAAATCTGCAAACAATGCCCTTCTACCGCCTATGGTAATTTTTTCATAGGAAAGGAAGGTTAAATCATGTTGGAAACTCTTAGCTTCTTGTCCTTAAAATTTATCTTCAAATAGGATGCCAATTTTCCAGGACTTCATAATTTTCTTTCATTTCATTTCCTATCAAATATTTGGGACTACTCTTGGCGGAAAAGTGCCATCACATTAAGAATTGAGAAGAAATAAAATAAAGGTCGATGCTAAGCTTCAAATATGGAAAAATTGTTGGCCAACTCTAGCAAATTATATAGTTCCACTTTACGTGCTTTTTGGTCGAATGTGATCAATTATTTCTAAAGAACTATGAAAACAAATCATTTGGTTGCGAACTCACATTGCTTGCATGAAAAAAGTAGCGAACACATTTAAGAGCAGGAGGGAAAATAACAAACAGATGGGCCATATGAATCTAGCCTCTTGATGTTGAAGCATTTGGGTTCATAGGGCATCTTGCATCACCAAAAACATTAATTAGATGCAATAATTTTTTTGCAATGTTAACGCAATTTCAGTGCCGCCTCCCACAAAGATCCTTGGTTTGTGGAGTTGTTGGCTATATTTTCTGCATAGCTGAAAACCTAGGCAGTCATGAGATAAATCTCCCTCATTTACCGGTGAGGCTCCCGTGTCAGATTTGTCAATAAAATATGCTAGTATCTATATGGGGGTTTTACTTTAACCATGTAGCTCATGAACCATAGCTGTATAGTTTTGCAGCAAGTAAGCAGTTGTTTAAAGAAACGAAATATTTCAAAAAGAAGGGAATAATAAAACACAGGGAAAAAATAGGGAAGATGTGCAACCCAATCAATAGATAACAGAGTTGATTGCATGCACATAGACGCGGACCAATAGATATTAACACACGAATTATAAGCAAAGGCACTTTCCGGATCTAGATCTAAAATAACACAATTTATAAGTAGATCTAAGACAAAAACTAGAAACAAAATGCACCGTAGCACAAAGTTCTCCGGAAATTTGCTCATTTGTATTCCTTTGCTTGAAATAGTTATTAAGTGTTTCAACACAAAGTCTAGAACACAAGAATGCTCTTACAAATTCTCATATGTTTAACCCGTAGGTTCTTCCTCTACTTATAGAATGTAGAGGGGCAATTACAAGTCGGAAGCTTTTAGTGAACTAGCACATGTGGAAGTTGTAAAGGAAACAACTAGCAATCCCCCTCCTGGAATTCCTCTTTACATGACATGCATGATTCGCAACTGAAGATAGAACCTTCTATTTTGCATATCTACCACTTATTTCCAAGTAGTTGACTTCTTGAAGTAATGACTTTTAAACCAATCACTTAAGTTTTTTAATTGATCACTCAATTACTTTGTCAAAGGAAATAAGAGATAGAAGAAGAAAGAGAAAGTCAGCAGCCTTGTTTTCCTTTTCATATTCTCATCACGCACCGATTCTTTTTCCTTTGATTCTCACCAAACTGAATCTAAAAGCAGCTGGATCTGGGAAGCGGTTGGATCTGGAATTCCTTTGATTCTCACCAAACTGAATTTGGAAGCAGCTGGATCCGGAAGCGGCTAGATCTGGGATTCCGCTTATGGCTGTTGCCTTCGCCTTGTCTTCCTTCTTATCATTGAAGCTTTTGCAGTTTTTCTCCAGTACATGCATCAGTGCAATGTTTGCCGTAAATAACTCATCATTCTTATTTTTAATTGCATATGAGCAATTAAAAATTCTGGAAAGCACTCGGGTGAATGCAAATTCAATGAAGGCTTCAACTGGAAGATTGGGAGCACATGCACAAAGTCCTGGAAGGAATTTTCCACGCACTAACTTCTACACAGGTTGCGTCAGAAACAAGAGGATGAATTTTTTCTAGAAGCTTTTGCAATTATGAGATCTAGATCTGGGCCTGGATCTGTGTCTCCGATGTCAGCAAACTTAGAAGTGATGCATGACTCTGTTGTGCTTTCTTTTTCATCCCGCTTTGCCATGGCCGAACTTTATTGTCTGAGCAATTCTTTTTCTCTTTATTTAGCCGGAATTCTTCACAACCGGTGTAGATCTGGATATTTCTTCGATTCGGAGGATATGTTCAATGTATTGGACATTGATTTAAGCTTCCTTTCTCTTATTAAAGCACTGTGTGATGAATTCTTACAAATAATTCGACAAAGATAGCAACCGAACATGAACACTTGTTTTTAAGTATAAAAATCTGCATATATCAAGCCTGCTGCCCCAAAATTTGATGTTTTGTTTGCATGCAAAGCAAACATGAACTTTACCAACTCCACCTGAGCACCTGTACCACTATGCAGACAATTAATCAGACACAATTCAAGCTCCTTCAATCCTAGGCGCCAAACTTTGAAGCTTCCCAGCAGTGGAAAATAAACTTCAATGCAAAAATCCTCCTTCCTTGGGCGCCAAAACTGTCCGGACTGCAATCCTTTGCAAAAAGAATTAATTACACCTTCACTTATGGCAGCCCATGCTTGTATATCTCAACATTCTATAATTAATTATTGCCCCTCCTATTCCTGGCAATTAATTAATTAATTAATAAGCTTTTCTCTTCAAATGGGGTGCCTATTTTGTGCATGCTCATGGCTGCCATTAAATAAATTAAATTTATTTAATTTTAGCCCTCTACTTCCAGTTCACTTAAGCTACACAGTATGCTTTGACCTCATCCACTGAAAATAGGAATTAATTATATCAATTAATACTTTAAAAAATATTATTCTTCTCCCAAATGGGGCGCACTTTTTTGTCATGAAGGGGCTGCATTAAATAAATAATATTTATTTAATTTTAGAATTTCTAATTCTAATTTCCTTTATCCACTTTTCCCTTGTTGACTTTTCCTCATGCTTGGGCACCAAAATTGGGTGAATAAATATTATTAAATGCATTATTATTCACCCAAGGTGGGTTGCACTTTTTGGCAAGGGTGAATTCTATTTTTAAAAGCCAATTAACAATGGGATTATTCACCCTGCACCGCAGCTCCAAAAATCCCATGATCCACTTAAGTTGTTTGACTTTCATAATGGGATTATTTACCCTACAAGGCAGGTAATAAAATCCCATTAATGCCTTAAGTGATTTTTCTTTTATTTCACAATGGGAATTTTTACCCTGCAAGGCAAGTAAGAAATTCCCCCCTGTGCCTCTAATTTTCCCATTGTGACTTAAGTGGCATTGCTTCCATGGGAAAAAATACCTGCCAGTGTGTACAAAATTCCCACCGCTGCTTCCAAAAATCCCATGATTCACTTCAAACCCTCTTTTTCCAAAAATGCGGCCAGCCCAGAAGAAGCTTTTTGGTGCACGACTTCGTCTTTTCTGAGAGAACCAGACCTCCGATGGCGAATTCCTTCTGGCACAACGTGCATAGGTGATCCCAAATATACTCCGGCCAAGAATCGTGCCAAACCGGCAAAAGAATTGATCCAAGAAATTTCACGAAAAGCGAAACGGAAAACATAAAAACACAAAACGTTGCCAGAAGTCACAAATAAAGCCCAGATTCATTCCTGGTTAAAACCCTACTGGTATATGGGAAAATTGACATGTACGATCACAACAGGTTAAACCGGAGCACAAATCGCCTCAAACGGGGCTCAAAATAATTAAATACAAATTTCCCGCAGGCAAACCCTAGCGACAGAATAAAACAATTTTGGGCATCTGGGTATTTGTTGAAAATGGCTTATATGGCTCCTTGGGAATATCTTGACACAATACAGAAACTTTCTGGCAATAAAAACACAAAACGACCCATTATTTTAAAAGTACGAAATTTTTTACATAGGGTAGTCTCAGATTTCAGGGAAAATCTGGGACACAAGGAGTACTGAGACTTGCCTTGTGCGCACTTGACACCTATGTCTAATAACCCTACCTAGCACAATGTTGAAGACCATAATGTAATGTTTCTCGTAGGCTAAGGGGAATTAATGATGGAAATAAATTAATTTAACTCGATCCAAAGGGTACTTTTAAATTTTAATTGGAAAGGGACACTTCAATTATATTTTATAAGTGGGGCCATAAAGTAGAAGTGGAATAAAATATTATATTTCCAATATGAGTCACCAAAAGGAGAAGTGAGTGCATGAGGAGTGAAACAATAATAAAATAATGAAAGAATGTGTGTGGAATTAAATAACAAATTTCCAACATGGGGTGCCAAAGATAGAAGTGTTTGCATGGGCATCAAGCTTATATTTTTATGATGGAGTGCCAACTTTGGATGTGTCAATTAAATGATTTTTAATTATTTTAAAGCATGCATGTAACTCCAAAAGGTGGCGCCAACTTTGGGAGAAGGCCTTAAAAGTTATAAAAGCATATTTTGGGGATTATTATTATCTCATCTTGAAATTTATCAACTACTTCATTGTCTACAAGTAGCTTTTGCTTTTGCATCAATAATAGAGGACGAAAACCCTCATTTACACATAGATCTGAGGACGGAAACCCTCATATCTAAGCTTGGCAATTCCATCTAGGGGTTGCAATGATCATTCAAAGTGCAAATATTCATCCAGTTCAGCTAGGGCATCATATTCAGGGCTGTTTTAGCATCCAAAACAATAAGTACAGCTAGGACATCCCCTTTTGGGAACAAAATACAGTGAGCGCCACATCTGGGGGCAGATTTCAGTCAAATCAGTTTGCACGCTTTTATCTTATGTTCATCTTTCCATTTGGTTCAACAGTTGTAAAAATATAATTGTATCCAGACATTCTGATATTTTCATTAAAGCTGATGTGAAATAAATAAGTAAAACTTTGTTTTTCTACATATTGGGGTTCACTATTTTATAAAAAAATCAGATTATTGCTGCTGTCATAAAAGTTCAATTTTTTATATTGCTGCCCTAGGGTTTGATAAAATATCCAGATTTGTTAGAAATTATTTATCAGGGATATTACACATAAGTTATGGGAGTAGACGGTTAATGGACTAGTTTAGAGGTTCAAATTTTTGACACATCAAAGAGACAATAGTCTCACACAAGACCTTGCACAACAACTTTGGGAGTACCTTGTGTGCAGCCCTGCACACCTTGCTTTAGCTTGCGTGCGCTATGCAGCCCTTTATCAAATAAAATTTGCAACATCTTGTTGTCCTTGCACTTCTACGTGAGTCCAATTGTCAACATTGCCACGTTGCTTGTTTTGCAATTTTTGGACCCTATCCGTTTTTGTCACCTGTTAGATGCGCTTTTCTCGAGTAACCATCATGTGCACAATCTTGACCGGAAGGTTCGTGGATAGTGACGCGTAAATCGGAGCCGTAAATGGAATAAAGGGATCTTTACGGAAATCTTTACAACACCAAACAATTCCTATAAATTTGGGTTTAAACATCATTTGAGGTATCTTTTTAAGCATTACAATTTGGAGAGCTTAGTCTATAAGTAGAGCTGCTCGGTACAATTGAGTAAAGGGACCAAGTTTGGTTATGGATAAGTCTGCAAGCGTGCAAGTCTAGTTAAGATAGATTCCTAGGATTGTGTCCCCTTGAGGATTGATATAGAGTCTCTTTTAAGATTGTAATAAGATAGGTATGAGCTTTGCATGAACAAGATGATCTTTTTATGTGTAAATCTTTAGGTTGCATGATCTAAGATAGTCCTTCATTGTGCCCTCTAATCGTGACTTGATCGACAGGTATCAAGGCGGGCCTTAAGTCCTATGAGTGAGTGATTGTGGTAGTTCTACTTTCCACATTTGAGGGCACGGGTAGAAAACCTTCCAAAGGCTTAGGTTGTTGGGTAGAAGGTGTAGGTTTCAATAAATCATTATTGTTATGTGAGGAAATAGATATGGCAAATAAAGGGATTCTTGTTGGAATGAGAGGAAATAGACTGCCTATAGTGGTTGAGTTAGCATATTTGATGAAAGCTTTTCATGAGACACTAGAAGCAATGAGAACTGCTCAAAGAAGAAGAGTTGACGAAGATTCCGGTGATGATGAAGCGCCAAAGAGTGATGTTGAAGAATTTGATGAAGAGCCACCAGATATTTATTTGAAAGCTATTTTGAAGATTAGAGGGAAATCAAATATAGATATCTTGTATTATTTAGGAGCTTGTGTCTTGAAAAAGTGATAGATTGGATTGTAGAATTGGAGAAGTATTTTGACTATGAGTCAATTGAGGACCCTAAGAAGGTTAGATTTGCTTGTACAAAGCTGAAGGGACATGCATCTTTATGGTGGGATCATGTTCAAGTGATAGAGAAAAGAAAGCCAAAGATATGGTTTAGACCTAGATTTAGGGAAAATTTATGCTTGAGGATTACTAATTGAATTTGTTCAAGAAGTCGCAGAATGTGAGCCAAAAGGAGATGTGCGTAAAGGACTACACGGAAAGAGTTATATTCCCTAACTATTTGATTTGGTCACATGGAATGTGGCACCAAAAAGGTCTCAAAGTATGTGAATGGTTTACGATTTCCATTCATAATGAGTTTGCATGCCCGAGTAAAAGTCGATGGAGGAAGATTTTGTTCAAAGTGATAGATAAAACAAAGGCAAAGATAAGGTTTAAGGCCTGGATGAAGGAGAACTTTATGCCCGAGGATTAACAGTTGAACTTGTTCAAGAAGTTGCAAAATGTGAGCCAAAAGGAGATGTGCGAAAAGGACTACACAAAAGAGTTATATCCCCGACTATTTGAGTTGGTCACATGGAATGTGGCGCAAAAGGTCTCAATGTATGTGAACGGTTTACGCATTTCCATTTAAGATGAGTTTGGCATGGTGAGGTTAAAGTTGATGGAGAAAGCTATCAATGTGCACTAAAGGATGAGGAGTTGCTTGCATGAGGGAAAGAAAAATTTGTGCGCGGGAGAGGATCTATGCATAGTGACAAGATGGAGCATGTTTACCAATTGAATTTGTTCAAGAAGTTGTTGATTGTGAGACAAAAGGAATGTGCATAAAGGACTACACAGAAGAGTTATATCCCCGACTATTTGAGCTGGTCACATCAAATGTGGTGCAAAAAAGGTCTCAATGTATGTGAATGGTTTACGCTTTTCCAATCAAGATGAATTTGGCATGGTGAGGTTAAAGTCAATGGAGAAAGCTATCGGTGTGCATCAAGGCTGAGTTGTCGCTTTCGTAGACAACAAAATCTTGTGCGAGGGAAAGTAAAATTTACGCGCAGGAGAGGATCTATGCATAGTGATAAGATGGAGCATGTGCACAAGGGAGAGACGAGTACATCATATGATCAAGGTCAAGCACAAAGAGGAAGAGAAAACAATGGACATGGATGGGGCAGAGGATTCATTGATACATGATTCCGATGCGAAGGTGACATTGTGAGTTTGAATGCTAGAACTCGTAGGAGAATAGTAGCAGAGAGAAGGAATAACGCTAGCAATCTTGTTGCAAGTGCAAACATATACAAAGAGTATTGCATCGCTTAACCATGCAGAGGAACCATAGTGTAGAGAAGCTCTCATGATGAAGAGACCGTTTGTTTAAACCAGCGAAAGTGGAGAACAAACCCACGCAAAGGAAGAATCTTTTCAAAACCATTTGCAAGTTTGGAGGTAAGTGTTGTAAAGTCGTCATTGATAGTGGTAGCACTAATAATCTTGTTTCTAACGAGATGGTTGAGAAGCTTGGTTTGAAGATCACACATCTAAATATGTATAACATGTCTTGGTTATTGAAGGGATCTCAATTGTTGGTAAACGAGCAATGTACAGTTTGCCTCCAAATTGGCACATACAAAGATGAGTCTTGTGTGATAAAATGTTGATGGATGTATGCCATGTGGTACTAGGTTGACCTTGGTAGTTTGAGAGGAAAGCACAACATGATGGCCACACAAATACTTACACCTTGGTGAAGGATGGTAAGACATACACTTTGATTCCTTTGAAGGATAAAAGTGAAGTGGACAAGAATCAAGAAGTGTTGATTTAAAGAGAGCGGTTCTTGAGTGAAATAAATGAGACAAAATGCTATGCATCCATTCCTATACCTATGCATAAGAAGGATGTAGGAAGAGAAGAGGCACTTTCTGCAAAGTGAAGAGAATTCTAAGTGAGTATGTGGATACCATGTTAAAGGATATTCTAGATGGGTTGCCACCCATGCACAATATAAATCATCAAATAGATTTGATTCCAAATTTGATTTTGCTGAACAAAGCCAGATGTAAGGTAATATCTATGAAAACTGCGGGGTGAAAAATAAAGTTCAAGAATTGCTTGAGTTTGATCGTATGTGTAGCACCTATAGTACTAGCATCGAAGAAGGGAGGAGAATGGAGGATGTGCATTGATTCTAGTGTTAGGAATATTGTGTTAGTACTCACATGAAAGTGAGTTAGTAAAATAATTGTACGTGTGAAGAGAATAATGTAATGAATTGTTAGTAACAACTCATAGTTAGAAATAAGTATGTGAGTAAATAGTATTTGTGTGAGTTAGTTATATAGATAAAATATATATTAATAAAAGACTTGTGAGAGTTGTTGGAATAACTCTCATAATAATCTAGAGGTGAGAGTAATTATAGGAGATTACATTACGGAGATATGGTCCTATAAATGTAATGTCTCTCACACAAGAATGGTATTGAAGAAGTGTTTATTGAGTTTCCATTGTGTGTTAATTATATATTTTTGTGTTGCACGATTGTTTGTAAGCTCTACCAAATCTTCATCTAGAGCCATTAATAAGATAACCAAATATAGATTTCCACCGATGTGCATAGGTGACAATGGATTGTTTAAGTGAAGTGCAATACTTCACAAAGATAGATTTAAAGAGAGGGTATCACCAAATTAGGATAAGAGAAGGTGATAAGTGGAAGATTGTTTTCAAAACACATGATGGATTGTATGAGTGGTTTGTTAAACACGCGCTTATACTAAGAGGGGCGGTGAATCAAGATAAGATAAAATTTTAATAATTCAAAACTTTAATAATCGTAACAATAATGCCACAAGATCTAAAAATTATGCAATGTAAGAGGAACACAATATTAACGTGAAACCCTTTCGAAAAAACCACGACAAAATATTTGCTTATATATATAATTCTTTTACAATTCGTAGGCAGGCACCAATCCCCAATGCCAAACACCAACTGAACAATTCAAACACCAACATTTTCTGCCGAGCACCAACTCAACAAGAGACACCAATCTCTTCGTTTTATGAGGCACCAACCTCCAAACCGATGATAATACCACCTTCGTAGTGTTGTTTCAACGAATGATGGAGACTTTTATTTCCTCTTCACAAATCTACTTGTCTTCTCAAGATATAACTCTTATTTCATACTTATAAAATTCTGCTCCTTAATGATATTCACTCAAAATCTGCCCTTCATAAAGATCTGCTCTTCATCAAAAATCTGTTCTTCACTCACGCTTCTTATTCTTTAATGATGTATCAAATTCATTTCACTCACTTGCTTTCCTCCATCCTCTCATCTATCTTTTATAGCCCCTTGATACCTTTTCCCAGAGACGACCTTTCCAAAAGATGTGTCACTTTGTTTAATATTACTTTAACTCTTTTAATTTAAAATTAAGCGCTCCATGTAGAGAGGGTCGGCCAAATGGGTAACTTAAATGTTTTTCCATTTAATTAAATCGCCTTCACATGGTCGTTGGGCCCTCTAATAAACTTGTTGGACATTAGCATCACATTAATTAAGTGTTAGTCTATGTAATGGATCGATGCTATACAAATGTGCATCAAAACGTCCTTCCATGAGCGGTTGCAATTCACATGATGAACTACTCACGATTTCTGTCATACACACCAGATTAATGCTGCCATCAAAACATCCTTGACATCAACAATTTCTTTGACATCAATGACAATATTTCCAACAATCTCCCCTTTGTCATTGATGGCAACCCTACAAAGAAATAATCATCTTCAAAACAAAATACTCTCCCTTTCTGTACTTCTTCCTCTTGTTGTACTACTCCCCCTTTCTTTTACTCTCCCCCTTTGACATCAATGGCAAAGGGTTGTCCACATGTCTCCCCCGAACCGATGCTACTCCTTGAGACTTTAGTGACTCGATGAGAAGGGTATCACACCCAACTTGTGTCTAAGGTACTCAAAAGTCCCTTTTGAGAGGGGCTTTGTGAAAATGTCCGCTATCTGCTCCTCTATGGCAACGTATTCCAACTTAACATTCTTTTCAGCTACTTGCTCTCTCAAGTAATGATATTTGATCGGAATATGCTTAGTTCTGGAGTGCATAACCGGATTCTTCAAATGTTAATTGCACTAGTATTATCACAAAATATAGAAATGGGATCATCATTTTCTACCTTAATATCTTGTAGAGTCTGCTTCATCCATAGAACCTATGTGCAACACATTATGTATTTTGCCTTTGTTGTGGACAAGGAAACAAAAGGTTGTTTTTTGCTCAACCAAGACACTAAATTTCCACCAAGGAAAAATGCTCCTCCACTTGTGCTTTTCCTATCATCCATGTCACCTGCCCAATTTGCATCTGTATATGTTGTTAAGGTGAAATCTGCACCTCTTGGGTACCACAAACCATAATCTAAAGTGCCTTTTAGATATCTAAATATTCTCTTAACCACTTGCACATGTGTTTCTTTTGGGGCTGCTTGGAAACGTGCAACTAAACCAACTGCATGATATCTGGCCTAGAGGTTGTTGTGTACAATAAGTTGCCAATCATTGACCTATATAGAGTCTGATTTGCTTCGGGAGACTCATCATCCTTACTCAACTTGCATCCTGTAACCATAGGTGTGTTGACCGGTTTGCAATCTTCCATTTCAAACTTCTTTAACATCTCCTTTACATACTTAGTTTGAGAGATAAATATTCCCTTTTCGATTGAGAAATTTGTAAACCAAGGAAAAATGACAATTCTCCTAGCATTGACATCTCAAACTCATTTTGCATATCTTTAGCAAACTCTTGGTACATTTTTCTATCATCTCCTCCAAAAATAATATCATCTACATACACAACAACAATCAATTGATGATTACCTTCTGTCTTAATGTAGAGATTACTATCTGCTACTCCTCTTTTGAACCCTTGTTGAAGAAGATATGTGTCAAGTCTTGAGTACCATGCTCGGGGGGCTTGTTTTAGCCCATATAGTGCCTTCTTCAATTTGCACACAAAATCCTTGTTTTCTGACAATAGAAAACCTTCCAGCTGCTCAATGTAAACTTCTTCCTCTAATTTTCCATTTAGAAACACAGATTTGACATCCATTTGAAAAACCTTAAAATTCTTACAACTAGCATATGCCAAAAACATTCTAATGGCTTCTAATCGAGCAACAGAGCAAAGGTTTCTTCAAAATCAATACCTTCTACTTGAGCATACCCTTTGCATACTAACCTTGCCTTGTTTCTTTGGTTACTTCCCCATCTTCATTCAACTTATTTCTAAAGACCCATTTGGTGCCAATCACATTTTTGTCCTTTGGTCTTGGAACAAGTTCCCAAGTTTCATTCTTTTCTATTTGATTCAATTCTTCCTCCATGGCGTTGACCCAATGTTCATCTTTACTAGCTTCTACAACATTTTTAGGCTCTATTTTTTATAACAAAGAGAAATTGACTCGCTCAGATGTACTTACTATCCTCCGTCGAGTTTGCACCCCAACATCTTTATCACCGAGAATCAAATTTTCTCCATGATTCTTCTAAACAAATCTCGATGGTGCCTTAGTATCTTCCTGTTCCTCTTCTTCAATTTCTTCTTCGACTTCATTTTGGTCTGATTCTTCTGAGTGATCACTTACTTGTGTGGTCACCTTATGTTTTCTGAACTCATCCACTCTTACATCGGCACTTTCCACAATCTTTTGAAGTCTTTTATTATAGCATTTGTAAGCTTTACTCCTTGAGGAGTATCCAAGAAAAATACCTTCATCAGATCTAGAGTCAAACTTTCCCAAATCTTCATCATTTCTTTTAATATAACATTTGCTTCCGAACACCCTAAAGTATTTAACGGTAGCTGGTCTACCCTTCCATAGTTTGTAAGGTGTTTTGGTATTGTTTACTCTGATTTGTCCTCTATTAAGGATGTAAACCGCCATCTTAACTGCTTCTCCCCAATACCTATCTGACAATTTGGACTCATTCAACATAGTCCTTGCCATCTCCTGAATTGTTCGGTTCTTTCTTTCAGTAACTCCATTTTGTTGCGGAGTTCGTGCAACTGTGAGTTGTCTTCTTATTCCATGTTCCTCACAAAATTCTTCGAATTGGTCTGAAAGAAATTCTCCTCTATCTGATCTCAAGCACTTAATTTTCAACCCAGTTTCATTTTCTACTAATGCTTTAAAAATTTAAAGTTCTCAAATGCCTCAAATTTATCCTTTAGAAGAGCAACCCATGTCATTCTAGAATAGTCATCAATTAACAACATAAAGTAACTCTCACCTTTTAAACTTTGAGTTCTTGTGGGCCCACACAAGTCTGTATGAATCAATTCCAAAGGCTTCGTTGTTGAATATTCCTTTGATTTGAATCTACCTCTAGTTTGTTTTCCATGCTGACATTGCTTGCAAATGGTGTTTGAAGGCTTCGTGATTTTTGGCATGTCTCTCACACACTACTTATTGTTGATTTTCACCAAATTGTCAAAATTCATATGGCCCATTCTTTTGTGCCATAACCAACTCTCATCTGATTGTGTCATATAGCATCTTTCTTTCTTAACTTCACTGAGCACATACAAGTTATTCATGGTTCTGTTTGCATCTACAACTAATCTTCCTGAATCAGCTTTCCTTACTTCACAACCTTGAGGATGGAAAGTGAGGATGTGTCCTTGATCACACATTTGACTAACACTTAGGAGGTTATGCTTCAGCCCTTCAACGTACAACACATTCTCAATTTTTGTCTTTCCATCATTGAGACTGAGATTACCTTTGCCTGCTATCCTTGTTGTAGCGTTGTCTCCAAATTTTATTGTTCCTCCGCTTACTTTCTTCAAGGAATGGAACTTGCTCTTATCTCCTGTCATATGGCTCGAGCATCCACTATCAATGTACCAATGTTGCTCTTCATTTTGCACATGAAAAGCAGTTTGAACAAGCATAGCTTTCTCTTTCAGTTTGCAATCAATTTTCTCTTTCAAAACCTGAAATAGACTCGCACAAGCCTTCCACGCTTGCAGGACTTCTCTAACCTGCAACAAAATCTAATGACCTCTCTTCCTCTTGTTCTCTACCCACCTTCTCAAGATAAAGAACAAATCAGTCCTTGCTCCTGTAATCTTCAAACTGTAAATTATCTCATATTTGACTCTTTGCTTTCTTAGCTTTCTCTCAATGTTTCTTTTTCTCTCTCTCAAACTTTCCTTGGCCGCTTTTTTCACATCTAATGACTTGTGCACCTCTAATCTCTTTCCCAAGACAATCTTCCAATCTCTAATATCAATTACAGTCATGTAAGGGGTCCCAATTAAGAGACACCCATGACCATGCAACAATGTCACACAATGCCAAAGGGATGAAAACCCAACTATATTTTATTAAGTCTATGCCTTAACG
The DNA here is from genome assembly GCA_018340775.1 of Taxus wallichiana var. yunnanensis. NCBI lineage: Eukaryota > Viridiplantae > Streptophyta > Pinopsida > Cupressales > Taxaceae > Taxus > Taxus wallichiana. Next base: position 925,992,946 of record CM031239.1, on the reverse strand, counting down.
GCATCTACAAGCATCATGTGACTCTCCACACAACTCCTACACATTGACTTGAGCCTCAAAGGGATTTACAATGTTTTATTATAGACTCCACGTCACTAGGCTCTCAATTCTCTTTGTGAGCCTCTCTTTCTCTTTGTGAACACTTTGATGCTCTTTACCCTATGTACTATACATTCCTCGAGTTTCTCATCCTTAATCGACCCGAGCTCTGCATTTTCTGGGCTTTGTGACCCTAATCTTTTGTGTTTGTGGGCCAATCTCTATATGCCTGAATTCTTAATCATTTCCAAGGGCCAACAACCCCAATTTCTCTAAGCTCTTGTCTTTTATGCATTTGGGTGTTCCTCTCCAACTTTGTAACTGTTAGGACCAGCTCAATAGAGAATAGAGTGCCTGCATTGAGTTCAGTTGCTACAAATCACTATGAAACAATTGAAAATGGCTTCCCATGTCTTTAGGCATTCAAAAGGTCTGTTCATGCCCTAATGTAGCAAATATCCTCATTTAAAATTCCTCCATGTCGTTTTTGCACTGTAAACAGTTAATTGTGACCCCCTGCATGAATGTGACACATGTAAGCATCACAGGTGCACACATTCACAAGCTTATGTAGATTTTGTGAATATTTGGACATTGCAACCAATGCATGGACCTGTGCCTTTGTAAACCGTGACTTGATGAGCTCTCGAGTCCACCTTTCTTTATGTTAGGCACTGTGACCGATAAAAAACTAGGCTCCACATTTATCAAGTGGAATTTTTCCGACTATGCCACTTGTCCCCCTCACATTCACTCGAGCTCATGAATCTTATGAAGACTCTATGAAATCTATTGGGCTCCGAATGTGACATGTGTCATGCTTCATGCGCTACTCGGGCTCTTGCAACATATAAAGACTTTGTGGGCTCACTAAAGTGTTAAGTAAGATTGCATGCCTTAGAGTCTAAAGTGACATCACGAGCCTTAGATTCTAAACTGACCCCAAGGACTTAATCAAGTCCTATGTGCTCTGCTTAACCTTAGAACTTGACGGGCTCCACTAACACTTAGGACTTAAGGGTTTTAAATCCTTTGTGACCCCTTTATCCTTTTAAGAACTCTGCCATATTGTAACCCTATAATGCTATGACCGAAAACAAGGAAATGGACTTAAAACAAAACAAAACATTTTTTTCATAATGCAAGATTGTTGAGACCTTCGATGCTCTTGCATCACAATGTTAGCGATGCCAAGTCCTTCCGAACCATCAACATCACAGTCAATTTATCCATTGAAGTTCAACAAATATGTCGTGGATGCAATGCTTGATGGAAAGTGCGCCACTGATTGGAATAGATAGCCGGCATGAGATCTAAAGAGTTGACTTTAATGATTGTGTATGAGGGGTCCAAGGAAAAAAAAATATTAGATGGAGAGGTACGACCACCTGAAGTATGATCTATTTTTAAAGCACAACGGGATACAACAAATGTGTTCAAATAGATGATGGCACAAGGGGCAACAAAAGTCACATTACAAAGGAGGTATTGGCCCAATAAACATCTCCAATGGATGAACTTCAAGGACAGAGCTGTTGTTTTGAAGTATAAAGGGAGGCATGAAATTAAGCCACACAAGTTTAAAGTATTATGGTTGGGATCATTTAAAATTTTAGAAATTTTGAAAAATGGAACCATCGTATTGGGATGTCTGAACGGGAAGCCTATTACCGATATGGTCAATGGCTCTAAACTAAAACTTTATCAAGCAAGGACAGAAAGCATCAACACGACAAGCATTGGCACCCTGTTTATAAAAACAAATAAAAAAACGATGAAAGAAAGGGGCCAACATACAAAGATTGACCCAGCCAATAATTCTAACTTGCATGATGAAATATCAAAGACTACGGTAGTACAGTTGTACAACTTCATAAATGGACCATACAACATATCTTCTAATAGCTTGTTGATCTGGGTTGATCTCCCTTGCTAAAGCTATAGAATGAGAGGGAATGGAAAGGAAAGAATCAGTTTCATGTTTCTCTTTAGCAACTGCAAACTCATGACAACTTGAGGAGTTCTTAATAGAAGCATAAACAAAATGACTGTAATTGCGCTTCAAAACCCACACTGATAAAATCTAAAAACAAAAAATCAAAATCAGAAATAACCATCAGAAGTTACTTAATTCCACATGTCTTGTATGAAGACCACAGTATTCTATACCTAATATAAATTTAATAAAACCACACCTTTGAATTAAATCACCTAATTTCAAACGAAATTTAGCATACAAGTATAAATCACTTATCTTCGTCACTTGCACTCCCAAGAAAAAAATCGTCTCATGGAGGGGAAAAGCAGAAAGAATATTTATTGAAAAATAGAGCAAAATCAGCATATAATCATATATACTTATCAAAGGCCAAAAATCAAATTATCTATAGGAAACTACCAAACACCACTACTTGTGTGAAATATTACCTTCATTTTGTAGCCATTCTCAAGCACCTTTAGCTGTTCCAAATCTTCTTCAAGCTGGAGAGGCGTTGGCTGAAGCTGGGGTAGATTCCAAGAAATTTAGCATCGTAGCTCTGCATCAGAATGAAAAGAAAACCTTTTCCATAAGCACGAGTTTTTCATTATGCTAATTTATCCTATGATGATAACTATGTCAAAATGGCACCGATCTAATGATAGGTTATAATAACATGTTTGGCAGATGATGCGACTTTAAACAAAAATGTCCACTACCTGAATCCCAAGATGAAGAAGGTAAGGAAATTTTGGATTTACTTCACCGTTTCTGCAAAGCAAAATTGTCATTAATGATTTCCAGTGAATATAAAACAGGGTCCAATACAGATGAAGACATGAAGGAGTATATGTACATATAATGTACAATACAAACCACATATTAAACTTTAAAAGTAGTAGATACTTACTTATTGAATGGAATTAAGCCCCTAGAAAAGTAGATTGCATAGCCATGTTTATCCACAACACATTTCACCCTATTAGGATCAAGAGCATCTTCTGGATTCAATGACGTGACAGCAGTGCTAAAGACAGCATCTGGAGCTCCCTGTATTAAAAACATTGATGTTAATTGACAACTTCAAAGTTGATTTCCACAAAAGCAGTGTAGAGTCATTTTTATCAAAGATTTAAAACATGATAAAGGCTTTAACATAACTGCATCTAGTATTTTCATGCAATTGAAAAATGCTCTTGATGTTGGTGAAATCATAATCATAAAGGACGTAAAGTTGCAATCAAGATACAGCACAAAATCTGTGACAAGCACATACTTATCTTTGTAAACAAAATAAGAAATTAAACCAACGATGAAAATAGGTTGCAACCAAAGTTATACAGTTTTAACTCAGGAACATTTTGGCAAATTATAGAGTACGAGTACTCACCATTTGGAAAACACCAGGCATATTAAAAAGACATGATATCCCGCTTTCTAAAAAAATTATTTGCCTTCAGGCATTGAGTTTTACTGAGGCATGGCAAATTTTTCTATCGACCAGATCGATTTTATGCTGAAATTTGTCAAATAGCCAAGTTTAAAAATTCCGTCAAGCTTGACCAAGTCTTATCAACTCCTAACAACGCCAAACCAAGGTAATCACTCTTGTTGTTACTATGGTTGCAAGAACCTTCCCTCTCTCCATCGCTGGTAGAATTCTAGTTTAGACAACCAGATTAACTCTTTCTGAACAACAATGCAATGCCAAAGGTCTTAACAAGATCCAACTAGGATGACTGCTCAATATACATTATTCATAAAAGATAGCTTAAAACAGAGTTTTCAGATACTTCTGTACCTCCTCCCACCCTTGCCTAGATAGAACCCATATATATACAGACGTATCCAAAAGGGAACCCCCATATCTGGACAACTTTGGTAGACCTGGATACATTCATAGGCCATCTGGAGCTTCATTCAGTTTAGGATTGTAATAGAAACAGTCAAAACTGCAAAAAAATGAAACATTGAAAAATTGATCTGAACTAATATATAAAGTTATGAAATAAAATATTAAAAACAACAATAAACACAACACGTTATGATCCATGCGCTGCAACAGGGAGTCTTGAAAATTTACCACATCCACATCCAATAATGTATCATTATCAGACACTATCTGTTTCTGTTCACCACCAGCTTAAAAATTCATCTATTTTAGATTTCTTTTGCAATAGACAATTCAACATCACTGCAACCAATAGTATGCTATGTGACTGAACAATTCTTTTATGTCAAAAGAAAATAAACAAAAACTAATGTAAAGGTGCAATCATCTCATGATATATCAAGAATCAAAAGGAGAAGTGCATCAATATTTCCTAACAAAACAAGAGCCAAAACCCCAGTTGATCCGTAGTTAGCATAGATTTTCATGGCCAACTCATCAACACAAATCCTAATCCATGTACATTTGTCTTAGCAAATTATGCTTGCTGTCCTCTTAAGTATTATGCTTTAAATAATGGTAAATTGCCTCAGAATTGTGACGCATAAGTGCTGAAATTATTGTAAGTATTTGCATACTTTAATTAATAGCTAGAAATAGAATGAAACTGCAAAAAAACAGAGCACAACACAAGCAATTACCTTGGAGAAATCCTATGTGAAAAACTCCAAAGGAATTACGGTTATGCCTTCTCTTGCCAATATCTCCTTGCAGTATAACAAGCCAATTTGCCTCCTCAGCAGCCCCTAAGAACATCGACAACACTTCAACGATGTTCATCTAGCTCTCTTTGCTCCACAACTTGCTTCTACACTCTCTCCTACATTGCACTTACATGCTCTAACTCTACTATGATGTATTAAGATGCCTTTACATGACCCCAAGGGATATATTTATACACAAACTCAACAAACAGACCAAATAACGATCCCAATCAAAAATACGATTCAAAAGACGGAATTCCAAGGGTTTGGAACTTTGGACCTCCTTGGATCCATTGGAGTCTATTTTCTATTGTATGGTTTTGTTAATGCACTAACATTCCTTTACATGACCTCCAAGGGGTATATTTGTACACAAACTCAACAAAAGGACCAAACAATGATCCCAATCGACAATAGGCTTCAAAATGTCGGAATTCCAAGGGTTTAGACTTCCTTGGTGATGAGCCCAAAAATGGCCCATTTTATACAAGATTTGACATTCTTTTTCCTTGCATATATACAATGGATCTAAGTGTAATCTCTAAACTTATGGTTTATTTAGGATGAAATAGAGAGTATATATCATGGTTATTTATTTAGAATTCATTGTTATCTTTCTGTTAGCTATTTCTAATGATTATTGGGAAAAAGATGTCAATTTGTGCATATGCAGTTCATACTTTGCTATAATTGTGGAATAAGGAATTTTGAGCATTAAGCACCAGCTACAACCAACCTTGGAAGATCTTCAAAATCTCTCATATCATCTCCAAAGATTGTTATTTCATCATTGCATTAGCTCTAGAGGTTCTTTCACTAGCTCCGGAAATGTTCAGCAATTCTATGAGTGGCTCCTTAAGCATATGTTTGGGAAACAATGAAAAAGTCATCAAGAATATACCCAAACCCAAATCTGATTGCATATTCAAATTCCTCTCGAAAAATTATGCAAGTTCAAAAAAATCCATCTTGATTCAAGTTCATATGCAAAAGTTATAGTCGTTTTAAGAATGCTTTGGAGTCTTCCTAGAATGCTCCAACTTGCTTCAGAGTCTCTTTGGAATGCTTTGGAGTCTCTTTGGGATCGCTTCGAGTTGGATATTAGAGCTCTAAGGATGAATACTAGAGTTGCAGAGATGAGCATAACTCCAAGGGTGGCATTGTTATCTATTTTTGGAATTCATTCTAAAAATAGATATTTCTATAAGTATTTTATTATTTGTAAAATAAAGAAGAATCAATATTCATTTTGATTCTCAATAAAAGAGTCGATTATTAGATAAGATCTCTCCATATTTTGTGGAGATTGATGCTTTTTAGATAGATTGAAATCTTAGTTGATAAAGATGTATTCCTTAAAATAAGGAAGTGGTTGGAAGCATGGAATTATAAATGCAACCTCCCACACCTTTGAATGTAATCACCATTTTTCTGATCAATTCTAAGATTCCATTCCATCCATTTGTAAATAGTGTAGATTAAAATCCTCTTTTGAGGAATGAGTTGGCCACTCATTCCAAGGAAGATGGACTTGTATGTTTATTTATATTTATTCTGTAATTATAATTTTTATTGTTTTTTCTTTGCATAATGTAATTATTTTTTTAATGTATAGTTTGTTGTAAACCTACAGGTGTTTTTCTGTGTTTTTCCTTTATTTTCAATTCAACAATTTCTTTTATGAAAGTTGTTTTCCTTTTATGCAAGTGTGTTTTCCTTTCAAGCAAGTGTGTTTTTTAATTCCTGCAAGTGTGATATTTAATTTCCTGCAATGTGTGTTTCAATTTCTGCAAGTGTGGATTTTTGGTAGAAGGGACCATCAACAAATATTTCTTTCTCCTTTTGCATACAACCTTCAAACACCACCCCGGATTGACATTCTTTAATGAAGAGTATTGACAACCTCATCATTGGGGTCCATTTGGAGAGTTTTTTTGATGTATGGTTTCGTTATGAACCAAACCTATTGCATGGGTTTTCCACGATCCGAACTTATCGAGTGTGGATTTTTTTCTATTTATGGCCCCAAGGTGTCCAAATTGCCTTAAAGCTTTCGCAACCTTTGAGGGTCCTTGTGTTGACTTGCTACATACTTCCATTCATGCTTTGGAAGGTATCTTAAGAGTGTTTCAAGTTGCCTTAGTCATTTTAACAAGCGAGATTAGTGGCCTAGTTCAACTAACTTCAACATGTTTTCACAATCCAATTTAGATAATATCTCCTATTATAAGGCTTTTGGCCCCAAAATCTTAAAAGACTCAAGAAATGAGGGAACAATTCCCTCACTATCTCCTCGGATTACCACTTGGATTTGTTTGGCAATTGTTCCTTCAACCCCCTCGCCAACTTTTCTACTCCTTTCTCCTCGATGTTCTCACCTTCTTCTCGCAAAACAACATCCTTGTCCAATTGTTCTTAAGCATTAAACACAAGGTCTTTAATGGAGGGCAACAATAGAATATATCTACAATGGAAGGTTGAAAGAGACATAAGTCAACATTCACAACTAAATATAACTTTATGCATGGAAGCAAGGCCTAACTCGAATGCATTAGTGCCCACTCGTTCAAGAATTTCAAATGGACCATATCTAAGTGGTTTTAGTTTCTTAGCTTTACCATGGAGTCCTTTTTTGTTTAAGTAAAACCACACCTTTTCCCCAACTTGGAACTTGTCTCAAGCTAAGCTACAAGTTAGGTAGTGCCAAAATTGATGCATTATTGATTTTATGCTTCAACTCTGCCAATGCATTTTTCAAGATTTCTATAGCAAGGAATTACTACTTGCTATGGGCAATGTTTTAAAATCGGAACCGGACTCCGGACCGGACCCGAACCGGTTTACTAAAAAATACATAAAATTTTATATTTTTAATGAAAATAATATATTTGAAAGGTTAAAAACCATGATTCCAACAATTACACACAAAATATGCAAAGTTTGCTCTTATATATATGCAAGAAAGGTGTTTATAGCAAAATGGCACGAACTCCAAGTCCAATACACAATACATATATCATATATGAGATTCCGAAACAAAATACATAAACAATGAGGCTCTAAATGGCCTCCATAGTTCGAGACTCCAAAAAAACATGTTATGATCATTGATACATTACAAATACTACAAGTTACAAAACTCTAGAATAAACTAGATGATCAATCATCAAACTCTATACCGCTACTGAAATGGGATCCTCAAGGTCATCCTCATCAATATCATCACCAACCTCTGGCTCGACTCGACTCATCCAAATCCTCGTACATCTCGCAACAACCGTATTGCACGGGTCGGGAGTAAAGACGAGTGCGACTAGTGCCTGCCGTGGTCTCGTGACGATGGCGGCGGCAGTCCGCTAATGGCTCATCAGATTCCTAATCCAAACCCATCCACCCCAAGTCATCGGATCAAACTCTGTTGGCCGACTCTCCTCTACCCATTTTGAGGTTGGATCTATATCATCCAAGACAATGGGATCAATATCGTGTCTTCGGGCTTCAACAACCGGTCAGCGCTTAACCAAGGTTGACCGCACAAAGACAAGATCATTCAACCGTTGTTCCAAATGGTTTCTCTTCTTCGTGTGAATCCACTCAAAGACGGACCAGTTGTGCTCGCACCTAGAAGCACTGCAAGTTTGGCTTAGGATCCTAATTGCGAACTTTTGCAATTGAGGACACTGATACCAAACGAATCCCACCAATGTGTTGCGATAAAAAGTGTAAATGTTTAATTAGTAAACAATGACGATAAAAAGTTAAAAACACAGTTAAAAATTAAAAGTAAAACAAAAACTTATAACTTAAAGGTTAAAGCGTAATTCAACAAATTAGATAAAGATTGTCTTATGCTAAAAATTCATGATTATTCATTAAAATTTTTAATCAAATGAACTCCAAAAAACTTAGAATTTCTTACCTGGTCAGTCCATATCCTCGCAATCTTTGAAAGGTTTTTCCCAAAGGTACCTGTGGCTCTGCTGAAGAAGTTGATCTGTTGGTGAACCTCAAGTTGTTGCATCTCATCAGGGACCATGCGCTCTAGGCACTCGTACAAACCATCTTTTACTTCTCCTGTTTGATCTTCTCCAAGTTGAGCTCTGTAATGATATTTTGGGTTCAAGAAATACCCAACTACATGTATAGGCCGATGGAGTTGATTGTTCCATCTATTATCTATGATCTCCCATATAGGCCCATACTTAGTTACCCTATCTTTGTATGTTGCCCTTATCTGCTCCTTTGCTTGATCCATAGCCTCATAAATATAGCCCATGGCTAATTTTTCCCCATCCACCAACCACAACACCTTAACAAGAGGCTCGACAACTTTCACAATCTCTGCTGTTTTTTCCAAAATAAATTATCAAAAAGTTTCTTCTTTGTGTCTTTCCCATCCTGTTTCCGGCTCCACTTTGATGCATTCCATTCATCACTTGAAAACATCATTTTCAAGTTCTGTTGTTGGGAAATAAGAGATTGCAACGTGAGGAAGTTTGTTGCAAATCTCGTGATGGCTGGCCTAACAAGTTCTTTGCCCTCAGTGTTCTTCCTCATTAGGTTCAATACCCACGAGTGATTGTAGCTGTATTTGGTGATGTTTTTGCCATGCACTACAAAGTGTTCTTGATCCAATCTTTTTCACTATATCCTCAAGCATGAGGTCTATGCAATGTGCAAAGCACATGAAGTCCAAAATATTGTTGTTTTTAGCCTCTAACATCTTACCAAAGAAACATAGTTAGAGGCATTATCTCTTATGATTTGTACAACACTTTCCACCCCCACCTCTAAAACAATCTCATCCAAAATCTCAAACAATAAATTTGCATCTTTCACCCTATCAGATGCATCTACTGATTTCAAAACATTGTACCTTGTGGACAAGAGGCAAAAAAATTATTATCAGTGCGGTTCTTGCCATCACTCCACCCATCTGACATGATAGTGCATCCTGTTTTGGCCCATGAAGCTTTGCAACCTTTCAAATATTCATCTATGGATGCAACTTCTTTCTTCAAAAGTGATCCTCTCAAGTCATGCATACTAGGGCCTTTGAAGCCCTTACCAACAACAACAATGGAATCAAACATCGGCTGGTAATAAGGTGAGCGGGCAGCATTGAAAGGGATATCTGCATCATACCACCATCTAGCAATGTACTCAAAAGTTGCTTCTTTGTATTGCTTCTTCCAATGGTTATCCAAGGTGGGCTGATTTTGTGTTGGCATGGAGGCACTAGCAATAGCAGGTGTGGAAGATGGAAAAGATTTGAATGGTTTTTCTTTTTTGAGGCCGGTTTTCTTGACTATGAGTGGATGGGGAGGCATATACCGAAAGGGGTTTCTAACAAATCACGTATGGGTCGAGCAAGATCCTTCAACACTCAAGGCATGTTCCTCCTTCTCCCTATTTCAGCTTCCATCTCTTTTTGCCTAGCCTTCTTTTCTCTATGTTTTTCAAGCATGTTTTTCATTTCCAACCTAATGGCATCAATATCAGGTGCATCACATGGGGTAACTTGGCCTCTTTGACCAGCCAAGTGTTGTTTCAACCTATGAATCCCCCTTGATGTGTTTCTTACAATATTTACAAAAAACTTGATCATCAATTACGTCTGCATGGGTCCATGTAGGGTCTTTTGTTTTAGGGGCCATTGCAAATGCAAACAAATCTGAAAATGCAAATAAAAACAAAATAAATTTCATATTTCTTATTTAATAAAATTTACAAATAAGGGGCAAGTTTAAAATGTAACATACCTTTCAATGTGCACACAAATGAGGTGAAGAAATGCTCCAAGCTTGTATATGGCACCACAAAGAGCCCACACTCCAAATGTAGATGTAAATGCCACCACAAAGAGCCCACACTTGATGCCAAACAACGCCCAAACTCACTCCAAATGAACACTATTCAATGCTGCCCCAATCCTCCAAATCCTTGCAAATAAGAGAGGTGCTCACAAATAGAGGTGAGGTGCTCACAAATGGATGCCAATATCACCACAAAGAGCCCACAAGCAATGCCAAACAAGCTCCAAGCCTCCAACTTTCAAGCTCACTACAAAAAATAAACTCTTCAATCTTATGCTCACAAATGCTCAATGAGAGAGGTGTGAAGTGAATAGAGAGGGTGGGTGTATTTATAACACCAAATTAGGGTTTAGAGACAATAAAAATACAAAAATAATTTAAAAATATTTTTTTAAGTCGCCGCCGTATAAGGAAAAACAGTCTTAAACCGGCCGGTTTAGGACGAAACCGGACCGATTTGACCGGTTTAGTTTAAACCGGTCAAACCGGCCGGGTTCCCGGTTCCGGTTTGACCAATTTTTACAACACTGGCTATAGGATGCAATTTTCTCATGTATTAGACAACCCCAAATGAAGCTCCTTATGGAAATTACATTGGAAAATGTGAGCCACTTTACAATGGCTTCCACTTTTGTCAGATCAATTCTCAACTCTCCATCACCAACACATGTCTCGGATATACTAGTGCTTTTTATGCAAAGTCACAATTCTTCACATTGTTGTCCCAAATGTGTTAGATGCTCATTATAAATATTGTTAAAAAATAGTATGTCATCCACTTATACAATAACACAAGAATTTGTGGATGGTCTCAATACCTCATTCCTCGACCTCATGAAATTAGCAAAAGCATTACACAACCCAAAAGGAAGTACAAGCCATTCATACAAACCATGTCTTATCTTGAATGTTGTTTTCCACACAACCACCTTGATTCTTACTTGTGATACTCGATTTCAAATCCAACTTTGGGAAGTACTTGGCATGCTGAAGTTAGTCCAACAAATCATCTGGAAGAGGGTATTTTTTTATGTTTGTCTTATTCAAGGCCCTATAATCAATACACATTCTCCACGAACCATCTTTCTTAGGCACAATTACAATAGGAGAACCACAAGTAGAAGTACCAAGACAAATTACACTTTTTTGTAATGTATGTTGAAATTGCTTCTTTACCTCATTTTGCTTCCATTAATGATCGCAAATACAAACCAATGTTGAGAGGATAATCCCCATAAATTGGAACTCATGCTCTACTTTTGTCTTAGATGACATGCGTTTAGGCTCTTGAAAATTTCCTTGAAATTCTACAACCCTTCCACTTTATTTTGTTTGTTGTTAGTAGAAGCTTTGTATTCAGCACTCTCATTATCTTGCTCATCTCTCAAAATAAGTAAAGCAAACTTCCCACTAGCATTTATCAATATTTTGGGTTGATTTACCTTTATATGCATTGATGATGTATATTCTCCATGATCAACCAAGCAAAGATTTGTTGGCCTTTTTCACGAAGATGGTATTTCTCACACGCATGTATGTGTTGGCAAATACTATACTACAAACATCAAGAGGAACAATATCTAGTATCTACCATCTAAGTTGCTGCATTCGCCGAATTAGAAGGAAAAGATTCAAAATTCGGCGGATTTTAACAGGCCCCAAAAAATGCGTTGAAAATCACGTTTTAATTCATTGGAAATTCGGATGTGATTTTTTATGGAATACGTTGAAAATCGTGTTTGAAAAGCGTTGAAAATCATCTAAAAGGTTTGAAGTTCGTATTAGGGTTTTTCCTTTCCATGTTTTAGGATTTCTTCCCCAGTGCGCCGCTATTTTCCTATAAAACCTCCTCGCGCATGACATTAAACTTCACACATCCGGAACTCAAGCTTGACGCCTTTGCTTTGATGTTTAGCACCTAAATCGTGTGAGTGGAAGGAGAGATGGACATGGACTTCATTGAGCTGCCTCAAATTGCATTTACGTCCGCCATTGTTGCCGTGATGCCGAGCTCGACGTCTTTTTGTGTTGTTGATCTTGGTGTCCCAGTTGGTAGAGGTTTGGTTGGGTTTTGGAGCTCGCAGCCCACCGCCGCAGATTGAGGTAGGTTTAAGTTTACCCGACTTCACATGTTTTTAGTTTTGCATTTATTTTATTTGCTATGTTTTTAAATTTCAATGTCGGGTTAAACTTAAACATTTTAATTTATGTTAAAAAAATTAATTTGTTAAGTTTTAAACATTTTCAGTTTTAATGTATTAAACTTTAAAGGTTGACGTTTAAATTTTTATACTTTTAACTTTTAAATTTTAAATGTTATAAAATTCATTGTAATATTAATAACATAATATATTCAAAATTATAATCAATTCTATTTATTCATTTATATATGAAATTTCATAAAATATATATAATATATTATCTAAAATTATATATAATAAAAATAATATTTTCTCGCGATGGCTCCAAAGCTGCCCTAACGCTAAGCCCACTTTCGTGTTTTTGCTTCCTGCTTACTCGCTACGTGGGTTCTAAGAGGATGGCTCGTGAAGGCTTCAACTCTCAAGGCCGCGACTATGGCCTCTCCTTGACCTTGGTTTTGTCTCGCTAAGACACCTCCCTCGGCGATCGACTCCGGTTCCTACGCCATCCTCACCTAAAACCCTACTACACCGGATGGTGGGTGAAATGAATGACATTGATAACACGATCTTTTCTGGGGCATCTTTTAAATTATGCGGCGTCTCAAACCTTGATCAATATTTGAGCAATAGAAAGGTGATTTCTCCTCCAGCTCACACTTCCCCAGCTCACAATGATGGCTCCTCTGTTCGGGAGACAGAAGGCCATGCATTCGCTACGCCCGGATGGTGGGTGACATGAATGACATTGATAACACGATCTTTTCTGGGGCATCTTTTAGTTTATGCGGCGTCTCAAACCTTCATCAATATTTGAGTGATGGAAAGGTGATTTCTCCTCCTACTCACACTTCCCCTACTCACAATGATGGCTCCTCTATTCGGGAGACAGTAGGCCATGCATTCGGAGATAATACAGATATATCAGAACCACTTGAAGGCAATACAGATCTACTTCAAGTTTTTGGTCGTACTCTGAATGGAAATACTTTGCATTCAAATCCATCGACAAGCTCGAGGTATAGACTTGAAATTTATTCTTGCTCATAAACTATGTTGCAGGGCAAGCCACTTTGGTCTGGTGTTTGTTGGAAAACCTCTTAAGGACGCTTCCATGCTCATCTCCTACGGGATAGTTCGGGATTCCATGATTTTTATGACTGGTATTCTTTTGGGTGGGGCCAAGGAGCGAAGCTCTACCCCTTTCAAGGAGGCACTCTTTAAAAATGCCACCTCCTCGAAATCTCCTGCAACTCCTCCCCGCTTACATCGTAGAGCAAGCTACTGAAACCCTGACCTTGGAGATCAATGATGAAGAATCTCTGGATCTGCTACAAGAATTAAAATCCAAGGCCATGATCTAGCAGATTTAATGGTGCCTATCGCTGTCTAACACAATGATTCATTGATTCATACCTCATGGACAGAAAATTGTAAATATTTCCTCTTGTGCTCGAGGCTTCTTCATAGTCTTCTTCAATGAACAAGAGGATTATCAGAGGGTTATTGAAGAGGGTCCTTGGTTCTGGGGATCGGCGGGTCTTTTCACTACCCCATGGTTTCCAGAGTTTGACCCGAATACCTTCTCCATCACACGTGTTCCAGTTTGGGTAAGATTGCCTAATCTTCCCCTTCACTTTTTCTCAAGTGGAGGAAATTGGAAACCTCCTAGGGTGGTTCATCAAAGAGGACAAGTAAGACGTTGCAGGAGCGGTCTACATACTTATGTTAGGATTTGTGTTGAAGTTGACCTCAGCAAGGGATTGCTGGATAGGATGACCCTCAAGATGGGAGATACAAGCCATACTCAAATTCTCAACTATGAAAATACAACTTTCAGATGTCGGAATTGCAGGACTTCGGTCACCTCCAAGCTGCCTGTCCTCAAAAGAAAACCCAGGCTCCTCGGAAAAAATATCTATTCCCAAGCATTGGAGTCCTCCAGATCTAGAAGACGAAGATAATTCTTAATTAGAAGATCAAGAAGCTGCAACTACAACTCCATCAATCGCAACTATTGCCCCTTCAACAGAACACCTTCTAAAGAGGTAGGGCTGCCACTGGCTATTCCTTCCTCTTTGGAGGGACCTTCTCCGGGAATAAAGCAGCCATATGAATCTAATCACTCCGACTCGATATAAGGATGTTGCTCATCCTATTGATAAAGAATCTCAAGTCTCCACTCTCTTGGACTTATTTGAGTACAATCCTCTCATCTCAAAGATGATTTCACAAGACAAGTGGCAGGTTGTGCGCTTGAAGAAGGGAAAGAGGGGAAAACACTAATCTTCCTCTTTTCGTCCTCGTTCCCCCTCCTTCTCAGCTTCGCTTCCACTTTCTAGCCTTGTAGCTTTTTGGGCTGCATCTTCCCTTCTCTTTTTCCTCTCTCAACCGCTTTATTGCAATCAAGTTTTGGGGTTGCTTCTTCCCCTCCTCTATGGATGCGGTTTCTTTCTGCGCACATGGGTTAGCAAAGAACTCCTCTTTCTTCTTTGTTTGGGGTTTCCCATATTTTTTTCTTTGTTCGGTTCGGGCCTTCTTGGTCTTTTGTTCCTTGGGCCTACGGGATTTTCCACTATTCTGCTCCATCGTTATATCTGGCCTTTTGGGCATGTTGTAAAAGGATGTGGGTCCTTTCAAAACCCCACTTTTAACCCTCTTCCAAAAAAAAAAAAATATTAATATAATGTATTTTATAAAAATATATATACTAGATCATTACAAATTATGTAATATATTTTATAAAAATTTAATATTTTATATCGTTGTGTTATATAATGTATTTTATAAAAATTATATATTATATCGTAAATTGAAGGTATTTATATACATTTTAAATCATATATTTAATTCAAATGTATGATAATAATAATTATCCAATAATTATTATTATCATACATTTAAATTAAATACATGATAATATTTTTTGTATAATTTGATTTTTTAATTTATTTATTTTTAATTCGATAATTATATTATCATGCATTTAAATTAAAAAGATGATAATAATTTTTGTACAATTTGATTTTTTAATTTATTTATTTTTAATTCTTTGTTTAAATTTTTTTTAGAAATGCACATTATTATATTGGTATGGCACCTCCAAAATCAAGTGCAGCGGGATGGAAATATATGAGCCATGAGGGTCGGACAAACAATATCACATGCACTTTATGTTAGCATTCTTTTACTGGCACATTAACAAGAGTAATGGACCACCTTCTTGCATATCAGTGGTCAAGGAGGTGGTGTTGAAGCATGTCGGAATGTCAGTCCTGAAATAAAAGCAACGTTGGAGAAAGACTACAAGCATTCATTAGTGTTAAATCAGCAAAGGGCACAAAAAAAACCAGAGATCCAAGGCAAGCTTTCTAGGCCCAGAGTGTTGAATACATCTTTCTCCTCCACCATGTCCACAAGCTCCGTAATGCCACTTTCTAGTACTGAGGCAACGCAACACTGAATAGCTTTTGGAAGCCTATAGAAAAAGAGCAAGTTGATGATGCATGGGCTGATTTCTTTTATGAATCATGTCATTCCATTCCATGTCGTCAGAGTCCTTATTTTAAGAATGCAGTTCAACAATCAATTTCATTTGGAAAAGGGTACACAACTCCAAGGTCAGAGGCTTTGAGGACTACACTTTTGAAGAGATCAAAAACAGGGTCATTGAAAAATTAGCAGATATTAAAGACTCTTGGAAGTCAACAGGTTGCACCATTCGAGTGATGGTTGGTTAGATATGTGTCAAAGACCATTGATCAATGTGTTGGTCTATTGTCCTAAAGGTGTTGTATTTCTAAAAGTAATTGACACCATGGAACACAAGAAAACTTCGAGTATGTCTTCAACATTTTGGATGAAGCGATTCTCGAAGTTGGTGTAGAAACCGTAGTTCAAGTTGTTACTGATAATGCTAGCAATTGTGTGGGAGTTGGAAAGTTGATAGAAGAGAAGTACCCACATATTTATTGGAGTCCTTGTGCAGCCCACTGCATTGATTTACTACTCCATGACTTGGCCAAATTTCCTTGGGTACATGAAGCAATTCAAAGAGGAAGAACAATTGCCAATTTTATAAAAAACCATCGCCTCACATTGAGTATCTATAGGAGGCATGCATCTAAGGAGTTGTTGAAGCCATGTGACACAAGATTTGCCTCCTTCTATATCACTTTGAAAAGAGTTGTTGAGCAAAAAGGAGCCCTCTGAACTGTTGTTTGTAGTAAAGAGTGGGAAGATTTCGTTCTTGCAAAAGATTCTAAAGGCAAACAAGTGGATAAAATCATTTTGAGCTCTAACTTTTGGGAAAATGCGGTCAAGGTTTTAAAAATGTGTGCACCCATTGTTCGTATGCTTCACATGGTTGATGGCAATACCCTTTGTATGGGCATGGTTTATGAGGGTATGGACCGTTGTAAAGAAGACATCCAAAAGACATTCAATAATATGGAAGCAGAATATAATGAGATATGGAATATTTGTGATGGAAGATGAAGGATGATGCATACTCATTTACATGCAACAACATGCTATTTGGAACCGACAGTACCTATCACATCAAAGAGAAAGTGACCGTGAAGTGACAAGTGGTGTTTATACAATAATTGAAAAACTTGTTCCAGATCGAGATGTTGCAAAGAAAACCAAAGAGCAACTTAGAGCATATAGAAGAGGAGATGGGTTGTTTGGAACCCAATCAACAATAGATGACAGGGAAGACATGGATGGAGATGAATGGTGGAGATTCTATAGAGCAAATACTCTTGAACTACAACATTTTGCAATTTGAGTCTTGAGTCAAGGAGTAAGTGCATCAGCATGTGAGAGGAATTGGAGCAACTTTGACCATGTTCAATCAAAGAAAAGAAATAGATTTTATCAGGAAAACAAGGTGACCTTGTTTATATTTGCGATGATTTGCAATTGACTATGAAAAAGTGGCAACAAATGCATGCACTTGAAAGAACAAAAAAGCTTTTGCATGTCCTAGAAGACTCTTCTAATGAAGATGATCTTGATTTTGTTGGTGATGAACATGAGAGTGAATCGAGTGATCTTGGTAATGATGATGTTGTTAGTGATGATGAGATTGAGCCAAGTGCTCTAGATGATTTAGAGCTTTTTGATGTAATAAATGGACCTTAGCCCATGCTACATAGGGAAGTTCAAGGCTTTGATCCATCACTTTTTGAAAACTTTTCTAATATTAGTGTGTAGCTTCGAACACATGTTTTTTCGAAATTTTTGATTTCAATCACATTATTGTGATAACTGATTAATCAGATGTGATATTATCTCTCTTTTGAAATGTGAATTTATCTTTCATTTTTATATATTTAATCTAAATGTATATTTCTTATAGTCGAATTTAATCACGAATTTTATTGCTGATTTTTTAATTTTTTTTAGTAACGAATTTTTCACGAATTTAATTGTCAAAGAATTCGAACACAAATTCGAATGTGGCAACTTAGTCTACCATAACCTCGTCAATCAAAGACTCATTCATCCCAAAATTAACTTTGTATTGTTTGGTAACCTCTATCCCTACTCCTTGCTTCACCCAACCCAATGAATAAGGATTAGGATGACGTATGCTACCAACCCAAGTTTGTCTACCAACTCTTTGGAAATCAAAATTGCTTGTGAACAGAAATTAAAAAAGCATCAAATTTTGTCTTTGTAATTTGAATCTAGATATTAGAGAGCTTGGTAAGCTCATCTTTATCATTAGTCTCAATGCTACTCAAGCATACCTCTCATCGATGGAAGGGTAAGCGATCCTCTCATCCACATTGGAGTTATTCTCCATTTCCTTCCCTCGAAAGAAGTTGTGACCTTCTTCTTTTTGTTCTTATAAGTATGCAATTACGGTTGTAGGCTTCAACATTTATAATTTGTATGACCATCGACATCACATCGGCCACAACATTTCTTAGTTTCCTTCTTAGCAAAAGTAGGAATAGCATTATGCTTACCTTTCCCTTTTGGCTTAGAATCGCCTTGTTTTGGTGAAGAGGATGATGAACCCTTTTTCTTGTCCATCTCAAGATGATGTGCTTGAGCACATATGTCACCCATGTCTTTAGGCTTGGCTAGAAACACAGGTCTCCTTAGATGACTATGAAGTCCTCCAAAGTACTTCCTCAAAATGTCAATATTATATATATTTACTTGTTGTTTCTTTTGGAATTCACCTTATATATATATATATATATATATATATATATATATATATATATATATATATATATATATATATATATATATTCCTTCACACTTTGACCTTGTCTTTGCCTAAAGTATTTCCAACTAATATACATGTCCCCTCGATGACAAATGGGACAGAATTGCCTCTTAATTAGCTTCTTAAATCCATCCGACTTAAAAATTGCTGGTGATATCTTCAAAGCTAATGAATGAACTTAATTTTCAAACCAAGTAAGTGGATGACTAGCCAATTTCAACATTGCCAAAGAAATTTCCAGTTCACTAATATTATACAAATTAAAATAAATCAAGTTGGGCTAATCACTGGTCAGGTTTTTCAGCATTTACATGACATTTATATGGCTGAATTTCTATCTTGGTCTCTTATTTGAATGGAGGTTGGGTTGGGATTCTTTGGATAACATGGGGATGTTGCTTCTCATGGTCTAGTGTCTGCTCTTTGCTTGCCTCTTTATTTTCCTTAGGAACCTCCTTGGAAACTCCAATCTTTCCCATGAGAGTCTCAATGATCTTCTCCATCCTATCAATGTGGAGTGGGAGATTCCTGCGACTTCATGAATCTTGCTACATCGTCTTGAGGCAATCTATCCTCTTCATAGGCTATGCTTCTCACTTCTTTGTTCCACTTCCTTGTGTATATCTCAGGTTACAGAGGGACTAATTCACCTTCTCCTCTACCACTAGTTGTTCTAGTCAAAAGAATCAATCTGCAAAATTGATCGCACCACAAGAAAACCACAGAAACCAAAAAACAAATCTGCTCTGATGTCAATCTCATCTGTAATCAGCAAAGATATTCCTTACCCAACTCATCAACACAAATCTTAATCTATGTACAAGCATCATCTCAGTGAATTATGCTTGATGTCATCCAAGTACCGTGCTTAAGTGCTGAAATTATTGTAGGTAGTTGCATACATGAATTGAAAGCAAAAAATAAACTGTAACATGCAGAAAAATAGAGCAGAACACAAGAAATTATCAATGACAAACCCAATTCAGGAAAACTCTAAAGTAAGGTTGTGCCTTGTCTTGCCACCTAAGTCACCAAGTTCGTGTTCGTGTTCGTGTTCGCCGAGGATTAAATTCGGATTAAGTTCGGCAATGATAAAATTCGGATAAAAAATTCGTGATTAAATTCGGCTGTTATAATTTTCATTTTTTTTTAAAAGATATAAATACACAAAATTTTCAAAATAGCTAAAACATTACTATACAATTTGAATTACCAATTCTATTCTTAATTATTTTATTAAAATTAAAACATTAATAAACTAAAAACAATTGTAAATTTATAATTATAAAATATAAAATATGAATAACATTATAAATTATAAATTATAAAATATAAACCAATTGTAAATTATAAATTTTAAATCTTACTCTAACCTAATTGACCAAAATTATAAATTATTTAAATTTTAAATCTTACTCAACCTAATTGACCAAAATTATAAATTATAAATTATAAATTATAAATTATAAATCAGTTATAAATTATAAGCTTTAAAACTTACTCTAACCTAATCGACACATTGAAAAATATATTTCACGGGCAAGGATTTTTAACATTCTCTCGTGGTTGTCGGCGGCGCTAGGGATGGCTCCAAGTCGCAGGTGTATCAACTCTCCGGTATTCTGCAGAAAATGCAGGAGAGCAGGCCATGATTCATTTAAATGCAAAGAAAAATGAATGCAAATGGAAACGCATCTAACTGGACTGAAGCCGAGTGCTCTGACGATGGAATCTCCCTGCGTGGAGGTCAATGAAGCTCGTGGCCCTGAGCAGCTGGTCGTAGATCTGTCCCTTGATGCTGGAGAGGCAGTGTTGGAGCAGAACACAGATCGCTTCAACTCAAAGCTCAGGTCGCAGCGTTTTATAAGTTTTTTTAATGCCGAATATGTATGAATATTCGCAATTTTTATTTGGGTGAATAATGTTCGGCGATTTTCAAACTTTCTGCTTGAAAATCGTCGAACCCTGTGACTTAGCTTTGCCACTATCTGCTTGCAATATTACAAGCCAATTTACCTTCTTGAGGCTGTCAACAACATTTCAACAATGTTCTTCTAGCTTTCCTTGCTATGCAACTTTGCTTCTACACACCTCCTACACTACACTTAGATGGTACTACTTCACTAAGGTTCACTAAGATTTCTTTACATGACCCCCAAGATATTTATTTATGCACAAACTCGACAAATGGACCCAACAATAATCCCAATCAACAATAGGCTTTAAAAGGACATAATCCAAGTGTTTGGGCTTCCTTGGAACCGTTGGACTCGACTATTTTGTTTCTTTTGTATAGGTTGGGCATGCCCTGTTTTCTGGTGTATGGTTTTGTCACAAGCTGAACCCATCAAGTGTGGATCTTCATTAGTTGCTTATGGTTCCAAGGTGTCAGATCACTTCAAAACCTTTCTGCAATCTATTAGGATCCCTGTACTAACCTGCATATTTCTGTTCTTTCTAAAATGTGCCTTCAGATTGTTTCATGTTGCCTTGGTAATTTTGATTTGTGGCCTAGGTAAAATGACTTCAACATGTTTCCAGGATCCAATTCGGATTCACTGGTTATCTGGGAAGAGGCTTGAGAGTGAGAGATGAAGATTCGCCCTGTAACTCTCAAGGCCTTTAGAGTCTTCTTACTTGATATTCCTTGAAATTCCTAGCTGGTGTACATGACATTATTAAGGGATTCGTATGGTTATTAAGGGATTCCTGTGGTAATATTTTTAATACAATCATGTTTTCTAAGTTTGAATGAAGCTTACATTTTTATTTTTTGTGAGTTTGGAAGTGAATTATAATCTCCTTCATTAATTTATCGGCATGTTTTCTTAAACGTATGAATTGCACATCTCTTCTGATCTGTGGAAGTAATGCGGGATTAATGGGAAAAGCTTGAGGGAGAAAGACATAACATTTGACTACAAATTTCTCCAAAGTCAAGTGGACAAGGTTTAAGAAGCACCTTAGGCAATGGGCAGGAAAAATGCGAGATGAGCCACAGTCCTAATGAACCCTCTTTTGGGCTTCCCTAAATGATTAAGCTGTTGAGGATGAAGAAGATCAAATAAAATTTGTTAATATGTTCTATGTTAGTTTCAAATTCCACCTCAATATTTTTGCAAATTAGGTGAAATTTGCATAGATAAACAATAAGGTTAGCTGCAAATGTGCCCCTATGTCCCCGAGACATGGGCGACATCTTTGCAAGGATGTCTATTTTGTGTTCTGGTTTATTTTTGTGTGTCTTTTACGTAAGGTTTAATGGCAAAAGAAAATGATTAAATCTGAAATAACTAAAAAAATTTAAGAAAAGAAGGGCAGTACCTTGCCCACTGCTGATTTCTTCAAAATTTAGTATTTCTTCACATAAACCACTGTTCTGCTTGTCCTGAACTGATTTGCTAAAAATCAAAAGAAAAAATAAGGAAAATACAGGAAATTTTTAGTTGTGTTTGAATTCAAGAATCGTAATAAGCACAGGTTAGAGCCTGAGCCAGGCCAGCTCAGATTTAAAAAACAATCCTAGCTGTTCGTTTAGTGTCCTTTCCACGCACTGTCAGCCTGAAAAGAGCTAAGAGAGGCTATTCAAATGAGATGTGCTTTTTCTGTCTTTTAAAGGGCCCAACAGAGTGAACTGTATGGATTCGCCAAGTCAGAAAAGATATGTCCAGTCGGGCCAACTCTCTGTTGGCTTGATGAGGTATTCCGAGTCACTGTCTTTCCCGTCTCAGCAAGTTAACTCTTACTAGCCGATGACTCATTCTTACGGATTTTAGTAAATCTGAATAGAATCATGTGACTTCCGTGGGAAAGAAGCCTACCACTTATGAGATTTGACAACAATAATAAGCTCCATTCAGCAAAAGGATGGCAATATTCAGAAGTATATAGGCCTTTGACCCACTCATTATCAGCTGGAAAATGCACAAAACTATCTCAACGATATTATTGAATCATTCACCATCCTATAGATGGAAATCGAAGCCGCCTGCAAATTACAACTGCACTACAAAATCAAAGCACATTGTGTTCCATATAAACTTCCTTAAAACAATATCATCCAAAAACAAAAATAGTAAATACAGAGCTATGTAGGTGTACAATAAATTGAAAACAAAGTGCAAATCCTTCTCAAAATCCTCGATGAATAGGGAAGTAAATTATATTTAATAAAATGGTCAAACAAACCACTGAAGAGGTCACATAAGAATCTTTTGTCAAAAGAAACTATGCTCGCTGGGGATAATGACCTTCCCAAAGAACGGAGAGATATTAGAAACATTCCAAATACACCCCAACTGAACAGGATATTGCATTCTGTGTGGTAAAAAAATTAAGGACATCCATATCAAAAAGGGATGTATTCCAATAAGAAAAAGAAAACCCAATCATTGAGGAATTAGACCAAATTAAAAGCCTTTCAAAGAAGTGGATTTGATCCCAAAATATTGTCATAGATTTCGGCTGTTTCTAATTGAAACCAAGAATCCAATGCAGAAAACAAGCAGATAGGTATATTTCAATAAGGAGAAATGAATAATGTTTAAGGTTCTGACTGCTCTGGGGTTTTATCTTTTTCCTTAAAACTATCGAATAGGCTGATCAATTACTCCTTTATTAACAGAGGCATGATCAAGAATGTCAAATGATTCTTCATTAACAATGACTGCCAGATGGTCCACTTGATTTGTGATAAAACTATGTAATTATCAAGTGAATCCTTGACTTTAGTGAATCTTACGTATACGGCTATCTCTTAGATTGCTTCCTGTTTTTCTCACTAGAGCTAGTTAGACCTTGCAATTATTGCAACTCAACTAAGCCTTTCTAGATTATAACCCAAGGAAACCATGAAGACTTTGGTATCAAATGCATGATTATGGACTCATAATAAACACAGATACTGCATATTTACTCCAATTTCACAATAAAAATCACCGTGATGAACATGGACATTAATATTTAAGTCTACATACAAGAGGAACAATCCAATCCTACAAATTTCAATTAATGAAAGCCAAACCATGCAGATGAAATCAGAAATAAATTACCAAGTAGCCAGGTTCACCTTTCGGGCGTACCCAGTCTGGACTCTCGAATCCCGATCCAGTTCAGCCCCGAGTTCATCTTGGGTATGCCAAATTCAGCCCAAGTACGCCCGGTTTACGTGTACCCAGCCAACCTAGGCATACACCGGGTGTATTCACAAGACTAAAACTTGTTTTTTCATTTTATTTTATTTTGCTTTTCACTACTTTGACTTGAAAAATGATTTCAAAACAAAACAAAAGTTATACATGTATTTGTTGTTGTTTTATCATTTCTAAGTTGTTATAATATGTAGTGCCCACTTCCCTTTGACACCTTTTGATACTGATCATGACACTGTCGACTATATTATGGACATTATTATAGTTTTGATTTAGTATGATGTTAGATATTTGATCATGGATTATTGTTGACTTTGATTCTTATATGATGCATGATGATTATTAGAGACACTTTATATGTTGATGATGTTATATTGTTGGACATGGTTATATGATGGATGTTGTTCGGACTTGTGATATTTGGATATTGTGAGTAGCCCTAGAAATGGAAAATTATTGGATGATATAGTTGTTGATAAAACTATAATGATATTGTTAGATTGCTTTGATGTTGTTGTGATTCATATATCTAGATGATTTTGGAAATTTAATTATATTTATATTATTTTAGATGTTCTGATATGGCCACGAGGCCGAAGGAGGTATTTGTGTTTTGCAAGTAAAACTATCACAACAAACATCAGGGGATTGGAGACCAACCACATTGGAATTCTAGATGAATTCAACAAGGTCACCATGGCAACTAGTTTTGTTTGTGCGTGTTTGTGTGTTAGGGATTTCCATGGGGGGATCACCTTTAAATGTGACCAAGGGATTTTATGTTTTTCTTTTATTTGGTCCCTTTTTGTTTAATTTTTGCATGTGTTTTATGTGGTGCACTTACCCTTTCATTATTTATTTAATGTGGTGTTAATATTGTGAGTAATCATGTTGTTAAGTTAATTAATTAAAAGATATCATGAGAATGTAATTAATATGGTTGTTGGTTATGATTTAAAGTGTTGTAAGAATGTGTAAGTAATGTGTAAGTAATATGTAAGTGATGTGTAAGTTAACTTTTGAGTGTGAAACACTCCACCTTCTTGGAAATTCGAATTTGTCCTTGGAGGCTGATTTTGGAGGCTTGTGGGACAAGTTAAACTTGTCCCACACCTCTTAAATTTACATACCAACCTTGCCTATGGTTGGAGAGTTAAAATTAGACTTTTATAATGCATTTTGGGAAGACAAATTGTAAGTTTTAATTGCACTTTTCTTACATGATTTAATTTCAGTCCTTTGGGGTGTGGGTTGGATTTGAGTGTATAAGTAAACTATCATATTATTCACCCACCTATTTATTATGCATTGGAGAATGAAGTTGACTTTTGGGGTTGGGGTTGAGGATGTGTGATGTGGCATCCTACATGGATCCACCTCATCCTCTTCTCTTCCCTCTTCTATAAAATACGAATTCCTTGTCTTGTTTTGGGTTGCTTCACTTGGGAGACTTGATTCTTGGGTGAATTTTCTTGCTTGTTTGGGAGCTCTTGCTTGAAGGAGTTTTGGAAGATTGTTGCATGCTTGTGCTTGGCTGTTTTTGGATTGCTTGCATTGGGATAGAGCTTGTTGTTTTGGAATTTGGAATAACTCCATCATGGAGAGGTAAGAGCTTGGCTCATGAAATGCTCTTCTTTTATATATGTAAATGTTCATGTGTGAATGTTTTGGCATGTTTGTGGGTTGTTGGGTAGATGGCCTAGGAATGGTGTAGGAGAAGACTATGGGGCTATTTTGTGGGAGGCACAAGTGTGTTTTAGGGAGGTATAAGGGTGGAGGGAGTTGGGATTTGGGTTCCACCTTACAAAGAAATAACTTGCATTTCTTTACTCGTTATGGGGTGCCATAAGAGGTTGGGGAGGCATAAGGAAATGTGAGGAATAAGGGGTACTTGGGGAGGCATAAGGAATGTCAGGGTTTTGATATACTATTTTTGGCGGTTTGTAACTCAGGTGGTGATACCCATTTCCCCGTTTGGGAGGCATAAGAAGCATCCCCCATAGTTCTTGCTCCTTTGGCTTGCTTGATGAAGCCTTAGTATTGTTTGTCATGTGTTAATGTAGTTGTAAAACTACATTACTGTTTTGGACTATGTTTTATTGTGAAAATGTTGCTTGTATGTTTGTAAAAGCCTGTTGTTGCCATGAGTTGGATCACACTTTTTATTGCATTGTGGTTGGGGCTCGAGGACCAATAAAGAAAAATGGCTTCTCCTCTTCATTGGATGTCTTGGTTGGGTGGAGAGCGTTGCCTTTCCCTACTCATGTTGTGATCAAATTGGATGAATGAGAAGAATGCATGTTATTGTTCTGGAGCTGAGAAAAGACAGTTTGACAGTCCCTTGTGAAATGAAATCTCATTGTAACCTTCCCACTTGAAGTGGATGATCTTGTAAATGTTGTAATGGAAAGATGTTGTACAGATTTGCAAGTGAAATTTGAAATGTAAAAGAGTTATACTCTGTATTCTATTTAGAAAGAATGTGAAAGAATAATACGTGTTTGGTATACTTGTATTTTGTAATCAAATGGAAAGGAAGTTGTAAGTTGTCTTTTGGAATCAATAAATGAATGTAATGCTTTTCTCAAATTACATTGTTGTATTGAATCTGATCATATCAATGTATTGAAATCTCTGTTTGAAAGGAAGAAATGCGTGTGAGAAAAATACAGTATTTTGTCTCTTTGAAATGTGAAAAATTTGAAATCAGTATTACATTTTGGTCTTGAATGGTTTGTTTGAATCAACCAAATGTGTTAGATTAGAATTGGAATGAATTTTAATACTTAGAAGATGAAAATGGCAAATAGACCCATTAAAATTTGATCCTTGTTATTTGTAATTTCAAACTGGCAATTATCTCAACCAAAAATGCATAGTTCGAACCTGCAACAATAAAATAACAAATTAAATGATTGAATTGAAGTAGTAGGCCCTAAACGAGTTCAAATAGACAAAAACACTTAAAGGAAATATGTCAAAACTTAGCAAAATCGGGCTCAAACCGTTTATAGTCGTTCTGTTATCAAGAAAATGTAAATGTTCAAATTGCAAATCAATTAGACAAATTGAACCTTGAATCCTATCTTAAATCCATTTAGGAACAATCCTCCATGTCTATTTGACATGTTGAGAGAGGAGGAAGATCAAATTGAATAAATCTCACAAGTTAAAATTTACCAGTTTGCACTGTAAAAGCCTGCAGGCTGTTTTCTTAAAATTGACCCCTTAAACTTTATCAAAATCAAAAATTAATGATCTCTGTGCAAAGAGGACGTCGAGAGCTTTCCAGAAAGTCCTTGTTTGCCCAAAACCGAGCTCTCTATCAAAAGTTATGGCCCTCTGAAGTTTTTCTTCCTTGGCGTCAAATTTTGGGAAAAAAATTCCTTGGCGGGCCTACGGCCCGAATTTTCCCTTAAGCACTTAGGAAATTTTTGGGAAAATTTTCTAAATTTTCCCCATCGACCCATGACCCAATCGAGATCACACATGGCACCATGAGGTGTCAGCAGATGGGTGGGTCCCTTTTTTAACTTAGCGCTTTCAAAAATTTTGGGAAAATTTTCCAAATTTTTCCCACCGACCCACAACCAATCAGGTGATGCCATGTGGCGTCATGAGGCATCGGTAGAGGAACGGGTTCCTTTTTGTCTTTCGCATCTCGGAAAATTTTGAAATTTTTCCAAGTTTTCCCCATTGTTTCGTCGGCCCGTAGCCAATCAAGGGCTGCCACATGGCATCACGAGGTGCCGGCGAGAGCGCGGGTCTATGTACCCTCTTAGCCCTTCGGGCGTTAAGTCAATTTTCTCCCCGCCCCCGCCTTCCCGCGTTGGCTTAGGAGATGCCACATGTCCTTTGCGGTCTCACGGGAGCGCAGGCGCAAAGCTAACTCTTCACCCCGCTAACTCTTCACCCCGCGGAGAATTTGCAAAATGTCTCCTGCTGCCTGCTTTACCCCCGCGCTGCCTTAGGGAGTGCCACGTGTCCCTTGTGGACTTGCAGACCTACGAAATCGCAGGCGCAAATGTGGTTTTTTGCCCTCAAGCGGGAAAATTTACAAAGGTCTCACCGCGGCCCGCCAACCCGCCCTTTTAGGCAAAATTTCACCCTTGGGCCCGCAGGCCCACTCTAAGGGAAAATTTCCACCCCAAGTTCCATCGGCCCATAACTTGAAAATATGAGAAGTTAGGACTTCTTTATATCAATAGAAAGGTGAGGAAATTTCCTATCCAATGGGAAAGATTTAGGGAAATTTTGAATGCGTTAAGTGTGAGAAAAATTTAGTTGAAACTTTAAGCTTTGTCACGGGTGGGTATGATGAGGAATTTCCTCTAAACCTAATTGAACCTTCTAACCCTTAATTTTGGACCTTATGACCTCTAACAATTGTTAATAAAAGTAAAGTATATTCGAGTAGATTAGAATTGTTCCGGAACCTGTTAGTGACAATTGTTGTCTTGTAACCTAGTTGTAGATTCTTTTAATAAAAAAAAATTATTCCATAATTTTTCTAACTAATCCTAAGTTGTTCTTGGGTTTCAGTGGGTTGTTTTAACGGGCGTTACATAATCCAATTTAAAAATGCATGATGCGATCAACATAGAGTATGTTATGTAAAAGTACGGTCACTACATGTGCACAAATTTGAGTATAAATATAAATTGTGGAACTACTTGAATTCTTCTTACTTGCCTTCTAAGTCTTATACTATTTCGAGTTTGTTAAAATATCCTTTTTACTTTATCCAAAGTTAATAATCCATCTTTTACATAGATGAGTAGCATGAGATTAACTCGGCCCAATATTATGTGCATGTAGCTCCAAACACCAAAGACCCGAAGCCGAGTCTTAGTGATGGCACGCACCTAGATCTATTTAAACATGTATGGGCGTTGAAATGCCACCAATGTGGGACATAGATGAGTAGCACGAGATTAACTCGGCCCAGTTTTTACAATAACATATTCTTTTTTATGGCAATTGCAGAGTTCTACAAACAACTGCAGCAGCAGTTAGCCTTGTAGCATAAGTTATAAAAAGTGGTTACGAACTGAAAGTGTTAGAATATGAAGAGAGAGAGAGAGTAAAGAAAGATTAGAATGTACAAAGAACGGATGAAGAGAATCCGGAATACACACATTGTTCAATGTGTGTCCGTCATTTTATTATGTGAGATATGGTTACAATGGTTGAAGTGGTTACAACCATTTATTAGTTAATATTTAACTAATATTAAAATAACTCTAATAAATAAGCCTTATATTTTAATACCCCTCTTAAGGCTTACACTATAGAAAGCAAAAACAAACATATTGACAGAAGATTAAATCAATAGAGCTAAGCAGAGTCACGCATTCTTTAGAAGTTTCCTCTCTGAACACAATGTTTTGACCAGGTAGAACTCCATCAAGCTGCCTCCTTGACCCTTGTAAAGGTATAGTTCCTAAGCTGAATTCCCAAGTTCTTGGATTCCACCTCCTAAACTCCCGAATTATAGAATCTCCCGAATTGTTGGACAACGATACATATCATACTACGCCCACAATGCTCCATCAAGTTGTCTCATGACCCTCGTAAGGGTAAATTCCCAAAATCCACAGACTCCCGAACTATCTAGACAACCATCCATGCCGAGTTTTTCTTACACTAGATTCTTTCTTGTCTTCAAAGTGTTGGGCTTCTTTAAAATACGTAGTCTTCATCAGCAAAATTTTTCACCCATTTGGTTTGTTTTTGAACTTTCCCTTGTATGTAGAAGGCAGATTTTTTAATAAAATAGCTTTGGCATCTTCGACATTTACTGTAGCATTGATTTTTGTGGGCTGTATGATGAGAGACCTTAGATTGTCTATGAGGGTACAAATAGTGACTTCGTCATTCATTTTTCACTCAAATTTTAACTTCTGGACTGTAAATTAATGCAGCAAAATGAAAGGTGATAGTCTATACTTCAGGTACGGAAATAAAGTCAACAGAAAGAAATACAATTCTGTATTCTGATTTTGGAAATTAATGCAAGAATTTTCAATGTCTTATTTTGTTCAATGTCACAGTCATTTACAATTTAATTTTGCAAGATTAAAATGACTGGTGTACCTTTGGACCTGTACCCTTCGAAATTCCCTTTTAAAGTAGTTATCCCGTGCCCTAGTTTGCAGGCAGGATGTCCCTTTCAAAGCAATCCAAAAATCATGATTGTTCTTTGTTTTGCCCTGAATTATCTGAATCAACTGTGTTATTCTCCTGAAATTTGTGATTCACGACTATATATTTTCCGTGACTGTTCGTAACTGGTAAATCAATGGTGATTTTGAAGTGACAGAAATAATAAATGCTCGTGACTAGTATTGGAAACCAATGGCTACTTTGGCGACTTCGTTTCACTCAGTTTCTAGTCTTGCAGCCCTTGCAATGACTTTGCAGACCCTAAATGATCCTTGCGACTTTATTTTCGCAATGACTGTATGTTTGCCCTTTTTCGCTGTATATGTATTTTGCCCTTGTTTCAACTTATCACAATCTGAAACTCTATTTTTGCTCTCGATTTTGTATTATTTAAATCAGTTGTTTATTCTCCTGATTCACGACTAGTACTGACTGAGATTCGTGCCCTAGTGCAGGTATTATCTTCAGATCGCTGGTATATCTGGTATATTCGTGACTGTTATTAATGGCAGGACTATTGTTAAAGGCGCGACTGGTAATGACTGAATTTTATGCCTTTTTGAGCATCTGAACCATGTAAATACTGAAACCACCATTCACAACTGGTGAAAATTATTGTTTGCAACAGGTAAAAACTGAAACCACTATTTCTGACTGGATTTCCAGCCCTTGTGACCCTTGCGACCGAGTTTCCAGCCCTCGCGACCTTGCAAACTCCTTTTTTAGCCCTCACAACCACTGTGTATTCTCTAATACGAACCTGAAACTTTTATTTGTGCCCTTCGATGAAGCCCCAGGTGATGTCTGTATTTTTGCTAAAACTTAAAATCTGTCACATGCCCTAGGTGCATTCGAAAATACAGAAAGTGCTTCTTTCTATTCTTTCCCATTGCTTGCCGCACTTCGATACCAATGTTAGAATATGTGGAGAGAGAGAATAAAGAAAGATTAGAATGTACAAAGACCGAATTAAGAAAACTGGAATACACACATTGTTCATTGTGTGTGCGTCATTTTATTATGTGCGATATGGTTACAAAATGGTTGAAGCGGTTACAACCGTTTATTAATTAATACTTAACTAATATTAAACTAACTCTTATAAATAAGCCTTATATTTTAATAGAAAGATTACAAACAATCTAGAGTGCATTTTCTCCTAAGTAGGACGTTCTGTGTAGTTGTATCTCATTTTGATTTAATAATTAATATTTATCATGAACATTAGAATTCAGTCGTCACCATTAAATTATCAGCAATGTTTTTTGGTTATTTTGATTGTTCTATGCATATTGTGTGGTTAATTCTTGTTTACTAGGCTAAAATATTTATATTTTATATATTTGTTTGTACAGCTATACCCGGGGCAAACAACAAATTGCCCTACCAGCATACATGATTTGCAGTACCTGTACCTGTACCCGTACCCAAACCAAACCAGTAACTTGGATAAATAGAAAAATAAATTATATTAATGTCCAAAATATACCAACGGGATGCAAAAGTACAAGCACCAATAATAACAACAAAAGATTTCCATAAAGCAAAGCATCTTCCACCAAAAGGAAACAAAAGAAGGTTTAATGAGGAATAAAAACCTAATATTAAATGCCACTAACAAATATAAATGTCCTCTCCACATGCGTGCACGCGCAATCTCTAAAAGACAAGACGACATACAGCAAAATGAGATGAGATTATCAATCTGCCATCAGCGTCACGGAGAAAAGCGTCCACCACTATGTAATCAGTAGTCATTAACAATGCACCTAAGGGTGTCAACTAGAGAGTTGCTCAAGAGGAGAGATGATGAAGCATTTCTTGAAGGCACAAAAGAGGAAGTTCAACTAACATCCAAGGCCAACAAATCTCTAGAAGAAGTGAAGTCCATGATATGGTTTCGATCACAAGATTTGGAATGGTTATAAAAAGAAACATTTGCCACCTAATGTTTTCCACGAGATTTATCACTGCACATCAATCTATAAGCAATTCCAGTTTTAGAGAAATATATGATCTATCTTCTACCATTTGCGCCAATATTCATGGAAGCCACTTGGCACACTAACTGAGATGGGCTTGAAGAAAGATGTTCACAATCCAAAAGCCTGTCTCACTCAAAACCAAAGCTAAGCATCTCTGAACAAGGTAAGGGAAGAATGGAAGTAAACATTTTATTAGAGTTTCTGAATACATCTCATAATAAATGGTGCAACTAAAATGAAATGTTTTGTCTTGATTTCTTAAAGAGAGCACAGCTAGAAACTCCTATTCTTTGAAGGGATATGGTGATATGTCCCGACTCGTAACTAATGTCAATGAAAATTTCATAGGAGAAGCATCCTCAAGGGTATGGGTGCACCCCTTGCATTTCTTGCACCTTTAGGATGCGCGGACGTGTCATGGATGCTCCCGGTACATAGGAGATATGCATCAAAATGTACAAAAAACTCTAGAGATGTGCCCTGGATGTCCCAAGAACAATGGAGCCCACATTATACCTCTAGATGTTGTATTGCTGTCAGCAGCCATCCAAATTTCAAAATTTGGGGCCAGTTCTCCTTTTGAGTAAATGACTGCATTTTTTGTGCATTTTACTTCTTTTTTCCACAATTTTGGTTTTGGTTTAATACCTTTTTATTGACTTTGCTTTAATTTTTTAAAATAATTTACAACTTGTACTTATTTTCACTGAATTGGTCATACTACTTTCAATATTTTCTCCATCTTTGGAACATGCCTTCACACTTTATTTTATTCTTTTTAAGTTCTAAACACTTCTTTTCCATTTAAATCGGTGCTGCAGTTGACTTCTATAAAATTTCAACTCAATGAGTGACATGGGGACAAAAGTGTCATCATCCCTTTTCCCGCAGCTCCATAAGAAAACTCAAATATAAACAAAACAATAATGAATCTCTGCAAACTTGTGAATGCACGGGATAAGGATAAGTGTCCTAATTCTATGCATTGCCTTTGAACTATGTTTTTGCACATTAATAAACAGACCACTGATTATGACTTCACTGATGCACACAATAGAGACAAGTGTCTCCATCCTGTGCATCCCTCTAAGAAAATGAAGTTGCAGTGTTTGAAAAGGGTCATCTTTACAGTTTGCACATTGGCTACACTTGTAACCATCCCATGCAGGCACTCCAAATAAAAATCTTTCAAAAGGTTTTCAACTCAAAAGAACCCCAAGACCTTGTGGTAGTATGCAATGGAGACATGTCTTCATGCTGCAAGACTGCATATACACTAAGCTTATAGGAAAGAACTATAAACTCCTGGAGTAAGTGGCTAAACAAAAGCCCTTGATTTGCATCCAACTGTGCTGAATGAACCTTCAACCCTGCAGTTCCCACTATTTGCTTTGCATTAAATTTTGGCAGCTAGACTTTGTGTTTTACCAAGTAAAACAACCATAATCCCCTGATTATCATTGAATTTTCCAGTTCCCTGAGATTTTGTGTATGCTACAGAGATTTTGATATCAATGTAGAGCTGCTTTAAGAGAAATTAAGTCATATTACTTGTCAATTCTTGCCTCTGAGTTGGTAAAATCCTTTTGCAATCTAAGACACTCAGATTGCCTCCATTGTTGATTTGCTCAAATTGTGTATTCTCTAAGATTTGTACAACAGAAGTACCACTACTAAGGAGTCTGCACAAGTTTTAAGTTCGCCACAGAAGCAGATTCAACATGGGGAAGAGAAAACTCGCAGAGTAAGAGGAAGCTCTACTCGGCCAGACCTAGACCCTAAACACTTGGAAATAGGGGACATGGTGCTTGCACCACACCAGTGCTAAAAAACACTATTCATGGCTCTCCTTTCACTTCAAGAATGCAAAATAAGAAACAGGAGGCACTGAGATATCAATGCAATCAGAGAATGGGATGACCTCATAAGAAGGTCATTCCTCCACAAAGCAGCTGCCATAGCCAAATTATTTACACGCACAGATATGATAAGGTATCTACTGCATGAGGCCAGGATACAAATAGGAAAATATATTCAGGACCAGCTCAGATGATTGCAGATTACTCTGGTACAGTTTTAAACATTATTTACAAATTTTCTAAATTGCAGAAAGAGTATAGTCAGAGTGAGTGAGAAGAATATAAATAAAAATAATATTGACATCGTATTAGAGGGTTGGTCTGACACGCCACTTGAGTTCAAGCAAGTGAAACCCCTAAAGTAGAAAATCATTAAAAAGAATGTCAGACATCAGAAATGCTATGGTTCTCATCTGTAGATTGACGAGCTCCTAATCCAGTGCATGTGGATGAAAGATGGGTTTCTTTGTTGTATGAAATCTGAGATAAAGGGGACTGTATTTAATTGAGCTGAGATCATCTCCTTCTACATAGACGAGGATATAAATGTACAGGAAAGGTAAAGCAAGTTTCTTCATGGCCTCATATTTAGTAGATTTTCTCAGTGCTTATAGTACCTTCAGTGGATTATTGTTCAATCCTTTTGACCC
This sequence comes from Taxus wallichiana var. yunnanensis, assembly GCA_018340775.1. NCBI lineage: Eukaryota > Viridiplantae > Streptophyta > Pinopsida > Cupressales > Taxaceae > Taxus > Taxus wallichiana. Next base: position 925,958,258 of record CM031239.1, on the reverse strand, counting down.
CACAAGTTGAAGAACCAATTCATTTTCACTATTATATGTTATAGAAGCATAAATATCATGTGCACTCATCTGTCATTTATTCCTGACAAAACTGCATCAGTTATTCTTATGGTGAAGAGATCCCAAGGATGTCATGAAAATTGAGAAGGGTTGGAACCACGGGCAGGTTGGTTTATATATCCAAATCATACATTTCTCAGACTTGATGGAACTTTGATGGCTCCCAACATACTACCTAAGTATGTGACAGACAGATTGATATTGAAGTAGCATGCAATCCAAATTGTCAATGGAGTCACTGAAATCTGAAGAGAGCCCGTGTTACCATGTATCACAACTCCCCTTTAATGATTGGACCAGTAGGGTTCCAAAATTTCTCAAATGCACTCAGTATATGCATTGATATGCATAAATTCAACTTCAAAACAGCTAAATTCATACAATATGATAGAATGGTCAAGGTAGTAGCACACTTAAAAATGCAGCAGAAGAAATATACATTAACAATACTAGTATGGAATTCAAAGATGAAAAAAATTACAATAATGCAAAGACATGCCCCCGGAGTTTGCTTGAGTGGATGGGACCAACGAATTAGGTCACCTAGGTCTCAAGCTTGATTCCTGATTCAAATGCAGTGCACGGTGTGGAGCCTCCGATGCACTGCCCAGGTTATAGGGGGCTTGCCCTGTGAATTAGAGTCAGCGCGAAATTTTCGCTATTCTGAGTCGCTGGACATCCAATTCCTTGGTTATCAAATATTAAATAAAAAATGCAAAGACATGATACCTTACAGAGAAGAATCCAACAAAAACTTCTACTCTAGGGAGCTGCTCCTCCAACTGCAAGGTTACTACGCCATCTTCTCTTCCAAGCCAGTGATGACATCAGAGCGCAACTCTCTCAAAGGGCCATTAGGATTTGCAGCATTTGCCAACCTACAAAATACAACTCAGATGGCGTCTATTGATGTAAACTCAACACAGAAGAGAAAGATAACTCGTCCTCCAACAACTGTTCCATTTCCTTACATTCCCACATCCCCTGCATTCTCTGCCTCTTCATAATATGCCTCAAATAACATTTCCATGCCTGTATTCTATACAATCCCATTCACCTCTATCACAGAATCTCAGATCAATAATAGCACATCCCTCTCCTTCATTGATTTACTCACATCACTAAAAATCACTACTATCACAACTTTCTCAGTTAGCATTACAAGTGCCATACTCTCCCGAGATGATTCTAATAGCCCCTAAATCAAAAGATAATCTAATCCTTACTTCTTAGGCAGAACTACTGGGGTCCAACAAATCTCCAATGCATGAACTTAGAAATTTCATCCACCATTACTTCCTCTTCCCTCAGTTTCACATAGCCATTGCCTCATATCAAAACCTTCCCATTCCATGCTCTCAATATCCCTATTACAGGCATGAGCATCGATTTTTCTAGTGTATGAGTCCCTCGTTCCATTCTTCAGACCATGGAAACTGAGACTGCTTCCTCTCCAAGTACTCCTCAGACAGGTATGTCATTACCTCACATCACTAGATTGACATGTAATTGCTCGGCACCTATGGCTTATGAGCTAAGTCACAAGGTTTGTGTTCGTGTTCGTGTTCGTGTTCGAGTTCGACGAGGATAAAATTTTGTTCAAGTTTGACAATGAATAAAGTTCGAAAAAAAAATGCCATTATGTTCGAGTCTCAACCAATAGAATATTTTTTATTACTAAAATATCTTGAAAATACATTAAACATAAAAGTGAATATAAAATATAATCTATTATTAAAATATTTGAAATATACATTAAACATAAAAATAAATATAAAATATAAGATGTAAATCAGTAATAAAAAAATAAATTAACATAAAATTGAATATGAAATATAAGACATAAATTATATAAAGAAAAAGAAAAACTAAAAATGAAGTTCGAAAACAAAAACGAAGCTAAAAGTAAATTAGAAAATTTAAATAAAACTTAAAAAATTATAAAAAATTAAAATAAACAAATAAATAACTAAACATAAAATAAAAATATACTTCATAACCTAAACTTTATAACAACAGACAAGGCACGGAAACCTAGAGCTGTGTTCCGCCGCACATGATTCTTTCTACAAGCCACAGTAAATACCTTCAGGCTATCGTTTACAACTGCTGGATGGAAGTCATCTGCTGCACAGCTTCAATCTAATTATGATTGCCTCTCAGATTGGAGAATCCTTCACGCTTTGTTACAGTATGAATCAAAGTCAACACCTAGGGCACGCTTCCTCACAGGTCAAAATTCCTGCTCGTGTTCGACACTTCTGCTCATCTTCCAAAGCCAAACTTCTACTGTGATTTTTCCCTGCAGTTTTTTAGCCAAATTTTAACAAACTCTTTTCACAGCCTAAAACAATGGCGAATTTCGAACTTCATGGATGAAATTTGCCAAACTCTGTGACTAAGCTTATGAGGGTTAAATTTTCAAGCACAGGAGAATGCACCAAAACGAGTAAAGGAGACAGCACTAGACTTGGGAACCCTTAAGTTTGAATCAAGCCCAACTGCTGTGTAACCAAGACTTGATTGATTCAAGTGTAAGGACAGAAAGATCAAACAAATTAAACAAATTACCATAATAAAGAAGAATAAACAGGGAAAAGACTAACACATTGTTATGCAGGTATGCATCCCCTAGATTTTGGTGGTGTCCCAAACATTTCAGGGACTTGGGGACTTGGAGGGAACGTCCCCAAATTTTTTTAATTCGTTAAAATAATTCAGATTCATTTACTTAAAAAGCTGTTAAGTTTACCAAAAACATTGAATTCTGATCTCGAAAGTACATTGAAAAAACATTAAATATAGTTTAAACTCCTAAATTTCATTGAATAAAGCTAAAATATATTTATCTATTAATTAAATAGCTGGCCCCTGTCATCCCCAAAATCTAGGAAACTTTTTGCCGTCCCAGAAACCCAGTCCCCAGACTTAGGTAACTATGGGAAAAGTTAACAATTGTGGATCTAGATCAGAATGACCCTGAGATCTTAACGTCAGCAAACATAGTTTTGTCAAAAGGCATTAATCAAAATGACAAGGAACTGAAGAATAAGGTTTCTCTGAGAGATAAAATCATTGAAGGGTTGGAAGCTAATCTTTCCCATGCTCAAAGGCAATCAGGGAATATCCAGGAATCGAAAATAACCATTGGAGTTCTGGATGAAGTGGAAGAAATGTTACAAGGTCTATACCCAGTGGCTCTGAACCTAGAGAGACTAGAAGATAAAATGATTAATTGTGCTGCTCATTTCTCCAATAAGTCCCAACAAGTAAAAGAAGCATACAAAAAGATAAAATATGTGCAAAATGTAAGCACCCAGCACAGACTTAACAAAACACGAATACACACACAATGCAGTGAGTGCTACAAAAAAAACCACACAGAGGCCATGTCCAAGTTAGCCAAAATATCCAACATAGTGCAAACTTACTTCCATAAACTCGGAGGACTATTGCAGGAACATGGTATAATGAGTCTTAGTGTCCAGAAGGAAGATTAATATCAGAGGTGCAATTTAAGGGGGTGATCACAGATGCAATTTGTTCTCAAATAAATGCAATGACAGAGTTATGGAAAATACAGTAGAAGGCTCAGCATTTCACGGAGAATACATCATAGCCCATGCACAAAAGGCCAAAGCGATGGAGATCTTCAGCACAAAAATGAAGAAATGAAATGAGAAATAAATGGTCTAATTACTTGAGTTTACAGTCATGTTCCCATAGACTATATTTACATCAATGATCTGTAGTACAATGTATTTACATTTTTGTTGACAGTTTGCCTGGAAACAGTCAAGCTTTGGCTACTGCCCTTGTGAGGGAATAAAACTCAGTTTTAGATGTTACTTTGGTTTGGAAGGAAGACAGGGAAGATTACTTTTCAAACTTTTGAAGCACAATATAAGCACTTTATTGACTCTGCAATCTCTTGGTGAACAGTTTTAATTTCATACAATCTTCATCGCGAGTAGAATATAAGATCCAAGCCTCTGCTATTCCTGTGTTTTGTTTAATTGATTGTATTGTAAAGTTAAATTTTAAGATTGTAATATACGAAAAGAATTAAGCAATTATGTTATAAACAGCATATAAGAAATAAAATTCTAGGCCTCTGCTATTTGCAGATTTTCATTGAGCAAGTCCCTGAGTTGTTTGATTCAATCTTATCTAAACCTTTGTTATTTAAGATCGTAGTTCAATAATTCATGTAACATTGGCACGGGGTTACAGTTGGCTTGAATTTTTATCACTTTGGCCAAAAACCTGTTATTAAATTGAATACATGCAAATTTTACTTGTGTTTGAATAATTGGCGATTTGAGTATTCGACTGTTGTGTCTTCAATCCGTGTTGTAGGTAGTTTTGGATTTTAGAAATTAAATTCAGTTTATAATCTCAATTTTCAATTTTTAGGAAATCATATAGGTAACCCATACCAAGACCAGAAATGGGAGGGTTTGAAAACTGTTTACTGCTGCCTTACACATTCTGTATGATCAACTAAGAAAAAAAGTGGATTTCTTTTTTATAATATATTGGCCTTCAACTAGCTAAAATTTCGGTTTTATTTTGTTTGTTCAACTATTATATGTTTAAATGTCGGTCTTATTTTCTTGCTATAACAGCACTGATTTTTATGTAGTTTTATGGTGTACTAGTTCGAGATTTTCAATTGATTTTATTACTATAAATAGAACTGAGGCTTTGTTACTGCACCATGGTTTACATTTATTTGAGGAAATAATTCCTTATTTGAGCAAATGCAGATATTGAACAAGTATGGATCTGATTTTCTCTAAAATTAATAGAATTTATATTTATTAAATTGTTAGTTTTGTCACTTGTGCAGTTGCTTAATTTATTAGTACTATTTTTCTTTTAATTTATTGCGAATCAACAATTTATTATATGTTATAAAAAATGCATATCAAAATGATATTTCTAGGCCCATATTCCTTGCATCCTCCCCTGAAATTTTGGGGGTCTCTCTAGACAACTCCAAAACGCTGACCCCCACTTTTAGCATCCTCGTGTCCCTAAACTTTGTGAAACATAGAAGTGAACACACGCTAAGCTAAGGAGGAGGAGTCTAAGACCATGTGGCCAATTTTTGCACATAGTTGGAACAAACAATAAAGAGTTTGAACTCTAAAAGAGATTTTCTACATCATATGCCACCTTGTAATGTCCCCAAATGGACACTTTTGACCCCCAAATGGATTTTAGGCAAAACCCCAACCCAAAGAACAATTTCTAAATAATTTATAAAATATTATAACGCAAATTTGAATTTTATACATGCATGACGACTTGCATAGGAGACGAAAGTAGCCTCAAAACACTTTCAAAAATTATGAAATTAAATCTGTAGCTAGCCCTTGAATTATCAAATCTAAAAATACTTATATTTTTTCCAAATACTGAAAATCTGATTTTTAATTGCAGAAAAACGCCAAAACTTCATAAATTCATAACTCGGAAAATACCCAACAATTTTGACAAATGATAGCTCAAATTGAAGATAAAATCACAAGCTTTCCAATGATACCAAAATCAGAATTTTCCGATGGGTGGAAGGCACCCAAAACAGGCTCGGAAATCTGGAAATGTGTAGATGAAACCCTAGTTGTACCCGAAATCAACAATCATTCACCCCTCTTGGAAAGCCCTCAAACACTGCTAGAAAACACAAATAGAAGCTTGATCTTCAATGGAAAACACAAATAAATCCTTGATCTTCAATGGAAACCCCTAAATGGAGAATCCTCTCACAAGAAAGAAGAGTTTTCGTTCCTCTTTCTCTAATCCTCAAGAGGGTTTTCATCCTCTAGAGCTAACTCAAAAGGGTTTTCATCCTTAGGAGTTTATTTGCAAAGCTTACAAAGCTCAAACAAAATTCAGAATTTTTATAAAATAAAAGAGATGCTTTACAAAGCCAAGCACACTTGCTTTTATAAGCAATCTTGGCTTAGTAGCCACCCACAACCACCAATCAAATGCCTTTTCCCACATTTAATTCTTTTTTGGCATTTATTTCTTCCTCAACATGGGTTGCATTTTTCCCCTAGGGAAATAAAACATAAAGTGACCTTTTCTTTTTCTTTTTCTAATTTCACTTTATCTTTTCTCTTTTATTTTTATTAAGTCTATAATAAATTAATGTAAGTGTTTTTATAATATTTCTTTTTTTTATGCACTTTATAATAATTTATTAAGACTATAGTTTCCCTTTTAATCACCCCTTAGCCCGTCAGGAAACAAAATTGGGCTAAGGGTCTTCGACTAGGAAGGGGACATTACACACCTTCAAGTAAAAATTAAGGAGGAAAAATTAAGCATTCAAGGTAGACAAGTAGGCAACCAATGGAAATGTTAAATTGTGAAAAGACTGAGGTGTCAAAAGTAGTGACCCTGTCAGACCTAAGTAAGCTCCTCATAGAGACGAAGTGGCAAAAAGGGCACTTCTCATGATTGGAGGCTGAATCACACAAACTAAAGTCTATGGATAGAGGGTGAGCATGAAGATGCTCTCAAGACAAAGCAAATGGTCTCCAAATTCAACCAGGATAATATGCTAAGGGGCCGGTCCATTGAAACAAATAAGACACAAAAGCATAGCAGTCTTCACTCTCTCCACAAGAGCCTACTATTAAGTAGAGCCCCAAGCCTATGATCCATAGAAGAGAGTGTGTTTAATGATCATATCAAACAACCTTAACTTGGATTGGATGCTCTACAATGAAACATTGGTGCTCAAACACTACCAATGAAGCATGCCCCATGCAGTGGATAGATTGTTACCCATGTCTCAAACTAAAATAAGAATTAAAAAATAGATTCCCAAATATAAGAAGCTCTGATCTCATCCAATTATCCTCTGAAGAACTAAATCCTGGTGAGAGTCTCTTTAATGGTGTTCAAAAATAAAAACCATTCTCTGTTTTATTGAGGGTCACCATGAGTCATTGGAGGCCAGAAAACAGGTGAGGAATCTAATTGCCTCTAAAACCCCTTGAGAGAAGAGGCTGGGAAGATTTCGCCATCTACCAAAAGAAGCAATGAGATAATAACAAGATGAAAATAAACCTATCATCAGCTTATGTGACCCCCTTTAAGATCCACCCCAACTCGTTGAAAAATACCACAATAATGGGAGAAAGTGTACATCTCTATAAGGTAAAAGTAGTTTTTAGGTTGCCACCAAGCAAAACACCAATTTGGTGTCTGAGAACCCCCTTGTGTAAACCCACAAGAGGATTATTTTTCCAATTACCATATATATTGTTCAATGACATGTACAACCCTACCCCGTCCGGTTCAAACTTGTGACCTCTATGGAGCACACACATCTTCAGCATTGTGTCCACTCACGCTGTACAAAGTTTGAAAGTCAGGGAGCCATATGAAAGCAACACATAGCCATCTCATGATAGCAATAAGAATATGTACAAAGATTCCAGGGGCACTAAGTATTTCAAACAGAATCTCGGGGCTAAGTCAAATGTTTTCCTTAAGTCGTCCAAATGATAATAGGCCTTTGGCAATTCTGTTTGGGCTTCCCAATGATGGCATAGAGAGTGAAAATAAGTCCTTACAAAGCCAGAGTTGACCTTCAATGTTGAGCTTTCTATGAGTGGCCATGGCTTAAGTCTTATCAAATGGATGGCCAGTCAAAAATGGAAGATCATTTCATTAGATAAGTTGCCAGGCAAAGGGTACCAGTTTGGGTTTAGGTAAGGCATATGAAATGCTGAGTTTTTTGGGACCCTGTGTACAATTTGTCCTGGAAATGTCCATACACAAAATATAAAAAATAACCACAATATCAATGTTATTTATGCTGTCAGAATTAAAATAAACAAACAACACTATACGATTTAAAATTCATAGGATTACAAAAATTGCGATTTATGTTTTAGGTTCAGTTCTGGATTTATTGGATATTTTTTAAGCTTTCAGCAGACCTCTGCCATGGGTTCATGCCAGAAATGATCCAGACATACCAGGCCCTTCCCTGCAATGTCGAAATGCTGAGGATTCTTGGAAGGACCCGCGATTTTGAAGAACCTGGTACATTTGTGGGGAGAAGCAGAACCAGTAATGGTTCTAGAACCATTTCAGCTCATACTGAAGGGAGTTCAGGAGAATCGGGTAATATAGATTCATCCATCACTCAATGTGTTTTATAGTCGGAGATGATTGAGGATTGTGCCGCTTCACCAACTCCCCCAACTAGTTACGAGCATTGGTACCAAGTCCAGAGATCTCGATCAGTTTGGGAAGGCCAATAACAGAGAAAATTGGGCACTATTGAAAAGATAAGAGAAATCCGGTCCAATGTATATATACATATATATGACATAATTTTATAAATATGCAAAATTGACAAATACAATGAAAAAAGTAATAACATAAAATAAATATTAATATATTTTATATTAAATGATATATAAGATTGCTGGGTTTCTATGTTTTGCAAAATAAAACATTAAAAAAGGTGAAAATTTGATAAATAACAGGGCTAACCTGTATTGAATTTAATATTTATCCAGTCCGATCAAAAAATCCAGATACAGCCGAATTTGGTAACTATGGTTATGAGACAATCAAACATTAAATCTTCCAATGCTAACGGTATTGTCAATATAAAAAATGTATCTTGATTATCAAATAAAAGTATGAGCCTGACCACATAATCTAAATCTATTACTAGAAGTAAGTTATGAACTACATTATCTATCTTCAATATGAGATGTTTATAATCGAAGCATCCTCAACTAGTTCATGGGATAGACTTGTGTTCATCAAAGCATGACTCCTAACAAGTTGTGGCTACTCAAAGAAGTGCAATGATTTCTCCCTTTCTGCAGCCACATTGTTAGCAAAGAAGGGATTTTCGACCCATTTTTATATATTGGAGGGAAAAAAAAAACTTCTCAAAATTCATCAAGCAATTACAGAATGGCTCACAAATTAGATTTTAGAAAACTAGGGATCAAGAGCTTCCAAATAAAATATTATACACCTACTTTTGAAGCCATCGGCAGTATTTTATGGCATTGGTCACTCTTGTCAAATTGTGTTTTTGTGCAGTTATGACTTGGCTTTCAAGGACATTAAAATTAAGATAAGAAGAAAATACATTTCCGCATGCCATGTTGAGGAGATTCAAGATTACTAGATTGTAGAGGTTGAAATCACAATCAGAGGTGATTATATTGGATAAAAATGAGTTTTCAAACGTTCTAGTGTAACAATGGACACAGAAATGTGATAATTTTGTCAGTTAAAAGCAGAAGTGTAGCTGGATGAGCTTGGATGCTACTAGAACTTTGCTCATTCATTAGTAAGCGAGTGACTTGGAAGTATACCAAATAAAAGGAGAGGTACAGGTATGATTCAAGCATAAAGAACAATGAATTCAAATGCATTATAGGATCAAGTTGATAATTACTTTTCAATTGATTATAGATTCTTCCAGTTAATAGCTATTAATATTTCAACTGATTTCAAATATCTAAATGAACTTCCATAAATCTGCCACAAAATAGATAAACCGCATATCCTGGAAACGGAAAGCATACACAGAGGTCCAGCAAAGAGCTGACACCCATTGAATTGTGTATAAGAATTTGCATTTATAGATCACAGAATCAACACATTAACAGCTTTAAAAGAAATTGGAAAAGGGATAAAAACCTGTAAAGCTTTGACAACACCATCAATTATCTCGGGTTCAATAAGTGGCTCATCCCCTGGATGTTAACAACAATGTCATATTTCTTCTTCAGCTTTCTCAATGCCTCATTGCAGCGTTCAGTGCCTGCCAAAGGAAAGCCCAGTTGACTGAAATTCAAACTGAAATCAACACAAATGGCTCTCGACCATGTATGATATGCCTCTTGCAGAAAAGAAATGGAAAAAACAATGCAGGTCCTACCATTTTGGCAGGCTTCAGATGTCATGATCACATTTGCTCCAAAGCCAAGGCAGCATTCAGCAATCCTTTCATCATCTGTTGCAATAACTGATACAAGAAACAAAGAAGGAATAAGGACCATGGCCAGCTTGATTGAGATAAGAAATTCAACAAACACAAAAAGTCACGAATCTGACCAAAATGGCTGAAGTTGGCAAAACTGCGGGCCAGTTCTAGTGACACCTACAGGTTTAATGCAGATAGACCTAGTGACTTTTAAAACCAATAATCTGCAACCAATGGTATCTTAATTTCATAATTACTGTATGCAATTTGTCATTTGGAAGTTAGGTGTGACAATGAACATGCACAACATTTGTGCAATGGTTATGAAACAAGTGCATATAGGTTCAGTAACGTATCACAAAAGGATCCTGTGAGCATATGAATAACAACCCAACCTCTCAATTGTAATAATGTCTTTTGAAAACTGTCTTCCCCAGTTATACAAGTTGTTTTAAAGCCAATTCCTAAATTGGATAACCTATTAGTCGGAAATAGAAATATACAACGGGATTGAATCATATAAGTTAGTAATAGGCACCCATTACTAGGAAAAGAGTATGAAGTATTGATTGCTCACAAGCCAAGCAGTTTGCCCTTAAGGATAGCTGGGTCAAGCTAAACTTTCATGGTGTTTACAAAGGAAACCCCAGTATTGGCGGATTGGGCTGTATTCTCTGCTAGTCCCAAGGATCCCTCATTGTTACATCCTCAACCTTTGTGCCTCTTGGCACCAATAATGAAACAGAGGCTAAAGCACTAGTGGAAGGGCTCAGATTAGCTTTGTCCCATGGAGCAACCTCCTTGGAAGTGGAAGGTGACTCTAAGGTGGTGATCTAAGCAATGGCTAAGGGTTGCTCTCCAAGCTGGAAACTTAGTTATTACGTACCTGATACGAGTAGGGGTACAAGGGTCCAGTACGATGATTTGTTTTAGGGGCCCAGGTACAGCTTTGGTTACGAACATACAAAAAAATATTTGAAAATATAGACAAATAAGCAAAATTAACCATAAATTATGCATAGAGAAAACAATATAAGTGAAATAAGTTAATAACCACAAAACGTACTAGTAATTCAATTCCAAATGTCATGGTATTCTTAAAATTAAAAATATAACCAAATAAGAAAAATTAATAATATAATATGCATACAACAAAAAAAAAGTTAATAACCCCAAAACATATTGATAATTCAATGCCAAATGTCATGATATTCCTTGGTCGGACTTAGAGCAAGTACATTGTGCAAATGTTACAATGTACACAATGCAATCTGAGGTAAATGTGGTGCTGTTGTTTACAAAGCATTTGGGAGTGTCTTTTAGGATTTAGAATGTTTTTTTATATTTTTTTAATTCCATTTTCAACTTTTCTAACACATAAAACAAAAAAATTAAAAAAACAGTTTTCCTATCAAGATACGACAAGACATGCTCAGGTACACCAAGGACAAACCCAGTTGTACCCGAGTCAACCCTGCCATAGCTCATGCATACCTGCAGAAGAACTGGACCCGTCATCGGTACCCAATACATATTGTACCGAAACTGGCCCCTTGCATATAATATGCATATAACAAAATAAAATAAGTTAAATAAGTTAATAACCCCAAAACATATTGATAATTCAATGCCAAATGTCATGATATTCATTGGTCGGATTTAGAATGAGTATATTGTGCAAATGTTACAATGTATACACCAAAATCCAGATAAAACAACATATTCATTATATTCATAATCATATTGCTCTTCAATGTCTTCATTGAGAGCATCAACACCATCATGTGGTTTATGAGAATCACAAGGAGTAGCAAGGCCTCACCCACGAGCTCCGCTTATGCAAGTCATGCAGTACCCTCTAGCCTTTTTGTTGCAAGCTCCTTAAACTCCTTGGCAGTTGTAGTGGCATAGGATTAGCAAAAGGATGGAATTTCAGCCCTAAGCAATTGAAAATATGAAGTGAGAGAGCAAATGTGCAATGAGAGATAAGTATGCAATCTAAAGTAAATGTGGCGTTGTTGTAAAGCATTTGGGAGTGTCTTTTAGGGATTAGAATGTTTTTATATTTTCCAATTCCATTTTCAACTTTTCTAAACGTAAAACAAAAAAATTAAAAAATTGTTTTCCTATCTAGATACTACAGATATGCTCGGTACAACAACAGGACAAACCCGGTTGTACCCGAGTTAACCTTGTCATAGCTCATGCATTACTTGCGAGCATTTAATTGGACCCGTATCGGTACCCAATACATTTGTACCCAAACCGGGCCCTTGTAGGTGCATAATCAGCTACGTAGCCTAATAATATATTGCATGATGCTTTTGAGCTTACAAGTCGGGTATTGATCACTCAAAGCCAAGAGGTTTCCCCTAGGGATGGTTGGATCAAGCTATACTTTGACAACATTTCCCAGAGAAACCGATATTGGTGGATTGGGCTGCATTCCCCACTCACCCTAAGGATCCTTCATTGTTGCATCCTCTACCTCCATGCCCCTTGGCTCCAATAATGATGTGGAGGATAAAGCACTACGGGAAGGGATTTGGTTAGCTTTGGCTCAAAGAGCAACCTCCTTGGAAGTGGAGGGTGACTATAAGGTGGTGATCTCAGCAATGGCTAAGGGTTGCTTTCCAAGCTAGAAACTTAATTATATCTTGCAGCAAGCTTTCAAACTGAAAACCGTTTCCAAAACATCTCTTTCTCTCATTGCTACCAAGAAGCAAACCACCTACTAATCTTCTACTAAACTCATGGACAAATCTAAAAATCTTCTTGAAAATTGAAAGTTCACTCCTTTCCGATTGTTCTAGGCTGGAAGACCTCATTTCCTTGGAGAAGAGGGGAGTCGATGGCGGGGAAGGAAGGCATCCCGCTCTAACTTGTTGGGCCTCCTTGAGTGGACCAAAATCCATTTGGTCCCAACCGTAGTTGGCCCCCAATGATGAGAAGAACCTCCTAACTACCGAATTAGAACTCGTGTAGCTTCTAATATTTGAAATGATGGTAGCTCCCCTAATTAGAAGAACCTCCTATTCGCTGAATTGGAACTCATGTGCCTTCTAATATTTGAAATGATGGCAGCTCCCTTGTTTCATGATCTTGAAGAGACATTTCAAGACTTAAAAAGGTGACAATGGGACTTAATTTTGGTCATCGTTAATGAATGATGCCTACATTCCTCACCTTCTTCGCTCCTCTTGCCGCCTTTAAATCAGCAGGTCCAGCACCACATTTTTTCAGGACTTTTTTTTTGCATTTTTATTGTGTTCCTTGTGCTCTCTACTTTCTCACTCCCACTAATTGTAATGGCTTCCATCACTTGCCATCTATTTGGGTTCTCTGTTACCTCAAAAACCCTCCATAAATGCTTCTCTTGGTAGTGTCAAGTAATATTTGGTCAAGCAATTTTTGGCTCAGTTCGTGTCAGGGATATTGTTGGGGTCAAACACTCCATAGAGTCCATCAAGGAAGATTTCTTGCACAAGTTGCCCTCTACCACCCTACTATGTACCTCTTCTAATTTTTGGTGAAAAACCTCCTCTCATCATCTGCTTTGTGCCCTTTAATGACCTGCATTCCATCTTGCACTCCTCCAACCCCCATTGAGATCCCTCTTTACTTTCCAAAAAAATCCCTTGCTGAAAACCATAGTTACCATGTTTGAAAAGTTCGGATTGTTCGGATAGGGAAAAAGTTTGGAAGTTTGGGATTTTGCAAAAGTTCGGTTTGGTTCGGTTTGGTTCAAAAAAATTATAAATTTAAAGAAAATATAAAAATTAATAATTATCCATGCTTTCAAAAACTCAATCACACATACAAATAAATAAACATACAAGTATACTAAAGTCTAAAACAAATAAATGCATAGCAAAATCCATTAGTGTTAATTGTTAAACTTAAGACTTACAATTATGACTCAAACAATCAAAATTCATAGTTCATACATATTGATATAAAATATAGCAATGAGAATTATCCATTGCTCAAACTTCAAAGTTTTGAGCATTAACTAGAATGCAATTGTAAACATTTGCAACATCAAATCTTACATCTACATCAAAAGTATTACTAGCATCTTTATCTAATACTGCAGTAGTAGGCTCATCATCAACAACATTTTCTTTATCTCCAAAACATGCTTCTATGAGGAAAGAGTTGTCATCTTCATTTGCAAGAGAGTGAGTAAGCAATTGTAAGTTGCTACGCACAAAAACAAGATCATAGAGTTTTGAGCCCCTAATCGATTCCTCTTGTTTGTATGGATTAAATCATGTGTACTCCAATTTCTTTCACATGCATAAGCACTTTGGAACATTGTGAAGATTCGAGTAAAAGCTTCGCAAATCTGGAGTAGAAGACCCATAAGTCTGCCACCATTTAGATGGTTCCCACTTCATCCTGCTTGCCCTTGCTTCCTTTTCGCCAAACACTTTAAGTTGGTTCTTGAAAATAATAAGTTGTTCTCTTGCTTTATCCTTCACATCTTCAGCAGTGTACCGACTTGTCTATTGTTAGCAACCTCTCATTATCTCCTCATTTACATCATGATTTACCTCTAGTAATATAGGACCTAATAACAAGTTGTTGCATGTAGAGAACAATGTAGCATGAACTAACATTTTTCCACGATTTCCCAAATACACTTGACTTCTTTTTGATTTCAACATCATCTACTAGTTTCTTTTTACGGATTTCTTCCTTTGCTTTGTCCATGCCCTCATACACAAAACCCCATGCATGGCTGATTGTCATCAACCATTCTCAAAATTCAAACAAGTGGCTCAAACACATTTACTTGATCTTCTTTGCACTCTCCCAAAATGTCCCCTAAGATAATTTTTCAATTTCTTTTAAATGGATTTCATTGAAAGCTTATCTTCTCTATCCATTCATGCATTTGGAACCACCACTTTTACTTGTAATGTTGTCCTCTCCTCTTACCTCCCACTTTACAAAGTAATGAAGTTAGCGGCAAATCTTGTTTCGGTGGGGTCAAAAGAAGCCCACATTTTGCAAACGAGAATGATACAAGTTCAAATCAAGTAGTGATTGAGGATAAACTCAAAGATTTGTTTTTCTTGATCACAATATTACTTGCCCATTCGATTTTTGATAGATCTTCAAGCAAATGATCCAACACACATGGGCTGCACTCGATTTATGCGTCCTCCGAAATTTCTTAGATATGAGGAAATCTATTAATGAGTATATCACCCACTCTCTTTTTTTTTATTATTATCATCATTGGCTGCATTATCATCTAATAACTTGAACAACATTATCTTCTCCTATCTCCAAAATCGTTGATTACTAACAAATGCATTTGGAAATGAAAACAAAGTTTTTTTTATTACTTTAAAAATATCAAACTTGATTTTATAAGCATTAAAATTATCAAAACCTATGGAGATATTAAAATTAAATACTAAATGCAACTTGAATTAGACCATCCATCACTTACTATTGCTTACAAAGAGGTTAAGCCTTCATGAGTCGTTTCGGTATCACACCATCCATCACTTACTATTGTGCAAACTTGTTTTTAAAATTTTGTAACTTTTCTTCATTTCATCTAGTTTATTTCTGGATATGGATGTCACCTCATCTTTAAGAAGACTATTTCTAGTCTTTCATAACAAGCCAATGGTGGAGGTGGGAGGATACGAAGTTTGTAACCCTTCCCAAACTCAATTGTTGCATCTTTTAACGAAAGATTTGAAATGTGGGGAAGGGATTATATTGAAAGGGATGGTCTCTGCCTAAACAATCTAGCTGTCTTTTACCTTTTTTTTTTGTGGTTTAGTTATTTATTTATTTATTTTCCTCCTACAGAACATGGTTTTCCCAATAAACCTTGTGACTTTTCAACTCCTTCTTGAATGGAGATCACTTCCACTTCTTCAAACTAAGGAAAATGGTGATGGAATTATGAAAAGGCCTGCAAGGCCTTTTACAAATCTGCCTCTTCTCTCAATTTCAAGGCTGCTGGTGCACCCCGGTTACCAAAGTTAAGCCCTCCCTTTTGAGAAGCCACCTAGCGCTCCCTACCTATAAACCGAAAGCCAAAGAGGGATTGGCACAAAAGAAGAGAGGGCAGGCATACTGCTCAATAATGGGTCGAGGAAATAAAAAGTCCTCTCTTGAGGAGATCCTATCAGGACTGATGTTACCCATGGCTAAACTCGTGAATCTAGGTATGTGTGCAAACTTCACATCAGAGGTGGGTTTCGTCTTGGTTTCCGAAAACAATCCACAAGAACACATACTTTGCAAGGACAAGCTCCCAGGCTATTTCACGTGCCCAACATGGTCCTCAATTGATCATGGTTGGTAGCCTGTGCTTGCAGCAATTGGCCAGTTTGCTGCTATTCGGTAGCATTTTGGTAGTTTTTCAGGTAGCAACTTACTCTTTTCTTTTCTAGTTTCTAGTATGTAGTGATAGTTCTTGTCTCTACTTTCTGCATATTGTACTCTTTTATCTTCATGGGTGTGGGCACCATCCTCATTTTACCAATCAAGGAAAAAGTTAATAATAGGACATTCCTCCATACTTTTGTTTATTTAAATGAAAAGTGGCGCATTTACCCATTGTGCCTCTAGAGCTGCAATTGGAGTTTATCTTGGATATTTACATCATGAAAAATCTTTTCTATTCACATGTAAAGGCTTTCAATCACCTTGTCATATGAAGCTATCATTCCCACCTCTCGTCAATAATAAACCACATGGTGTGGTATTTCTCCTTCCTGCCATTAATAATGTTCTAATGGTCTCCATGATCATGTCCACAACATCATAAATGTACCCCATAACTATTTATGCCCACCCACCAACCAGAACTTTAACTAAAGGTCTTTAATGAGTTATGATGTAATCATAGCATGCTATTACTATTGTCATAACTCAAACTCTTGGGAGATCTCCCTCCCCAAGCCCATGCCCCTCCCCCTCAACATCAGACAACTCCTCTCTCTATAACAGTCAGATCTGCTCCACCATTAGAGCCAAGTAGATCAAGCTCTAGAACTCCCTCCTTTCAGAAGACTAACGTGATGCTTGTGAAGGAGAGGTAACTCAAGACCACACCCTCGAAGAAGCATTCTTGTTATCATCCAGTTGTGCGCAGCTTTCTTGTAGCACCAAACCCACATTGTCTAATGCTACAGCACAATGTCAACACTCCAACAATTCAGGATTATGCGGGTTAGCACATGGTTAACGAGGCATTAGCACAATTCAAGCACTGCACTAACTTCCACACTAGTCTATGCTATCACTGCCATCACTCCCATGGTCGGTGCCACTTCTAATTGGTGCTATCCAACTAAGCTCTTTGAATCAGCGCCACATCATCTAGAACAATGCCACTCAGATTGACTTAACCTCGATAGGTACCGATACAATTGCATGCTTCCCAGCTCAGCACCACTCCAATTGGTTGTCCTCAAATTGGCACCAATGTAAATCTGATTGGCTTACCCCAAATCAGTGCCACACCATTTATTAAAGCAATGGCATTTCAACTGGCTCGCCCGGATTAGCACCACCTTGGATGGCTATCGTCGGTGCTCTACTCCATTGTCATTCCTCAAGTTGGCACACAACACAAAAGACTTCCACACAGGTCAGGATTCACGCCAAACTTTAGCGCCGCATGGCACCAACCTAGGTTCTAGACCATTCTCCTATGGCTTGCTCCAAGTCAGCAGAATAGCCAACACAGCACGCACCTGGAGAATGAACTGACACATCCACTGAAAGGAAAATCGTCAGCCATTACAAAAGATGAATCATTTTATAACTGCTTATAATTGAAGTTGTGTCTTCAAATTCTATGTATACACTTGTATTTGACCTTGAGGATCATCAACATGCCATCAATGGATCTGGTTTTGCTCCTAAGACCTCTATAATGTTCCAGCTAGAAAAATCATCTAGGATGTGTTTTCTAGTCTTTGATCACACAAATTCTCATTCCTAGTCTTCTACTTCATAGCACACATATGTATAATAACTATTATTGAATAGAAGAGAATTATTATGCTAGCTCATTGCCTTTCATAAATAGTAATGGTTTCTTGTGTTGTATTGCATTGCATGCTCATTATAACACAATAGTTTACTAGCTAATTTATTGTGTTGTCCTTTGTGTCACCATCTTGGGCCCCATGGAGTGAATTGTTAAAATTAGAGCATATCCCATACCATTCTCTTGGTTAGTTTCTCCACCAATACAAGTACTTGATAGAAGAGCACAGAAGTCTATCACGCCATCACATGATTAGGTTCTCATACTGAATCATGGAATCTGTATTGGAATGAACCCTTGTTTGACACCATGCTCCCTACTGAATATATGTGCTCCCATCTTCTCTATTGCAATCATGCAGAAAGCAAACAAGAATTTGATAGGTCACCGCATGAAATCAACTATTTCAAATTCTCTAAATGAGAACCAACACCTGCTCACAGAGATCCAACTCCAAAACCAGCATCAACAATTGCAAGATGGACTCCATTCAAATGAGGATACTCTTAGTCCTCCCATGGAAAATATACTAAACTTTATGACATGCATTGCTCACTAACCCTATCCTTGATGGTCTAGTTCAAATGGAGGAGAGATGTAATCAAACCATGAAGAAGTTGCAGCAAGAGCTAACTTTCAAGGGGCAAAAACTAGCATGACTTCATGCAGAATGAAAATAGTTGCATGCGGCCAAACAAGTCACCAACACTCTTGCACATCCAACCGTGACACTATGTTCAAGCCATGACAGAAGAGTACTTGGTAAGCCCCTGTCATTCTGATTCCTTGTCAAATTCATTCAGCAATTTTGAGATACACCTAAGGCATCAGTTCCAAGATGCTGGAGAAAATGGGTTACAATGGCTGAGGTTTTCGCAAAGATAGCCAAGGCACCATGACTCCCGCCATGTGAAGATGAGACCACAAAACACTGGTTTGGGATAACCGTTCCAATGCAAGCAGAAAGGGTTTTTACACTTCTCTCCCACATCTAGCACCAATGATGCCTCCACATCGCACTCTAATCCTCACCATCTATGTGTTTCCATTATTGTGTGAAAGATCTCAACCCAACAGCTTGCCAACAACACTAAAGGAACCGCATGAGCATCTTAGTGGTACTATGTGCAACAACAGCCTCAAGAAATTGTGCAAGCCTCTCAACGGCACTCTATGCAACAATGACCCCAAGAACAATGAATGTCTCGACTCTCACCATGGCCCACTCGATGACATCCTTGACGAAGGAGAGCATCTCACAATCCGACCATATACCACCAAGATAGTGATGGGATCTTCATCCTTGTGATCTTTGTGGAAGAGGCAACTATTGCCAGTCCACTTGTTGGTTCTCTGATATCCTTACACAGATATTTTCCTATTACATGAAACTAGAGTGCAGATGGATATCCTAAAAGTTGGAGAAAAGTTACCTCCACACTCCGGCACTACCACAGGCACCAAGCCTTCGACATCAATAACACGCTTGATGAAAACATATCTTGTTAGATGTCTACACATAACACTAGTCTCAGCATAGTGCACCTTGTTTGTAAAGGGTGATGCGCACCAATGCCCCTACGGTTCAGCATTATCAATAAGCAAACCTTTATCACTCCAAAATGGACAATTGCAACAACATATCTTGCACATTTCATAGTTCTCAGAGCTAGAGTACACTAAGTTTCTCAACCTCACTCATGTTCCATACAGTTCGACAATGGTCATAGACTCTTGTTGCACCAATGGTTCTCCTACATCAACTTACATTGGTGTCATGTTTGTGTTATTCTGAGTGGTTGACCCCAAGACCAACGCTACCTTGTCATTATAATCCAACATGCCCGATTACAATTGGTATACCCGGGACTAGCACCCCTATAGCATTGGTATCATTCTTCTTCACAAGTCTCCAAGTCCCCATGTTCTTGAGCATTCAACATCCACCAAGCATGGATATTGTACATCTACAATCCGCTCTCACCTACACGGAGTCTTCACACATACCTAAAGGAGGTAGCGTTGGTATGTACCAATCCCTCTCAATGTTGAAGTACAGGATACAAAATACATCCCTTGGCATTCATAGCCTTCTTGAGTAGGTTATACACCAAGCTATCGAGAACAATGGCGCATTCCCAAACACCTCTCGAACTCCGTTTTCCGCAACTACAAGAGAATGCTACTGCAAGCATAACCGACATCGCACTTTATCCAAGGCCAATTAGGCGGATAAACATCTCTTTTAGGGATATGATGCCCTATAATCCTTCTCAAGGACCCACAAATCTCGGGAACCCTTTATCTCAAATATGCGAGCAATGGGAGTCGTTGCTTTCTAATGGGTGACGAATGATCCGAAAAGAGGGATTACTCAAGACCACACCCTCGAAGCAACAATTTTGTTATCATTCGATCCGCGCGAATCTTGCTCATAGGCACCAAACCTATGCGATCCTCTACCATGAAGCATGACACCAAAACCATAAAGATCAACACTCCAACGGTTTGGCGATCCCTCGATCAACGCTCCACTCAATTGGCATTCCTTGCACCAAAGCAAGTTTAACAGGCATTAACACAATTCAAGCACGGTCAAACGTCCACACTAGTTAGTGGTATCCCTATTAACGATCATATGGTTGGCACCTCTTATGATTGGTTATCTCCGGACCCATGCTATTTCACTTTGGCCTCCTCCAATCAATGCCACATCATCTAGACCAGCGCCACCGATTGGCTTACCCTATATAGGCACATGGTACAATTATTCATCCCAAATTATCCCCACTCGATTAGTTCTCACTAGATTGGCACCAACACAACTAACTCTTTTATCAATGCAACTCTGTTTGGATTACCCCAAATCGGCTTGGCTCCTCGCATTACCATTACTTCATGGGCTCAACCCAAAACAACACCACACCAATTATTAAGACAAAGCCACATCGATGGCTCCCGAATCGAGGCCACCATAGATACTTATCCTCGGTCCAATGCTCTACTCGATCAACATTCCGGATCGCCACACAACACAAAAAAACATTTCATACAAGTGAGGCTTTGCACCCAACCTTAGCACTGCACAATGCCCCCCCATTGGAGCTCCCACAACTCACTCCACACCAGCAAACCAACTAGTACAACACACACTTAGAAGACAAGTTAACACATCGATGAAGGCAAATCATCAACCGTTATATAAGATGAATAATTCTATAACCACTTTTGATTATAATCGCCTCTTTATAATTCTATATACACTCTTGTATTCGATATTGAAAATAGTCAACGGATCAGCTTTTGTTCCTAGGTCCTCTATTCCAACTAGACAAATCAGCTAAGGCACGTTTTTTGCTTGTCTCTTATCACAAGAATTCTCATTCTTAGTCTTTTGGTTCATTGTACACGTGTACCATAGTTGTTCTTTTCTATTGAATAAAAGAGCATTATTCTACTATCTCATCGTCTTTCATGAATTTGTAATGGTTTCTTGCGGTGTATTCCATTGCATGTTCATTATAACCATAGTTACACAGCACGCATCCCCCTATTTTTCCCTTATGCAGGACATTTTGGGGACAAGGAGATGGGAAGAAAATGCCCCCTCTTGTCCCGGATCCGGATGAAAATGGAAGACCGGCCAGAATTTTCAGGACGTCCTAGAAACATCCCCCAACCCCTACCTCCAACGGGAGGTTGACACCCCAAAAAGAAAAACAGTAAAAAAATCAGGCAATCAGATCAAGAAATATATGTTAATTATTTTTGTATGGCTTACCACAAAAAAACAAGCCTTAACAACCATCTACAAAGCTTAATTAGTTACAATACTTTTGCCACTTAGAATACACAAAAATCCTCTTACTTATAGCCGCAACTTATCCTCTCGGAAATTTCTACGTTGCCAAGATACGGATACGAGTACGATACGCGGATACGTCAATTTTAAAAAACCCTTGGATACGATACGTCTTGGATACGTCCATACATATATATTAAAATATATATATATATGTACATCTACTCATTTTACTCATTTTTTAGTCCATAAAAAACTGAAATAGTAATACAAAACTTGAATCAATGTTCAAAACATTCAATATACTTAAGACTTTGCATTTTTATTGATCATGTGGCTGCCATACATATGATATACGAATATCATGTTAACATGAATACGAACAAAACTTGAAATTTGAAAAATATACTAGTAACTAGATCCATGTTCAAATTTTCAAAACAAACAATATACTTAAGATTTTACATTTCATTGTTCATGTGGCTGCCATACATATGATATAGGAATACAAACAAATCTAGAATATATCATCTAGATTTTCCTCAAAATCAAGTTCATGTGTGCCACTTGCGCTAGCTCCACTCTCATTAACTCCACTCTCCGCTCCTTGCGAACTCCCTTGAGCGTCATCTTCGCCATCGAATAATGAGTAGAAAAGTCAAACATTAAAAATTGGATAGCTGATAAAAAAAACGATTACATTGGATACGCCCTCAGATACGTGCGTGACGGATACGTACATACTACAAACACATATCCGTCATGTACCCTGACGCACCCCATATGTATCAGGGCGTATCCGGGAGTATCCGTATCGGATACGTATCCAGCAGGATTCGGGGGGGGGTTTCAAGTATCCGTGCAACGTAGACTGGAATTGTACAGATATGAACATGTTTAAATTGCACAAATTCATCATGTTTTCTGGTTTAGACTAGCGTAGAAAATTCATCTAGAGGTACAAGGATGCCTTTTAAAAAGAGTTGGACTACATACTGAAGTGGTCCCCTTAAATATTCAAGCAGTATTAACTATTAATTGATGTGCATATTGACGATAATGATAAATGCCAAGCAGTCATCACATATATATACTTATTAATGCTCAAAGAACAAGGAGTTGTCATATTTATATGCTTATTAATGCTCATTGGATTAGTATCACTTAGTTAGAATCAATATTTTTCAGGATATAAACTTATAAATATGTCATTTCTTTATGGTATTAGAATATAAGGCTGACCTTTGTGATTACGTCACCATTAGTTATGTATTAAGTAATGTTCAGTTGTAAACTCCTCAACCATTTTGTAACTATCTCTTGCATAATAAAATGATGGACACATAACCTACGAAGTGTGCATTCTAAATCTTCTTCATTCTTTCTTTGCTCAGATCTTCTAACATTGGTATCAAAGCAAACCTGTCAATTCAAGAGAAATGTCATAAAAGTCATTTGGCACCATTGCTAAAGTCGAGTTTTGAAGGTGGAGGTCATAAAATTGTTTTGACAGTCACATATCAAACTCGAAGTGGACGTTCGAGGGCACAAACTCATCCATAAATGAGGAGACTGTCATTTTTGAAGGATGTTGTTTGTGAGGCTGTTTTAAACAGACATCATTGCTAATCGCAAAGGACATACAGCCATTCGAGGCATTTGTGAATGGAGTATATTGTCGAATCTTCCTACAGTCGTGGGTCCTTTCATTAGAGCACAAGAATTGCAGTTTCGCTGCCATTAGGGAATGGGAAAATACAGCTACAAAAATGCAATGAAAGCCAGTGGATAGAAATGGAAATACATTCGTAAATACGCCAACAAAGAGAGCGTTGAGAATTCTGATGGGAAAGAGGGCACAAAACAAAAGCGCGACGAGGTATAACACATGCAAATAAGGTCGTTCTCGATTTATGGAAGGAAATATAGATGTCAAAGGCACAAGCAAGGGGGCAAAAATCTGTAGATTCAAGAGCATGGGTAAAATTCAACCTAGTATTTGATTTCTTTTGTAAGGCATTAAACTACCAACAAAACTATCATCATTTCTCTAGTTACTTCTTTGTGTGGAATTGTTTGTCAATTTGATTGTTGCTGTCAAGACTGCATTGATTTTCGGGTCAGAACTGCTGCATAGATTTCTAAGGTTTTGTTTTTCTGAGAATGGAAATTCCATTAGACAAATATTATGGCCTCAACTTTCATACATAGAAAGTAAATATCCAGATGCAACTGATGAACAAGAATTTGTGGGGGAATAGTACAGGAGAATGAGAAACCAAGTACAAATGCAAATAAATTCCTGAATTGGTAGAGCAGAGATGATAAAGCCAAAGCCATTATTGTCTTGCTCTCTCCAATTCAGAGTTACATCATGTAGATCTAGAAAAATCATCCAAGGAATTCTGGGATAATCTGAATAAATTGTTTGGAGCAAAAGTAGTTAATGCAAAGTTTTCTCTAAAGCTTCAGTTATTCAGATTAAAGATGGATGACGAAGTCACTATGTCTAACCACATAAGCAACCTGAGGTCTCTCATCAAACAACTAGCAGAAGTCAATGCTACGGTAAATGATAAGGATGTCAAAGCCATTTAATTAAACAGTTTGTCATCTAAATACAACAATATCATTTTTACTCTCAGTCAGATACATTCCCAAACTCTAGAATCAGAAGGTGGTCCTCAACGTGAGAGAACATTATACTCAAGAAACTAGGGTAGAAGATCAGATGAAGACAGAAGGGAGATTGAATGTTATTACTGCAAGAAAAGAATTCACGCGGCTTGAACTCGTAGAATTCGAGTCAATGATTTTCTCACAGCGAAAGCTCAAAGACAAACCAAATGAAATTGATATAGCCATTGTTGACGATCCATCGGGTGTTGGAAGTGGTGAAGAATTTGTTGATGAAGAATACATATCTCCCACTCTTAGAAGAAAAGGGATCTAATGTAGAAAAAGCTTCTTATGGATGGTTTTCCTCTTAGTTCAAGAACTTGTGGATCTTGATAACCATAGCCATTAAATTGAAGGGCAAAAATCCATCGGAGTTTCGGAAGTTCGGTATAAGATATATTATTATAAATTTATATTATTGTATACTTATATCATTATATATAGACAAATCATACAAAAGCATCCATCTACCATAATCATCATCATCATAATGATTCTTTCAAAAGATTGCAGAAGTTGCTTGGTCAAAAAGGTACAAAAATGGATTTTATGAAAATAAGAAAAATATTGCCATCAATGCGTGAAGGAGAAGACTAAAATGGAGCCAGATGAAGCTTCTGGCACATGGAAGGTTTTCTGCTACATCTTCCTAGGACCCTTTCCAAAAATGGCAAATTTTTTTCCACATCTTGCGTTTTTCACCAAAAAAAAAAATATGCCAAAAAAAAAAAAAAAAAAAAAAATTCACGAAACAAGCTTGAACCGAACACTAATTTATGTAGTTCAAAATGGATGGTTGCCCGATTTCATACAAATCCGGCCGAACCTCGTAAATGCAACTATGGTTATAACCTCGAGGGTCATGAGACAGCTTGATGGAGCACTATGGATGTAGCTCAATATGGATGGTTGTCCAATAATTTGAGAGGTTCGTAATTTGGGAGTTTAGGGAGATGGAATCTAGGAACTCAAAAATTCAACTCAAGAACTACATTTTTACAAGGGTAATGAGGTAACTTGATGGAGTTCTACCTGTTCGAGAATTGTTTTCAAAGAGAGTCTTTGAAGAAAGCATGACTATGTTGTTTTTAATTTTCTGTTAGTGTTTTTGTTTTTGCTTTATATATTGTAAGCCTTAAGAGGTATTAGAATATAAAGCTTACCTTTGATCAAGTCACTATTAGTTATGTATTAATTAATGGATGGTTGTAAACTCTTCAACCATTTTGTAACTATCTCTTACATAAGGAAATGATGGAGACACAATCTATGAAGTGTGCATTTTGGTTCCTCTTCATTTTTTCTCTATTCACATCTTCTAACACATGGTTTTATCAAGAAATCTACATTTCCTAATGGCATAGATATTTAAAACCTTAATGCCATACCTTTTAAATTTATATAGGTTATTTAATTTTCAAATATATATTTTATGTATTATTTTAATAATCGCCCCACGACATTTGCAAAATCTGGAATTTTTTTGTCGTCCCTGAGACTTCATTTGCCCATCCCCAGATGCAAGTAACATTGACTATAACATAATAGTGTTCCGAATATCTTAGTGCTACATGTATGTTCACAATAATATTTGTAATGTGAGTGTGTGAAGAATTATAGTATTATGAGTTGTTAATGCAACTCACATAGAATAGAATTAGTTGTGAGAGGCGAATAGGAAAGGAGCGATTATAGGGATGCCTATTAGTTGTTGACTCCTTATTCATAGGATATCATCATCTATATGTGTGGGTTATTTAAATGAACGGAGATGATACAAAATACTTGAAGAGTGTTTATTATTGTGTTCAATTTGTGTAAATTTGAACCAAAGTTATCATTTGGTATCGTGAGCGAATTTTTCCAAATGAGAATTCTTGAAAGTTTTTCCATGCATCTCCATTGCTGTCTAAATGGTGACGTTATGTTGAGAAATTGTTCACTTAGAATAGTTTAAGTGGCATATCCATATGGGTACAAATTACATAGGGTTTCGATTTTAATCGAACAATGCACCGATAACCTCCACAATCATACCCCTAAAAGACTTTGATCATTATCGGTTCCATACTAGTGCCACGCTAACAACGGTTCAAGAGTTCACATGTAGATTGATTTGTATATTATGCGAATTCACATCTTTGCGCCTCGTATGCCAAAGATCTACGTGCATTTTACCTATTGTATAACGTCCCATGGCTATCTCATCCCCATGTTTCACGTGAAATACTAAGAATCATTCACGCGCAGAGAGGAAGTGTCGTGGGCCCATAACCTTTCATTTGGTATCGCGTGGAAGTTGTGCATCTCATCTTGCATCAATTCATTGTGTTAAACAATGAGCTTTCCACTCATCCTGGTCATATCGCTCACTAACTTGCATGACTTGTTGGATTGGCCTTGGTTTTGAACAACATTAGTTGCATTCCATGGAAAATATCGAGTTAATTGGTAAGCGAGATGAAGAGCTAATCCAAACTCTGCAATCGAGATCTATTACGAGCAATCACACCACCAACAATACGAAGAAGCTAACAAGGCCTTACTAGGCTCCTTTGTTGTGGACTCGGATCCGCCGAACTCCCTAGACGTGGTTTTGCGGAGATCATATGACCACAAAGATATTGCCATTACCAAATTCCTAGGCCCCTACAAGGATGGGAAAAGCGAATCAATCAAAGGAAATTTATCCCGTAGTGTTTTGATGAAAATGTGCATTACAAAAGCGGCGTTGCTTCCATTTTGCGAGTTTGATTTCCACTTGCAGGTGTCGGGTGTGACGATATCCTTTATCGGGTTTCTACCAAGCTCCATCTTGCATTGAACTTTTATCGCCAGATTCATTCTATTTCTCTACCACTATTATCTTAGGTTCCAGGTTATTAGATATGTTTTGTTATTTTTTTAAATCAATAGCTTTAGTTGAGTTGAGTCAAGTTATTTTTATAATGGTCGATCTGTTAGTATCGTAGTAGCTTTAAATAAGTTTATTTTAGAGTCTAGGTCAATATCATCGTTTGTAAATGTGTCACTATAGATTAATTTCTTATATAGAAATTTAAGTCATGAGTCAATCTAATTATAATTTAAAAAGTAATAATTCGTTCATTTCATCTATTGTCTAAGTGTCTTTGTAGTGCCCACTTCCCTTCGACACATTTTGATATTGATCGTGATCTTGGTGACTATATTATGGACATTATTATATTTTGATTTAGTATGGTGTTAGATGTCAGATCATAGATTATTGTTGACTCTGATTCATATATGATGCATGATGATTGTTAGAGACATTTTATATAGATGTTGACATGTTGTTGGACATGGTTATATATATATATATATATATATATATATATTTATGGATGTTGTTAGGACATGTGATATTTGGATATATTGAGTAGACCGAGAAAATTGAATTTAAAATTGATGATTATATAGTTGTTGATGAAATTGTAAGTGATATTGTTGATTGTCTGGATGTTGTTGTGATTATATATATATATATATATTGATGATTTTGAAATTA
Organism: Taxus wallichiana var. yunnanensis; assembly: GCA_018340775.1. Taxonomy (NCBI): domain Eukaryota; kingdom Viridiplantae; phylum Streptophyta; class Pinopsida; order Cupressales; family Taxaceae; genus Taxus; species Taxus wallichiana. The sequence continues at coordinate 925,930,168 of CM031239.1, read as the reverse complement.
TATTATATTCATTTGGATGTTCTGATATGGCCACGAGGCCGAAGGGGTATTTGTATTGTGCAGGTTAAAAATATCACAACAAACATCGGGGATTGGAGACCAACCACATTGGAATTCTAGATGAATTCAACAAGGTCACCATGGCAACTTGTATTGTTCGTGTGTGTGTGTTTGATTGTTAGGGATTCCCATGGGGGATCACCTTTAAATGTGACCAAGGGTTATGTGTATTTATTTATTTGGTTCCTTTTATTGGTGTTTGTATGTGTTTGTTAAGTGATGTGTTCACCCCTTTTTATTTAAATAAATTGTGGTACTTAATGTGAGTAATCATATTGTTAAAATAAATTAACTAACTCGGGTCATAAAAAAGTAATTATTAGAGTGGTTGACTCTTGTATTAAATGTTGTAAGATATGTGTAAGTGACCTGTAAGTGATGTGTAAGTTAACTTTCGAGTGTGAAACACTCCACCTTCTCGGAAATTCGAATTTGTCCTTGGCGGCTGTTTTTGGAGGCTTGTGGGACAAGTTAAACCTGTCTCATACCTCTTAAATTTATTTACCAACCATACCTACGGTTGGGGAGTTGAAATTAAACTTTATTATGCATTTTGGGAAGACAAATTGTATGTTTTAATTGCACTTTTCTTACATGATTTAATTTCAGTCCTTTGAGGTGTAGGTTGGATTTGAGTGTGTAAGAAGACTGTCATATTTTTCACCCACCTACTTATTATGCTTTGGAGAATGAAGTTGACTTTTGGGTTGGGGTTGAAGATGTGTGATATGGCATCCTACGTGGATCTACCTCATCCTCTTCCCTTCCCTCTTCTATAAAATTCGAATGGCTTGCCTTGTTTTGGGGTTGCTTCATTTTGGAGACTTCATTTTGGGTGAATTCTTTTGTTGTTTTGGAGCTCTTGCTTGAAGAAGTTCTTGGAAGATTGTTGCATGCTTGTGCTTGGCTGTTTTGGATTGCTTGCATTGGGATAAAGCTTGTTGTTTTGGAACTTGGGACAACTCCATCATGGAGAGGTAGGAGCTTGACTCTTGAAATGCTTCTCTTTTGTTTATGAAAATGTTAATGTGTGAATGTTTTGGCTTGTTTGTGGGCTGTTGGGTAGATGGCCTAGGAATGGTGTAGGAGAAGACTATGGGGTTATTTTGTGGGAGACACAAGTGTGTTCAGGGAGGTATAAGGGTGGAGGGAGTTGGGATTTGGGTTCCACCTTACAAAGAAATAGCTTGCATTTCTTTACTCGTTATGGGGTGCCATAAGAGGTTGGGAGACATAAGGAAATGTGAGGAATAAGGGGTACTTGGGGGAGGCATAAGGGCATGTCAGAGATTTGAAATGATATATATATATATATATATCTTGGTGGTTGTTTCCAGGTGGTGATACCCATTTCCCCTTTGGGAGGCATAAGCAGCATCCCCCATAGTTTCTTGCTCATTTGGCTTGCATGATAAAGCCTGAGTATTGTTTGTTATTTTGTTTCTGTGGTTGCAAACTACAGTTTTTTTTGGACTATGTTTTGAATGAGAAATTTGTCTTTGTGTTGTAGAAGTCTGTTGTTGCCATGCGTTGAAAAGCATTTATAATTGCAATATGGTTGGGGCTCGGGGCCAATGAAGAAGGATGGCTTCTCCTTGTCATTGGATGTCTTGGTTGGGTAGAGAGCATTGCCTTTCCCCTACTCTTGTTGTGATCAGAATTGGAAGAATGATAAATCTACATGTTGTTGTTCTGGAGCAAAGGAAAATGAAATAAAACAGTTGTCATCCCTTGTTGAGATAAATCTTATTGTAACCTTCCCACTTGAAGTGGATGAACTTGTATATGTTTTGTAATGGAAATATGTTGTATTGAATACGAAAGTTGTAAGATTGAAATGTGAAAGAGATATACTCCGTTTCTGTTCTTTTGAAAGAAATAATTGTATTATGTATGATGAATTTGAAGAATGAAAGAAAGAAGTTGTAAGTTGTCTTTTGGGAACCAATAAATGATTGTATTACCTTTCTCAAATTGCATTGTGGTATTGAATCTGATCATTTAAATGTATTTGAAATCTCTGTTTGAAAGGAAGAAATGCATGTGAGGAAAACACAGAGCTCTGTCTTTTGAAATGTGTAAAATTAGAAATCAGAATTGCATTTTGGTTTTGAATAGTTTGATTTGAATCAACTAAATGTATTAGATTGGAATTGGAACGTATCCTAATACTTGGAAGAAGAAAATGGAAAATAGATCCTTTCGAATTAGATCTCTGTTAGACATTTTCAAACTGGCAAATAATTATCAGAAAATGTATAGAACGACCCTGTAGACTAGGAAAGACATTTGAAACATTAATACAAGCTAAGAAAGATCAAAACGATCCCACACAAACTCGGGCTCAAACAATTTTCATAGAACCTTTCAAAATCGGGCTCAAACAATTTCTCAGTCGTTTTTGTTAAAATTGGGGAAATTCGAATTGATCTTCAATCAAACAATTTAACCCTTGAAATCTATTCTAAAATCTTCCAAGTAAAATCCTCCATGCCTGTTTGGCAAGTGGAAAAAGAATTAACGACAAATTTGAACAAAATTGATAAGTTAAAAATACTAGTTCACTTTCTAAGTGACAGAAAGACGTTTTCTCAAAATTGACCCTTTAAACTTTATCAAAATCAAATTCCTAAGGTTGCTTTGTGAAAAGAGGACGTCGAGAGCTTTCCAGAAAAGTCCTCGTTTGCCAAAAACCGAGTTCCCAATCAAAAGTTATGGCCTTCTGAAGTTTTTCCTTCACTTGGCGTCAAAAAAAAAAATTGGGAAAATTTCCTTGGCAGGCCGGCGGGCCCAAATTTTTCCCTTGGAGATTCGAAAAAAAATTTGGGAAACTTTTCCAAATTTTCCCCGCCGGCCCAAATCCAATCAGAGGCTGCCACGTGGCACCATGAGGTGTCAGGGGAGGGACAGATCCCCTTTTTAACTTAGCGCTTCCGGAAAATTTTAGGAAAATTTTCCAACTTTTCCCCGCCGACCCGCAGCCAATCCGAGCTGCCACGTGGCATCGCGAGGTGTCGGCGGAGGCGTGGGCCTTGTTATCCTCTTAGCCCTTCGGGCGCTAAGCGAATTTTCTCCCCGCCACCCCGCTTTCCCTCGTTGGCTTAGGTGAAGCCACGTGTCCCCTACGGACTCACGGGAGCATGGGCACAAATTTGGCTCCTCGCCCCACGCGAGAGAATTTTCAAAATGTCTCCCGCCGCCCGCTTTTCCCCGCGCTGACTTAGGGAGTGCCACGTGTCCCTTGTGGACTTGCGGACCTGCGAGAGCGCGGGCGCAAAATTGGTTTTTAACCCAGCGCGAAAATTTCCAAAGGTCTCCTGCAGCTGCCCAACCCGCCCTTTGGGCAAATTTTCACCCTGGGCCCATGCAGCCCACTCTTGGGGAAAATTTTCACCCCAAGTTCCGCTCGATCCATAACTTGATAAATATAAGGAGTTAGGAGGACTTCTTTATATCACCGGAAAGGTGAGGAAATTCCCTACCTAATGGGAATGTTTTTAGAAGTTTTAATTGCATTAATCATGGGAGAAATCAAATTGAATCTTTAACCGAGTTCTGGGAGTGGGTAAGTAAGAATTTACTCTGATGATTTTAAATATGTATTCTTTTTCCCACTTTGTAATTAAACCTTACTCTTGTCTTAGATCTTGTGGAATTAAATACCTTGGGTATTTAATTGTTTTGGTCCCTTAACCCTAAAATTTTAATCAGGGAATATTTAGCTAAAATGTCAATGTAATCAGTGATTAAATTAATCCCTAAGGAGATTTGAGCTAGGTGTGGACTTATTACACTTGTTGCTTTATAATGTGGAATTAGTAATTATTATAATGGGAAAAGTTATCAGTTGAATTTAATTGTCCTTGAGACTTTGGTCGTTAACACTTTAAAAAAAATTATTCCATAATTTTCTAACTAAACCTAGGTTGTTCATGGGTCTCAAGTGGGTTGTTTTAGCGGGCGTTATAGTCTTTATCTTCACAAATCAAAATTCGAGTTGCCTTATCGTCAAAGTAAATAAGTTTGTGGAGTCGGTTGTTTTGTGTCTAGTTTTGTCAAAATTAGTCGAGGTTTTATTGACAAAAGTGTTGATAAAATTAAATTAAATTGTCTTATGGACACATTTTTGGGTGAACCCGACGTCCTAAAAAAATGTGTTTCACATTGTGGGTGGGGAGTGGGACAATAATAAACACACTATGGAAACCAATAAGCTTCAAGTTCCAATCGGTGAGTAAGCGGCTTGTCGATTGGGGGATAGAGGCAACAGAGGAAAGAGGACTTTCAACATCCTCTCATCAGTCACCAATGATGGGGCCGCGTCAACATTGATGGCATATTTTTCAGTTGTGTGTTTGCTCTCCGATCTGGTGTGGTAGTGAATAAGAACGAGGCGGTATTCTGCTCATATTTGTAATAAGTTAGCATAATTTATATGTATTGTCCCCTGATGTAAGATAGTGATGACAGATAATAAAAGTACTGCAACATCATGATATTTAGGTTTTTGGTCATCCTATAAAACCATCTTTGTAAGGTTTGTGGTTGTCTTGTAAAACCATCTTTGTAAAGTTTTTAGTTGTTTTATAAAACCATCTTTGTAAGGTTTGTGGTTGTCCTGTAAAACTATCATGTTTTGGTTGTTGGTTAACCACTTGCAAAACCATCATGTTTGGTTGTTGGTAAACCACTTGTAACACCATCATTTGTTTGGTTGTTGGTAAACCACTTGCAAAACCATCATGTTTGGCTGTTGGAAAGCCATTGTAAAACCATCCTTTTCGGTTGTTGGTTAGCCACTTGTAAAACCATCCTTGAGATATTGGTTGTCCTGAGAAAACCATCCAAATAATGAAAAAGCTTCAAAGCGGCACATTACAGTACGAGATTGATGTTTTCCCCATGTTCACAATAATGGGGGGAATGTTACGAAAATATTAGTGCTACATGTGTGTTCACAATAATATTTGTAATGTGAGTCTGTAAGGAATTATAGTATTGTGAGTTGTTAATACAACTCACATAGAATAGAATTAGTTGTGAGAAGAATAGGAAAGTAGGAGTGATTATAGGGTGTCTATTAGTTGACTCCTTATTCATAGGATATCATCATCGGTTATTCAAATGAACAAGGACAATGCAAAATAGAAGAAGAGTGTTTATTATAGTGTTCAATTTGTGTAAATCTGAACCAAAATTATCAAATAGTTCACTAGCAAAGTTAATGTGTTGTCTCTTAGAAGATGTGGACAGAAACAAATGAAGAGAAACTAGAATGCACACTTAAAAATTTTTGTGTCCATCATTTTATTATGTTGGAACTAAGTACAAAATAATTGTGGGTGTTTCGACATTTAACATTAGTTAGTAGATAACTAATAGTTCATTAAGTATTAACTAATATGCATAATATATTTTAATACCCCCCACGTGACTAAACCAGAGACATGTTTGTCCCGAAATTTTACAAATACAATAAAACCAAGAAGTTTAGTCATTAACTCTATAAGATGTTCCTGAGATATTAATTTGAAATATGCAATCCTCTAGTGTTTTGTTGTTGTCCAATGTAGGAGTTTCAGTGTAGACAGAGACCGAAAAAGACAGTTGACAACCATACAAATATTTAGTCATGTGGACATAAGATATAAAAGGTTGTCCACCACGTGTTCATTAAGTGAATCATTGACTTGCAATGATACATCATTGGCTAAGAGGTTCAACCCAATCTCCAAAGTTCGATATCAAATTCTTGGAGATGTTGATTGAATTGAATGTACCACACTTGTGGAGCCTACTTGACTCTATGCATGGACTTGATAAATCTGCAATCACAATGATCACCTTCAGGAAACACCATGTAGACCTCTTCATCTAACTCCTGTTCAGAAAGCACTTTCAGATACCCTCCAACCAAACTAAGTTGTAATGGGGAGAAACAATTGAGTGACCATCTTTGTAGTAGGAGTAACAACCAACTCCGCAGCAAAAGAAATAACCATCTTCGCAGTGGTAGTGGAAATAACCGTCTCCTCATGTTGCTCATCTATTCCCCCTTGTTTTGAAAAGCATTTTGCAACAAGATGAGCAAAGTGTCCATGCTCTACTATCTTTCAAGCCAAGATTGCTCAGTGAATAAGTGGCATGTCTTGCCATCTCACCATGCACCTCTAGCGCATCCTGGATAGTGGAGTTTCCCTCCACAATTAACCATGCATTTGAATGAGGAAGTTCATCCTCCCAAGGCATTTCAACCTCCTACACATTTTGTATAGTGGATATTCCCTCCACAATAAGTGCATGTAAGTTGATTGAAGTAGGGTCAACAAGCCTATGAGGAATGGCATCCTCCAACACATCCTGAATGGTGGAGTCTCCCTCCATGCGTGCTTTTAAGTTGATTGTAAGAGAGTCAACTAGCCTATATTGGCCACCTTGCCCAATGCCTAGGGCAATCACCCGTCCTTATTTCACATCGACACAAGACACTTCTCCCTAAAGATATTAACAACATAATTGGGATTCTCTATTAACTAACAAACAGATAAGAGATTTTATGCAAGCTAGAACATACCTAACATTCCTTACTAATAGTTTTTGAGCATTATTCATCACAATGCATACATCTATCTCGCTCTACTATAAGTGACTTTCCATTTGCTAGCAAAATTGAATCAAAATTGCAGTCATGTTACATACCAATCCCTTCAACATGAAAAATGTTTGGATACGCTGGAGTCAATGATCCGGTAATTGGTAGCAATGTCATTCAAACATGATGTCGTAAGAGCATAAAGAGAACACTCTTCATCATAATCCCTTTCCTTTGTGACTGCTGCCACATTTGCCTCATCCCGTGGCTTTTTGTTCTATTGAGAAAGATCATATCGCCGCTTCTAAAAATCCTTTTTGAGATGCCCAATCCTTTTTGAGATGCCCAACCTTATGAAAATAATGGCATTTTATCAGGTATCTGAAAGATTCACCAGAGTGTCGTTTCCACTTCCCCTTTGACCAAGTAGTCAATACATTCTCTAATTTTCCAAAACTAGACTTAAGTGTCTAGGTTTGTCTCTATTTCTTTTGTAGTAGATAGGAATTGACTTTATCAAAAGTCAAAGTCTGACTTTTCAGCCATCAAATGTAAGACTTTTACAAATGACTCGTACAAATCGTCAACATCCACCTTTTTATCGATGGAGACAAGTTGGTCTTGGAGAGCTTTCATTCGAAGTAGGGCTGTAAATGTTCCCTATCCTAGAACTATAGATATGGGATATGACGCCCCCATAGAGAGTTCCTTAGAACCAAAGAGCTTTATTATCGGATACATCTCGATCGGAAACATCTCGATCGAAATGAATAGAATACCACATCACTCAACAGAACACCACTCACTCAACATGGCGAGTCCCCCCCTATCTATTCTATCTGGGGTCTCGTCCGGGCGCCATATCCGTATATAGGGTGCCCAGGGACCTCCCCTCTAGTTGAGATCTAATTAGTATATGGGGGTTAGAAAAGTAGGAAAGAAATATATCTATTGGAGATAGATATCTATATAGGGGCGGGCGGCTGGCCCCATATCTCATATCTGGTGAGAAGAAGGATTGATTATTGATTGGAAAGGCGCAAATTCCCCACAAGAGAATTCCCCGCACATGGTCATCATTCCAACCAGAGGTTGAATTGAGGTCGAAGGGGGGCGCCAACTCGCTTAAATGAGAGGCCCCTGTTCCCCGAACTGGGCCTTGTTCGATATCGTTCAAGGGCCTGAGCAAATGGAGAAGCGTATGCCGAGTGGGCGGAGCCATGGAGATGGGGCGGCATTCGACTTACGATCCAATTCATAAGCTGCTGTCCCCCGGTCACTACGACTCATACAGTTCTGGTTATAGGGTTGAAATGAGATGAAGGTTTCTCTAGACTGGACGGAACTAGACTATCCGACGGGAGGGACCCGATTTCCCCAATATCCCACTTTGCCTTGACCACAACCCACTACTATTTAGAGTGAGTCTGCACCCCACCCTATATATCTAGATGGTGATAGCCCCCCGGATAGAATATAGATAGGAGCAAGGGCATTGACCATATATAGAGAAGTCTAGGGAGGCGAATATAGCTATATCTAGTCGGGTCAAGCCGGATCTCTATATAGCTAGCTAGAAAGGGTTATTGAGGGATAGAATAGATCTCTCTCGGGGACATTGACTTCAGGGCATTTGGTCTATGCCTCTCTCCAAGGAAGAGGACTAGAGTTCTATCTGGCGGCGGATATATCTAGTTAGAGGCGGGCCCCCTCCCCCTCCCTGAACTATCTTATCTTAGAGTTCTGGGTCGCCATATCTAACTATAGGGTACCCCGGCCCGGCGTATGTGATACTCTAGTGTAGAGTGTAGTGCCGATTATTCACTTATTTCCATTAGTTAGTACCAATTATTCTCGAGCTCTTAATCCTCAAGATTCATCGACTACAAATATATGGGGAGGGCGTGTCTCCGACAGGACCCACCCTCTTGCATCCTTACTCAAAATAGAAAAATCTTCAAGTATGACACCCGACTCTTTTCTAAAGTTGTGTATTTGTCCTTCAAACCAAATCCATAAAGACACTAGCCTCAATGACGTTCCGGACCTCGGGTTTCAAATCATTTGATACCGACAATTGAACAAGGCCTCCTTATGACACTTGTCATAATCCGCAAAATTAGCAACCGTCCTCCCTTACCAAATATGATTTTATTACAATCTCAAAATTATGAAATTGGCGAAATCTTGCGACTCCCAACAAGATATGAGTCTTTAAAAAATTGACTTCTAAAGTTGAGTTGTGAGTTTTCAAGTTCTATTATCAGATTTCAGATTTGGATCTACAACCACTCTAGTCATGGATATGTTGAAAGCATGGTTCAAAAAATCGTTATCGGCAATTACTCGGCAAGCCAAAATTTGACTAGAAATCGGGAATTGGCAATTTATCGGCATTAATCGTCAACTTTATCACTACTTTAAAAAACTTTTAAATTCATAAAATAAACTTAAATTAAATGCAAAACACGATTTTCAAAACCCTAGTAGGCTTGAAGAGTCGAAACCCTTGCAAAACTTGGGGGCAAAATTATAGGTCAAATCGCGGAGGAAAAATTGCTGAAAACGCTTTGAAATGAGGTCTTTCTTTTCGGTTTTTATTTTTTATACCCTGTATGGCGATTTTCCATGATTTTCAAGGTGTTTTTGGTGATTTTTCACGAGTTTTATTGCCGTAAATCGTCGATTAATCGATAAAAAAGAATCGCGATTTTTCAAAAGATTTATCGTTTTGCTTGTCTCACGATTAATCGTGATTTATCGCCGATCAATCGCAATTTTTAAAACAGAGGTTGGAAGCACAATCATTGAGAAGGGGGTGAATCAATGTCTTTAAAATTTTCCTTCAATTATGTTTACTTTTACTTAACTTGCATGAACCATTCAATAAGCCATCATTATATAAGCAATGTCAAACCATCAAAGCAACATAGCAACCATCCACATGAGCATGAAACAATAGAGAACACATGAACACATCATTTATGTGGGAAACCCTCAAGGGGAAGAAAACCCACTGATCTTTGCATTAATAAACAAAAATCAAGATTTAGTGAAGCACCAACTCCACAAGGAGCACCAACCCCTAATTGTCAAGCACCCACTTGACTTTAGCAAGCACCCACTTGCAAGGAAGCTACAACTCCCAAAATTTAGTGAAGCACCAACTCCACAAGGAGCACCAACCCCTAGGTTTTAGCAAGCACCAACTTGCAAAGAAGCACCAACTCCTTAGTGACTCAGCACCAACTCAGCCACCACTTGACCAAACACCAACTCAGCCAAGACAAATGTTTTCCATCTTCTTCTTGTTGTTATCTCAACAAATGATGGTCTTCTTTGCTCTTCTCTATCTTATGCTCTTCTTCTTCTTTGTTTGCTCTCTATCTCTAATGTATTAGTCACATCATCATGCTCTCAAGCCTCTTGCACACACTCTGACCTTCAATCATCAAATGGTATTCATACCCCTGCTGTTATGCACTTAGACCCTCTGAAAACTGCTTGTCATACTCCTTCACTCATCATCTTCCTTTACCTTGACATGGGCATGAAGAAACTGACCACCATCAGATATTCAATGTACACACATTCCTTATGGTCTTCAAGACCTCTTACACCTCTCTCAAGCACTTATAGCTCGCTCGTGCACTACACCAGCAACCATAGGTAAAATTGTCATGCCTTTATATACATAACTCAAGAACATTACAACTTAGGTCGGTCATGCCCACAGACAATCATCTAGGTCAGCCATTCCATATGCATAGGAACATCTAAAAAACTAGAAATATTTGCAACATATCTTCCATTTGGTCTGCAATGGCTCAATTAGTCCATTAACTCCTTTAGGTCTCGAGAAGACCTACAAGCATTGGGTCTACCACACAACGAAGCAACCATGAACTCCTTGAGTAACAATGGACATCTTCAATACTAAAAAAAAAATTCAATAACCTCCTCTTAGTTCCTACATGTTTGAATAGCTCTACACCAACCATATATGCCATGAAAACACTTTGAGAATCAAGAAAAGTCATACTGTCCCAAAACCAGTCTTGCAAGATGAAGCTTGAACACCCTCAAGTTGATCAACCCTGACAAATAAAACACTTAGACAGCTACAACATGACCTCAACAACATCACCAAATGCATCAGGCACTTCAACTCAGGGCACAAGGGCTCAAGAACATCATTGTTCCAAGCACACTCAAAACTGTCATAATATCCCAAAACCAGTCATGCAAAATTGACTTGGTATGACCACTTAATGGCTAGAACTTGTCCAAAAACATTATAGACATGTAGTATGGGTCCACAACATCCTCAAACATCCATTTGTTCACCTTGGCCAATGCAAAACTTGACTGCTACAGCAAAATCTTCATAAACAAGCCTTTTTGTGGGGTCCACTCACTCATCTGATAACTCAATACCACCTGGAGATAGCTGGGAGAGTCTACTACATGCCCCAATCATCAAACTAGGTAAACCGATCCATTCTGAGCATGTTTGAGCCATATCTTTCCTATCGAGTCCTTACTAGGGTTTAAGAAGGGTTTAAAACAATTTTGGTGTTAACAATTGTTCATAAAGAATAGGACCTTAATTCCAAAACTAATGACAGGAGATTTTAGCTAGGACCCTTCCCCATCTCTCATCAAGAACTTAGGTTCCCATGTAGAGGTTACACGTGCCAACGAGCAACTGAAAGTGCACTTCGAGATAGGATTCTCCATTCTGTGAACTCAATAAGGCCAAAAATGCTATATCTTGCAAAATCCTTCAAGCTATGACCTCAAACTTCACCAACATACCTGAAACAACATTCCATACCTCTGTCCATGCTCACCTTTGCATACTGGCACTAAAAATGATCAACCTACCTCATTAGGACAGGCAAAACTCAAGAATAGGTCTAGGTGCAGACCTCAAAACCACTTTTGAAAGATCCCCAAATGGGTCTCTGTTGTTCTCCAAAATTTTAGATCAATTAAAAACACCAAAGGCTGATTTATGACTATTATGAAAAAATCAGATTTTTCAACAGTTGGAAAATAATTTATATTTGAAACCCTAACTGCTGCAATCTTCAAGATAGCATAACTTTCTCTACACAACTCCGATCTAGGCAAATGACATATGCCCGAACTTGGAAAAATACAAGGAACAAGATGATGTAAACCAAATTATAACAGCAACTACCAAACATGCAGATCTGACCCTCCTACTATTTCGGCCCACACATTTAGGGCATCAAATGAGCCCCAAAAATTATTTTCTCTATCCCGGATGATTGTTTATATTTTTAGGAACTCATTCATATAAAAATCAGAATTTGCGGATGCCAAATCAACTCAGAAATCAGATCTGAAATCTGATTATAAAACTGGTAAAAAACCCTTTGAAAAATTATGAAACTAATTGGCTTATTTCCCAAAAATATGTAGATGGTTTAGCAATTAAAATCAGATCTAAATACCTCCAAAATACAAAGCCAAATCTGCCCCAACTGGGTCGATCCAATAGAAGATGAACTGCTGTAATTTTATTCCTCAAATGCCTTCAAATTACACTGCTGGAAATGACTGAAAATAACACTGAAAATCTGATTACCATCAATGGGAATTTCTGAGTGAAAAACCCTCTCAATCCCTTGGGGTTTTCGTCCACAAGAGAACTCTTGGGGTTTTCGTCCACAAGAGGTATAAACTAAGGTTTTTCGTCCTTAGAATATAATTTGCAAAAGCTCAAAGCTCAAATGCAAGAGAAATATCATATAAAAATCTGGAATATGGAATGCCTCTCAAGCAAGTCTACTTCTCCTTTTAAAGGAAGAAGAGACCCAAAACAACCTTCAAGACCACCAATCAGCTTGTATGATTCTTTCGATGCATTTTCCACCCTCCATTTCTCTTAGGGAGAATACAAAAGGTATTTAATAATTATTTTCTTCTCTCCCAAGGCTGGTCGCTTTTCCCTAGAGGGAATACACAATAGAAATGTTTTATCCTTTCTAAGTTCCCATTTTCCCCTTAAGGCAAGTCGCCATTTTCCCTAGAAAATACAAATTAAATAAGTGTTTTTCTTTTGATGTACTTTTCTAGGTTCTATTTTAATGTTAAGTTTATTAATTTATTATATGTGCTATTATATTGTAATTTTTTGCACAATATAATAAAATTAATAAAACTTAAGTCACCCTTATATTTTTCCTTTGGCCGTCGGGTTGACAAAATAGGCCAAAGGTCTTCGATTGGAAAAGGGGACATTACAGTCCTCCCTTCCCGAGATTGCTTGCCCTCAAGCAATTCTGATCTTGTTTTGTCCAAGTGTCATGCACAAGAGACAAAACATGCTGAAATGTTCTACCAGCCTGGCCCCTGTTCCTGTCAAGTGAGCTATAACTTGCCACCATATTCCCTCAACAAGTTGCTCATATATTTGGACCAATGGTTCAACAAACTCCAAAATGAAGACTTCATCTTCTACCATATCATGCATCCTATGATGAAAATAGATTGGACTAGGCAGCAATAAATAAGAACCATTATTATGTTTATCATACCTTGGAGTATCGCCAACATCCACGCCTTGGTTCATAAAGAGCTTGAAATTTTTGCATCAATCCCCTTCATTCTTGTCTGGAATGGGATGAATATTGTTGTGAACCAGCTGCTGCGATAAATGAGACGGCATATCTTCTTCCACGCATTCATCAATCCTTTTGTCCCTTGCTATGTTGATGAGATTGATCTTTTCTTTGACTCCTTGAAGATGTTGTCTTGCATTGGCAGCCACTAATCTAGCCTCTTTGGCTTTTTGTGACCACATATCACACAAAAGTTGTGTCTTTGTCACATCCTCCCAAGTCTGATATAAAAATCATTCTTATGACTTGAATTCATCACACAAAACCCATTTTTTTCTTGGATGCCACCTATGGAAGACTCCATGGCATTGTCATCCTCATGCGAAATGAGCATCCTCTCATGATGGGGTAAAGAAACATGACTGCTGTCATAAAAATCAGAATACCTATCATACTCTTTTGCCATGTCTTCAAGCTTCACAAGTGCATCTTCCTAGAATTTTCATATCCAGCACATGTACTTTGAATGCCAACACTTGTAGATTTCTTCATTCTTTCTCCATGTGTAAGGGCTGCCATCTCATGAGAGTAGGGAGATAAATTAATGCTGTCCCAAATCAGACTCTTGGGATCCTCCTTCACGCTTTCTCTAAGCATCTTCTCTTCCCAAATCATAGGCCTTTGTTGAACATCCATTGTTATAATCTGATTTTTTCCATGTGTAGATGATATGACCAAATTCAAATCAGCACTATCAAACTCATCATATAAATTTTTGCATACCTCATTAGAATTTGAAGACACCAAAGCACTCTCATGAAGAGTTGTATCATCCATATGTGAAGATTCTCTATTCCTTCCACGTATCAACCATTTAGAAGCTATAGTGTGATATTCCTCTTTTGCCTGCTCGGTCTTGTAGCCAATATTTGGGTGCATGTCCATGTAGTCCATGAAAGGAAGATTCTCCTTAACATCTTGAGGAAGAATGCTATACTCCTCAAATATGCTAATCACTTCTGCTTCTTTGTCCTGTGGTGTTGGACCTCTGTGAATAGAAAGTGATGATGATCTAGGCCTCCGATCTTGTCTGACTCTCAAACTGTCTCTCGTACCTCTTGACCTAACCACATCCATTAACTGCTGCATGGTCTGCATCATCTGCTGATGGGTGTCCTAAGAAGATCGCTATCCATATTCCATGGAAAGCTTTTCTGTCTAACTTCCATGATTCAGCTCTATCACCAACCTCTCGTGGTTGCTACATCATCAAATCAAAAACCCTCCAGGTGGGAGGAACATTGCTCTGATACCACTTTGAAAGATCCCCAAATGGGTCTCTCTTGTTCTCCAACAATTTTAGATCAATTAAAAACACCAAAGGCTGATTTATGACTATTATGAAAAAAATCAGATTTTTCAACAGCTTGGAAAATAATTTATATTTGAAACCCTAACTGCTGCAATCTTCAAGATAGCATAACTTTCTCTACACAACTCCGATCTAGGCAAATGACATATGCCCGAACTTGGAAAAATACAAGGAACAAGATGATGTAAACCAAATTATAACAGCAACTACCAAACATGCAGATCTGACCCTCCTACTATTTCGGCCCACACATTTAGGGCATCAAATGAGTCCCAAAAATTATTTTCTCTATCCCGGATGATTGTTTATATTTTTAGGAACTCATTCATATAAAAATCAGAATTTGCGGATGCCAAATCAACTTCAAAATCAGATCTGAAATCTGATTATAAAATTGGTAAAAACCCTTTGAAAAATTATGAAACCAATTGGCTTATTTCCCAAAAATATGTAGATGGTTTAACAATTGAAAATCAGATCTAAATACCTCCAAAATACAAAGCCAAATCTGCCCCAACTGGGTCGATCCAATAGAAGATGAACTGCTGTAATTTTATTCCTCAAATGCCTTCAAATTACACTGCTGAAATGACTAAAAATAACACCGAAAAATTGATTACCATCAATGGGAATTTCTATGTGAAAAACCCTCTCAATCCTTGGGGTTTTCGTCCATAAGAGAACTCTTGGGGTTTTCGTCCACAAGAGGTATAAACTAAGGTTTTTCGTCCTTAGAATATAATTTGCAAAAGCTCAAAGCTCAAATGCAAGAGAAATATCATATAAAAATCTGGAATATGGAATGCCTCTCAAGCAAGTCTACTTCTCCTTTTAAAGGAAGAAGAGACCCAAAACAACCTTCAAGACCACCAATCAGCTTGTATGATTCTTTCGATGCATTTTCCACCCTCCATTTCTCTTAGGGAGAATACAAAAGGTATTTAATAATTATTTTCTTCTCTCCCAAGGCTGGTCGCTTTTCCCTAGAGGGAATACACAATAGAAATGTTTTATCCTTTCTAAGTTCCCATTTTCCCCTTAAGGCAAGTCGCCATTTTCCCTAGAAAATACAAATTAAATAAGTGTTTTCTTTTGATGTACTTTTCTAGGTTCTATTTTAATGTTAAGTTTATTAATTTATTATATGTGCTATTATATTGTAATTTTTGCACAATATAATAAAATTAATAAAACTTAAGTCACCCTTATATTTTTCCTTTGGCCGTCGGGTTGACAAAATAGGCCAAAGGTCTTCGATTGGGAAAAGGGGACATTACACTTTTCATGCTTTTTCCTTCATGCCCTAACCTCAAAACATCATGAACACACCTAGGACAACTTGTTACACCTCTGACAATGCTCACATGCCCATACTTGCCTTGGAAATTGATCCTCATACCTCATTAGGCCCTGCTTTCTTCATCTTGCTCTTCTACACCTTGGTCTTCTTGCTTCAACTGACCTTCACACCTTTGTCCATGCATTCTAAACCCTGTTCTCATGCTCAAACAATGTCAAACAACCTCTACATACCTGTGACTACTCATCTCACCAAGCTACCATGACCTGCTTGTCATCATACCTTCACAAGAACATCTTTGTCTTCACATTGTCTTCAAATTCTCTCTTTCTCTCATTGCCAATCAACCTTCACAAGTGATGCACTTCTCTTTTGACATCAATGACTCACTCAATCTCCACATGACATCAATGACCACAACATGCCAACAAGTTCACCTTGACATCAATGACAACTTACAACAGGATAAACTGCCATCAATATTTAGATATACAATTATTTTCACTGTGCAACTGTTAATGGGTATGTGTAAGGAATCTCAAGCACATTTTGAATTGCATTAGTTCGTGGTTTATGCAGCAGTTTGGATGTTTTCATTGTTCAACAAAGAATTGGAAACTTTGAATTCCAGCTTCAGCAAATCAAAACAGAAGAGAGAACATAAGAGTAAAACCTAAAATAGGAGAATGAAGTTATCAAAAGACAATAACAAGACATTTAATTTTTAAATATCAATAGGAACTTCTATTTCTCAAAATATTCCATATATCACTTTCTTCAACCCTTTTCTTAAATACATTGTGTTCTACTTTTTAAATCCCCTCATTTTCCATTTTTTCCTCCCACAAATAACAAGTTTGCAATATGACAGCATAAAAATAATAAAGATAACTTACCCACATTATCTAAGGTGGAAGCCATCTTTGCTCTCTCCCAAGTTCTCTGAAATGAAATCCAATACATAATAAGCAAGAACACAAATAATTGTAGCTATTGTCCCAAACATTCAATGTTGAAAAATGCTCCAAAATAAAAACATATTGCATTGCAAAATAGTTTAAAATTGTGCTACGTTTCTGACCACTGTGTCTTTTGTTTGACAAATGGCAAGATCAACCTACTTTAGTCTTATCAGAGTGGAGAAATAACTAATGCATGGAAAAAGTTTAAGAACAAGGGGGAGACCGTGCAGAGAAGTATATGGTTTCCACCAATTTGGAAGGAAAAAAAGAAAACGGACTTTGAAGCATGTTCCTGAACAAACACTTTTTGTTAAAAAAATATTGCATATTTCTTAAAGCAACATTAAATTTCCAAGCAAACAATGCTTGATTCCAAAACTAAAGAAATATATCACATGAAACTCCTAAAGCAAGAAGAAACATTAGTCAACTACAGCCTTTGGTTTTACAAACATTACAGAAATTGATGGAGAGCTTTTCCAAGTGTTGGCCATCTGGATGAAAAGGTTTGCGTGCTAAAGCTCGTATTGACAATGGTTTGCTTCCTTGTACCGAATCTTGGAAGGAAACTCACAAATGGGAAATGATCTTATTGTGACAGTCGAAGTAGTATGATGAAGTGAAGCCTGCAGAATCTGTGCAATAGAAAGAACGAATTCTTTGTTTTTTCATTTCATATTGTTGAAGAGAAATAGAACAATAAACTTAATCATATAGAAGCAAGGTTATCAGAATCTTTAAGCTATAACAGGAGAAAAATGGCACACACAAAACACAAGATTTTCACCTAGGAAAACCCTTATGAGAAAAAAACTAGCACAGTAACCTCCTTATTGCATTTACTCAACCATTTACAATACAATAAAGTACTTCAAGGTTTTGTCTTATCCTAATGCATGTGCAAGTATTTGTAGGCACATCAATAGAAAACCATCAAATTGGCATTACAATACAAAGGGTACCAAAACCATAGGCTAAGAAGACCACCCATTAAGGTTCCCCCAAAAAAACAAGTGTACAATCTATACAAGTGTAAATCATTTAGAGTGTAAATCATGCAAGGTATAAACACATCCAACAATTGTGGAAATCCCAAAGCAAAATGAAGAGATTGTGTAGCTATGGCTCAAACCAGATTGCAACAATCAATCAAATCAATGCATTGAAGAATTGTAACAGCCTAAAAATCAGGAAAATAATTACTAAAGTAAGCTTTGGAGGGAATCATTTTAGAATCTTAGTTTCCATATTTTCTTAAACAAAGTGTAAAAACTTCACTTGGCATTGGAGATAGATGCAATTTGACATGAAAACTCATAATGTTTTCAAAGAGAAAATGTGGGAAGTGATGAGAACATGATTAACAAATTTTAGTATTATTGCCAACTTCAAATTAGATCCCGTCTAGTATCAGTTTCTGTGCAAAGAATGATGTCCACAAGTATCAAATGACACATGTCCCTAATGAGCGTCATCCAGTATATTTCATAGCAAAATACAGCACAGAGTGTGTGAAAGGAATTACATCAATGGCATGTGGATCGAAAATCAAATAGCAAGCATTATACAAGCTAAAGCATCAAATAATATGATCTAAACAATCTCCAGGATCCATTACCGTATGCTTCCTCCATCGTCTCTGTCAAATAACATGCTGGACTAAATTGGGGCTAGACTTGTGCTCTTGCTTTCTTAATATTTAGCCTAAAGTCAGAAGCAAGATTCCCAATTCAGCAGAAAATCGTGTTCAATTAATTGTCATATTAGCACATTGTAGTTAGGATAAATGTGGTTCATAGATAGGATACTAATTACTAATAATTATTAAATAGTCATTTAGTTAAGGCAGTTGTCTAGGTGGTTTTTCCAAGCAGTCATCACCATTCACATTGATGAACATTGAATTAAGCAGCCTACTATGAGGTAAGTGTTCATAGATGTCCAGGCAGAAATTATATTAACGCCATTTTAAAAGTGTTATAATTTCTAACTAAGTATTTTGCTAAAATTATGGTTAAGTAATCAGACGACTATAAAGGACACACGTGGTTAAAAGGAGGATGGCAAGAAAAAGTCAGAAATTGAAGCAGCTAATGTTTCAGGCTTTCAGCTGTATGTCTTAGGTCCAATCACAGGCAACTGCCATACCGAAAGTAGAATTAAGGAAGCACAACAGGATTTGAAGCATCTAAGTGTTACTGTGAGGTGAAAAGGAAATACAAGCAGCAGGAAAGAATTTTCAAAATGATGGGTTGTATTATGAGCATGATTGATGGCAGTACACTCTGATTAGTGATGAAGTTCTGCATTAGTTGTTATTTTCTGAGAATTGATAAATTCCAGAATTGGAGTCCCTTGTAAGCTGGTAAATAGGAGTAAAGGAGCTAGGACCTGGTTTCTGGCTGAAGATTCACATTATAGATGTACATTGCATTTATCATCAAGCTTCATGCAATATCAACCAATAACATTGTTCATCCAGCATTACCAAGCCAGAAAAATGTGTTCAACCATCACATACTCCTTTGGTTTGCCAACAAATTACATTATCTTCAGTTGAGCTATAAGCACTCTGACTTTTTGACATATATGATATTACTGTGACCCATTTGATTAGACTGTGGAACGCCATACTTGAGTCGAAGGTTAGCTTCAACACTCCTAAACCAGACAGTTAAGAGAATATGGACAGAGATAACTGAAAAAATATCCCAGTCTGAAAAATTAATATGGTGTAAGCCCTAAACTAGAAGCAGGCAGCAAGAAGCAAAAGGTGGCTGTATGTGTGTAGCAGATATAAGATGCTTGCAGCTATAAGTTCATAACTACTATAATAATTTAATAAATGAGTCATACGACTGGTGATTGGTCCTATCTTCTATTATCACATGAAACCTTTCATATTATTGCCTTTGCAGCAGTTACAGAATACCAAAAGTCCGTCCTTCACAAAACTAGTTGCAAGATAAACATGGGAAATTGAACTCCTATGGTCACTCTCTAGCTCTCCAAATCCAGAATTGTCTGCCCTATGCATCAAACCCGTCCTGTCGCTGACATTTAGAGGAGACAATGATGCAACTAGAGACCGCCCATCTGCACATTTCGGCCTAAAGAGATACGGGGCCGAACCATCTAACTCCAACCACACAAAAATGAGAAGAATGGATGTGTGTGTAAATAGGATCAAGATTTCATCCCATCTTCTTCAGATCTGAATGATCTAATCACTCACCAATAACAATACCAAATCTAAATGCCAATCTCCCAAACTTGGGAGAAAGCACAAAGTCAAGAACATTGGAACAAAGTACAAAAGCAAAAACCAGATTTCATTGGGATTCAAAGCTGAGGTGAACTATTAATAGCAGTGCACTCTAAAATCTGGTCTGCTTAATGTGGACATTGCAATAGCTAGATTTCCTTTGCACAACAGATTAAAAAGATATCTAATGGGAATTGGGAATGTTCTTAACAGATATAATCCTTTCCATCACTATTCTGAAAAATCTTTATGCTAAACCTGAATGTAAATGTCCCAAACTTACGAGAGAGTGTGATGCTTGTCCAGACCTGATCTGGATGGATTCTTGAGAACAGAACAAGTTCAAAAGTTTAATAAACGTGGACATCACCATTATTAGGGCTATTTTGGGCAGCCAGTTAAAATAAAACACAATTTGACGTAAGTAGTAGTGTATATCGGGAATGCTCTTAATGACTAATCCTTTCTGTCCCCACAAATCTTTGAGAACCAAAGCACTGTAAGAGATGCAATTTGCAGGCAAATTTTTAAACATTACACAATCAATCCATGTGAAACCAAGCTAAGTTTACTACAGTAGCCAGGTTTTCTAGGAAAATCTACCGTTAAGTGCACTTTAGCAGAAATAGTACCAGGATGGATGATGACCTCCTGGGTAGTCCCAATTACTGGGCATATCGAATCCCGGGGGTGATGATGGTCCCCATTTCTGGGCATATAAAATCCCTGGGGTGATGATGGAAACTATGAAGGATCCTCGAAAAAGAGTGATATCTAACAATGTTGAACTGCAGAACATGCTCATATGCATAAAAAGAAAAAATTAATTAAAATCTAATAATTGTAGAAACATAGGTGTGGAATCAACTGTCAGTTATCCAAACTTAAAAGAAAAGTAGATAAAACACAGCCAATTCCAGAAATATATTTCGAAAATGAGAACCTGTAACAATAATCTCAAAAATCTGATGCTGCCGAAAATCCTCATAAGCATGAAAAAGAAAAAGGTACCAATTGACAAATTTAATTTTAAGAAACTGTCAAAAGATCAGCGAATTGGCGACATAAATTGTATATAATGCCAATCTACGCTTAAGTCAGCTTGCATTCGCCCTTATTTAAATATAAATCCACAATGCAGGATGGCATGAACATAAAATTACAGCAATTTAACAAGCCTAAGCTTTATAAGTAACAGATCGTGCGGAAAGATTACATTTAAGGTTTTAATAGTATTAAAAAAACCTGGATCATAGGTTTGCCTCGGATAGGAACCAAGGGTTTGCCTTCGAAACGGGAAGAACGATAACGGGCGGGAATAATTCCGACGACTCTGGTTCGCCCACGGTTCGACCTAACGACCATGTACAATCCAACTGCTGCAGCTGCTCCTGCTATTAAACCATGCACGATCCATGACCTTCCTTGGGATGAATCTGAAGAAGAACATATTCCTTTCATTTTTTACAATTCACGTTATAAATCTTCGGCACTGTATGCTTACTGTTCAAAGATTTTTAAATGAGAGGATGCTGATTAAAATTGGCTCTGATTTTTTTACTTTTTTGGGTGAATTGAGGATTGGGATCGGCGTGTTTAATGAATAAATTGTCTAAAATGAACTCAGATCCGTCTAAATTTCGGTAGAGTGTGAACATTGAGAGAATTTAAGACCTGTAGAATAATTTTTTGAAGAATAAAATTTTCAAATAATAAGTAGTGTAACGAAATCTGCAACTTTGTTTCGAAAGCTGCAATTTTTTTCTTTAATATTGGTAAAAAAATTGAATGAAAGTTTTTAATGACTTCCACGAGACCAAAGAGTCTATGGGACCCAATGTGCAAACATAAACTTGGCAGCGAAACACTAAAAATAAAAGATGCCAAAAATAGTCGTTACTTCTGCCTTTCTTCCAGTTCTTTGCTAATCTTGATTCTTCTGCTATGGATTTTGATCAAGAAATCCGTTGTTTTTGCCACCCTTTCCTCTTCAAACAACGTTGTAAGATCATCCACTGTTAAGATATCCACATAATTGCTTTGTATGTCATCGTAAGCCACACATTCCATGATGAAATGTCATTCGGATTCCACCAGTACCGACATGCAAAACTGACAAACCCTTTTTGACCACTCCTCTTTGGGTATTTTTCATCTCCTGTTTCACACCTAAGATGATGTGAACTAGTTTTTAGTTGCACAATTAACATTTTAGCTTTCCACTTTATCATCGCTCCAATATAATGTTTTTGCCCATGATCACATGTGGGATTAAAATTCTTGACATAGTATTCTCTTTTTCGTCCAAGCTGCTTATTCCACATAATCTCTGAATTTCTCTCCCACATAATTTTTTATTTCTTTTTTTTTATTGAATCACCTCGTGTTCCAACGCTGAGCGTAGGAAGACTCTCCACCTTATTCCCTTTAATTCCGGTTAGAATTAGAGAAAAATTTGGGGTATTTTGGAAGGAGTTTCAATCAAAGAAAAAACATCCAATGACAACAATATCACAGCCAATCACCGGTTTGAGTTTGCAAAATAGTTTTATGAGCAAGATCCTCAGGAGTTGAAGGTGCCCCTTTGGTCAACACGCAACAAAGTTTTTATCGTGCGAGAAGTTGAGGAGGGTATTATGAAATTGGGGGTTGGAAAAGCCAAAGACTTGGATGAGTTGCAGAAAAAATATTTAAAATGGGGAAAAGAATTTCTCGCTCCTCACATTGTCAACATATTCAACAACATCATTCAACAAGTTTTTCCTAGAGATTGGACTACTAATCTTGTGATACCTCTTTTTAAGAGTGGATATGTTAATAATCCTTCTAATTATAGAACCATCATGATCAACCTATTGTTTGCAAAGTTGTTTGGTAGTATGGTGGAATGCGAATCAGCAAATGGGCAAAAAAAAAGGTAAGAGAGCAAAAGGGCAAGGAGGGTTCGTGTCTTTAAGTATTCAACAATAGACCATGGTGTCACTTTAAGGTGCATTATTGAAAAAGTTTGGAATGTAAAGAGGAAGTTTACGATGTTTTGTTGACTTCAAGAATGCTTTTGACACAATTCCTAGAACAAGCTATGGGATAGAATGG
Source organism: Taxus wallichiana var. yunnanensis (assembly GCA_018340775.1). NCBI lineage: Eukaryota > Viridiplantae > Streptophyta > Pinopsida > Cupressales > Taxaceae > Taxus > Taxus wallichiana. The sequence continues at coordinate 925,906,928 of CM031239.1, read as the reverse complement.
AAGACCTTGGTATCCCAAAGTGCATCACAGAGCAGCGATTGCTCATAGACTTTATGAAAAAGGTTCGAGTCAAAATTAGAACTCAAACTAGTAACTCAAAAGTTTCAAGAGTGATATTGGGGTTAAACAAGGATGCCCACTATCACCTACTTTATTTGGCCTATATATCGACAAACTTGAGGAATGGTTAAATTTGCAAAGTGAAGATGGTGTTCGCCTAGGAGAGTATGTTGTAAGACTTCTCCTTTATGTTGATGACCTTATCTTGATTGCTAGATCCACCCAAGGCCTTCAAAAGCATTTATGTACACTTGAGCACTTTTGCAAAGAAGTGGGGATGCAAGTCAACACCAATAAGACCAAGATTATGATCTTCTCCAATAGAAAGAAAAGAACTCAGTATGATTTCTATTTCGATGGAAACATTTTAGAGGAAGTAATGGAATATAAATATCTTGGGTTTGACTTTAATAATAAGCTCAGTTGGGAGATTTGTAGCAAAAATATCTTTAGGGATTGAGAGTTTTTATGCTTTCTAAAACAAACGCAGAGAAGCAAAATTGTGGGATTGGAAAACTATGTTGACTTTGTTTGGGCTTTTAGTAATTCCAGTGGTGCTTTACGGATGTGAGGTTTGGGCTAGCACATTTCAAACTCAAGCTGGAAACAATTTGAGAGGATTCAAAAAAGCATGATTACTAGCAAGTTTAAATTAAAGATCTCAGTCCCATATTGATTCTTCTAGTTGAAATGGATGGTGTACCTCTAAAATTTATTGCTATGATTCATCTCATAACATATTTAAAAAGGATTGAGCAAATGGATGGTAGTAGATGGCCTTAGTTTTGCTTAACGAGTCTTTTGAGAAAAGAAAGAAGTCATGGATGAATCAAAACAACAAATGGATTAAAAATGGAACATTTACTTGTATGCATGTCCTAATAATAACAAAAAGATAAAGACTTTTGTTATAGATAAATCATGCCAAGTTATGTGGGGAAAGCTGTTAGGGAGAAAGAAGAGGTATTATTTGGAGGAATTTAACTCTACATGTGATCATCAACAAAAGGCTTTTATAGGGGCTAATATCTCGTGGAAAGCAAATATCTTCATAGCTCAATTGAGAACTAATTCACATCGTCTTCGGTGTGAAACAGGAAGATGGAAAAGACCTAAAGAGGTATGGGAAGAGAGAATTTGTGTCTTTTGCATGTCTAGTGCAGTGGAGTCAAAGAAACATTTCATGTTGGAGTGTAATGCTTACAATGACATTAGGGCCCAATTTGCTAGCACGGTGGTTGTTGCATCCTTACAAGATATTTTCAACGAGAATATGGTTGAAAAAATCAGGGGAGCTGATTATCAAACTCACCAATAGGAGATCTGAATGCCAAAAGATAATTTTTCGATTTTTAACCTAAGATGGACTCTTGCGCCCGAAAGGTATGTTCTATTTCTAACAACAATTAGAATATACATACATCAACAAAGAAAATGAAAGAAAATAATCACATCAAAAATTCTACTAACAAAAAAAGAGATCACCAACCATAAAGATTAATACCAATAATAATAGACTTTCTTCATGTATTCATATACTTTCAGATACAATTGATCACTCTTATATCAAACTGATTTCTTTATATCCAAATAAATATTATCAACCTTTATCCGACAAAGTGAAACCTATAGACAAGGTAACCTCTTGAAAAGGTGAAAATGAGTGATATTATACCTTCACTTCTATATTATTTCAAATATCGTAATGATCTCATAAACAAAAACATCAAAAAAAGACAAAGGACAAAACAACATATGGACATATTTACATATTTGATGAAAAAGATAATTTAATATAAACATGATGACAAAAAACATATTTGCATTAATGAAATGATGTACAATGAACGCTAAAACAACGCCTTAACAAGATCATGATCAAATATCAGAGCCAACATGGCCACATATTACATTCATTTGAGATAGAAGTGAAGACATCATCAAGCTTTCTCTAGATATACAGAAAAAATCTGCAATCAATTAGATCAAGAATATAAAATATTTAATCAAATAATCAAAATAATAATATCAAAACTAGATATACCTATTGTATTCAAACTCACACTTAAACCTCAAAACAATGTTTCATGATTCCTGTAAGATCACTTGCCTCAGAAATGCATTGCACAAAATTAATTTTAGAATGAAATAACTTTCAAATAGCTGCAAAATACCTAGTTTTTCATCCTTTGTAATTGAATCCTCCATGTCCTTTTATAACATCCTCAAGAATGGAATCGGTTATAACTCGATTTGTCTTATTTTAATGATTTAAATAAAGGATGTTTTAAAAGTTTATAATAATAAAATGTCACTTTATAAATTAAAGTGATACTATATATAACTTTTTAAAAAAAGGACACGGGATTTTTAATTTTAACTTTATAAATAAATGAATGAGGTGTATAATATCAAAACAAGGGCCACATAGGTATTGCATACACTAATCAAAAGTAAACACAATCCATATTAACATCCATCATTCAAATAACTAACACCTCATTAATATATCATAACCAATCATATATCCATAAATCCATATATGCATTAATATATCATCACCATTAAGTTCTCAAATATGTCTCAAAATGTTAAGCATCATATCCCAAAAATATGAAAATGTATCAAAATATCAAATGTATCTAGCCAAGTATATCAAATCAAAATATGATTAATCAATCATCTACTATCAAATCTAATAGGTTTCCCTATCTTAGTGACCATCTCCACATACTCATATGGCTCAACAGGAAGAATAATGCGGGTGAAAACTCTAGCGTTCTCTTCTACTTCCAGTTTTACTCTTTTTACTACACCTGTCACCTTAGGTACAATGAAAGAGGACCTAACATGCTTAGAAGTGTGTGGGGACTCATGAGAAGGTACAATTTGGTTTCTTTTAGGTAAAAGTGGTGCAAAATGGGGCTGTGGAGTATGTTGGGATCGCATGACAAGAGGGGCATAATGGATTGATCTATTAGAAGAAACAGATTATTTTCAGCATGCACATGTTCAAGATTTGGTAGAGGTGGATTATTGAAACTACGAGAGAAGGAGGATTACGGGATATGACTCAATCACTTGCAACACTTCATGTAAACAAGGCTCATTGCATCAAAGTGAATAAATACACTCTAGTAGGACCATGCTTGACAAAAGGTACCACCCCAAAGTGTACTAGTTCCCCTTCGGCCACCTCTAGGTGAACCTCTATGCCATGATTGGCCATGAAAACTATTATGTCCCCAAGAATGGTGTGATTCAGACCTCCTAGACCCCCATCCATCCCATCCTGACATGGTATAAAGTTGTAAAACAATGAATGATTACCAAATCTTAACATGTGTAGTCTTCAAAAATTGAACTTGCCAATTCAAATCATAGTTACAATAACAAATAAATGGCATATCATAAAGATAAACAAAGTTTTATCTTTACAAAATCATCTTAACTATTTCATATAATTTCTGAGATATATAACTGCCCATATGCCATTAACAAAGTTCCCACATGCTGAAATCATTTTAGACTTTGTAAAAAAAATGGAAGAACTCCTTATAACATGCATGTATAACTATCTTGACTAATAAATATTCATACTTGATGCCTCTATTCTATCTATTATACTTCATTCACATACCCTTGAAATAGTCAAGATTAATTTATAAGCATGCTCACTTTCTCAAATTTCTCAAACCATTATTATATGCAATCGAGAGCCCATATATATGCAAGTATCAGAATAAGAAAACAATCATTTCATACTCTACCACAGGTTCCATTATGGTACTTCAAAACTGAATGCCAACAACCCATCATTGTCGACTATAAATGACTTTAAAACAAAATGCATGCACTTATAACCTTATCACAGTCTACAGGAGGCCTTCCAAAATCTATCATGATATATAACAATGAGTTCACAAGTAAATTTTGGGTCATCTAGTTAATAGTTGTTTGCCAAAATAACCATTAAAATTTCTAAATGCCCAGATGAAAAAACTTCATTTTAACTATGCTGAGATAATCCTTTTCACTTAGAATCCAAAAAAAAATAACTTATAACCATTTTTGAGCTTTTTTGAAATACCCAGATGAAAAGATCTTTGAAAAATTACTTAAGTTCAGTATAGGAAGTATTTTCATTTTATGTGGAATCTATAAACACAATAACCAAACATGTGTGTTCAATCCTATAAGACTGAAAAAAATCTTTCATTCTTTTAAGAAACAACAATACCCTCACTATTGCATGCAAATATTTTGAAGCAAATATGACTCAAAATAAACTGACATCAACAAAAGCTCAAAACCATAAAGGAAGTAAATGGGTTTCAATATATTCAACCCAAAATCTTCAGATTTCAACTTTAAACTTTTATCTCTTCTTTCACAAGCATTTTAAAGACCCGAATATTTGCATGCAAGTTCAAAAAAAAATGGGTATGTGAAAGATCACTTAAATCGATGAGCTTTGAAATACATTTTCAGAGAAAACAAAAACTCACTTCTTTTGAAAATCTCAAAAGAAAAACATAACTAAATCATGAACGAGGCACAAATTTCAAGCATCTAGGCTCATACATGTAACTTTGACACGTCTGAAAACTAAAAACCGTGAGCTCATGCACAAACCAGACATCTCTCAAGCTCCCAAACTTGCAATGAAAACCAAATGACTACCAAACCAACAGCTACACTTCATTCCACGACCTTACCCCACATTCAATGCCATAACTCAATTGTCATTAATCACCCATTACCTACCACCACATCATACCTAGGGAGTAGGAATTCAAAAATGGTGGTTTGCCAATTTTAATTTATTAAACTCCAAACATCATACCTTAGCCCCATATCATTTTGAATTAATAAACCATAGGGTTTATCAAAGAACATATAAGATAGTCATCAAACCACAATTAGATATTAGTATTCATCAACTATTATGTAAGCAATCACCTCATGTGCCTAAAAATGATAATTCGATCAGTAGATATGATCTATTTCACTCACTACCACATTCCGATACTTATTTCCAAAAGGAAAGATTAGAGAAATTAAAATACGAGCCTGAAATCCAAACAACGAGATCACAAAATGAAATTTTATCTCCATGATGACTATCAAATATGATAATGAATTATGTATGATGATATATATATATTTATATCAAAATAAGGTGATATATGATATGTATGTATGTATGTATGACATTTTAAAGGATGTTCGAAACCACTTAGTGAAAAAATTAAATAATGTAATTAATACTTAGTGGCCCTCACCATAATTTATATGAATGTAAAGGTAAGCAAGCTATAATATGAATGTCATGTTTAATTTTGAAAAAGAAGGGGGTGTTAAAATTTTAGCAATAACACTGGCGACCATGTTGGCTAGTTTCTTGAGAGGCTAGGCTACATCAAAAATGGTTAAATTTTAACAAGCTCAAGAGTACAATGCAGGTTCATTGTTTCTTGAGTCGATCTGCACAAGGACCTATAATAATTTTAAATCAAGGAATATAAGTCCAATGGATCAAAAGTGGAGAAGGGAATACAAGAGATAGGGAAGTGAGGGTTGGACAAGTTCAACATATAGAATCAACCTTCATTATTTTGAAAATTAAGTATGCCTTCTTCTACATCAAGTATATCAGAGATATTATATAAAGAGAATCTAAAAACATATTCTATAAATGATCCAATTGAAAACTTCAAGAAATCTTACCATCTGAGAAGTCTGATTATATCTTCACCTCCATCCAAATTCTTGAAAAAAGCATGTTAGATATTAAATGATCATGACAACCTTGTTAAGGCAAAAAAAAAGCAAACAACCAAGAAAAGAAAACAAACCAAAAAGGAAAACAAAGAAAAAGAAAGCAAAAAGAAACAAACAAATATATACATAAAATATAATCAATGATTCAGTTATAAAAATGTTTTAAATGTTGTCCATTCACCGTGAATCTCAACCAATCACCATCTATTTCCTTAAATGAAAAACATTATTACCAAGAACAAAAGCAATTTGGTATGGACCTAACCACAAAGAATCAAATTTATGATGTTTTCCAGGTTCTCTTGAGCTTTATCCCAACACAAAACTAAGTCTCCAACTTTAAATTTTTTGTGTTAACTTTTTTGTCAAACAATCTTTTCAAATTTTCTTTACCCTTTTCAAGTTTCTACAAAGTAGTGATTCTCATTTGATCTAAGGCCAATAATTCATCTAAATGCAATTTAAATCATTTAAATCATCTATGCCAAAATTTAAAGCAATACGTGTTGAAGATATTTGAAGTTTGATTGGCATAGTGGCTTCAAACCATAAGCAAGCATAAAGGTGAAAATCTTGTACTTGACTTAACAATTGTTCTATCAGCCCATAAAGCTTCAAAAATTTTAAGGTGTCAATTTCTTTTACTGTCATTGACCAAATTTTTCATGATGTTGATTAAATTCTTGTTCGTAGATTTAGCTTGACCATTACCTGTATGGGTAATACTTCGATGCATGACTCAAAATAATGGAGTACTTACTTAAGGAAATTCAAATATTCTTTAGAAATGAACTGAGGACCATTGTCAGATATAATTTCTGAGGTACTCCAAAGTGTGAGAAAATCTGATTTTCAAAGAAAAGACCACTTCACTAGCCACATAACTCTTTAAAGCAACAACTTCATCCCACTTTGTAAAATAGTTCGTAGCTGTTAGAATGTGTCTATGACCAAAAAAAAAAGGATGAATATCTAAATAAAATCAATTCCCCATTTTGAGAAAGGTCTTTCTGGGTATAACAAGATTTAAAGGCATGACCGGTAAATGTTCATGACCAACAAACATTTGACAAGGAGCACAAGACCTTACCCATTTATATGCATCTTTGAATAATGTAGGCCAATAGTAACCGACACGCAAAATTTTGTGAGTAGTTGTTTTGGTAGCAAAATGTCTGCCACAAACACCTTCATGACAACTCCTAAGCACACATTTAGTTTGATCATGAGTTAAACACCTCAAGAGTATGCCATCATGATTTTTAAAAAATAAAAGATTCTCCAAAAGCACAAATTTAAGAGCTTGAAAGCGAAGTTCTCTACGTTGTTTTTTATCTAATGACTCAGGGCATGATTGGTTTTAAAATAATAAATGAGATCATGATACCAATCATCTTGGGATAACAAACAATCCCAATCACACATGTTGAAACCTATGTTAAATTTAGATGACAACTCATTACCTGTCATAGCTTGGAAATGAGGTACAACATGTAGGGCATCATCAACTATCAAGATAACCACATTGATATTTGAATCAACATTTTCAGCTAAATGTTTGGTGAGCTCATTTCCTTTGATGGTTTTGCACATTTCCAATTCTAGATCAAATTGTTGGATTTTGAAAATCCACTTGGCCAATCTTCCATCAATCACAGGTTGTTTAAGCAAGTAAGCTAAAACAGGAACATTAGAACGTACAATAATTTTATTTCCCATCAACAAATACTTGTATTTCCCTAAGATTGAAACTAATGTGAAAACAAATTTTTCAATCAAAGGATACCTAATTTCAACATCTTTTAAGGTTTGACTGAAATAAGCAATGGGTTTTTCATTATTTGATTCAAAGTATTGAGTTATGACAACACCCATAGCTTTATCAGTGTTTTAAATACAAGACGAAAGGTTGTGACAAATCAGGTTTAGCCAAGACATGTGCTGAAAGCAATAGCATTTTTAACATCAACAAATGTAGAATCAACATGTGAATCCCATGCAAAACCATGATTCTTTTTCAACAAAATCTGCAATGGGGCAGCCTTATCAAAAAAATCAGATATGAATTTTTGTACAAAATTGATTTTTCCAAAGAAAGAACGTAAACTAGATTCATTTTTAGGAGGTTTAGTTTCTAAATGGCTTTAACTCTTTCGGGATCAATAGAAATACATGTTTGTGTGATGATGTGACCCAATAATTTTCCTTCAATAATACCAAAAATATTTCTTTGGGTTGAGAGATATACCATATTTACGACAAAAAAATAAAAATTTTCTCTCAAATGATCCAAATGTTTCTTTCTTTTCTTGGAATACACAGTTAGATCATCTAGATAAACTTGAATTATAACCCCAATCAAATCATCAAAAGCAACATGCATTGCTCTTTGAAATGTGGCACCTACATTTATTAAACCAAGGGCATACGATTAAAAGCAAAGGTACCTTTCCATGTAGTGAAAGTAGTTTTATGTCTATCTTCAGGATTTACAAAAAATCTGATTATAACTGAAAATCCATCTAAAAGAGACATCATTTCAGACCCGATGACCTATTGTAAAATTTGATCAATATTTGGTAAAGGGAAGTTATCTTTAGTGTTTGCATGATTTAAATCTCTAAAATCAACACAAAGATGAATGTCTCCATTTTTCTTTCATACCACACCAAGTTAGCAACCCACTCATAATATCTAACTAAAAAATGACACCACCTTCTAACATCTTTTCAAGCTCCTTATTGATGGTGTCTTCCAACAAGGGGCTCACTCTTCTAGGCTTCTGACGAACAAGTTTGATCCCAAGTTTAATAGGAATATCATGTTTTATAATCCTAGTATCATACCCTTTTAAGTCTTTATAGGACCAAGCCAAAACATCAATGAACTCTTTCAGAAATTTAATGAAGGCTTCTTTTTCTCTAGAGTCAAACAAGCACCTAAATAGACATATTTTGGTTCTTCTTCTATACCAAGATTCACAACATTGTTTCCCCCATAATTCTCCTAGAGGTTTAATAAGAAAAAATTTTAGGTTGATCGTGAGGAGAAAACATAGATTCTAAACTTACTAAACCAACAAGTAGTTTATTGCTTGAGAGTTACAAATAATCACCACAATTCAACATAATCATCTAAATCAAAGTAATTTCCTTTCAAAAAGTATCAATATGTTCATCACAAGAGAAAACAATGCCAATTAGTCTCTAAATCAGGTATCATAGGCCTATAAAATTCCTTTAAAATGTAGTCAATCTGATATGCAAAATTAGATTTGAAGAAACACAACTAATTTATCAACCCTAGAATTGAACTCTCGAAAGATGTGATTAATATTAAATGCTTCAAATTGTTCAATAAAAGACCAAACTTTTTGAGTATAACGATGAAGCCTAGTCTGATTTGTTTTATAAATCTTTTTGACCTGTCTAATAACTAGTTCTGAATCTCCAAAATAAATAAATTTTTAATTTTCAGACTTAAGGCTTATTGCAGGCCTAAACATAAAGCTTCAAATTCAAGTTGTATTGTTGTTGCTTCAAATGCCAATTGAAAAGCGTAATTAAATTGTCTTCATGTGGGTGACTTAATGACTACTCCAACACCATTTCCAAATTGAGAACTAGCTCCATCAAAACACATTTTCCAAATATCATCAAAAGGTAATAATCTGGCATGTTGGTAATCTTCATCATCAAAAGCATTAATGTCTAAAGTATTTAAACCATAAGTTCCCATACTAGTTTCTACAAATGCAATAGATGATGTAGTTCCTTCAATTGGTGTTCCTGACCATTCTTCCCTTTGAATGAATGTTATGGCATTTCCTACTAGTGCCCAAGTGAGATCCTTTCCAACAAAAGCACTGTGGCTTGAGACCAATATCTTCCAAGAAACATAACATAATTAGTAGGTATATCTAAGATATGCACATTTCCAATAAATCTAACCCTTTCATCTTGTGTTATCTTAATCACTATGTCCCTAAACTTACCACAACATTTGGTTTGACGAGAATCAAAACCAGTCAACTTTCTGTTGTCATGTTCATATGGAATACCCAATTGATCAACAATGGATTTGGGCATAATGTTCTTCGAAGCACCTGTATCTAATATGTAATTATGTATGATTTTATTCTAATTTTAACTATCACATAGAAAGGTGGAATGTAATCAGGTGCAGAATTAGATTGATTCATTACTTGATATTCATCATGATCAGATTCACTTTCAAAATTATCTTCTTGGACAACTACTAATGATTTAGATTCAAATCTATTTTTGTGAGCAACTTCCAATTTTTCAAATTGTCCAGCAATCTAAGACTCTCAAACATATTCATATTTCTCCTAGAGTTCTTCATATCAGCCACAATATCATACCCAGAAGTAAATATAGAAGTTTTAGTAAATGATTTACCTTTATAAGGTTGATATTGTGCATTATTTAAACCAGATGGAACATCATCTAAAAGGATTTAGTTGATTTCTCTTGTTGTTTTTCTTTGTCAGAGTGATCAGATTTATGTTTCCCTTTATCATTATTAGTTGTTTTACCTTTTTGACCCTCATTTTTAGTATAGTCTTTTGACCGAGTTTGTACTTGCATTTACGTCAGAGTCAACAAAACTACACATTTCCAAAAAATTTTCCTTTGATGAATTTCCTAACTTTCTTAGCAACTTTACACATGTGTCAGGGTCATGTTCTAACTCACAAACTCCATAATACATCTCTTTGGGTTCAATTTTGACTTTACCTGGTTCATTATTTACCTTAGTAGATCCTGGATGTGTTTTTTTGAGGATGAAGGTTGATCATTTAATTGTCTTTTAATGGTGACCAACTCATTGCCTAAATTCTGAATGGCATTCAAAATTTCTATATTTTCAGCAGAAGAGTTAGATGATGATCTATCTTTAAAACCAATTCTCTTCAACTTCTTTTCATACTACAATAGAAAGTAAGAGTTTCCTCAAAGTCATAAATTTCCTTATCTTCTAGCAAAAGTCTATACTTGGGTGGTAAAGCATTGCAATAATATAACCTTGCTAGATTTTTTGAAGGTCTCACCTTAGGAGGTATCTTTTGTCTCAATTTAGTGAAATAAATAGTAAAGTGATAAATGGTTTCACCGGGATCCATAGTCATGTTAGCAAGTTCATTTACTAGCTCAAATTCATCTTTGTCCTTCCCAAAACAATCTTCCAACCAATCTTCTACATCTGACCATTTTGTCATACATTTTGAAGGTAAACTAATAAAGGCTTTGTAAGCTCTTCCTTCAAGATTTTGAGAGAAAATCCTCAAGAGAAGCTCTCTCATTGGTTACTCCTTTGGCAACACATATTAACTTAAAGGAGTCTAAATGGTCTTCCCAAGATGAGCCATACTCACCAGAGAACTTGGGTAGTTGGATACCTTTTAATGACAAAAATTGGGAGGATTTCTTCCAATATCAATTGGATTTCCTTTAAGCCAAGGGCTAAGATTATCTTCTTCATTGTTAGATGCCTCATTATCAGTGACATTTTCTCTTTCATGTTCAAGACCGGAATTTTGTTTTGGTTTTGGTTACGGTTAGGACTAGGACCTCTTTCTCTATCTTCTACATTTCTACCAATTTCTTTAGCCATTGCAAAAAAATCAAAATCAGACAAACACATGAATTAAAATCAATCTAACAAAAATGTTTCAACAATTTATTATCATTTACAACATCTAAAGGTAAAAATTTAAATTTATTTTTAGATTTCAAGATTGCTTCTCTTTCCTGTTTGAATTGTTTGTTTTTCTTTACAATATCATGTTGAGTTTGAATGTTATACCTTGTGAGCCTTTGAATGTCAAGGGATTCATCCTCTTCATCATTAAGGACTCCACTAGCTTGTTCAAACTATGCAACTATGGCTGCAGAATCCCAAACAATAATCCTAATGTCAGAATTAACGTCTAATTGAGTGTTTCCAATAAGTAAATCAACATGGTCAAGAGGTGTAAAACCTCTAATGGTCATTGATGAAATTCAAGAGTAGATAGTTATAATAAATCTACTCCGTAGTAAAATCATAAAGAAAAGAAGTGGATAGTTAGAAGAAATCCACTTAGAAATAAGAAATAGAAACTCCCAGCCGAGTCACCAAATTTGTTGTTGATGAAAATTAGACCGATAACAAATCAACCCTTTCACCTAACGTAAAAAGGTTGAGATGGAATCATAACAATTTAATCATAGCTTTTACTTAAGATTTGGCTTAAGCGTGGGTAGTTTAATATAAGCTAAATAATCATTTAACCTAAGATTCGAGAAAATTATATTTCTAATAGTAATTAGAATATACATACATCAAGGAAAACATTAAGTGTACACGAAAATGGAAGAGACATTGGGAATATAGTTTCGTAAGGGAGGCGCATGTGTTTTTCGGGAGGAGGGTGGTACTCTTCCACAACAACCTTTCCTGCAGTGTCGTCCTCTATTAATCCTCTTTTCTTAGTGGTATTGGGAGTCGGGAGGACGATGTCTGGGGCCCAGGTGGATATTTTTTCCAAAAGGGATTTGGTGGCAAAATTCCCCCAGGAAGGAAGCTTTCTATAGATGGCATTTCGAGCTGGTGTGAGAGATAGTGGGGCGAGCTTGAGTTAGATTCTTGGCCAAGGGGTATTTTCTTGTGATTTTCAGGAGTGCGGCCCAAAATGAGGAGACCCTACAAAGGAAGGAGCATTTGTTCATCAAGATGTACTCTTCATCTGAAAATGGTTTGCAATCTTCAATCCCAATGTGGTGGTTTTGGAAGAAATGCAAATTTGGGTAAGGCTTTATGCTCTTCTAATAGAATATTGGAACCCTCGTATTCTATCCAAAATATGTGGGTCTTTAGGAAGAGTTGTTAGGATTGATCCTAAAACCCCGGGAATGCAATCTAGTTGCCTTTACAAGGGTGTGTATTGCGGTGGATGGTTCATATCCCTTGCCAGAATCTATTTCTATTCAATCCTCATAAGGGACTTGGGTTCAATAGGTGGAATACAAGAGGATCTTCTTCAAGTGTTTCAGGTGTCATCAACTTGGTCATCTTAGGAGGGATTGCAGGGCTAGGTAGAATATGTCGGTGGTTGGGTATAACCCTTCTATTTTGAAAATGGGGTCAGAAGAAAATGAAGGTCGAAAACAGTATCTACTCTTCGATAAGGAGAACATTAACCCTGATGGTTCGTCGGGTAAGGTGATGGAGCTTTCACCAAACACTCTTATGAAAAAACCTCCAAACTGGTGGTTGAATCCTCCCAGCTTCTCTCCCTCCTTCATTAAGGGGTTGAGATGGGAAATGGGGCCTCAACCTCTGATTTAAATTGTTGGGTTGCTTCTAGAGAAGAGGCGGAGGACAAGTTGGAAAGGGAGGTGGAGGAAGAAGAAAGGGCCCTCCCTCACTAAATGGGTTTGATGGTAAGGAGGATTACTCCATTGCTGAAACTCCGGGTCTTAACTCCTTTAGAAGCGGGAAGGAATTTGGGCCGGTAGGCTGAGTAACGAGAGAAGAACTTGTCGGGATATAGAAGCTAGCAAGCAAAAACAAATGAATTCCTTTTATTAACCGGTCAATAGTGCGGGCCATTCCCCCCCGAAGAGCTCATGAAGTTGGTTTCGTGGAATGTCAGGGGTTTAAACACCCCTGAAAAACAATGTCTATCCAGGTGTTTGTCTATCAAACAAGGAGTGGATTTTTGTTGTTTTCAGGAAACCAAAATGATTAGTTCGAGTGTTCTTCCACTTGGTTGTGTAAATGGAAAGGTTGACAGGGTTCCTTCATTGATGCCAATGGAGCTTCTAATAGGTCTGGGTGTAGTGTGGTTATTTAACAAGGTGGAGATCACCCAACTGGAAGCTTCGTCAAATTTTCAATGGTGTGAGGTTGAGGTCAAACACTTGGATAAGTTCTTTTATCTCTATAATGTGTATGGCCCGACCAGTATTCCTCTGAAACAAGAATTGTGGGCTTCTTTGTTTGATCAATTGGTTGTTTTGGGGGATGTTCCAGTGGTTTTTGCTGGCGATTTTAATGCTACTATTTCGGAGGCGGATTATGGTGGTAGCTATCATAATAATCCCTAGTCTTAGAGATATTTTTCTACCTTTGTGGAGAAAGTGGTCCTTTGGGATATCCTTTTGAAAAAGTGGATGGATGACTTGGTCTAACAAGTGCACTGGTTTAGGGAGAATTTTTGTCCATTTTGATAGATTTCTAGGTTAATCCCCTAGATGCAAGCCAATATTGTGATGGAGAGTGAGGTGCTTCCTTGGTCTAGATTGGATCATTTTCCAATTGTGTGAACATTGTTATTGATTCGGCCCCGAGAAACTCTCCTTTCAAATTTGAGTTGATGTGGATGAAAGACCCTTGTTTAAGGAACTTGTAAGGCATTGGTGGTCATCCTTTGTGGTGAAAGGAAAGTATATGTTCATTTTGGTCAAGAAGTTGTCACTCCTTAAGAAAGAAATTATAGTTTGGAATAAGGCCTCTTTCAAGAATATTTTCCAGGAAAAGGTCAGAGTGGAAAAATATTTGAAGGAGTTAAATGAAAAGGTTTTCAGAGTAGATGGATTAGGAGGACTATTATCAAGAGAAATTATTGCTCACTGAATTGAATGACCTTCTTTTGAAAGAATAAATCTATTAGCGCCAGAAATCTAGGGAAGTCTGGTTGAAAGAAGGGGATAAGAACTCAAAAAAAATTCACGCTTTCTAAGCAACGTCATAGCGTGAATTATATTTCAAAGCTTAAGAATGGTTCGGGAGAGTGGTTGTCGGATCAAAAGGCCATTAAAAAGGAAGTCATGGACTTTTTTGGTTCTCTTTTAGGAGGGGAATCCCATTCTTCTCTTCTTCAACAACATGCCCTGTTTGATCAAATTCCTAGATTAGTGACTGAAGAGGATCACAAGAAGTTAATGGATCCCTTTTCTTTCGAGGAGGTGCACCATGTTGTCTTCTCTATGGAAAGATACAAATCTCTTGGGCCATACGGGTTTCCTGCAACCTTTTTTTAGGAATTTTGGGAGGTTGTAGGGATGGATGTCTGGTTTTCCGTAGAGGAGTCACGTGTTACGGATAAGATTTTAAAAGAATTGAATCACAATTTTATTAGTCTCTTTCCTAAGAAATTTCATGCAGATTCTATGGATGTCTTTAGGTCACTTTCCCTATGTAACACGATGTATAAAATCATAACCAAAGCTATTGTTAGTCATCTTAAGACGTTGTTGATAAGCTTATCGCCAACAAACAGACTAGTTTTCTTCCTAGTCATTCTATAACAAAAAGAATCATTATTTCGCATGAATTGATGCATTCTCTTTCAGTCAATAAGGTTTCGGATGATGATTAAGTTGGACTTTAGCAAAGCATATGATAAAATCAATTGGTGTTTTATTATGAAGTCTTTATAGTTGTTAGGATTCAATTCATGCTTTTTTCAAAGGGGTTTATAGTTGTATAACGACTCCTTGTTTTTTAGTCTTTAGTAAATGGTTTAGGCTGAAGGTTTTTTCAAAGGAATAGAGGCATCCGACAAGGTGACCCGTTGTCATATTTTTTTTTTATTATAGTTTCCAAGCTCTCGGTCAGGCTATCAAGGTTGCTTCCCAAGCTAGGAAAATCAAAGGCTTGAAGATAACTAAAGATTCGGATCCATTACCCACCAAAAATTTGTCGATGATACTTTCTTTTCAGAGATCTTTAGTCGAGGAAGATAGTAATTTTTCATATTGTTCTGGATTTGTATTCTGAGGCAACAAGACAAGAAATTAGCTTGGCTAAATCCCGATCTTATTTTTTAACACCGTTTCATGCTTGCAGAGGCACATTTGGAAATTCTTGGATTTGTTAAAGGTTCTTTGCCTCATAAGTATCTTGGTATCCCTCTCTTCTTAGGAGCTAGTAGATCTCTGTTGTGGATGGACTTGGTGAAAGCTCTTGTGAATAGAATACGGAGCTAGAAATGTAAATGGCTCACTCTATCATGGTGAATCACCCTCATCAATTCTGTTTTAAATGCTATTCCAACGTATATGATGACCGTGATGAGATTACCCTCGATGGTCCTGAAGAGGATTGAAAAGTTATTAAAACATTTCTTGTGGAATGGAACAAGTGAGGAAAATAAATTACACTTAGTTGGTTGGGATAAGATGTCTCTCACCAAATCTTAAGGGGGAGTTGACATCTTGAAATTGAAATGGAAAAATATGGCATTAGGAGCTAAAAATTTGTGGGGTATTCTATCCCATCGCACAACAATCATGTGAAGTTTATTTCTCAGAAATAAATATTTAGGGGGAGGAAATCCTGAATTGGTCATTTCGAGTCAAGCGGTCCCAAGGGGATCCCATATGTGGAACTTCTTTGTTTCTTGTAGGGAAGTCTTCTCTCATCTTTCTTCTTGGAAGATTGGCAAAACTTTGGTGAACTTCTAGGAAGACTCTTGGAATGGTCATTTCACCCTTTCATTGAATCGATTTGCACGAAGCTATGGTCAAGTCGAAAGCTCGATGGGGCGTGAAAGTGGCGGATTACATTCTTCTTGCTTCTTTGGATGACTCGCATGCGCATTTGGAAAGATCCAAGAGATCTAGAGATTTTGGCTTATTTGAAAGAATGCTACAAGAAATCGGTCTTGGGTCGTAAATCATTAGCTCTTCCAAATAATGATTCTCTTCTTTGGCTTAGTTCTAGATTAGGCTCTTATCGGTGAAAGAATGGTATAGTTGGTGGGCAGCTAAGGAAGGGGTTTCCACTCCATGTAGGATTGGTTGTTAGGACTCGGATGTTTTGCCTAAAGCTAGAGTGTTCACTGGTTAGTTTTTAAAGGAAATATTGTCACTCAAGAACGTAGAAAGAAATGGGTTATGTAGGTCCATCTTGGTGTGTATTTATGCCATGCGAACGGAAGAAGATCTCAACCATCTGCTTATTTTTTTGCCCTTTCTCCAAGAAGTGCTAAGATTGGATTTGTTCTGTCTAGGTATAACTTGGGTGCGAGTAGGAATATTCATGAAATGCGGTCTCTTTGCCTTGGTTAGGGCGTGGGGTTATTTATTTTCAATTTGGCTTTATGCCCCTATTCTTGTTGATTTGGCATATCTGGTGGGAGCGAAATCTCAGAATCTTTCGAGACTCTTTTTCAGACATTTCCGTTGTATTGATTAAGTTGGAAATCTCCATTTCGAAGAATGTGTCTGCGAAGTGCAAAGATGTTTCTTATTTCTCCTCTTTGGAGGTAAGACTTAGGCTTGTTTGGCCTTTGATCAAACTTCCAATCTTTGTTCTATCATTAGGAAAGGAATGTCCAAAGTGGAAAAATATCTCATCAAAAAACAAGCTAGATGGTCTCCACCCCCTCCTGAGTTTCACAAACTGAATTTCGACGGAGCATCTAAGGGAAATCCGGGTATATCGGGAGTGGGGTGTTTGATTAGAGATGTTGAAGGAAAGTTGGTGATAGTAGTGTCTTTCCCTCTTAAAGTTGGCTCGTGTAATGTTGCGAGAGGCACATGCCCTTCTTGAAGGTCTTAAGTTGGTGGTTCAAACTGGTTGTGAGGTGTTAGAAATCGAAGGGGATTCCCAAGTGGTGATCAACGCCGTGAGAAAAGGGAAGGATTTGTCTTGGCATTTGGAATATTTCATTAGCAATATTTTGTTTTGGATTAATAAAATCCCTATTTGGAACATTAAACATGTGTATAGGGAGATGAATGGTGTTGCCAATCTTCTAGCTAATCGTGGTATTATGAATAGAGTTGTCCTAGTCATTTCCACACATGTGAGCAATTGGGAGGATTTGGAGGTGATTATTTCTCGGAAGGGAGTCCCGAGGCTCTTTAATTTATGGTGGAGTGGGTAGTTTTCTTTTCATCTTTGTTTGGTGGTTGTTTCGATGGTGGTTTCTATATTTTTTTCCATGGCATCTCAACCTTTGTCGTTGTTATTCTTGCATGATGAGAGGAGGAGATGACATTTCATGGGGAGGTTTCGCAGGCCCGATTGAGGATTATCTTTAGGGATGAATATGATTCGGTCAGAAAGTTATTTCTCACACTATGAGGGAGGAATACCTAGCAGAGTCGGCTCGTTCCCATGTCAACTCTGAAGTGGCTTCTTGGTTCGTGACTAGGTTGTTGTTGGTGAGGCAAAATATTAAGGAGGCTAGAGTGATAGCATTACATTTCATCAAAATAAATCATAGGGTTAACCTGGTGGAAGATTTGGATGAATTTGTTAGAGCTCATCCCTTGCTCGACTATTTTCAAGATGGACATGCTTTGGAAGAGGTGTGACAAGTGATCACAGAGTTGTCTGTGTGGAACGTGGTCCTAATGAAATTTGCTGAAGAAGTGCATGTGGCTCTGTGCAGACGGTCTTTCTAAAGGGAAACGCCTAGAGAAATTGGACCTCCCCGGTCTCTCGACACCGGTTTTCACAGAGTCTGAGGACTTAGCGGGCTTTGTCGCAAGCTCGGTTTCACATACAACCTCCTTCTTCAGACAACTCGTGAAGGGGAGACTTTGGGTGGTAGGAAGGTGCTTGGTCCTAGTCGCCTCAAGATATCTTGGTCTTAAAATTTTAGTTATGTTATGCTTGGGTCATTGTTTTTGCATGTATGGTTTTTGACCGGTGTTTGGGTCTCTCATCTCCTTGCATGCTTGACAAGTGTTTTGTAATTTGGGTTCATGGTTGTTGGTTTTCAGTTTGGTTAGTGTTGTACTCAAGTGGGATCCCTCCAATCCCCACGTTCTAAGATCTTGTAAAAAATGTTTAAATATCTATATATATATATATATATATATATATATATATATATATATATATATATAATACATCAACATAAAATGAAAGAAAACACACCCAAATACTCAACAAAAAGAGATCACAAACCATAAAGATTAATACAAATAATAAAGACTTTTTTCATGTATTCATATCTTTCGAGATACAATTGATCACTCTTATATCAAACTAATTTCTTTATATCCAAATAAATATTATCAACCTTTATTCCGACAGAGTGAAACCTATAAACAAGGTAACCTCTCGAAAAAGGTGAAAATGAGTGATATATACCTTCACTTCTATATTATTTCAAATATCGTGTTGATCTCATAAAAAAACATCAAACAAAGACAAAGGACAAAATAACATATGGACATATTTGTATATTTGATGAAAAAGATAATTTAATATAAACATGATGATAAAAACAAATTTGCATTAATGAAATGATGTACAATGAATGCTAAAACAACGCCTTAACAAGATTATGATCAAATATTAGAGCCAACATGGCCATATATTACATTCATTCAAGATAAAAGCGAAGATATCATCAAGCTTGCTCTGTATATACAAACAAAATCAGAATCGTTAGATCAAGAATACAAAATATTTAATCAATAATCAAAATAATAATATCAAAATTGGATATACATGTTGCATTTGAAACTCACTCTTAAACCTCAAAAATATGTTGTCATGATTCCTATAAGATCACTTGCCTCGTAAATGCATTGCAAATAATTAATTTCATAATGAAATGACTTTCAAATAGCTGCAAAATACCTAGTTTTTCATCCTTTGTAATTGAATCCTCCATTTCCTTTTATAACAATCCTCAAGAAAGGAATCGGTTATAATCGATTTGTCTTATTTTAAAATAAAGGATGTTTTTAAAAGTTTATAATAATAAAATGTCACTTTATAAATTAAAGTGATCCTACATATAACTTTTTTTAGTGAAAGGACATAAACTTTTAAATTTAACTTTTATAAATAAATGAATGAGGTGTATAATATCAAAACATGGGCCACATAGGTATTGCATACACTAATCAAAAGTAAACATAATCCATACTAACATCCAACATTCAAATAACTAACACCTCATTAATATATTACAACCAATCATATACCATAACTCCATATATGCATTAATATATCATCGTCATTAAGTTCTCAAATATGTCTCAAAATGTTAAGCATCATATCCCAAAAATATGAGAATGTATCAAAATACCGAATGTATCCAGCCAAGTATATCAAATCAAAATATGATTAATCAATCATCTATTGTCAAATCTAATAGTGGCCTCCCTGTCTCAGTGACCATCTCCACGTACTCATACGGCTCAATAGGAAGAATAGTGCGGGTGAAGACTCCAGATTCCTCTTCTACTTCCAGTTTTACTCTTTTTATGGTCCTGTCACCTTAGGTACAATGGAAGAGGACCTAACATGCTTAGAAGTGTGCGGGGACTCATGAGAAGGTACAATCTAGTTTCTTTCAAGTAAATGCGGTGCAGAATGGGCCTGTGGAGTATGTTGTGGGATTGCATGAGAAGGGGCGTATTGACTGATCTATTAGAAGAAACCAAATTATTTTCAGCATGCACATGTTCAAGATTTGGTAGAGGTGGATTATTGAAACTGCGAGAAGGAGGATTACGGGGATATGATGCAATCACTTGCAACACTTCATGTAAAATAGGCTCATTCACATCAAAGTGAATAGATACCCGAGTCGACCATGCTTGACAAAGGGTCTACCACCCCGAAGTGTACTAGTTCCCCTTCGGCCACCTCTAGGTGAACCTCTACACCATGATTGGCCACAAAACTATTATTTCAGATCTCCTAGATCCCATCAATCCCATCCTGACATGGTATAAAGCTGTAAAAATGATGAATGATTACCAATTCTTATCATGTGTAGTCTTCAAAAACTGAACTTGCCAATTCAAATCATAGTTTACAGTCAACAAATAATGGCATATTATAAAGATAAACAAAGCTTTATCTTTATAAAATCATCTTAACTATTTCATATCATCTTCGAGATATATAACTACCTATATGCCATTAACAAAGTTCCCACATGTTGAAATCATTTTAGAATCTATAAAAAATGTAAGAACTCCTTATAACATACAAGTTTAACTATCTTCACTGATAAATATTCATACTTGAAGCCTATATTTTATCTATCCATACTTCATTTACAGATCCTTGAAATGGTCAAGATTAATTTATAAGCATGCCCACTTTCTTAAATTTCTTAGACCATTATTATATGCAATCGAGAACCCATATATATGCAAGTATCAAAAAGAAAACAATCATTTCATACTCTGTCATAGGCTCCATTACGGTACTTCAAAACTGAATGCCAACAACCCATCATTGTTGACTACAAATGACTTTAAAATAAAATGCATGCACTTGCAAACCTTATCGCGGTCTATAGGAGGCCTTCCAAAATCTATCATGATACATAGCAATGAGTTCACAAGCAAATTATGGGTCATTTGGTTTATAATTGTTTGCCAAAATAACCATTAAAAATTCTAAATGCCCAAATAAAAAAACTTCATTTTAACTGCACTGAGATAATCTTTTCACTTAGAATCTTACAACAAACAACTTATAACCAGTTTTGAGCTTTTTTGAAATACCCAAATGAAAAGATCTTTGAAAAAATTACTTAATTTCAGTATAGGAAGTATTTTCATTTTATGTGGACTGTAAACACAATAACCAAACATGTCGTCGAATCCCATAAGACTGAAACAAAAATCTTTCGTTATTTTAAGACACAACAATACCCTCACTATTACATGTAAGTATTTTGAAACAAATACGACTCAGAATAAAATAACATCAACAAAAGCTCAAAACCATAAAGTAAGTATGTGGGTTTCAATATATTCGACCCAAAATCTTCAGATTTCAACTTTAAACTTTTTATCTCTTCTTTCACAAGCATTTGAAGACCTGACTTTGCATGCAAGTTGAAAAAAAAGAAATAGGTATGCGAGAGATCACTTAAATTGATGAGCTCAAATACATTTTCAGCGAAGACAACTGAAACTCAAGAGAAAAAAAAACTAAATCATGACCGATGCACAATTGTCAAGCATCTAGGCTCATACCTGTAACTTTGACACGTCTGAAAACCAAAAACCGTGAGCTCATGCACAAACCAGACGTTTCCGAGCTCCCAAACTTGTAATGGAAACCAAATAACTACCAAACCATCTGTTATGCTCCATTCCACAACCTTACCCCACATTCAATTCCATAGCTCAATTATAATTAATCACCCATTACCTACCTCCACATCATACCTAGGGAGTAGGAATTCGAACATTGTGGCTCGCCAATTTTAATTTATTAAACTTCAACCATCATACTTACCCACATATCGAGTTCAAATTAATAAACCATAGGGTTTATCAAAGCACATATAAGATAGTCATCAAACCATAATTAGATATTATTATTCATCAACTATTATGTAAGCAATCACCTCCATGTGCCTGAAAATGATAATTTGATCGAGAGATATGATCTATTTCACTCATTAAAATATGAGCCTAGAATCCAATTAGTGAGGTTACAAAATAATTATCTCCATGATGACTATCAAATATGATAACCAAGGTGATGATATATATATTTATATCAAAATAAGGTGATAGCCGACATTTTAAAAGATGTTTGAAACCACTTAGTGAAAACAATTAAATAGTGTAATTAATACTTAGTGCCCCTCCAAATTTATATGAATGTAAAGGTAAGCAAGCTATAATATGAATGTCGTGTTTAATTTGGAAAAAGAAGAGGGGTGTTAAAATTTTAGCAATAACACTTTGGCGACCATGCTAGCTAGTTTCTTGCTTTGAGAGGCTAGGCTGCATCAAAAATGGTTAAATTTTAACAAGCTCAAGAGTATAATGTGGGTTCATTATTTCTTGAGTCAATTTGTGCAGACCTATAATAATTTTGAATCAAGAAAAATAAGTCTACGGTGGATCAAAAGTGGAGAAGGGGATACGAGATAGGGAAGGGAGGTTGGATAAGTTCAACATACAAAATCAACCTTCATAATTTTTAAAATCAAGTATGCCTTCCTCTACATCAAGTATATCGAGATATTATATAAATAGAATCTGAAAAGCATATTCTATAAATGATCTAATTGGAAAATTCAACAAATATTACCATCCGAGAAGTCCGATTATATCTTCACCTCCATCCAAATTATTGAAAAACAACATGTTAGGATATTAAATGATCATGATATCCTGTTAAGGAAAATAAAACAAGCAAATAACTAAGAAAAGAAAACAAACCAAATAGGAAAACAAAGCAAGAAAGAAAAAGAGAACCAAACAAATATATACATAAGATACAATCAATGATTCAGTTATAAAAATGTTTTAAATGTTGTCCATTCACCGTGAATCTCAACCAATCACTATCTATTTCCCTTAAATGAAAAACATTATTATCGAGAACAGAAGCAATTTGGTATGGACCTAACCACAAAGTATCAAATTTATGATGTTTCATAGAGTTCTCTCGAGCTTTATCCCAACACAAAACTAAGTCTCCAACTTTAAAGGTTTTTGTGTTAACTTTTTTTGTCAAACAATCTTTTCAACTTTTCTTTACCCTTTTCGAGCTTCTGTAAAGCGGTTATCCTCATTTGATCTAAGGCTAATAGTTCATCTAAATGTAACTACAAATCATTTAAGTCGTCTATGCCAAAATTTAGAGCAGTATGTGTTGAAGATATTTGAAGTTTGATTGGCATAGTGACTTCGAAACCATAAGCAAGCATAAAGGGTGAAAATCTAGTGCTTGACTTAATAGTTGTTTTATCAACCCACAAAGCTTCAAAATTTTGAGGTGTCAATTTCTTTTGTTGTCATTGACCAACTTTTTCATGATGTTGATTAAATTCTTGTTCGTAGATTCAACATGACCATTACCCTGTGGGTAATACTTTGATGGATGACTCAAACAGTGGAGTACTTCTTAAGGAAACTTAAATATTCTTCATAAATGAACTAAGGACCATTGTCGGATATAATTTCTTGAGGTACTCCAAAGTGTGAGAAAATCTTATTTTCAAAGAAAAAGACCACTTCACTAGCCACATAACTCTTTGAAGCAACAACTTCATCCCGCTTTGTAAAATATTCCATAGCTATTAGAATGTGTTTATGACCAACAAAAGAAAGGGGATGAATATCTGAAATAAAATCAATTCCCCATTTTGAGAAAGGTCTTTTGGGTATAACAGGATTTAAAGGCATGGCTGGTAAACATTCACGACCAACAAACATTTGACAAGGAGCACAAGACCTTACCCATTTATATGCATCTTTGAATAACGTAGGCCAATAGTAACCAACATGTAATTTTTTGAGTAGTTGTTTTGGCAAAAAAATATCTGCCACAAACACATTCATGACAACTCCTAAGCACATGTTCAGTTTGATCATGAGTTAAACACCTCAAGAGGATGTCATCACAATTTTTAGAAAACAATAGATTCTCCAAAAGCACAAATTTAAGAGCTTGACAACAAAGTCCTCTATGTTGTTTTTACCTAATGACTCAGGGCATGATTGGTTTTTAAAATAATAAATGAGATTGTGATACCAATCATCTTGGGATAGCAAACAATCCATCTAGAGAATGAGTAAAATAGGAAACATAAGAGGTGGTTTTAGAGAAAACAATAATCTAAGAAAGTAAGAACAAGAGCTCCGATTAAGATGTAATAGTTGAGAGTAAATTTTCGTTGGTTGTAATTATTTTTTTATTGTTAATGATAAGAAATTTTGTGTGATTTTGGTGTGTCCAAACGTTTATTTTCCTTAGTTTTAGATTCTAATCTTTACCACATAAGTTATATTTGGGGTTGTTTTGGTTAGGTTGAAAGTTTACCTCGATAAGAAGAGAATGTTGAAGGTAGTAGATGATATTTCATTGGACCCCCACCTTGATTGCATTAGATTCATATCAAAGCGGGAATAATCCTATAAGTGTGTTAAAAAGGTGAGAGAACCTCTTTAACAAGATATTGTTGGGTAGAAGTTGTGAGAAGAAAAGATCATCAATAAAAAGAGAGTGTTGGGTAAAGGTGTGAGGATAAAATAACTTCTCCAACAAGAGAGTGTTGGCATGAATAGATGACCCAAAGAGATGGGATTAGGAGAGGCTAAAGAGGGCCAAAGAGATATCCAATTGGTGAGAAAATGGAGGATTTGAAGGTGAAACTACCCTAGATAAATTTTAGGATCAAGTGGAGGCACACAAGACTCCCAATGGATCTCTAGATCCCATGGAAAGACTAGTTCAAACTATATCAAGACAATGGGCCAAGGTCAAGCCACATGTATCAATATTTAAAGGATGGTTAAACACATACCTCTATGTAGATAGTATACAATATCTTGAGAGGTATTTTGACATAGAAAACACCAAAATTAAGTCACATGTTTCCTATTTGTGGTGATAGCCTTCTACAATCCCAAAGAAGACAAAGTAAGGTTATAGCCTAAAATGTTAAAGCTTCTTAAAATAAAGTTCCAACCCTCATATCATCAAGAAAATTTCTTCAAGAAATTTCATAAATTGAAACAAATGAAGTTATTTATACAAGAGTACACCAAATTTTTTTACTTACAAATTAGATCAGATAAGCAAGAAGGGGAGGATTGAGTAGTTGTTAGATATCTGAACAATTTGAGGTTTTTGATCCATGTCTAACTAACTCAAGTAAAAGTGATAATTTTATATGAGGTCTATTAGATTTCCTTTAAGTTTGAGGAGAAGTTGTCTAAAATGTAATAAAGTACAATGAAAGGTAGAGGTGTATTTCTTACATCAAGGATTCGAGACAAGCATACTATAAGAGGTCAAGATGGGAATTAAAGAGAAGCTAATGTTTTTAAAATTAAAATCAACCGTGTAGAGGAATTGAAGAGGTAGATTTATCCTTTGAGAGGTACATGATATCATGGTAGAGGAAGAGGAAGGACAAATGGTGGAGCTTGTTTTAGGTGAACTTTAGATGAAATGAAAAGTTGTTCGTAGGGATTTTGAGTTCCCACAAGTACAAAATGATGGTGAAATCCAACACTCATGTTGTGCAAGCTACCGAGCAAGTTGTTACACCACCAAACCATACTTAAGAACCTAAACATAAAGAGAACCTTGTGATAAAAAGGATATTGCTGAAAATAAAAGGCGAGGCAATGAACCATCACAAAGAAATAATCTCTTCCAAACCTGTCTCAAAATCAAGAGGTCGTAGATACCTAAATTTGGAAATATATCATTTGATAATGACAATATTGGCTTTATCCCTAAATCATGACTTGAGCACACATTCCGGTCTTAATTACCTATCCTTAGTCCCATGCAAAACTTGATCACCTTAATAGCATTGTTTATTCACTCACATTATTTCTTGCATCAATCCACAATAGTCTATTACCTCCAAGTGGCTTGCCCAAAATTTTCGAGCACCTCATTCTCTATCCATATAGGACATGCTTAAAGAGGAACCAAATTGTTAATTGTTTTGGTTTAAAACTAGCAGTTTCATCCTCAACCACCTAATGGTCACTTTCTCAATTTGATATCTTTTTATGGGCTACTATTTTCCTCATGGGAAAAACCTAATGCAAAATTATACATGCATAATCCTATATAAATAAGTTAAATGTACTCATTTACATGCCTGTCAATCGTGCTTGACACTTTCTATAGCACATATTCCAAATATCATTCACAAAGCACTCCAAACTCTCATAATTTCCTAAAAGGTAGCAACACACTCTAGGAGTAGACCCTAAATAGGTTTGAAGCACCCCAACCAGGTCATAGAGTCACGCTTCTTAATCTAGAAACCATATAAGACAAGTCAAGCTAAGCACACCAAACCATTATTACATTATCAAGTGATCAAATGGCCAAAGCTAGTTACATCCATATATATATCACATGCTAGGAGGAGAACTACGTGCATTTTAAGGCCTCTTCAAATTATTTCCAATATATGTATATGTATTGCACTTCAACCCAACTGCTAACCTTTTGCAGGTCTCCTACCCGTGGTTGGGGTTTGAAGTTGTCTTAGATCATATCAAGGGTTTCACACACATATGACACCTAGGATTTCATAGTGAAGCATAATTCAAAGGGTTGCACATGCAAAATAAGTTACAAAATGTCGGCACATAGTCATACGAAAATTTTCAAATAGGTATGAAACCACCAAATGGTAATATACATATCCAACAATTCCATACCCGCTCATTTTTCCACTCCCAAATTTAGAGATGAACCATTGACAAATCATTTCCATCCTACATAGCCATACAACACTTCCATATCAACATCTTAAGTCTCGTGATAAGCTATGCGCACCCTCTTTATCACGTTTTCACCTTCTTATCAATTATTTCCAATATTAATTCTTGTAAATTGCTATTAATAATACATTCTAATTTGCATGTTAATGTTAATTAATTAATTTAAATATATTACATGTTGTTAACCCTTAATCCTATAAACAAATAAAACCACATCTTAACCCAACAAAACACTTATTTATTTATTTAGGGTTAAATAATTTGGTGAACCCAACCTATTGATCAAATCTGCAACCTTGCTTAAATCATCACTTCCTTAGGGTTTTCATTTATGTATAGGTGTGTGTTTTCCTTCTATGCCATTTGTTCATAGTAATTGCATCAATCATACACCCATTGAGCATATCCAACTACCTAATACACCTAGAAGGCATAGACATCACATGACTTCATCTCTTCTCCCTTTTCAAGAGATTCGTATTATTTTTGAGAATTTCCATAATGATGTGCACAATATGACTTATAACTTGGACCCTCTCACATCAAGTTGAATCTAACCTACCTCTTAGGTCTAATGTAATTAATAATGATGAGGAGATGAATGATGTAGATCATGATCAATTTAGACTCTTATCTCACTTCTATCAAGATCTTTGTGACCATCCACATGATAGTAATAAGACTCTTAGTGTGCTTCTCGTCGCTAAGGATTCTCATGATGCACAATTTCAAAAATCCAATGAGTAAACTATTTTTCAAGTGTTTAATGTTACATATACTATTGCCATGTCTATTATGTCTGTATTTACGCGGGCATCCGATCTTCCCCTTCAAAATGTTACAATGTCTATTCTTATGGATACTACCATCCCTACATATCTTTTACATAGTCTCGGGGCTTCCTAGTCCTCTTCTACTACACATGACCTTTGTTAGTACACTATTTATATTTATGCACCTTTTATTTTAAGTTTATGTATTTTTTTAATCTTTAATTAAGTTGTGTTGACTTAGTCTACTTTGCACACCTCCTAGGATTAGATTAGGATAAGTGGCACTCATAGCTTGACCACTTGTCTCATATGTGCCTATTCATGTGGAGGTTATTGTACACATGTCTATCATATAGTCAAAAGTAAAGTTAGACTACAACTATTATTTTTGTTATATATAGACCACTTCTATTTGTAAATTGTAAGTTTTTTTATATCAAATTCATTTAGTCGATTTGTTGGCAATATTGTGTTTCTATTATTACTTATTATTTACATCAACTACTACCATTGTTGGAGTGAGTCCAAATTGAGGAGATTCCTAAGTTTCACCTATTCTTTCCTAGTTTCGAATGGTACTCCTTCAATTGGTAATAATGGTGTTGAAGCTTTTTTTGCTTCTTCTTTTGATCCATATACTTATCTAGGTTATTTGTAATATTTTAGGCATATCATCTTGTTGGTATTCAAAAAACCATTTCGGTTTTTATTTTATTTTTGCCAATAAGCCTTTTTTCAACCATTTTAAAGGTGTTTTTAATTTTAGGATAAAACTAGATTTTTCTAGTTCTTCTTGATATTTTTAATGGAATCTATATAAAAACACATTAAAAAATGGATTTATGTATGCATGAGTTGTTTTATGTAAAATTTTAAGTTTCACTTCGCAAGGCAAGCCATAACAAACACGGTGTACAACAATTTTTTTGTGAATTTTTGTAGGTTGGAGGATCTAATCACTATTTTTTAGATTCTTCATCTCATGAGTTTTTTTAGAAAATCCAAGGAGCCTCCATTTCAATTTTTTAAGTTGTTTGGGCAACCCTTCAAATGCACATGTTTATGCTTTATCTTTAATAAAGATAAATTTTTGTTATTGTAATATTGAACATGATAAATGGTGTGATGGCAAGTATTATTTTGTAAGGCATTGGCTACTAAGAGGTCTAGAGTTCAAATCCCTTAGGCTACATGTTTATCCTTAATAGCCTTCTTTAAGCTCTTGGTCGCCCATATGACCCTCCTAAGTCTCTAAATTAGCCCCTTACACCCTAATTACCCTCTAGTTGCTTATTTCAGCCATCATATGACCTACAACTATCATTTTTAGCCCCATAAGCGAAAATTTCACATAACTTGCACCATTAAGCATCACTTTTTGACTAATTTTTTTCTAGGGGCCATATTTTCTACTTTAAGAAGGTCTACAATTTTTTTCTAATTTTGTATTTGTCATGCTATAGGTATTGGAGTGGTTTTTTATAACTTTTAGTGGCACATATTTCAAAAAAATAAGTTTTTGTGGGCTATTGGTGTCATGTCCCGCTTTTGTACTTTCAATTGGCCATATCATTTGATCCATGTGTCGATAAAGACAACTTTTTTAAATGCATGTTTTTCACGTAATTTATAACAAAGGGTTCAATTTTGGTTTATGCCATACTAGGATTCTACTTTCAACATAAATTTATAATTTATTGAGTATATCTAATTTGTAAATCACACTACTTAAAAAGTGCCACCTATTTTCAACTAGGGGTTCATCTTTGTACATTAAAAAAGTTTCGGGTTGGGATTGTTTTATACTTAGCTTGCGCATGCCAACCATTAATATTGAGGAAAATTTATAGGAACCACATTATTATAAGCAGTTTGGGAGGTGTTTATTGTGTGTGATCATGTTTTGAGGTTCTTCCAAGGCATTTTCCCATTGTTATTATAAATAGATTCCATCAATGACTTTCACACTTTTATGTAGGCAAATAATAACCTTGATTTTGGAAAACATCATTCTCTTTACAAAAGTATGTTCAATTCAAGAAGATATGGTTAGATATGTTGAAGATAATAGGAAGATTAAAAAAAACATATCCCTATTTATTTCACTAATTTTTGAAAAAAAACCCTCCTTTAGTCATTATAGGACATTATTGCATGCTTGCAAAGTCAAATTAATATCATGGACATACATCTCATTTAGCATAGTCTAACTTATATCACTTGTTCAAATCCTCTTGACACATCATCATCATCTACTTTTCCTAATCATGAGTTTCCCACCGAATCTAATTCACCCATTGTTGTAATTGTTGCAACCCACACTTCATATTCATCCACCATTGTATTTAACTCATTTGAGAAGCACACAACTAGTTTTGATCCCACACTCTTTGTTCCATGGGTCATTTTGGTGAACACGTAGGTAAACATTTACATGGCATCACTTCCCCTATCCAACCTATTCATTGGGTTTCTCATCACGACATTTGTTATAAAGTAGATTATTCATGAGGTCCAATTTGTGCAAACTCACATGTTATTGTTTACTCTACTCTTCACGAGGATATTAAGTAACACACGAGTCCTTCTACACACCTTCTCAGGTATGATATTTCTAAGACTACTTTAGTCAAATATGAAAGTCATGACATTTCTAAAGATGATTTGTTACGTGTATTTTTTATGCACATGGCACCATATCACATGCACACATTTTCATCTACCATTTGTATTCACCTAGGATGGATTTTAGATCAATCATGTTGGCATTATCAAAAAAATTGTGTGGGATCTACAGGTGTGGATCCTCTACCTTTCAACTACATTGGCCTCACACTGTTCATTTTGCCTAGTATTTATCCCTTTATTTTGGAGC
Organism: Taxus wallichiana var. yunnanensis; assembly: GCA_018340775.1. NCBI lineage: Eukaryota > Viridiplantae > Streptophyta > Pinopsida > Cupressales > Taxaceae > Taxus > Taxus wallichiana. The sequence continues at coordinate 925,876,212 of CM031239.1, read as the reverse complement.
AACTCTATTTGGTATTTCTCCTTGTTTCAAGAAAACTATCATTTTGTTATTTGGCATTTCTTTAACAATTAGATAGCTCCTTGTTGTGAGCTATTTTGTTGTATATAATATTTTTTTTGTCTTATTTGATTATTTTGGGATGTATACTTGTTATAAAGTGTCATAGGGGGTTTACTTTTCATAGCCTAGTCTACCTTCATGTGTGTGTGTTCCTTGTTTTGCACACCCTTTTCTTAGTTATTATGTATTCTCATTACTATTAGAGCCATGTTATTCATAAGAGGCACCTTTCTTTAGTGTTCAACACCTTGACACCAAACCATATCCTTTTAGTGAGAATTTTTGGCATACCCATCTTTAGTCATTGTTCGGTGTTCAAGTAGTGGATTCAAGCCACTCATGAAAATATATTATTTTATCCACTCCATCCATTTAGAATTATGGGTGGTGTAATCAATTTCTTCTTTGATTTTTGTGCATCTTTCTTACTCTTGACACATCACATCATCTACTTTAGGAAGTTGATGGCATTCTTGGTGTCATATTTTGTAATTTTGTCACCTTGTTTGATGATTGATCCACCTTGGAGTAGTCGACACTAAAATATACAAAAATCATTATTACATCACACTTTTGTTAGTTTGTTATGTACATGAGTTTTAAACAATGAAACAAGATCTTAGTGGCATTAGTACTTTGTTGATTTTCTCTTTGTTACTTGATTGAACTTAACCTTTTGCTATTTTACCTCTTTGATTGGATTTTGAGCCTTTATACAGAGATCTCTAGAAATTTAATACTAGTGGTTACTTTTATTTGATCTCGGTCCAAGATCAGACGATAGGTCGACCGTACCATATGGTCTTGACCATTATGTACGGTCTTGGCCCTTTTGTTTTTCACTTGTTTTATCTTCATGGGCCCATTTATTACTCTTTTGTATTTCAATTTATATCTTTTGGGTTGGCCTTTCCCACCACTAAGGTCCTAATTTCAAAGTAAGAACTTATATATATAATTCTAACCTAAGAATTTATTATCTAGTAATCACCTATCTATCTACCACTTATTGAAATGAGAAAGCAAGGACTACATCCGCATATTGCTTACATGGATCATAGGAGGGTCTAATTCTAAAGTTTTTCTCACACACAAGCGTTTCCATTAGGATGAAATAATATAACATGTTAATGATGTTGAGGCACAAGGGCCAATCTAGGTCAAGGGATAGTTGCATGCACCTTTGCACAAAGCATTAGGAGAACTACATTGAGTCTAAAATGTAGTGCAGCGTTCAGTGATTCACAAATGGGGTGACAACTAAGGCTAGCATGAATCAAGCATTTGCGTCTTTATTTTTAGAGTTAATTATTTATTTAGTGTGTTGTAGGATAGCTAGGGTTTGTTTTACGGTTTTAGGTGTGATATTTAGGGTTTCATGCAAAGTAAAAGATATCAAAGAGAGATAAACAACAACATGGAGTGACACTCGAAATTTAGATTCGATCTACTTGAAGGTCCAAGAATATTTTGTTTTCTCAAGACCATACTATATGGTCTTGACCCCCTTTGACGTTCCTAATCTAGTGGTCACATAACTCCAAACAAGAATTCGGTCATATTTCAAGACTATGCCCTTGCCCAAATTAGTCATGTCAAAGACATCCTAAATATTTTTGAACTAGCTAAATGCCTTTTTCCATCTTTTTGTGCTTTAAATTGTATGTTTTTGATTGTATGATTGCTTGTTATGACTCAAGGTGTAAATATGAGTGCTTTTAATAGTGTAATATCTATTATATTTTTATAATTAAAACCTAATTAAATTGACCTAAAATTTAATTTAGGTTAAGATTTTGGTGAACCTTCTTTTGATCTAACCCTTCACCTAATCTAGGATATTTTTAGTTCCTTGTGTATTAGGCAGTTTTATTTCCAAACCTTGGGGTTGTATTCGGGCACATGCACATTGTTTCTAGGAGTATCCCTTCTTCTTTACGTGGTTATGGATTTTTAGAGCTTTAATAAATTGGAAGGGTTCACATCCCTCTAACCATGTCCATACTACTTAAGGTTTACCAAATTATAAGGATGTTTTTAAGCATATCCCTCTTTATCGTACTCTAGTTGATGGTTCTTTTGAATTGTTTGCATGTGGTATTCATAATTATGGGTTTGACACACTTTTGGAGGTTTTCCCTTATGATGTTGTCCCTAGTTATGCCACATCTTGTCATATTACATATTGTGATGGCGTTAATGGTCAACTCTTCTATATTACTCTTAATGATGATGACATAGTATTCAATAATGATTAAAAATCTCATCTTATTGTGTCTTGAGAGTCAACACCTCATTTTTGTATTCCACCTCAAGATCTTCCTCCTACACCCTCTTTTATACCACCCCAATTTATTGTGGAGGTATTGCAAGAAACATTCTCCACAATCAATTTCACTAGTAATGTTACTCCTACTCCACCTATTGCACTAACCAAAGATCTAGAGAACTCTTGTGAGATGAATTGTACTACTACCCCTAGTATTGAAGGTAATATAGATGCTTACGAAAGTGACGGTGACAAACCATTTTCCCCCACACTCGGTAATGCTCCTCTTGAGGCCATAGATTCTAGTGATGATGAGACTATTTCTAACTAACATGAGGAGGATATCCCCTCTATTCTTACATTGATTAATGATATTCCTTGTATTTTTAAGAGTGATTTAGAATTAACCCATAGTGAGTTCCTAATGATGGATTATATGATGATTCTTCTATTGCACATGACCATAATTTTGTTTCTACTCTTCCCTCAATGCAAAAATAATGTTAATAATGGTACTATTCATATGCCTCTTGCAAGTGCTTCTACTATTGTTTCTACTGCTTACCTTGAATGTGAAAAGAATATTACTGATACTATTTTTTGGATTGAGGGTAAATTGAGGGTGTTTGAAAGGACCCACATCCTTGTACACATGAGGATTTTTGAGAGGATCCACAACCTGGTTACAATGAAGGGGACCACTCATTAGGAACCCAATTGAAGCAACCATGAAACCGAAGTGAAGATGCAGTGACCGTCGACAATGACCGCAGTGAGTGGGACAACTTAGAGCAACTACCGATCGGCAGGCGAGAGGAGTAGCCACCAAGAACAAGCGATGAAGCGGAGCAGCCACAAGTGTCAGCAGCGAGAGGAGCAACCACGACCGCAGCGAGAGGAGCAACCACAGTGAGCGGAGCAGCCCACCAACCACAAGCGTCGGCGGCGAGAGAGAAGGAGCCACCAATGCATCGACAACGAGAGGAGAAGCCACCAGCGTCAGCAGTGAGGAGTAATCACCAGTGTCAGCACGAGCAGAGATGTCGCCTCTAGCGGCGAAACCACCTCCGAGGAGGATCGTGCCTCGGGGGGATTTGAAACCGGGTGGGCAAGCACACAACCAAGTGTCTTGACCACACCACTCCCACCCCATCGGCAATATTACGATACTATTGTTGATATTCATAATATCATTATTCCATACACTTATAATAGAGTTGATTTTATTCTAATTGTACATAATACTATTGATTCAACTTGTGTTTCTACTTCTTCTTCTACGAAATTAAAAGCAATACATGTACATCTACTTCATTTGTAAATGATAATGTGTTTAGTTCTCCTAGCTCAAATAAACATGTTGATGCAAATTGTTTAGCTTTAGCTTCTTCTCCTAGTGTGGATAATGTACTTATGAATAACATCCCTTTAGATCCTCCACATGAAGTCAAACCCGTAGAACCCCAAGTATTACCCAAAGTAGTTACACATGAGGCATCACCTCACATTACCGTCCAAAGAAATAGTGTCCCTATAGATACCATAAGTGGTAAGATGCAACATTTGAATCAACCTCTGAGACTTATGTCATACCTCTTTAAGATATCTTTTCCCTTATGCATGTAGTAGGTTATTTACAACGTAAAATTTAAACTTTGACCCTTAAGATAAAAGATAATTATGCTAGTGTTGACTATAATACCATTTACAGAAATCCCATTCCAAACAAGATCTTCCAATATCCATTCCCTAGGAATTTTTTCATGCTTACATTTCCCTTGTTTGATGGCACATCAGATCCTTATTTAAATCTCAAGCATTATAGGTCCCTTATGATCTTATATAGTAATGATGAGTTACTTCTTAAGGTAATTTCATCATAACCTCATAGGAGATGCTTCAAATTGGTTTACAAATTTACCTAACGGGTCATTAAGTAACTTCCTAGAACTTGAAGATACTTTCCTAGCTTGCTTTAGTGTCAATAAAGGCATTAAAGCCACATATGAGTGTTCGCCATATCTCCATCAAGTTAAAAACGAGCATGTATCTAATTATATCTTACGATTCAAAGCTAATATGCACTTGTTGTTATACTAGCCCATTGATTTAGAAATGTAATATATATTTTGTAGAGGCCTCATCCGACCCCTCAAGGAAAACTTATTATATGATACTTGTGATTCATTCATTGAGATATGCCTTCAAGTTCTAGACCTTGAGCAAGATCTTCTATTCCCAAATCATCATGAGCATATGGTTGAGGATAATATGGTTATTTCTGTTTCAAATGATTATGATCCACCATTAGCATCGTCATTCACAAATAATCAAGTTAAGGTTTTTTCATATTGATAACACTTCCTATCAGTCTCCTCCTAAACCTAAAGTTATTATACAAGATCCTCCTCACTCTCAACATAAACTAGTTTACTTTGATAGGATTGATTAAAAACATGAAATTCTACTTTCCCTCATGGATAAGAGATTGATTTGTTTACCACCTAACAATCATCACCCTCCCCATCAACTTACATGAGAGCCTGGTCAATTTTTTTGTAAATTTCATTGTATTAATGGACACCACAACAATGATTGTTATGTATTGGATCAAAATATCAAGTTATTAGAAGAAAAATGCATCATCTCTTTTAAGACATGAAATTCTAATAGATATGCTTTATCTCATCTGAATTTTTAGCCTGCAGCAACAAGTGTAACTCTCGATCCTTCTTCTACCGATATAAAAAATGGTTCTCCTCACAATGAAGCAAATCCTTCACAGATTCTCCACAATACACGCTAACATGGCTTACCACAGAGAAGAGGTGGATACAAAAAATTTACACATGTGAATTCCACCTCTTCTTTGGAACCATCTCGTAAGCACGTAAGATTAAGCTAAATTGTCACGTATAGTTCACACTCATGATCTCTCTCGTATCTCATAATGATATATAATTTCTCACTCCTCATGTATTTACTACACCATCATCTAAATCAATATCTACTTTTCACCATACCTATTAATTTTACCATCATGCATTATTCTTACTTAGTCCCACATGACATATATGAGAATCTCCCTCCCTTATTTTATGAGAATAGGTTTCCTCACTTTATATATGACCATTTGAACTTATGTGGAATCCACACACATCATACTCATAATGTTTAACTATGTATCGATCATTGTTTCATCATCACTTACTTCACAATTTTTGGAATCAATCCATGCCCTAACATAATATAATCCAATCATGCACAACAATCATACAACAAGTAATATATTTCATCTAAATGCCAATCATACATACACCCTAATCTAATGTAATCACATAGTCATAATCACATATCAAATAATCAATGTATAATCATGACACCATTTTACTCGTCACATAAGCTACAAATTTTTACAAAAATCATGAGATCCATGCTCACATATATAGATATATATATCAAAAGTTTTACAAAAATGCCGTATAGAATCCATCAAGGGTACAACCCTTCGTGCAGACATTCATCATCCTCACTATTATTAATAGGCACTAGTACCCATGATCTTGAGGCTCCTCCTATATCCATGCACTCTCTTGATCGTGATCTAGCCCAATAATGTACTAACTACTCCCATAATGTAGCATTATCTACCAATATTTGTGCATATTGTGCCTGGACTACTAATCATATTACCAAGTCCTACACTAGATCAACCCTATGATTTGGCTTTAGCCATCGAGCTAGATTTTCTCTGCTCTCATCCCACTCACTCAACAAAATGGTACAAGTGGATGGGGACATTACCACCGGATCAAATAAGTATGCATATTCACTTGTTATTTCATCAATGTGCTCTACCATGTCGCATATCACCACATCCATAGGGACATTATGGATCAATGTCCACATATATGCATCTTTGATCATTGTCTACTAAACATCATCTATAAATCAATGGAATATCTATATCAACAACTACACACTCTACATTATCATCTTTATAACTCGCTTACAAATCAAAATATCACACAATACTTACGTTATGCCATAATGGTCACCACCGCATCATCACTAGGGGAATCTCCTCCTCTCTTTTCTTCCCTACTTGTTGGTGGAGGTATTCTCACACCATTTGCATCACTAAGTATTGGACCATCCCCTGGATCTCCCACCACAATTGGGAACAATAATATGTATTGGGTCTCAACCCATCATCTATACAGCTGTAATACACCCTACATTATCATGGTTACTCAACATGACCTCTGACCCACCTCATCAACCGGTGGTGGAAAAACTCTCTTTGGGGTTGACCTCTAATGGGCCCCCTCTCTATATGTTGCATGTGTCAATCTCCTCCATATATATGGTGTTAGGGGCACCTCTTTCATAATGCCAAACTATCATTTCACATGCTCATATTGAAATAACTCCCCTTGGAGGGTAAATTGATCCTCTAGCCACCGGTTTTGAATATATACCACATATCCACATCATCCTTACATCATCCTTTATAGTATTTATACGACCTCCACATAATACTTTGAGGCCCTAACTTATCTAGCAATGAATTCTATGCCATGGTATCTAACCATCATAGTGATGACATAATCCATCCTCATGTGGACCACTAATGGGATGCACAACCGCAATGTGCTCATACACCTACTCATAAAACAATGGCATTATTGCTACACCATAATGGTTCTATATGTAAACATGTATAGGTACCTATATAAGTAAGCTAGAACATGTTGGCCCCATGTGTATCGTCACCCATTCTCCTTTATGACTTGACATATCTGCCATATCCTATAAGATATAGGAATACCTCCACCATTTACAACCATAAATGATGCTAACAACACAACAATATACTTATGCAATCACATAACACTAGAAGTCACAATGGAGTTCAATCTAATAGTAGGCTCCTCGAGACCGATTTAAAAAAAACTTAGATTATTAAATATAAATTGTAGAGTCACACACGTTAAATAAATGATACATTACAAGTAAATAACTGAAGGGAAAATAGAAACCCTAGATGCAAGATGGAGAGAAGAGTGACTCAGCTAATATTTGCTCAAACCCAAAATTTTATATGTTTGAATATCGATGAAAAGAGATGGCATGTTGTCACAATGCCACCCAAAAAATTGTAGAGGTGTTGGATATGTATGGACAAGGGCGCTTGGAATAGGGATAGGGATCTTGGGTGCTAAAGACCTTTTTTGGGCACCTATGACTACGCAAGGACTCGATCTTGAAATTTTGATGTCACGCAAGTGTCACTAACATGTGTGTCATTGGATGATCACCACATTCGCATGTAACCTACAAAATAGTATTCACCTACAAAACCCCAAAACACATCAAATATTAAAAAGAATTTTGTAAACTAGGGAGTTGGAATGACCTTGATGGTCACCCAACTAAGTGAACTTATGACCAAAAGCTGCATTACATCTCAGAATCCATGTAGTTCTATGTGTTTGTGTGTGAAATAGTGTCCTTAGGTTTCCCTAGCATCAATTATGCCAAGATATTAGGATAGAAACTAGATAGAATGAAAATGTGTGGATGGAATTTAGAACTTCCCCCCTATGCAATGTATGTAGAATAAACAACCCAAAGAATGCAATCCCTTTGATAGTATGTAGATAGATATCCCTTAGTAATTGCTATACACTTATAATGGTATGTATGTTATGTATATATAGGGATCTCTTGTTTGAATTTTGACACTAGTTACACGACATGTCGAATAGGACCTTGGGATAAGGGTGATATAACTGAAAAGGCTGACCACAAATGTCAAAATAAATGAAAGAAATAAGTAGGAAAAGAGCGCTCGAGATCCGGACAAAAACACCTACGCACTAGTGTCTTGAGCAAATGACAACGTGTGTGAAAAGACTGAAAGACAATGATCCCTGACTTGACCAAAAATAAGTGTGGGAGTGATAGATGTAAAATAAGTGACGAGATATAAAAAAGAAACCCAAAAGAAGTCAATGAAAACAAGGGGATGGATAGGGATTGTGTCACCAGTGAATACTTTTCTCACTCAAGATCCACATATATAAAACATACTTGATGACATAGTAATATAGTAGTATGTGCGTGATTTTGTGTCTATATTTTCCCCCTTTATGTTGTTTGAATGTAATTTAAGTAGTGTAAAAGAAGTAAGAAACATAAATGTGAGAAGTCTGAAGAAGCCCTATTGCAGTATACATAGAATATAAGGACATATAACATGGCGAACCATGGATCAACGTTTCGATCTATGTGGCGATGAATAGAGATGAAAACTATTGTAAAGAAGAACCTTGGAAAATTGATGATTTGATTAGATTAATTTGAAAATTTCGAGATTTTGAATTGTTTCCAATGGATATTTTAAGGGGTAGGGAGCGATCAACTCCGACCCAAATTTGTAAGTTTAAATAAAAAAGGATTTGGGCATCCCGCCATTAGAGGAAGAGTATTAGGGAGAGAGGTCTACTTTTACCCTCCAACTATGACTACATCCTCAAAAGTTCCAACCACTGTAAATGGATAAAAACTAAATTTTGTTCCATTTTGATCTATTTTGATCCATGCTAACTAAAATTAACTAAAATAGGGAAAGTATAATGATAGTTAATCTAATTTAGGAGGACATAAATGATGTAAATAAATACACTAAATATAAAGTAATTAAATAATTAAACTAATGGAAATAAAACCCTAAAGTGTAAGGATAAAGTGAGGAAAGAAATCAGCTGATTATAGATGATTGTTGCAGAGTGTCGTAGGTTTGATTGGGAATTCTAGAAACAATAACGACTGCACAGAGGTTCCGAAAAGGGTGGATTCAAGAGATGTGAGCAGACTGGAGCACCTAGGAGGGTATTGGGGTTCCTCGGGGCACCTTAGTATGCAAAAATAGGTGCCCTGGTCTCTGAAAAAGGTCGTAACTTGATTCTTTCAAGGTCAAAAGATATCCTGTAACCTTCATTGTCTATCACACTAGATTTCCTAGACTGTGCCAAATGTACAAAATATTCCAAGAGAAAGAATGACCTATAAAAGACCAAAAAGGAAGTATCAAAACCCTAAAAATAAAAGATGCAAATGAATGGGTCAAACTAACCTCAATTGCCACAACAGTGGGCTTACTAAATGGAGCGTTGCACTACATTTTGGACCCAAATGTAGTTCTGGTGTGTGTGTGTGTGTGTGTGTGTGTGTGTGTGTGTGGTGCCCTAGGTGCTCTTGTGCTAGTCGCAACTATGTGAAGTAGCAAGCAATAAATAAATGTAGAAAATGTAATAGTATGTGTGCATGGAATATAATAGAATCCCTCCCCTATGAAGTGTGTGTTGATGTAGATCTCTTAGCCTTGATGCATGGAACTATGTGGATGAAAATGATGCAATGGATGCAACTCTAGATGGAGTGATAGTAGTAAGTGACACTAGACCCTCATTATGGTCTCATAACTTTATATTTATAGGGTTCTCTTGATCTAATTTCGTAATTAATCCCGACATGGTTGACTAGGAAAAATATAAGGATGAAAAACAACTAGAAGAGGCCCAAAAAGAGGCAGAAAGTAGAAAAAGGACCGGGGCACCCCAGATGGGACCAAGGCACCCCAGGGCACCTCAAGACAGCCTAGGCACCTCGGTTTAGGCTAAAATGATGGAAAGTGCCAAAACAGACTAGGCATGTATATAAAAATGTGTGGAATGACGAAATAAAAGATAAAACAAGATGGCCAAAAGGTGGGATTAATTAATACTTTCTTCACTCAAGAACCTTCTAAATAGTAGTATGAGACCAGGCTAAATAATGCCTAAAGTGCATGATTTGTGACTACATTTTCCCCCCACTTTATGTTGGTGAGCTGAAATCTCGGTAACATAAAGTAGATAGAGATGCGTACTTGATGTCCATGTAGAGTGTAGTAGAAAATGTGTCAAGGACTAGAAAAAAACATGGAATGAAATATAAGATGGAGGAACATGGAAACTATAGATGAAAAATGTGCATAGAAAAAGTGATGAGAGTGAACCTAGGGTGAACGTGTGTGTAGTTGCTGCGGTGTGTAGTGTACTTACATGGTTAGTAAGGTATGTGCCATCACGGAATGTTGTTGTTTATTGTTGTTGTTGTTGTTGCCCCCATTTGACTACTTGTTTCTCATACGGTTGGACTCTGCAAGGAGAAAATGATCAAGTAGTCAAATATGTATGTATGTAAAAATGCTATGTAAAATACACATGTGTATAGAAATGTGTAAAATACACAAATGTAAAATACGAAATGAAAATGTAAATGGAACATGTGCACCTGATCCATGTCGAGAGAAAGGGTGTAGAAGGATATCATGTACTTTGTGCGAGTTTTTGGCAATCTCACACCACCACAAGGCTAAAATAAGTGTAGGGAGGAAATGCTCCGTGTCCTCCAAATCTAACCGCTTCTTCTGAAATGTGTGTGAAGAGATCTCTATAGCGTCTTGGTTTTTTGGGTGATCTTACACCACTGGCCGAAATAGAGTAGAGAGGCATACCTAATGTAACCTCTAATGATGTAACTGCTTCCCAGAAATGCTAAGGATACCATGTCTTGTAAAATCCGCTATGTATGGGGTTCGTAGACGGGTTTGAACCCACTCGTTGTATGTAAACCCACAATGTTAAGGGTTAAAAGTGCATTATACTGAACCAGTATAGCTATGTTAAGTTAGTATATAAACCCCCAAATGATGCCCCCTCTTTGGGGGCACATGTGATGTCATTGATAGGAGAATGCAACCCCAAAATAGGACCAACCACACTCTGAACTATGTACTTAAAAAGTGCTTGGTAGAAACCAAGGCACGCACAAACAAGAAGGCTAGCCAAAGACAAGTGTAAAACAAACAATGCATGCATATAGAAAACATGTGTAAGCTACACAGACAATGTAGTAAATGTAAACATGCAAGAAAACAAGTAAGTCACACAAATGGGTTGCAAACATGGGACATCACTCATGATGTCGCAAGACATGCAAGGCCATCATGGTATGTAAAAACAACAAACAAGTGTGCACACAAACATAGGGCAAATCCCACATACAATGGCAAACAATAGCAGACAAGTACAAACAAACAAACAAGTAGTCATGGAAACATGTAATCTTGCAAAACAAGTGTTGCACATGGAACACCCATTAGCATGTTAGAGCAATAACCAATATGTCAAAGCATGTATGATCAAGTAATGTAAGATGCTAAGTATAAAATGAAACAATAACACCTATATGAGACAAATGTGGATGCCCCTAACGACCAGTATAGGAAGGGTAGAAGGTGAGCATCCATGTTGTGTGTAGGAGTCCTATATTTCTGTGATCACACTAAACAAAGGTGTGAATGCGCATGTGTGTATGATATAGATAATGACATATAAGAAATCAATCTAACATGTGTAGTAAAGTGAACATGTAAAACACTAGCAAGCAAGAGTAAATGCCCCCAAGACAATGTAATATGTTGTGGATGGATGGAATGGAAAAATGGAATGATAGGAGCCACGTGCCCCCGAGTGGATGGAAGTGTATGTAATGAGGTTCATTTTTTTTTCCCCTCAGTAGTCAATAATGAACCATAAATGAGAGTGCATCATCGGGAAATGGTCGAGTAGTGTTTGTTGTGTCTAATGCATTGTGATGAAGGTGTATGTGTAGTTGATGAAATGCAACATGTAGAAAGGATGTGCGTGAACCCTATAGCTAAAGTGTATATCACGACTTGTTGAATGGATGAGTGATGATTTAGCATAAGTGTATATCACTATATGATGAAAGGATGAGTGATGATTTATCACTAAGTGTATATCACTATAAGATGAAAAGGATGAGTGATGATTTATCCCTAAGCATATATCACTATAAGATGAAAGGATTAGGATGATGATTTATCCACTAAGCATATATCACTATAAAATGATGAAAAGGATTAAGGATGAGTGATGATTTAACACTAAGCGTATATCACTATACATGAAAGGATTAATGAGTGATGTTTTAACACTAAGCATATATCACTACATGATGAAAGGATGGGTGATGATTTAGCACTAAGCGTATATCACTTTATGATGAAAGGAGTGGTGATGTAACCTAAGGTGTATACCACTACAAGATGAAACGAGAGTGAGTGATGATTTAGAATAAAGTGTATGTCACTAGCCTAGGAATGTCACATGATGAAATATCGCATGGTGAGTGGAAGGTCCATTTGATTTTAAACCCTCATAGAGTCAAGTATGGTCGAGGAACTAAAGTGTGTCATAGGGTGGTGAGTGCAGTGCAGTAGAAAACAATGTAGCATGTATGATGAAACTAGATGACCATATGATGAGTAGGATTTGTAAATGCGCAGTGTGGGCAATGCAATGTAGGATGTGTAGGGTGTGTAGAATGTATACTATGTAATGTGTAAAATGTGATAATAGGTGTAGATAGAAATGGAATATGTAATGATAAAATGTAAAGCTAGACTCATATGTAATGTAACCTAGCGTAGTATGTAGAATATATGTAGAAATGTGCAGTGTATGATGTGACTAAGTGTGTAGATACCCTAATGGATGTAATGCGTAGATGAGGACTAATATAATGTAGAATAAGTGTAGAATGAATAGTGTATGATGCACAATGTATGATGAAATGTAATGTGTAATGCCTAAGGTGTGGTGTGTGGGGTTCAATGTAATGGTAATCCCTCAACAATCAAGTGTGAACCGAAGCACAAGAGTGTGTCATCAGGTAACAATGGTGCTAAAATGTGTGATGATTATGCGTATGCTATGAGATTGATGTAAAAGTGAGATATGCGTAGATGTTAAGATTAGGGGGGATGTGGAATGTTATGCCCCCAAGTGTATGATAACATGTGTACTATGTAATGAATAATGTATAAGGGTGATGGGACATGATAAATTTCATTTAATTGATGATATGTAAGGAGTGTTAAAGTATTATAGATGTGTGTATGTATAGGTGGTGATGTAACAAAGGAATGTAAGATGAAACAAGGTTCTTTATGGTAAAAGACCCCTCAACAGTCATATAAGAATCATAAGAATATGAGTGTGTCATTAGGCGGAGGATGAGTAATAAGAGTCACCTACCAAAGACCAAGTTTACCCACAGGTAGGACCTTGTTGAAAAAAGTTTGTGGTGGAACTAGGTGGTGACGGTGAAAGTGAAAATGTACCAGAAACACTAGGAGGAGGATTAGTTGCTTTGACAAACTTGATTGGTTGGAGTTTAGATTTGAGAGGAGGCCATGTTGTACTAACTCTCAAGGGAGATTGCTTAGGTTTATTTGGTAATGTAGTAGATGGCTTAGTAGGAGTGGTTTGTGAAATAATTTGGATAAGTGGTTGAATTTTTTGACTGGGGATATCGTAGGTGATTACCTAGGCGGTGCTTGTTTTTTCGAAGAAGGCATAGGAGAAATGGTGGCGTGATGCTCATTAGATGGAGAAGAAGCAATATCAAAAATATGAGAAATGCTTGTTTGACTAGGAGAAGCATCACTATGCATGTGAGGGATTGTTAATATCACACATGTAATGAATAAGAAAATCATCAAGAACTTCCTTAGAAATATTAGAGGAGATTCACTAGTAGCCATAGGAGCTTGCTTAGATTAATCGTGACTAAGCGATGGAGAATAGACTTAGGAGCCCATGTGGGTGTAGTATTTGTAAGTGGGCGTGCAATAGGATGTTTTCTAGTGAATGAAATAAATCCCTGACGCTCAAGATGTTTGACTCTACGTTGTAAAGCATAATCATGGTCATTATGTCCATTTATTCGATGATAATGGAAATATGGATGATCTTGATACTTTGTTAGGTGACAAGGAGGATAATAATCAATAGATGGTAGAGTGATCAATTGACGACTAAGAAGCTCAATAAGAATTTCATGTGGCTTAGTATTGCGATCAAGTATGAGAGGTTCTAGCGATGGCATGACTTGAGGTTCAACTATATGACATGTAGTGGACATAGATTACACATGAGATGTAGAGGGAGCACAAACATGTGATTGAGAAGCATCCTTAAGTTATTGAATTTTTTATCTAAGAGATGTGATTGTGGATTCCATGGCTATAAATTTATCTTGAAATAATGTATGGAAGGCTTGAATCGAAGCAAATTTATCTTGAAATAATGTATGTAAGGCTTGAATCGAGTCTAATAGTGGTTGATTAGATGTAGGTTCATTAAGGCTAGGGTTGAAAAAGAAACAATGAAGCATAAAACTTAATTCGTGTGGTGGCATATTGTCATCAAAATATTTGGTGTCTAGGGATTTTTGTAAAACACCTTGACAAGTGGGATATCTCTTAAGAAAATCAGATAAAGAAACTTGACGACCCATGATAGAAGAAAGAGGAGGATCCTAAGCATGAAAGTGATCGGGTTCACCAAAATGATTAACTAAAATTAACTAAAATAGGGGAAAGTATAATGATAGTTAATCTAATCTAGGAGGACATAAACATTGTAAATAAATGCACTAAAGCAATATAAAGTAATTAAATAATTAAACTAATGGAAATAAAACCCTAAAGTGCAAGGATAAAGTGAGGAAAGAACTCAGCTGATTATAGATGGTTGTGTGAAAGTGTCACAGTCTGATTGGAAATTCTAGGAATAAGAACAACTACACAGAGGTCCTAAAAAGGGTGGATCTGGAGAGATCTAAGCAGACTGGAGCACCCATAAGGATATTGAAGCACCCTAGTATGCAAAATAGGCACCTGGTCTCTGAAAATGGTCATAACTTGGTTATTTCGGGTGGGAATATCCTCGTAACCTTTGATGTCTCTATCGTCACTAGATTTATTGATTGTGCCAAATGTATGAAATATTCAAGAGAAAGAATGACCTGCAAAATACCCAAAAGGAAGTATCAAAACCCTAAAAAATAAAATATGCAAATGAATGGGTCAAATGACCTCAATTGCCACAACAACGGGCTTACTAAACTGAGCATTGTACTACATTTTGGACCCAAATGTAGTTCTGGTGTGTGTGTGTGTGTGTGTGTGTGTGTGTGTGTGTGTGTGCGCGTGTGTGTGTGCCCTAGGTGATTTTTGTTATTCACACTATGTGAAGTAGTGAGCAATAACTAAATGTAGAAAATGTAATAGCATGTGTGCATGGAATAGAATATAATCCTCCCCTATGAAGTGTGTGTTGATGCAAATCTCCTAGCCTTGATGCATGGAACTATGTGGATGTAAATGATGCAATGGATGCAACTCTAGATGGAGTGATAGTAGTAAGTGATGCTAGGACCCTCATTATGGTCTCATAACTTTATATTTATAGGGTTATCTTGATCTAATTTCGTAATTAATCCCGACATGGTTGACTAGGAAAAAGATAAGGATGAAAAATGGCTAGAAGAGGCCCAAAAAGAAGCAGAAAGTAGAAAAGGATTAAGGCCCCCAATATAGGCCTAGGCACCCCGATTTAGGCTAAAATGATGGGAAAGTGCCGAAACAGATTGGGCATGTATATAAAAATGTGCGGGAATGAAGAAATAAAAGTAAAACAAGATGGCCAAAAGGTGGGATTAATTAGTACTTTCTTCACTCAAGAACCTTCTAAATAGTAGTATGAGACCGGGATAAATAATTCCTAAAGTGCATGATTTTGTGACTACATCGCTCTTTGCCCCTAAATTAGGTCATTAGAGGGAATATATTTTGAATGGTAGAAAATGTTGAATGTTGTATGAGATGATTTTGTACCTTCGCTTGAATAGTGTTAGAGGAAAGATTTTTGATATTGATGTATTAGGAGTATCGAATAACCATCTAGTAGCCTAAGAGGGATCACAGGGTGATCTCAGATTGTATTCCCCCTTTCGGTGAAAGGCGGAGGAATGTAAATGACAAGGACTCGAGCCAAAAGTAGACGTGAGATCACGTAGTAGTGAATAGAGTGTAGTATAAAAAATATTGCAAGATTGCATGTATGTCGAGTTGAAAATGTGCTAGATTGGAATATAGTAGTGTGGAATGTGTACAATATGGTGGTAGGAGAAATTTTGAACCAAATGGAATAAACAAGGAGGAAAACGAAGTAGTGAAGTACAATATATGAGTAAAACCATGTGTGTTGTATCAATTGGAAGAATGCGTGCAAATGGTAACTATAGTCAAATAGACAATTGAAATTTGCTATATATAGTAATGGTAAAAAGTGAATAGTGACTTCATTTTAACCTTGATTGAGTTATAACTAGAGCTCGATCCTACGAAGATGTCGTAGTTTAGAGTAGTGAAGATGACTAGGTTTGAGAGGATGGTCGCTATTGTGGTATCGTGGATGACTCGATTTAGTCGAGTTGGTACGCATGACTATTTTTGAAAATTTTAGTGAAATGTTCTCAATTTGTTTTGATTTTGGAAAAAATAGAAATTTTGTTTTTATATGTTTCGACCACTTCTCGTGGTAGTGGCCAAGGCATATGCGTCCTTTGGGACACCGGCGCTTAATTCTAGGCGCTAGTGACCCGCTCCCAGCATTAGGGACTCGCTCTGAGTCTTATGAACCCAGAGAATTGGTTGATATTGTAATGTGAAATTTGACCTTTTGATGAATATTTGTGGTATGAGTGACTGTTTTTGAACCTATATGAGGCACGAATGTCAAGATTTTGGTGGTATTTGTGTTGTAAAGAGACATTCACTCAAGGGAGTTCCACGGAGGGTGACATTTGAGTACACCGTTGACCTTAGGGTTGTCGAATGCTTTGAGTGGGACATATTAGACCATGCCGACCTATGACACATAGTGATATTGGGGGAGGTACCCCATAATATGCCTATGATTACTACATTGTGTGAGAGGTGGTGTGCAGATACTTGTACATTTTGGTTTCCTATTGGGAGATGATTGTGACCCTAGCGACGTATATCATATATAGCGATTACTAGTTATGGGTGAGAGGGTATAAGTGATGTCCATAAAGGATGCTCAAAGGTAGATGAGGGTAGTCATACAAGATTTTACAGGACACTGGTACAAATGGAGACCCATATCAATCTGGATGTCATACTGAGATTAGGTGTTCCACGATTGCGGAAGTTCATTATAGTGGTGATTGCTTTGTCAGTGGAAGTGGAGGGTGGAAAAGTAGGCATCTTGTATAAGATGCATGATATATGTCAGAGTGTATCGAGGAAATGGTAATAGATTTGTATGGATGAGGTGTATGTTGGCCCATTTATATAGGGACTTATACATCTTTGCACATGAGGACCATGGGGTGGAATTGGAGCCAACACATTGTTACATGTGTGGGCCTATAGGTATATTACGACAATGAGGCCATTCAATGGGCCACATGTTGATTAGGTGAGACCAGAGATATTCATAACAAGATGGGTAGAAAGTCGTAGTAGGAGGATGGACACTATGACATATACTATTGTATTGATAGAGGGGGCTTGCCCCACAGTGATTGTATTTTGAAACTACAAATTTTAATGATATATATAGAGAGAGAGATCGATACTTGGTATTATTGTATTGCATTGTGTTGATGTTGATTGATATATGATATCATGATTATTGTTTATATGTTAATTTGATACATTTGATTTGCATTACATAAATGATTATGTCGATATGAAATAGATGATGATGTGAAATAAATGATGATATATAATATGTGATAGATAAGAATAGATGTATGTGATAAAGATAGAATGAATGAATCATAGAAAGATGTAGAATGATGGAGGTATTCATGTGTAAGTATGATGAAGAGGGGGAAGAAGAGTGGTGCCCCATAATGTGTATGTAGAAAATGAGGTTCATTTATATAATACCCCTCGACAATCAAGAATGAACCATAGAATAAGAGTGTGTCATCGGGAAATGGTTTGATAGTGTCTGTGAGAAAGATAGAGCATGAAGCGCAACACATAAATAGTGAATGATGTGAGGTTCATTTTGTAATAAATCCCTCAACAATCATGTAAGAACCTCAAGAACATGAGTGTGTCGTTGATAAATGAGGTGATCACACAAAAGTCAAATACCAAAGATTGAGAGGCTTGTGAGGGATGGTGGAAGCATGTGAAGTGGTAGCATCCTAAGTGTAAGAGCTAAAATGAATGTCCGATGCAACAAAGTTGCTAATGATGGGAGATGTGGTGGAAGGAAGCACAAATGCCAACGTCTTAGGAAGATAATGAGAAGAAGTAGTATTGTGCGTTGAATGAGATGGTGTCACGATGGATGAGCTAGGTGCAAGATGGAGATGGATAATAACCTTAGGTGATGGATGAATGACGACCTTAGTAGTAGGTGGAGGAGACAAGTGAACAGAATTGGAAGCATGCTTATGCAGAATTGGAGAAAGATACCACTCACGAGAGTCAAGACCGAGAGTGAAAAGTAATTATAGCTCGTCTTCTAGTTGTTGTAATTTATCGTGTAAATAACAACAATCATTGTCTCGATGGCCTTTGATGCGGTGAAAATTACAATAAGGATGATCACATTGGCGATGTAAATAATGAGGATGATGTTGATTAGATTACAAGTGGATTAGACGCTTATCAAGAAAAGCACACCGAAAATCATGAGGCTTAACAATATGTGAGAAATGTAATGGCTCACGAGTAGGAGAGGAAGAGATCTTGGGTGGAGACCGACGTGGTTGAGGAGATGGATGATGCTTATGTAGTGAAGGAGATGGGACATGCTTATAAGGTGGGTGATATGTAGACCAAGGAGGACGCTCAATAGATGGAAGGGGAGAAGAAGCCTTAGATGATGAAGAAGTAGGAATCATAACATGAAGATCTATAACAAGTGCAGAATCAAATCTTGTTCTAGATCAATAACTCTATAGCACAAAAACGTAAATGATTCACATGTATCATATTGTAACTATTCTTTAAATGTAGGAATCAAGCCATGAAAAAAGATAAATTTCTTTTCTAAATCAATAGGATGAAATAGTAATTGATGCATACAATAATTAAAACGTAAGATATAATCTATAATAGGTTATGTCTTTCCTTGACGTAAGTTAGGTAAGTGATCATAAGTAAATCTAGGACCATTGTTAATAATAAAACGCCTAAGAAAAGCATCTTCCATATCATAATATGTACTAATAGATCCAAAAGGCAAATTAGTATACCATTGAAGAGCATCATATACAAGGCTATGGTGAAAAGATTTTAACAATAATCGATCATTATAGTAAGAAGCCATAGCTAGATGATAGTGCTTAAGATGCAAATAAGGATTGCCAGAACCATCAAAACAAGAGAAGGTAGGCATGACAAAATCCTTAGGAAAATCTGAATTATGAATTTTCTTTGGAATAGGATTTCCATGAAGAGAGTTATTGTCAATGGAAGCATATTAGGATTTTCTTTCTAGAGTGAGAGATTAGACTTGAGATTGCAACTAACCAACAACATGCATGAGTGATAATATATCATGTGATGGAATGGTGGGAAAAAGAAGAGGCACATTGAGCGGTTGAAGCTTGCCATTATGAGTGATCATAAGAACTTGAGAAGGAATAATGGATGTGGAAGGAGGTGAAGAACATGGAGGTTCTATAATAACATTAGATGGAGACTCAAAAGTTAAAATGAGAGGTGGATTAATGGAAGGAATATAATCATCATGAATGATATTAGAAGCAATCTCAGAGGTAGAAGAAAGTAGGGTAGAAAATTCACACTCAATAATTCGGAGAGAAGTAACATCCTCACTAACATGCTCATGATCAGAAACATAATCAACATCACTATCAGTCATATTTTCACAAGCAATAAATTCTTCTAGACTATCACTAGCATGAGATGTATTATTGCAATCATTAGAAACATTTTCAGAAATAAAAGAAGTATGAGATAGAGCTTTAGATTCATCTTAACTATGAGTAGAAACAACATCATGTACATGTTCATTCACATCTTTAGAAATATATTTATTTGCATATATAGAAGTAAACATGTCACCAAGCACATGATCTATAATAACATTAGCATGTGTGTCAACAAAAGGAGAAGAATCTACAACATGAGTTTCTATGGAAGAACAAGGAAAGAATTGAGTGAAGTTTGGGTTAGGAGAGACTAATCAAAGGCCATAGTTATTAACATTAGTGGGAATGTGAATCATGTGAGAAAGAAATAATTTTTGAATATCATCATAAAATTGAGCGTTACGATAAAGAGTATCAAGCTCAGCCTCAACCTCACCATTAATGATGGGATTCACACTAACATGTTGCATAGCTTACCTAATAAAAGGGGATCTATTCTTATCCATGCAGATATTAAGGCAATGAGTTTGACTATGGATGGGTTCACCAAATGATTTAACAAAATATAGATTATTAAATCTAAATTGTAGAGTCACACACTATAAATGAATGGCATAATACAACTAAATAACTAAAGGGAAAATAGAAACCCTAGATGCAAGATGGAGAGAAAAGTGACTTAGCTGATATTCACTCAATCCTGAAATGTTCTATGTTGGAAGACTGATGAATAGAGATGGCAGATTATTGTGACACCTCTCAAAAAATATCTAAGCTTCTAGATATGTATGGACCAGGGCGCTGGACTAGGGCTAGGGCGCGTGGTGCCAGACCTTCGTTTGGCACTCGTGACTACTTTATGAAATTTTGGTGTTGCACAAGTGCCACTAACCTTTTCTCTCGATCACTTTTGTGTCACTTTGGATGATTGCCACATTTTCATGTAACCTAAAAAATAATATTCACCTGCAAAACCCCAAAACAAATCAAATCTTAAATAGATGGATGTAAAATGGGGATTCAGACTGACCTTAATGGTTACCCGACTGAGTGAAATTATGAGCAAGCACTGCACTACATCTTAGAATCCATGTAGTTCTATGTGTTTGTGTGTGCAACACTATCCTTAGGTTACCCTCTCGCCAATGATGCCAAGATAGCAGGCTAGAAGCTAGATAGAATGTAAATGTGTGGATGGAATTTATAAATTCCCCTTCTTATGCAATATATGCGAGAATAAGAAGTCCAAATGATGCAATCCTTTGCTAGTATATAGATAGATAGCCCTTGATAATTTCTAGCCACTTATAATGGTATGTATATTGTGTATTATTAGGGATCTCTTGTTTGAATTTCGACACCCGTGACACGACATGTTGACTAGGACCTCGAGATAATGGTGATATAACCGAAAATGCCGACCACAAATGTCAAAATAAATGAAATAAATAAGTAGGAAAGGAGTTCCCATATCTGGACATAATTTTCTCAAGGCGCTTTAGTGTCAGTACAAATGCTAGTGTCTTGGAGAAAATGACGATAAATGTGAAAAGACCGACAGATAAAGATCCCTATAACTTTGGCTCGAAAGAAGTGTGGGAGCGACAAATGTAAAAGAAGTGGAAAATATAAAAGAGCAACATAAAAGAAGTTAATGGAAATAAGGGGATGGATAGGGGATTGTGTCACCAATAAATAATTTTATCACTCAAGATCTACACATATAACAACATACTTGTTAACGTAGTAATATAGTAGTATGTGCATGAGTTTTGTGTCTATAAAGACCACCAAGACCCACCCATAATATCTCTACCTATATCATGTGATATGACATATCTGGGGTAGTACCTGTACCCTCTCACCCATAATAGGTAGTTGCAATATCATGTATACATCCTCCAATGTTACTATCATCTCCCCTATTGAGAGCCAAAACGTGTAATTATCAACATTCCATTGCTCACACAAAATTATAATAAAATGCATATTTGGGGGCACCCCCTAATCGATCCACATGTCATAATTTGAATCTATCAAACGGATCCCATCCTACATCATCTAGACCTAAAGTAAATAGGGTCACCATGTGTCGACCACCACATAAATCTCGTGTGTGTATGTTCCGCTTCACATAAAAGTGCACAACAAACATCGTGTTAAAACATCACAATAACTACAAAAATATATTAAACATCAATATAACATGAAGAAATCATATCCACATCACCTATAGTAGAAATCACCCACATTTACGGCATTTTCATCAATTCAAGGGTGGAACCGTACATTTTTGTACGATCTCGACACAAGGGAAAAATCGGACCATTCAATATGATATTGTCTAGGCATTCCTAAATTCAAAAAAAATTGTAACTTAAAAAAAAAGGAAATATACCCTATTTTGCACATTTGTAGTAACATTAAATGCACTTACCAACTCATCCGTCATCTCGTGGATCAATCACATCTTCCACATGCTCAAATCATGTTTGCATGACCTCTCAAGCTCTCAACATCGTCACAAACTCGAGATCCTATCACACCCAATCACAATCAGACAATGAAAATTACCTTTTACTTTTCAACTTACTATTTATAACACCTTTTACTGGTGGTATTTACACACCATAATTTTTAATTTACTCAATTTAGCCAATTAGGGCTCCGTAGTTGTGCGGGCCATATCTCGGCTCTACTTGCCTATTTTATGTGCCATTGAAGGCATTGTGATCATAATTCTCATCATTTCTACGTTGATACATCATTACCTTAATTTTCATTTACTCTCTAGTTCTAAATAAACATTTATCTTATCACCTTATCTATTAGCACTCTCTGCACACCAATATTGTATTTCCCCTCATTGCCTCTTTTAAATGATATCAATAATTATCATTACAGATTCTATATTCATATATGTTGCATTGTAATATCTCTGAATCTCACTCATTTTTCTTCAAGTTCACCTTAAACAATCATGTTTTACACTTTCACTTTTTCTAAAAGGGGGGAAAACAATGGGGCTGACTATCCAAGGTCATCCCTCGGTCTCATTTAGTTACAAATATCTAAGTAAGTACAATGGGTTACCTATGCAAGGCTATATCCTATCCCACACAAAATTTCATTTGAATTTAGTATGTTGGCTATGTAAGCCCAATTTTCTCACCCAATGCAATGTAATCTCAACACCCAAGTGGTCACTCACGATTGCCAAAAACACACTAAGCACCAAATGCCATTGTATTCATTATGAATGTAGGGGAAATATGCAAATATTCAAATACAATATAAGTAACCATATCATAATATACACATGTATAATGCATGTTGAGGATAATGATACTTCATTCCCTTATACCTTATACGAGGTTTTAACAAATTTTGAGACCTAGATCTGTTTACATTGATATGGTCCCATTATTAGGAAGTGGTATTGGGGGCAAGCTAAGTAGCCCTGTGACACTCTTCCCTTAGTGTTGGGAACACTCATGTAACATCCCCATTTTAAGATACTTGAACAAGAGAATTTTTTTAATATATATAACGTTCTCTGTTATGAATTATATAATTCAAACACACGTTCAAGTTTTAATAATTGTTCTCTGCCCAAACAATGCAGTTTGGAACACACAATTTCCTTTTAAAACTAATGTTCTCTGTTCACATATTTGCAATATGGAACACACATTCAGTGCCATTCAATCATATAACAGATTCCATATGCTGCTGTAAATGACTCGAAGAACTACCGATCTCCCATTTTCATGGCTCGGAGTTTCAACGATCTCTCATTTCATGACTCGGCAACTACCGATCCTTCATGTTCATTCATGCATAGTATAATATATATACAAGGTTCTCTTTACCGTTTCTGGTTATCAAGTGATCCATTTAAGAAGCCTATCTGAATATCTGTTACTGATATTCATCTGACATCCTGCATCTTAAATTAGGTGATCAGGACAACGCAACCAGCACTTGCGATACTTTGGCCAAAGATTTTCACATGCTTTGCATGATCATATTCCTGGATGTGATACACACCAATGGAATACATCCTTCACCTCACTTCACCTGTTATCTAGAATGGTCTTTCCTGGTTCCTACCAGTCCTTCCAATTTAAGGTCAAATTCTAACTCCAACTAGCAATATGAACGAGTATAGGAAGGCACTCATGGTAACTAAAGATACGCAGACATACGGTGTCGTCCCTAAATGACTCCATGTGTCTAGTTATCTTTAGTCCTCCGGAGTCACTCCGTATACGTGATCATACTCCTATCCCCAGCCAAGAACTTAATATTCAGCTTATGTATTCTTGATGATTTAATTCGGGAGGAATTGTAATATGTCAATTTATAACATTGTGTCGTCATGAAGACCCCGCCTTCATGAAGACACCGTGTTGTAGCTGGCGTATGTCAATGTCCTACGGAATCCTCTCATCGAGAGTACACATCCAGCTCAAGTGATTTGGTTATGATCTTAATATTTAAGATCAACTTTCAGCAACCATGCTGATCCTTTATCCTCGTTCTTGTTACAGTTGTATGTAGCTAAGAGAGACTAAATCCGTCTTCTAGCTTACTATGCATCTTCTCCTTCATACCGAAGGGTTGCATTTTCTCTACTTGGTTCTTTTCTTAATCATTGGATTAAGCAGCCCATTACCGACAGACTTAATAAGTTTAACCTATTAAACTTAACCAAGTTTTCCACAACTGTAAACAAATTCAGAATTCCAGCTTATTAGACGTCATTTAAACGAGGTCTAATTCTCAATAAATATATTCATTTATTCTCCTTAACCTTACATAGTTAAGGTCTGTTAGCCCTAGATATATTTATCCCATATCCTTACTTTCTGAATTTAACATTCGAGGCTATTAACGGAGTCCGAATACGAGGTTCGGTTGTTCCTAAGTTATTTGATATTCCTTAGCTTTCAAGCTAATCCCGAATACCTATCAGTTATGAGATCATGTTCTTCCTAATCCTTTATAATGTCAATTAAAAATTCATCTTAACCCAAGTATGAACTAATTGCACATTTCAACGTAAAAGTTGCATTTAGGTAAGAATAGATATCAGTTCTTTTAAATCCATCCAAGGACAATTGAATAATTCCAAATCAAGAAATAACATTATATTCCCAATTTAATCAACAATATCAAACTGATACAGTCATTAAAATATCACACTTGTATTTGTATTCATCAATCCATTTCATAATCTATACAGTTGCCAGTCCAAATGACTGGACTTTGTTTATATTAAACAACGTTACAACTCATAGATAGAAGAATGTACTTTCTTCTTTTCACAATTCCTCGTAGAGGAATAATAACTAACAAATACAATTCATCTTCAGATAATCAAAAGAAGTATCAGAAAATAGCCATGTCTTCGTTTTACTCAAATTCCATCTGCAAAATTACTTGCACGGGTCAGTTCATTGAACTGAGCATATTAAGCACTTGTCATTAAAATGAGGTGCTTCTAATTAACTGTCTCAATAAAAGAACCCTGCTTTTATGAAACGTTAATATGAACATCAATCAAGAATTAAGTATCAAAAAGAATGAACAACATGACAACTGAACCATCTAAATACCATCCCAATCAATCAAAGAACTACTGTCCTTTTTCCCAAATGATCATTACAAAAGTAATTTCCTTCAAACAGTTCCAGATTACAACATCTGTAAAAACTAGGAATACAAGTATGCATACTGCTGTTATAACATTAAATGCTGTCAATTTCCTTTCCTTACATTAGTAATAAATTCAAAGGATAAAATCTAACTGAAATGTAAACCAATTACTTTCCTTTCAGTTCATGCATCTCCTTTGATTTCAAGTAATCAAATACAGATGAGAAGTAAACAACAATAAATATAGTTGCTTAAACCCAAGCAATACAAAATTCATTCCTAAACGATTACAGATTCCCAACTGTATGAGAGAAGAAATGATCATTATTCCAAGTTATCCATCCACATTCCTATTCCTTTCCTCATGATTGTACTGAAAATTGAATCCAAACGAGACACAAAACAAGATAACAGTTCAGAGTGAAACTTACAAAATCCATTCAAAATTCACTTTCCAACAGCAAGGAATAAATCCATTCCTAATCAGCTTTAAATGAAAACAAGGAAGAACTTATCGTCCTTATCAATACTTCTTTTAAATCAGGCACATACGAATACCAAAAACAAGTTGGTAAAACATCGTATCCATCATAGAGCAAACAATATAAAGAATGCATACTATGTTCTTACTGTACTAGAAGAATTCATACTTCTTTCACTGTATTCTAACCAAATAAACAGTTATACAGTCCCTTTATCAAATATTCACATGACTTTCTATACCTATGAACGCACACAGTTCATAAATAATAATTTGCACATTGTTGTTACCTACAACAAGTCTAATCCGGGTGTACAGTGAAGCTCTAATGCTATTTCCAGAATTCAAACAACAAGAAGAGAAAAATTCATCTCTGTAATTATTTACATAAGAAAACATCCATCTTCTTCCAACACAACAAAAATCACTCGAGTCGAGTTCATCTTTTTTTGAATGACAGTGCAAAATCAGAGATCCCACGAAACATTTCAACCTTCCATTTGTACAGAAAGAAAACAACACTCAGAAAAATAATCTAAATACCGCTGTCACTTCTATCAAGCTGAACCTATAATGCTTAATAAAACCCAATTAACATTTCTTCAAAATTTAAAACAGCAAAGGAAGAAGAACTCATTTCTTATTAATTTCAGAAAAGAAACGATGTCAAATCCAACTCGCACAGCATGTACAAATTTTATTCAATATACCATATGCAATGAATACCCAGATCGAGTTCCTTCTCGATCAATCATTTAAATCTGAACACAACATTCTCCTATTTCACAATGATGTACAGAACTCAAAATACAATATTCATATATCAATACCTCTATCAAGGCAAACCCGCATAGGGTATTAAATGCGTAAGCTTGGTACAGTCAAGACAGACTCAAACAACAAGCTAATTCCCATGTTTTTCCATTTATTTGCACAGAAATTCAAAGCCAAGTTCGTATTCACGAAGACAGTTCAAATCAGAAGATCAAACCGCAACCACAAAACACAATAGAATCAACTTTCCATCACAGCAAGGAGAAAATATAATCATTTATAAGTTCAGAAGAAAAACAGTTACTTTCTCCAACTTTCACGAATACCCAAGTCGTATTCATCCATTTCTTTTACAAAAGAAAAAGCACAGCATGAAGAATATTACTATCACTTCCTTCAAACCGAGCTCATAATGCTCAATAAAACCCAATTACTATTTCCTTCAAAATCTAAAACAACAGAAGGAAGAGGAACTCATTTCCTTTAAAATTTCAAGTAAAGAAACAATGTTAAACAACTTGCATATAAAAGCAGTAGCAATGATAACATAGTATAAAGAATGAATTTCCCAATAATCATGTCGAACAAACCAACACAACAAGGTTGTATTTCCAACTCTTGAGGAATATGCAAAGACTGCTCCAAATCGCAACAAAATGAAGACAAAACGACTCTACCTTAATCATTTCAACATAACAACAAAATCGACTAAACCCAAATCATCTCAATCATGAAAGCAATCAAATAAACCCAAAACCCCCTTCATCAGAAGAGCAGGGTTGTTTTAATGAGACGTTTAAGCAAAGCAAGTAGTTTTAAAGAGAAGGGCTTAACATGCCTGGTATTCTTCCTCGAAGCTCAAAGAAAACCACGTCTACAGAGGTATTTCCTTCCACGGTGACAGCAACAAAGCTTCCCAACAATCACCTTCTGCTACAGGCTCGAAAATAGCCTTCAATTTCCAAAGAAACAGAGATAACAACCAAACACAACTGGTTCGACTGAACCAAGAAAAACCAAATGCAGAGCAACTTCCCAAAAATCCGAACAACACAATAAACAATCAAAAATTCCTCCATACTCTTTCCAAGGCGGGCTGGTCGCAAAGACCAAGAAATTAAATGCATTAAAGGCTCTGCCTTTTCCTATTTCCTCACGCCACCGCCGACTTGGGTTGGCAAACTGCCAATTTCAAATTTTGCAAGAAAACCAAGTTTAGTCCCATAACTAACTGAATACCTCTAACTTTTTCCTGTTCCCGCCAAACCTGGCGCTGTCCACGCAAGGACTACATTCAATGCCCATTAAATTTCCTTCCATCCTTATCCTTTCCATCCCCATGGGTCTGTGCATCCCCTTCCTTAGGTTAGGATTAGTTTAGGATTAACAATAGTGTTCATACCTAGGTCATAGGCTAATAGAACTTAGGTCTATGTTCACCCTTAGAATTTAAAATCCACTTAGGATAGTAGTTAGGATATAAGGTAGGACTTAGGGTTAGATTAGGTATAATCCTATAACACTTAATTAATCAACTTCCAATCCAAATCTTCCGATGACATTCAAGTTCAGCGTTATGCAGGACGTTTCGTCCCATGTTATACATACCTGAGCCACCCGCATCCAGGCCTTTATCGCCTTACGGGATCTGGCGTTACACAGTGCATGGTTTGAGAATCGAACCTTTTTCCGTTGGCATCTACGTGCCAGCTGTTCATACCTGAAATCAGGTGCTGCACATTTATATCAACCTTCAATCTGTTTAAAAGTAAATCGACAAAGCGATCACAAGAAGGCCACATCATACCTTGGATCAATGGAATTGATTCAAGGTGTCTTCGTTAATCGGCGAATAGAGTTCAAAGAAGCATACAACAAATTTTTCGTCACATCAAAGAAACATACAAGCAATAATAACTATTGTCCCATGTAAACAAATTACAGTATGCAAGAATCCAGATTAGCAACACATTCCTTTAAGATAAAAATATATCTTAACATGTTTGCCTTCATTTCAGCAGTTACAACATTATGAAAAATAATCACCATGATAACTTACAAAAATCGGGTGTTCAACCCAAGTCCCATGTTATTACAAAACCAAGCACTTTTTGGGGATTTGATCACCCCCTATCCCTACAAATATGTCAAGTTTTGAAATGTCTGTGTTTACAAACACTTTTCTCTCGCAACTATGATATCTCCTTTTGAAGCTTACAACATGCTTCTCATTTTTCTCTGTGTGGGCCAACCAATGAATCACATTATTCACCATGATTAATTTTTTGCTATCAACATGATTGTATGTTTCTTGCTTCAAAGCTATCACATGTATGACTCTCATTTCCTTTACACTAGTAAATTTCATTCACTAGCATAAAATGGGGGCAAATGTAGACACCAAAATATGCACAAAATCATTATTACATCATGTTTTTGTTAGTTTGTTATGTACAAGAGTTTTGAAAATGAAACAAGATCTTAGTGGCATCATTCCTTTGTTGATTTGCTCTTTGTTACTTGATTAAACTTAACCTTTTGCTATTTTACCTCTTTGATTGGATTTTGATCATTTTTATAGAGATCTCTAGTAGTTTGTTGTTACTGTTTACTTTTATTTGATCCTGGTCCAAAACTGAACAATTGGTCAAGACTGTACCATATGGTCTTGACCATTATGTATGGCCTTGACCCCTTTTTTCACCTATTTTATCTTCACGAGAAAATTTATTACTCTTTTATATTTTGGTTTATATCTTTTAGGTCCTAATTTTTCACCACTAAGGCCCTAATTTCAAATAAACAAGTCTAACCTAAGCATTTATAATCTAGCAATCACCTTTTATTTACCACTTATTGAGCTAAGAAAACAAGGACTACATCTCGCATACCGCATACTTATACACATCATAAAAGGGCATAATTAAGAAGTTCTCATCTGCACACAAGGGTTTCCATTCGGATGAAGTAGTATAACACACTATCAATGTTGAGGCAAAAGGGTTAACCTAGGTCAAGAAATGTTTGCACTCACATTTGCAAAAAACACTAGTAAAACTACATTGAGTTTGAAATGTAGTGCAACAATCGGTGATTCACAAGCGGGTGACCAATGAGGTCAGTATGACTCAAGCATTTACATATTTATTTTTAGAGCTAATTATTGCTTGAGTATCTTTGCATGATAGCTAGGGTTTTTAAATAAGTTTTAGGTGTGATGTCTAGGGTTTCATGTGAAGTTGAAGATACCAAGGAGTGACAAAAGCAACATAAAGTGACACTAAAAGTTACTGATTCTAGCGACTTGAAGGTCCAAGAATATGTGGTTTGGTCAAGACTATACCATACGGTCTTGACTTCTTTGTATGGTCCTAACCTTGTGGTCCCACAACTACATACAATGACTATTTCAGATTTCTAGACTCTACCCTTGCCCAGATCAATTGTCGACATATCCTGAATATGTTATGAACTAGCTAAGTGCTTATTTCCATCTTACTTGTGCTTTAAATTGCATGTCCTTGATTGTATGGTTGATTACTATGATATAAGGTGTAAATATGAGTACTTTTAGTAATGTAATCTCTATTATATTGTTGGAAGTAAAACCTAATTAAATTGACCTAAAACTTAATTTAGGGTAAACAAGAGATATTCTAGTCCATATAATGTCACCTTGTCTTCTTCAGTGACTAAGTAGTGGATTTAGAACACTCATGTATATTTGAGTTCTTTGCCATTTTTTTCACTTGCACTTCTTGCGTATTTTTTAGTGATGGTTTTCATCCCATCTAGTGCAGTCTTCATAGTACCTAATTTTTGTAGAGATCTTTGTTTTGTATCTTCTTCTTTTTCTAGGTTGTACTTGTTGTACATGGGTACCTTATTAGACATAGTTATCAAGGCCCATTTATTTTTACTTTTTAATTCCCTAAGTATAACTTAATGAAGGGTGTTGGTGCAATATTTATATATATGCACCTTTTATTTTAAGTTTACTTAGTTTATTTAGATTTATTTAAGATTTTTTGACTTAGTCTACTTTACACACCTCCTAGGCTTAGATTAGGATAAGTGGAACTCATAGCTTGACCACTTGTCCCATATGTGCCTATTCATGTGAAGGTTGTTGAACATGTCTATCATATAGTCAAAATAAAAGTTGTACTAAAACTCTTGATTTTTCTATATATATACCACTTCTATTTGTAAATTGGATTTTTATATATCAAATTCATTCGGTTGATTTATTAACAATACTATGTTTCTATTATTGTTTATTATTTATAACAACTTCTACCATTTCTGGAGTGAGTCCAAATTAAGGAGATTCATGGATTTTACCTATTCTTTCAAAATGTCACAATGTCTATTCTTATGGATACTATTATCCCTATGTATCTTGTGCATAGCCACAAGGCTTCCCACTCCTCTTCTATTACACATTCCCTTGAGCATATTGTTTATACTATGCAATCCCATGTGTTATATTTACATCAAGGTGCCTCTAAACCTTCTAATGTTCAGGTTCTACTCTATTGCTTCAAAATCAACTTACACCTTAAATAACATCTTATCCTTTTCCTTTTATATTTTTGTCATCTAAAATTCCTATCTATGAGGGAAAAATTGATCTTGAACAACATATTTTCTCCTTTCATGCCGCTTGTTTATACTACACTTACAATGATCATTTACTTACTAATTTTTTTCACAAAGTATTAAAGACTATGATCTATAATGGTTCTATGATTAAGTTATGCATTTTGTAAGAGATTTTACCCGATTGAATGATAAATTCTTGCACATTTTTCTATCCATATTGATGAAAAAAATTTATATGGTCAAATGGCTAAGACACAACAAGGTTCCATTGAACTGTAGACATCTAAAATGTTGACATGATTAATTATGATTAATCTATCCCACAAATATCCCAACATCATCCATATAATAATTAATCACAAGATTAATTATTATTATTAATCTATTTTATCATATTTACCCTTTATCATCAATCCATAATTAATCCTTTTATATCCTTATTATTATCCTAATCTAATCCTTCATTAATATTTTCTAGGAATTTAATATTCCTACACCTCACCTCCTACCTACTCTACACATCCCTACACCTAGCCTTTCCATGTAACCTCACCCCTAATCATAATTTATTAACCTAATCTAATCCTAATTTAATCACATCCTCACACCTCTAAATCTAAAGGCTTCTATTTCTAGAAGCCTCTCTAAATTTCCTTCTTTCATATTTAAAAATTCAAATATATCTCCCTCCCTCCATTGAATTTTTAATTAAATGGATACTTCTCTCAAATTCTAGAATTCTCCATTCTTCACATGCATCCTCCACCCTTGATCTAAATCCAACATGGCTTCATCCTAGCCATTGAATCCTCCACTCCTTAACTATAAATTTAGCTCTCCTCCTCCATGAGATCCATCTCTCAAATCCATAACAAAGTTCTACTAATTTTATCAATCATCCATTTTATCTTCAATCACTCAATCAATCCATTCATCTACAATCAATCCATCATCTTCATCAAGCAAATCCAAGCACAATTAAGGGGAGGTGCTGCCCAAGTGTCTCCACATCAAATCTGAAGCAATCCAACTTCCATCCAAGAGAAAATCCAACACATTAAAGGAGGATCTTTGCAACCTGTAGGTAAGTACATGTATTATATTCTCTCTCCTTTTAATCCATTGCTCTATCTAGTGTATTGTTGAGGAGATTAGATTAGGGAATCAAGTTTCTTTGTTTTCTCACATTTTACTCACTAATATTTTTAACATATACATTTTGGCACCCATAGTGGAGCTTACCCCCAAAATTTGTATTGTTTCTAATAAATTTCATATTTAAAAAAACTGTCCAAATTTGAAAAAAAATTGTTCAGATTTGCACCTTAAAAATTTAAATTTTTGTGATAGTCTTCCATATTAGTGCCTATGACTTGTCATTTAGCGCATATTCAAAAGAATTAGCACAGATTGACCTAAAAACATTTTTGGATGAAAAATTAACCTCTGCGGTCACAGGATCTACTTTAACACTTTTGTAGAACTCGTGGCACCTTTGTAGATACTTTAGCGCCTTTATTTTGGCCTTTAAAACCCCAAAATTGTAATTTTTCCCTGTTTTCATCTTTTTCAATAGAATGGTGCTTTTGCTGATTTAGTAGCACGTTTACATAGATAGTAGATATTTTGTATAATAGCACATTTGCAAAAATAGTAGTGCATTTGTATATTGGAGCGTTTGTAGATATAGTGGCGTGTTTATAAATATAGTGGCGCATTTGTAGAATCACAATTTTTGCTCAAAAATATTAGTCTAATCTTGTTTACAAGTGTCTTGTTGACTTTTTATAGGTCTAACATTATGTTTTTATAGGTTTATTATAGCAATAAGGGGATTCCATCCATTTTGACATTTATCTAACCTTTTTGTGGTTGTAGGATTGAAAAACTACTAACCCTTTTGTTTTGCAGCTCGTTTTGTCCAAGATATTGGGGTGAAAAATCAAACTACTAACCCTTGTTTTGTAGGGCCTCCTCTTGAAGACCCAATCATCAAACTACTAATATTTTCCATTTCATTTTATCATCTAGCATTTAATTATCTTGCATTTATCATCCTTCATGTGTTTTCCTTTTTTTGCTTGTTCATCCCAAAGGCAAAACCATGTATGCTCTCCTCTCGTGTCCTAGGATGATCTTGAGGATCAAAAGTGGTTAGCCTTCCCATTTTTTTATTTTTAAGGGGCAACGTGACTTGGAAGTTATATCCACACACTTTTCATAGTCCTAGGGTCTTATGATCGTGGGCTTCATATACACATGTGTAGACACACCCCGTGTTCCGGCGGGGTATACAAATTCTTGGACAACTGTCGTTATTAGCTAAGTGCTTTCTTGTTTTAAGAACAAAGTGAAATGAGGGGCTTTCATGTCCCAAAATCTAGGCCTAACACAACATCCTTTCAACACGGACTTAGGCCCCATGTACCACAAGGTATATCAGGGAATCCCCTAATGAGCTCGTGCTTCCTAGACTACATAGCCCTCTTCACCGCATATTAAGCCATGGTGCAAGGAGGCCGCACTCCCTAAGATCACTTGCTAGCTGACCCCACATTGAAATCTAATTGTGGCACCATAGTCGATGTGTGGTACTCAAAGCAAGCTATAGTTTGATTTAATCCCACTTGACTAGTTAGGGTGTATATTGCATGTTTGTTGCTTGCTTGCATGAAAACCCTTAACCATCCTATCACCTTAAAATTTTAATCAATCAAACATCATCATAATCAACCATCCTTAATCAAACAATCCCAATCTAAATTCCATCACCATCCTTAATAAACCAACCTAATCCAAATATAATCACCCACACATCCTATCAAACCATAGCCTTTGATCCTCAATCCCCATCCTCTCCAAATCACCATCCAAACCCCTACCTCTTTTCTAAATCCATCAACCAAGGTATCCCATCATCCCCAATCCATCTCGCTTTGATCATGAAATTCCTCACATTATCCAACACCTTAATAAACAAATCTCAAATCTCACATCCTACCTCAACCAATCCTCTCCTCGCCATCAAAATTAACCATCACATGTTGATCTTAACATCCTAAAAACCATCCAATAACTCAATCAACAAATATCCAATCTTAAATCACATATTAATCAATCACCTCCAAAACCATCATCTACCAATCAAATCCATCCACAATTTCCCCTTCCTAAGATCCTTACCCCTAACCCCATTGAATTCCTCTTTGAGGAACTTGAATAATCTCAATCCCCACCCCTACCTAATCAACATAAACCACTATCCCAAAATCCAAGTTCATTGACTTTGAATACCTCACTAACTTGGACCTAGACCAAGAGGACCTCCTTTATGTCCTTATTAATCTAGGCACCAATCCCAAGCCCAAAAAACCATCCCAAATTCCAACCTCCAAATCCCCTATCAATCATCATGACCTACACCTTCCTCCCATCAAAATTCATGTGGATAATCCACCACCATCCAAAACCTCAACTCCTAAATCCAATCATCATAAACCTATAATTGAGTCCCATTCACATATCCACAAAAATTCCAACAACTTAACCCAAAATTATTATCACCCACATCTCATCTTATTCCTCCATCCTCGTCATCTTCATCATCCCAATCCGATCCTATGGAATTTTCATAGATAGTTCTACATCCCCTAATCCACCATTAAATTTGGCTTCTAAGGTTATTTCATCCCCTTCATCACCTACGCCCAATCCTATTAAAACTATATTATCCACCATGAATCCTAAGTCACCCTCATCCCTTCTACCCCAAATCCTAAACCATCTAATGTGGCTCCTATGCCACCCTCATCCTCTTCATCCACACCTAATCCTATCTTACCCCCTTCATCACCTAAACCTAACACTATCCTATCCTCTAATCCTATTTCATCTCCACCATCCCCCAATCCTAAAACATCTAACATGACTCCTAAGTCACCACTCCTAAACCTAACAAATCTAATCCCAATCCTCTCCCCACCCCATATCCTACCCAATCTAATGAGGCTCCTATGCCACCTTCATCTACTTCATCCCTAAATTGACCAAATCTAATGTGGTTCCTACACCACACCCATCTCCCAAATCTCCTTCATCCCCAACATCACCCAAATCTAATGTGACCCCCATATCACACCCATCCCCTTCATCTACATCTATTAATCCCAAACAATCTAATCCTAAGCCAAAACCATCTACCTCAAAACCACATACTCTAACCAATCCAAAATCAACCAAATCTACTTCGACTCCAAGCCCAAAACATCCACTTTAGCCCCAGGCCTAATCCATCCCCTTCATATTCTAAGCCACAACAATCTAATCCAACTCATAAATCCAAATCAACTAAAACATCTCATAATCCACCCAATCTTGCACCTTTACTTCCTACTCCCCCAAAACCATTTAACTCAAACCACTTAACTCTTTTAGGAGAACCCTTGACCACCATATTCCATTGTCTAAAAACCTTCAACATGACCATCCATCCCCCAATCAAATCACATGATCAAAAACTTCCCAAACCATCTTGGTATCAATAACACTATTCTTGTGACTTTCATTACACTCATGGACATTCGACCAATCGTTGCATGCAATTTAGGTCTTATGTCCAAAATCTCATTCACTAAGGGATTACCTTGTACCTCTTTATCCACCACCTTTCCATCCCAATCCTCTCCCTAACCATCATCCACCATCCAAATCCCACTCGACATCCAAACATCATCAGCCATCCAAATCTCATCGTACATCCAAACATCCCTCACTAACCAAAAATCAAAAAAATATCATCTCTCATCCTTTGTTAAGTTTGACCTCTTAGTGGATGACAAAACTACAAACCCCTAGTCTCATGATGACTACATGGCATCATATTCCCCATCCACTTCATATCCTATAGCCAAAAATATGTTTGCTAATATGAAACATCGAGGCAAAGGCTTAGGCATCTATAAACAAGGCATTCACGAACCCATCTCCCTTCATCAAAATCCAAGTCATTTAGGATTAGGATATAAACCTAACACTAACAATGTCCCTCCCACTACTCCATCACAACCCATTTCTACCACTCCTCTTGTTGATCCTACTATCCCAACCAATCAACCCAATCAAAAATAATTTAACCCCCTACAAATACCAAACACCTAAAAATGGATTGAGCACATAATTCGTCACATGTGCACGGATGTTATTTCCTTCCCACCCATCCTCCTTCCATCCAAAATCCAAATACCTTTGCATCTAATCCATTTTTATCATCACATCCATTATCCTTTATCATTCCATTCATTTTAAAACTTGATTAGCTTGATCACACATGTTGTAAGACACTAAAACTACTACAACCATGCGACCTTGGTGTATCTTTACCTCCAATATTCCAACACAATTGTCCTCTTATAGATCCACACACTTTAACACACTTAATAAACTTGTGGTGAAGACCTTGGATTCATCTTTTGACACTCTAGCCAATGTCATTACCACACTCATTTCCATCCCCCCACCAAGCCACTAGTGATTCTAAACCCCTTGATAGTTTTGAAGAGAGTGGAAGATCTTTGTGCAAAAAATCCAAATATAAAAAAGAAAAAGATAAAAAAATCATATCAAACTTCAAAATATCAAATACAATCCACCTCAAGACTCTCTCTATGGGTATTTCTAGAAACTCTACTGGGCTATGGACACCTAGTCAATGGTAGAGAGCAATGTTGTGACAAGAATCAAATGATTCTCCATCGGGGCTATGGACGCTTTGCTAGCAGTGAAGCAAAGAATTATTTAGCCTTCCATTCACCCTCCATCCATTTTACTTAATCACTCCCTATACATTGGTTAGTTTATCTTCATATACTACCCATTAAGTCTTCACTTCAAGTGGTAATTAACCATCACAATCACACACACTTTGATCTAAAAGAGACACATGGCTTTCATGTTGTTAGGTATTTTTATACCTTGGTCACATTTTTTTAATTTGACTCTTGCCTTACAAAATGTGTTGTTAGGCTCATCTTTTTCTTCATCACTGATGTTATTTTCCTTTCATCCATCAAATCCACATCATTTTTCCTTGGATCGAACATTCATGGGAAGATGATGATCCTTTCCTTTTCATCCAATCCTCCTCATGTCCCTTTTCAATTGTCATCATCATGACTGGGGGCAACCTTACTACCATCCGCTAGGGGCATCATCCATTTTAGGTACCCTTCCTTTGTATCCTACCCTACCCACGGGGAAAACTCAACCCATTCATCACACCAAATCAATCCATCCCCCATATACTTAGGGGAATATCTTATCATCTTCCATATCCCCCATATTATCCTATACCACATCCCTCATCCTATCTATTTCCCATCACACATCCCATCAAACCCTAACATATCAACCAATCCCTATCCTATCCACCCTACCCACCCTATCCAATTTCCCTCAATCCTTCCCTTTCATCTTACCCAAACATGCTTTGGGACTTATAGGATAAAGTTATATACCACATTACATCCATTTACATCCCCCATGAGCTATCCCATCCCGAATCCTTTCATCTTACCTAATATCAACTATTACCCCCATCCCAAATCCAAAATATCAACATCCAACATCAAATAATCTAAACATCCAAAATCCAAAATCTAAAAATCAAAACATTCAAAACATTCACAAAACAAAAAAATCCAAAAATGCAATGTGTGTGTTTTTTTGTTTGTGTGTTTTCTTGCTTGTCTGCATTTACATTTTGGTCGATGATATGAGGTTGATTTTGTTTCTCTTTATTTTGCATAGTCCAATGATATGAGGGCCATATTTTTTGCATTAATCGGTCCAATGATATGAGGACCATATTTTTTTCATATTAACCTATCTAATGATATAAAGACAAGGACATTTGGAAATCAGTCATCATGGTCTTTATACCTTGATGCATTTTATTTTATGCCACATTAATAACACTGCTAATGATGATAACAATGGGAACTTTATGGTAGCACACCCCCTTTTATCATCATCTCTTAGCCTTATCATCATCCATACCTAATACTCATCATCATCTAATTAGCTAACTACCTCCTCATCTTCCTATCCAATCAATCCTTTATCAATCAATCAATATCCACATCCAAATTTTATCACCTTGCATCCAACATCCAAAATCCCCACCCCTTGGCTGGGGCATCTTCTAAATATCCTCCAATCTAAATGCAAATCTTCAATCCTACCCCCTTGGCTAGGGCATCTCCACATCTAACATCTTCAAATCCAACATCTTCAAATCTTCAAATCCTACCCCTTGATTGGGGCATCTCAACATCTAACATCTTCAAATCCAACATCCTCAAATATTCAAATCCTACCCCCTTGACTGGGGCATCTCAAAATCTAACATCCCCAAATCCAATAACCTAAATCATCACCCTTGTCATACATCATTGACTAGGGCATCCTCTAATCCAATATCTTCTCCTCCTCTAATCCTCTAATCTCCTACTCTTCTAAATCTCCTCTCTCCTAATCCTCTACTCTCCTATTCCTCTAATCCTCTATCCTAATCTCTTAATCCTCTACTCTCCTATTCCTCTAATCCTCTCTCCTAATATCCTATTCCTCTCTCTAATCTTCTAATCTTCCAATCATAATACTAAAATCCTCTAATCCTCTATACCTAATCCTCATAATCCTCAAATATTCTCATCCTCTAATCCTCTCTCATCCACTTGGGCCTCTCCTCTTTTCGAGTGGTTACCCGACTCATTCCTTCCCCGCCTAACCCCTCAAGGGGGCATCATATGACCATCTTAATATAGTGTCTTCTTTTTCTTTGAATGGTGATTACTACGCAATAACCATTCAAAGAGGGAAAATATGTAGACATCTAAAATGTTGACATGATTAATTACGATTAATATGTCCCCAATATCCCAACATCATCTATATAATAATTAATCGCAAGATTAATTATTTTTGGAATTAGGGTAAAGTGACGGTTTTAGAAGGTCCCACAACCTTTTACAAAAATCCCATTTGGATAAATAGCATGGTGAGAATTAAATTAGAGATACCCAAGAAGATTCCAAAAAATCTGAACAAAACAAAACAAAAACATATCAAAAAGTACAAACGATCATAAGAGCTTTTTCAGCTCTTTAACAATATTCTTAGCATATATAGAACCATACTTTTTTGCCAACAGATCAGCCAGGGAAATCAATTCAACGTAGTCTTTGTTAATAGTAGTCCTGGTATTGTCGGTATAAGCTTCCCAAGCCTTCAAGACAGTGAAGGCCCTCTAAAGTTTAGCAAGGATAGAGGACACCAGATCCACCTGACTATCCTCAGTCGATAGATTACCATCAATTGCAATTTCAACATTTTCCCTCAAGTTATTCCCTGTCTGGGCATCTTCCACTTTAGGTTGAGCATTATTTAACATATCATGGTGAATGGTTTCACTGTCTGGTCATTTTAACTTCATCAGTCCCAGGCTGGACAATCTACACATCAACGAGCAACTCCTCTTCCATATCCATAGGTCCGGAATTGGGGGAGTCCGGATACAAAACAACTAACCCCAGCAGAGTGTCAGAGAGAAGAAGATCTGAGTTGGAGACAAGAATACCAACAACAGGGAAGTCAAGACAATACTAACCAAGAGAATGGGGAGGAGAGGTGGCGACCTCAGGGGAAACAACACCTTCAAAGGAAGAACCAACAATGGCGACCTCTGAATCAGAATCAGAGATAACTTGTAGATGACGATGATGGCTGGAGGAGGGGTGGGAAGTGGGGAAGGAAGAGGAGAAGAGGTGGGGGTGCGGCGGGATTTTCTAGTTTTAACGGGAAAGTGAACAAGCTTCCGCGGGGAGGTGGCGAATTGAAAGAGAAGATACAAGAGGCATTGATGGAGAATAGGGCCTTCCCCTCTCCTCCCTAGATTGATTGAGTGCTCCAAAGACTGATATAAAAATGTAGATAGGTTGATTCTCTTACCCCATTACAGGTGAGAAAGGATGAACAAGCGAGGCATGTAAACTAGCATGTAGCACCCGTCGATTGTAAAGTACCGCATAATAAATTTGGCCACTCTGTTCTAGGGGGATTCAGGGATTCTCTCACATAGCCGGAAAGATATTTGGTTGGGTTTTCGCCCTTATTGATGAAGTCCTGGAGCTCCGCCTTCAACGACCTCTTGAAGTAAACCGCCCCTGAAGCCGAAAAACTAGTCACCGAGGCAATGACGTTAGTCAAAATGGTGAAGAAGGTGTTACCAATTTGAACCCTTCCCCTCGACTAGGTAGCTAGGACCCCATAAGAGACAATGGCTGAATAACCTAAAATTCTTTCCAAGAAGGTAGTGATGCCATTTTCTTT
Organism: Taxus wallichiana var. yunnanensis; assembly: GCA_018340775.1. Lineage (NCBI taxonomy): Eukaryota > Viridiplantae > Streptophyta > Pinopsida > Cupressales > Taxaceae > Taxus > Taxus wallichiana. The sequence continues at coordinate 925,835,101 of CM031239.1, read as the reverse complement.
TAAAATATCCCAAACTTCTTCATCTTCCTGCAACTCAGCATAAGAGACTAGTTCTATGCGCTTGAGCTGACCACCCATGTTAATTTTCTAGTGGAGATACACTGAAGTGATATGTAGAGGACTAAATTTAAATAGCGCATTTGCTTTTTGCAAGGCTTCCACATCAAGTGTCCACATGTACTTGTCATGATTACGATGTGAAAAGGCACATCTTAACTCAAGATCTACCCGAGTGGTATTACGTCCTCTGCACATGCCTAAACCATTTGGGTGTCGCATCATCATAATGGAGTAATTATGAGCACCGCCATCATAAGGAATGACATCCTTATTACTAATTCTGCTGACATTAGGAGCAACATAAACCGACCACAAGAGGCTAACTAGAAAATGAACAATCATTGTGGATGATTTGAAGGAGATCATTAGGAAAATTTCCTAACCAAGTTTGTTGATTATCATGGAGGACACCAATATTAGCCAAGTGGTCAGCCACCTTATTCCCTTCCCTGTAAACATGCTGAAACTTGATTTCTTAGAAGTTATTTTGGAGGATGCGAATGTCAACAATAATATTCTTGATAGTCCATTGGCTTGGGTCCTCCGAATTTAGGATATTTATTATGTTGAGTGAGTCGCTTTCAATAATAAGAGGGCCATTTCCAATTTGGAGAGTAAGTTCAAGACCCTTAAGAATAGCTAAAGCTTCAGCTCTGTGATTGGACCCAACACTAAAATTTATGGCAATAACAACAAGAGGGGCATCAATGTTATTATAGGAAATCACACCCCCACCCGAGTTCCCAAGATTTCCTTTAGAGGCACCATCCGTGTTTAGCTTAATCCATCCGGGAGGGGAGGGGACCACCATACTTTAGAACGAGCCAAGGCCGAGGGTTTAGCCTTGAGCTAAATCACAAGTTGTTGACACCAATTCTTTTGTCACAAAACTAAACTTTTGTTGATATTTCTTCTAGAGGCAACTATTAAGGTTGTCTTGGAAGAGCATAAGCGATACATTTGGCAACCTGAGTAGGATCCATGCTTTGTTCTTTGAAAATTCTCCTATTTCTTTCCTTCCAAATACCCTAGAGGCCATGCGGGAGGATAAGCTTCCAAGCGAGGGAGAGGATCGGGTGTGAAAAGGGGGAACACCATTGATTAAGGGTAGCTTGAAGGGATTCAGGAAAATCCAAACAACTCCCAAATGTTTCAGGAACCAATTCCAAATAGCTTGGGAGAGGGACAATGAAGAAGAAGATGGGAGGAGGATTCCAAAGCATTACAACAGAGAACACAATGAGTAGGAAGAGAGAAGCCTCTTCTTTTAATATTTTCCCCGACAGAAAGCATTCCTGAATGAGAGCTAGGAAAAAAGCCAATTTTAGGAATAATCTCTTTATGCCAAATGTTTTGAGAGAGGAGGCTGGCTAGAGATAGTTCGAGGCTTGGAATGATAAGAAAATTTAACAAAAAGGATCCAGAAGAGAAGAAAGGCCAAATACAATCATTAACAGGTAAGGAGAAAGGAATATATTGGGAGGAGAGGGAGGCTCTTAAGCTTTGTAAACATTGACTCTAAGTTTCATTGATTCCTGACCAATCCGGAATATGCCAAGAGGGAAATGAATTAGACAACCTCCAGTATCCATTCACTTTCTTGCCATGACAATTGATGAGGGTCTTTTGATAGAATCCCAAATAGGGTCCTGACATAGAGGTTTATTCCCAATCCACCAATCTGTCCAGAATTTGATTTGACTTCCATTTCCTAGTCTCCATTTGGTGCCAACGCACGAAAAAGAGGGAGAGAGCTAATTACTAAGTTCCAAATGGAAGAACCATGTGGAGGAGAGGAAAGAAGGAATTCCCCTGAGTGAGTCAAATATTTGGATCTTAATAGTTGCACCCAATGAGAATTTCCATAAGCCACTTCCCAACCAATCTTAGCCAACAAGGCTTCGTTCATATAAATACATCGTCTGAGCCCTAGACCTCCCAATTTAGTTAGCTTACAAACATCATTCCAAGAGACTAAATGGATCCTCTTCTTGTCTTCCGATCCATACCAAAGGAATATTTTTGAATTCTTTCAATTGCATTAATCACTGAAGAGGGAATTTTGAGCAAGGACATGAAATAAATAGGAAGAATTTGTAGTGTAGCTTTTACCAATTGGAGTTTTCCTGCCTAGCTTAGAAGAGCTCCTTTCCAAGCAGCCAACTTCTTCTGGTATCTTTCGATAACCGGGTTCCACAGACTTTTAATTTGTTTTCCCTTGAAAAGAGGAATGCCCAGATAGGAGGAAGGAAATTCCACTATATTGCAACCAAAGATATCAACAATCCTCCTTTGGGTTTGTGGTGGAGTGTTTATAAAGATATGCCACTTTTAGTGAAGTTAATCATTTGCTGAGAGGAAATTGGTAGTTTTCCAATATTTCTTTTAGAGCTCTAGCCTCGACCACCGAAGCAACACTCAAGAGAAGAGTGTCATCCGCAAACTGACTATGGGTAGCAACAGGGGAGCGAGTGGTGATTTTGATACCTGAGATAACAACCTGGCTCTTGGCTGCCTCTAATTCTCTGCTGAGGGTATCCACCATTAACAAAAAGAGGAAAGGTGACAGAGGGTCTCCTTGTCTTATACCTCTGTTTTTGAAGAAGCCGATCAGGATGCCATTTATGAGGATAGAAAAACAAGGAGTAGCAATGCAAGATAAAATCTAGCTACACCATTGGCTCCCAAATCAAAACTTTGCAGCACACGAATGAGAAAATTCCAGCTGACTCTATCAAAAGCTTTTTGCATATCTAATTTGAGTATCATCCCCACTGACTTTGCATGCTTTGAGTTGAGTGAATGGCTTCATGAACCATAATTATACCTCCCTGAATAATCCGACCACTAATGAAACCATTCTATTGAGAAGAGAGATGAGATCATTCATAAGAGGTTTTAATCTAGTAGCCAACATCTTGGTGATGATCTTGTAGGAAGTGTTGCAGAGACTAATTGGTCGGAAGTTAGAAACAGATTTGGAACCAAGAGATTTGGGGGCCAGAGAAATGAAAGTAGTATTCCATTCTTTTAGAAGAGAATTGCTAAGCTAGAATTCATTCACTGCTTTAAAAGGTCTTTCTTGATGATTTCCTAGAAAATTTGGAAAAAGGCTGTAGGGAATCCATCAGGGCCAGGAGCTTTATCCCCTTTCATAGTGAAGACAACTTTGTGTATTTCCTCCATAGAGAAGGGCTTCGTTAATTTTACATTCATCAAAAACTAATTTTGGATGTGTTTCAACATTTTAGACATAGCGTTCTCATCGGGGGTTCCTCTTCTTGTAGGAGATTAGAATAAAAAGAAACCAATTCATTAGAAATATCAAGATCAGAAGATAATAGATTACCTTCAAGTCAACAACTCTCTGATTTTGTCTCTACTTTTGTGCTTGGATGTTGTGATGTGGAAGAATTTAGTATTTTGGTCACCCTGCTCAAGCCACAGAGCTCTTGATATTTTCCTCTAATAGGACTCTTCTTCTTTCAAGGTGTTATGGTATTCACTTAGAAGAGTGATTTCTTATTTATGAAGCTGCTCCGTTCTACCTTCTGCCTCAACATGAGCAGATATGTTTGCAAGTTCCCGAGTCAGCTTTTTCTTGCGTAGCTTGATGCTACCAAACACTTTGACCTTCCATAGTTTAAGTTGCTTTTTGATTTCTTTAAGCTTACTGGAGAACTTAAACATTTCAGAGCCCTGTATATTGATATCCCACCAACTCTTGATAAGAGGGTCTAACTAGTTATTTTCAAGCCAGGCCAACTCAAATCTGAAGGGTGGGTTTTTGGTATGTAGCTTAGTGTTGGCACATAGCAGCAGAGGGCTATGATCTGAAGCTGCTCTAGATAAAGTATTGAGAAAAAAGTCAAGATATAGTGAGATCCAATCCATTGATCCCATCACCCTATCAAGTCTGCTTTGGATATGGTTCCTACCAATTTTTGGTTAGACCAAGTGAAAGAGGCCCCATGTAGGTCCATATCTAAGAGCTCTTCACAACGTAAGAAGTCAACAAGTACATCCATGCTGGAGGGGCTAGTAGGGGCACCCCCTATTTTTCAGAGGGGTAGAGAGTATTGTTGAAATCTCCCATGATTAGAATAGGAGATTGTCGCAACTTCTTATGAAATTTGAAATATCTTGCCAAAGTTTTTCACGATGTATCTCCAGATTAGGGGCATAAACATTGATGGTGATCCAATTAGAATCAGAGCCCAATTCTTGGAAGAGCAAGCCCAAGAAATTGGGATGCTTTAAAAGGCAATCACCCTTTAGAATATTAGGATTCTAGAGAGTGCATAAACCGCCTGAATTACCGTATGAGTGTTGGGTCACAAAGGATGCGGTAGGCCATATTTTCGAGAGATTGTCATCATTTTTAAGTTTGGTTTCCTATAGCATAATGATATCAGGAGAATGGTTAAATTTCATATCCTTGAGGACTCTTCATTTTTGCAGAGAGTTGAGACCTCTGATGTTCCATGAGATTATTTTCATTTTTTGGATTTGGATTTTCTCCCCACAACCATGGGGATGGTACTTTGGGTTCCTGCGCCACATTCAGAGCTGATTCTTGTTGAAGCTTAACACCCACTGGGATACGTCCATGGGTTTTCTCAGTGCCTATATTAGGTTTCTTGCTACTACTTCTGTCATTGAAGATTATTACTATCATCGGAGGTTTGAGTGGATGGGGAAAGTGGAGAATCAAAGAGAGGAAGGGAAGGAGGAATGGGGAGAGGGATCCAATAGGAGGGAGCCCAAAGGAAAGGATTAGAAGAGGGGGAAGGGTGAGAATCACCCTAGCGGAGAGGGCGGTGGGGATGGAGAGGGGAGGAATAAGACAACGAGACCTCCAAATCCACCTCGAAAGAAGACAAAGGAAGGGGAACAAGGGGGAAACAAAAGGGAAAACAATCGAAGATGAGGGAAGGGGGGAAACACATGGAATCGCCATGGGAAGGACAACCGAGGAAGAAGGGAGCAAGGGGAAAGAGGAGCCTCTGTGGGAATATCAAGAATGATTTCACCTTCCTCAAGGAGAGCAAAGGGGTTAGATGTAGGGATGACATGAGCCTCTTCAGGGATCACTTTTGGTACATATTTCCCTTTTTTCTTAGGGGAAACTTCAGGATTTTTGGTTTAGGTTGTGGCTTAGTGGGACAACCAAGTGCTTTATGTCCAATAGTTTTGTAGATGGAACACACTTTTGGAATGCATTCATACTTAATGGGTTATGTCCAAACTCCAAAATATGAGAGAAGATCAATTGATTTTGGAAGTGGACAACTAACATCAACATTGACACAAAAACGAGCATGAATAAATCTAGTTTTGGATTTTGTGGCCTGATCAATTGCTATAAGAGAGCCCATAGAAAGAGCAATACCTTCTATAACCACTGGATCCCAAAACTCCAGAGGAAGGCCTGGGAGGCGTACCCAGATTGAGCATGTGTCATGGTTTTAGTTAGTAGATTAAAGCTAGGAGTCCATTTTTGAATGTAGAAACCCCATCTACCAAAGAACCATAGACCACTAAGAAGTTCCTGAGAAAAGTCTTCTTTAAAGCTAAATGAAAAGAGGATGAATCCATTTGGCATGGTAGAAATCTCTAGGGCACCACAAGGGGACCATTTCATACGTGCCCATTTTTTGATATCTTCGAAGAGGAGGTCTGGGGCCCATCAGCTTACCCACTAGAGACAAGTCCCTAGAAGCAGCAGTCGCCGCAGTGATGTGAGAGGGGATATGAAGAGAAAGAGTCCCTTCAAAAAGGACAAGCGACAACTTCTCCGTATGGGGAGCAGAGGTGGACCCTTCCACCACATTTTTCCATCCCTCAAGGGGAAGTCGAGGTAACAGGCCCCCAAAGGCCACAGAGTGGGACTCTCGATCCAGACTAGAGGGGTCTGACATCTGAACAAGCACCAAAGGTCGCAAAATTTTCAAATTTCAGCGAATGAGCGGAATAAGAAGATTAGTAATTATTATTAATCCATTTTATCATATTTACCCTTTATCATCATTCCATCATTTAATCCTTTTAAATCATTATTATATCTTATTTTATCATCACTTTAATCCCTTTTATATCATTATTATTATCCTATTCTAATAATTCATCAATATTTTCTAGGAATTTAATATTCCTACACCTCACTTCCTACCTACTCTACACATCCCTACACCTAGCCTTTCCATGTAACCTCACCCCTAATCATCATTTATTAACCTAATATAATCCCAATCTAATCACACCGTCACACCTCTAAATATAGAGGCTTCTATTTCAAGAAGCCTTTCTAAATTTTCCTCTCTCATATTTAAAAATTCAAATATAACTCCCTCCCTCCATTGAATTTTTAATTTAATGGAATTCTCTCTCAAGTTCTAGAATTCTCCATTCAATATTCTCCATTCTTCACATGCATCCTCCACCCTTGATCTAAATCTAACATGGCTTCATCCTAGCCATTGAATCCTCCACTCCTCAGCTATAAATTTAGCTCTCCTCCTCCATGAGAGCCATATCTCAAATCCACAACAAAGTTCTTCTAATTTTATCAATCATCCATTTTATCTTCAATCACTCAATCAATCCATTCATCTACAATCAATCTATCATTATCTTCATCAAGAAAATCCAAACAAAATCAAGGGAGGTGCTGCCCAAGTGACTCCACATCAAATCTGAAGCAATCCAACTTCCATCCAAGAGAAAATCCAACACATCAAAGGAGGAGCTTTGCAACTTGTAGGTAAGTACATGTATTATATTCTCTCTCCTTTTCATCTATTGCTCTATCTCGGTGTATTGTTGAGGAGATTAGATTAGGGAATCAAGTTTCTTTTTTTTTTTTTTTCTCACATTTTAATCACTAATATTTTTAACATATACAAAACCAATCATTGATTATGATTTGCACTATAATACTATGATTACTAAAATGAACAATGTACTTACAAATAATGAGATTTAAGATTTATTCACTCAAAGTCTCTTTTATCCTTTAAAATAATTAATTATGTTTGAAAAATTATTATCTTTTGATGAAATATGTCACACTTTAAAAGAACAAGGATCCAAGCTCCTTATTTTGGACAAGCTTAAGCATACATTTAATGCTCCTAATACATCTGCATCTAAATTTATAGGAAAACATAATTACAAAGGTAAAACTAATGATAACAAAACTTGTGTTGAGGTTAAAATTCTTACAAGATGCCCCTAAGAGAAAGTTCATATGGTTTCCCTCCTCCCCACAAGTTATCATACAAAAACTAATAGAGTATAACTCCTCCTCATGTTGAGGTTTATACAAAGCAAGCCCCAAGGTAAAAGTTTTGATTCTAATGATTATTGTGACTTTCATAGATGTATTGGACACTCTAATAATAAATGGTTCAATATTTTTAATGTCATACAAGATCTTATTGATTCTAATGCAATTGAAATTGAATCTCCTCCTTAGAAATATAATCATGTTGAAGATAATTCTAACCTCAAGATATTTAACGACCCACCGCCTAATCATAAAAATTCAAATTCTAAGGGTATTGCAGAGGTGCATCATACTTATACACCTCAACATTATCCTACTACATATGATCATCCACATGATTCTTTGATTGGTATAGTAACCTTTGTTATGCTTCGTAGGCCTATTATTACATTTGATGATATTTCTATTGTTTCCAATGGTATTTATCATTTGTTTTACATTTGAGATTATGTTGGTATAATTCCTTTCCATAGTGTCTTGATTGCTAGTGGATCTAAACACAATATGTGTACATTCAAATTGCTTTCATATTTTGGCTTTACTAAGAAAAGGAAGCACTTTAACACTAAGAATTATTTTTGCCACATTGTTCTCCCTCTTACTATGGGATCTACTACTATTGTTATACCTTTTACCATAATTGTTTCTCTTGGTTCATGTGACACGCTTCTCAAACGCCCTTGCTTTTTCAACCTAAGATTATTCCTTCTATGATACACCGATGTATTGAGTATATCTTTGATAATCGGAGTTGCTACAATTAAGGGTATCCCATACAAGACTCATTTTTCTAATCCATTTGCTAACAAAGCACTCACTTCTACATCCATATTTAGTGCTCATACTTTTTCACATATAGATAATATACTCCTTGCATACATTCTCGTAGGAATCCCAGTGTTAGAAAAGAAGCTTCTAAGCATGTCCTGCAACCCCTTCTTGACACAAGACATCCTGCTCCCAAACAGACATAATGTAAATTTTAGGCATGAAATTCATGCCCTTACGTATTTGGATACTCACACTCTTGATATTTTCATAGGAAAACTCTTACTTTTAAAGATTATTCCAAAAAAATTAAAACATTCAAATATTATTCAAATAGAAAATTAAGACCTATTAATTTTACTTTTTTTGAATCTATTTCATTCCTTTTAAGTTTTTAAAGTGTTTCTAACTAACATACATAAAATATATGAAATATTGTAAGAAGTGGATATTTTGATTTAATAAAACTCAAAAATTAACTCGCACGAATCAAAATAACGCTTTTGAAAGTGACTATTGATCTAACAACTATAAAAAGACAAGGGATAATTGCACTTAGTTGATTCTCTAGATATTTGAAATATTTAGGGTGATCCAATGTAGGAATAAGATGATCTGAGACTGAAAATGGTTCATTAATTTTGTAATTGAAGCTTAACATCGTCAAAACCATACAACTATGTCAAAAATGTATGTATGGTCATGACCCTTCTGTATGGTTTAGACTTGCTTGGAATATGGGTATGTAACTTCCTGTGTGCTTCTCCTACCTAGAAATGTATGTCATTGTGTGTCGGTCTTCTTCTCTCACCTTTAGAATGGCTCTGTAAACTCTACTCAAACCCTAGAACCCTTGTAGTGCAAGAAGGAATTCCTACGAAATGAAGTTAGGTGAGTTGTGAGCACCCTAGTGCACCTCTATCATCTCAAACCCTTCTATATGGTCTTAGACCTACTTGGAATATGGGTCTCAGAACTTCATGTGTGCTTCTCCTACCTAGAAATGTATGTCACTGTGTGTCAGTCTTCTTCTCTCACCTTTAAAATGGCTCTGTAAACTCTACTCAAACCCTAGCACCATTGTAGAGAAAGAAAGAATTCATACAAAATGAAGTTAAGTGAGTTTTTAGCACCCTTGTGCACCCCTGTCATCGCCACTACTCTAAAGAGGGCTCAAACAACACATAATTCTTGTAGCATGTGATATTTACCATAGTAAAATCAGAACTTAACAACCGTGTTTTGACAATATTTTTCTTGAGTTTCACACTTTCTCAAATACTTGGGAATGGTCACTTTGTTTGCTTGTAGAAAGAAGATGGAGACTCCTAGACCTAGAAAGATACTTCATACCTATAGAATGTGTTTCACTAATGGATGTGTATGAGGTTTTTGTAGTTTAGAGAGTTTGGAGTGTCTTTTGTGATTTCTTTTACACGAGGAGTTATTAAAATACTAAATTTCTAAATAAGGTATGATTTAATTACTTATATATGCTTCTAAAGGTTGTTATGTCATGAAAGGCTGACCGAGGAGATATATTTTCCCATCAAAATGTGATAGAATCAAAATAATTATCCAAAAGCATCGCGGTCCAAAATTGTACATTAGGGTCAACATGTAGATTTTTACAATCCAATCGAAAATGACAGTTTTGACCATGAGGGAAAAATCATGTTTTGACTTTATGGGTCGAAGGATGGATGTTTCTAAATGTGTTTTATGTAGTTAAATTTTGAAAATTGACATAGAGAGGTATGAAAGATAATAAAGTGATTGAATAGATATCAAGGTGCTAAACAAGAGTGAGGAGAGTGCATTTGTACATACAAACAATGTCAAGATCAAAAGTGTCAAAGGATAGATTTCCAAATTTGAGTGTCTACATTTTCCCCCTTTAAGTATGAAATAAAATTATATGCTTAAAGGAAAAATACACGAGTGTATAGACACACTTTGTCTTTTCTCACAATAACTTTGTTTTGTAATATCTCGTTGTGTTGGTTTTGGCACGCTCCAAAATGAAACCTAAAACACAAGTGTAGTCAATGCCCAAGATAGGAAATTAAACTTTAACTCAATATGTAATAAAAGTATGTAAATAAATGTGCAACAAGAAATGCCAAAAGAGATGTAAAACATGGAAGGAATACATTTGTTTGTTTTGCGAGAGGGGAATGTGTTCTCGTTCTTATGCCTTACAAATTATGGACTTGCTGAGCTCACGATGAAGAATTGGGGGTGATCAATCCCCAATTATGCTAAGGAGAGGTCAATGCATTAGGTGTACTAACCCAACACACAAATGTCGAAGAGGAGAACTAAAAAGAGGAGTCAAAGCACCCTACCAAGGAAGAAGACCGTGTATCATCAAAGGCATTCAACAAATTTGAGTGCAAAGAGGATAGGAATTTTTTTCTTATGAATAACTGAGCCACTTTGATACCTTCCATACCCCATATATTATACCACTATAGATGGATATAATCCTAATTTTGTAAACTAGGACATATATTAGAAAAAATAAATAGGTTCCCCCATACTCTTACCATACACTCGCAAAACATAGTAGAAATTGAGTAGAACTGATGCATGCTGAAATCTGATTGGAGAAAGGAGATCCATGCCCTAATGTGTCCAAAACTGGAAGTGAAATTGAGTTCTGTGGAGAAAGAGAGAATGAAATACTTTATGCCCCTAATATATGCCAAAATGATTTAATCTACGTATAAAAACATATGAAAGTGTTGTGTCGGTGATGGAAAATTTGAAAGTGTTGAAATCTTTGGAGAAAATTCCCCTCGGAAAAACTATATGATAGGGTCGAAACTATCCATACGGTCTAGTCAAGGTTGTACATTCTTGACCCCTATAAATTTTGCTACCCGCTCCCAAGTCCAATTTTGAGGCATTTTTGTTTGTTCATGAATATTTTGTGCTAAAAAAATATGCATGTATCTGTTAAAAATGTAGAATAAAACCCAAATGTTTTCCCTTGAGGCATGTGAATGAAGAATTTGAGTAGGTGTCTAAAAGAAAACTTGTACTCTCATAGATTAGTATACGAAAGTTTGTATATAACCTCTGAAATGAATGATGTAGTGGCCCCCAAGAAGATATGTGCTTGCAAGGGGGATCCACATGGTATAAATCATGATGCAAAACAAGAGAAACAAGAACAAAAATCATGCTAACAAGAACAATGTCAATGCAATAAAACAACAATAAGAGTAATAGAAAATGATGTGTTAGTAGAAAACAAGTGCATATAATGTAGAAACAAGTGAAAATATGAAAAACAATGTCACACAAAAGGTAAAAATTCCTACAAACATGGGACACCCAAGTTTTCATAAGATAATCAAGGACCTTGAGCCTGCAAACAAGAGATGTACAACCACACACTAGGAATAACACCACAAACATGGGAAATCCACCGTATTGTAAAGACAAACACAACCTTTAGGTTGCAAAACTGTAATAGAAAACAAGCATACACACACACTAGAAAACATGTATGAAAAGAAAATGTATCCAAATGTGATGAACAAAGAACATATGATATAAAAAGAGCTAATAATAACTATATGTGTTACACAAAATACATGCGGTAGTCTTGTTAGTCCAAAAGATAACGAATACACAATATATATGTAACCAAGCATAATGAGGAAAAAAAGGAACTATAATGGAAAAATAACACTTGGACATAGGATACAAAAGTAGATGCCCTTAGAGGTTAGTAGTCTAGGAAAAGGGTAGGCCAACACCTATCATTGTGAATCACCATGTGGATTTCCTGCATCATGCTCAATATATCACATGAACGCATGTTTGTAAAGAAGAAATATTGTCGATCAAACCAAAGGAGTAAACAACATGTATAATTTAAAGCGCAAACAATGTATTCTATAAAAACAGGTAACGATTTTGTATTTTTGTAAATATTTGAATATTTTTATTTTTGAGGCCCTCCCTAAGGGCATAGATGAAAACTATTCTTTGAAGAGAAGGAAGGGTGATCTAAGAATGTGCCCATGGAGGGGAATATATAGAGATTATACAAATAAAGGATGGGAAACAAGATTCCCCCGATGTGTGTGTGTAAAGTGAGGTTTGGGTGTGGAACCACTCCCTCAATAATCAAGTTAAACCGAGAAACAAAGGGCATCATTTGGAAATGAGGGGGAATAACATGAGAGCTATCCAAGATTATGAAGGAGATCATCAATGGAAGGATTAAACCTTCTTGGTCCAATATCTACCCTATTAGTAAATTAGTGGAAGCGTCTATTAATAAACAATCACGTCTCATGGAAGTGATTGAGTGTCATAATATATTCCTCATTAGTGTAAGATGGGCTTTGTGCATGTATAACATTATTCTAATGTCTCATATTGGGATGACAATCGGGAAAAATTCATTGTGAATAACGACCATTCCAACAAGTAGGTGGAAAAGTGAAGCTAGTGTTGTGCTCATCAACAGTACCAGAAATACGTCGCAACCAAGATCTACAAAAATTCAATGGGGTAGGTTGGGGATTAAGAGCAACCCAAATTTTAGTGGTAATAACACGTAACCCAAAAGCTATCATGAGTGTAATATATCCTTGAAACTCAATATCAGGAGTGAGGGAGGGTGTAATGTCGGATGGTGTGAGTCCTAGAGTAGGAAATGCATCATAAGTGTAAATGTTCTTGTTTTTGTTGAAATTGAGAGGAACATGTGGCCAATATTGCTTATGGATATACATAGTGCTAGTAAACATATCAAAATGAGAAGTCCCATTAGGAAAAACTAGTTTATCATGTAAGAGAGTAATAGTTTCATTACACTTGAGAGTGTTGATTTTATTGATTAAATCATGATAGTTATTAGTGTCATGACTTGTAATATGGTGGTAATCATAAAAAGGATGATTTGGATGCCTAGAAATATTGTGAGTAGAATGATGGTGCTTAGAAGATAATGGGATAAACCTTGATCAAGTAAAATGGAAAGTAATTCATGTGGTGTATCAAGATGAGTTAGGATTGCAATAGATGTAACATGAGGTGAAGCATTCAAAGTATTAATGTATTGGCTATAGGATCGTGTGTGTGTATCACTAGAGTTAATATGATCAAGAGGAGATGAACTACTAGTACTAGGGAAGTATCCTTAAGCTAATAATGTCCTAGTCTAGTGGATAAAAAGAGAGAATGAAACATAGATTCATTAATAGGATTAAAATTAAATTTGCATAAATTATCATCCGTGAGTGTGAGTGTTTCTTGAGCTTCATAGACCACATTCATAGGAGGATATTATAGAGAAAGTATGTATGGGCTCCAATAATCAATTTTTTATTTTGAAATTTCTTCTTAGGTATATCCTTATAGGGAGCACTTTAGGCAAGTTGCATCCTTAGGAAATCATATCATTAGCCAATTTTTGCAGATGTGGATCAGTATTTGTAGAGATAGAAATTTAACATGTGTCTTTGTTTTATCCTCTTCTTATCTTTCCATACATGATTAGATCATAGTCTACCTCCATCATGAGGTCTTGAGCTTCATCTAAGTTAATTGGATGAGTTATTCTCAAGATAAATCTAACTTCAGGTAATTGGGCATTGGTGAAGAATCACAATTGATTATCTTGGGTAGGTCTACAATTCTCAAGAATTTTGTTGATCAACTTGTTGAATTTGGCTAAAAATTCCCTCATATATTATAGAGGTTCTTTCTTCAACCGTGACCAATGAGTAAGGAGATCATGGACATCTTTAGTTGGTTTGAATCTAGCCTTAATTTTTTCTTCATTTGATTCCATTTGGTAAAAGACCTTCTAGATAGGTGATAAAATCAATTGCAACATCATCTTGCAGTGATTCAAAAACAATCTTACATATACATCTTCGTGTTTAACTCCCAAAGACACCACATGTTGTGATGAAGGAAATGATATGGTCTTTCAAGTGTTATTTCCCATCTAATCTAAACTTTGGAACTTTTTTCTTGGTCCTCTAGGTAGTTCATTAATAGGAGGAGCTAGAGCCTATGGGCCCATGTATTTTCCCCATGGTACATGTGCAACCATTTCTTCTACTTCTTCTAGAGGAATAAGATCTAGTAATGGTGCAACTAGAACTTCAAGAAGGTATTCAAGAGGAAATTCAGGATTAAATTAAAGGAATATTTATTTCCTAATTTGTCTTGTTGTTCGATAAAAGGGAGTATGAAATATACTTGTTTTTGATCTTCAAATGTAGGATCAATAAGAAAAGTTTCTCGATCATCTCTGTGTATCTTCTTTCCGCGCCACTTTGTATTATCGATACTCAACACATAATATATTTTCTTTCACATGTATGCAAACTCCTTACACTCTTCTCACCTGATTTCGAATTCGTACATTATGGTGCAACATTTCCAAAGCTTCATCATGTTCTCCTTCTCTATCCAAGATTCTTGAAGTGGTGTGGTAATGAGCATTATTTACTTAGTTGTTCCAAATGAAACTCCTTAAATATGAGATGATATCTTCTTGAGTGTCTTCGAAAGAGTAAGGTTAGGCTAAAATGTTGGAGCATCTCTGAAAATGGTCATTGGTAACAAGAGTAAGGGTAAACATTAACGATCTTTTAGGGTTTGCAATTTTTAATTTTAATGGGTTTTAGAATATCTTATTTTTAGGATTTTGTGGATCAATAGGTGCAAGACAACAAAATATACCCCACGATGGACGCCAAAAGTTGTTGGAAAATATTTTTCAAGGAAAAAATGGGGATTTTTTCAATGCTCACTTGAAGTAGTACCCCTCGCTTCAAGATGGGGTGGCTCCCATTTATTGAAATATGGAAAATTGTACACTAAACTAAATCTCGGGTTGGTTATAGAGCGAGGAAGGTATATAAATGCACTTGGTGTAACTACAATGATATCGAGAGAGGGAAAATATAGGTGAGTGAGTGGAGAAGACCAATGTGGAGAAATTACATTAGAAAGCTAAACCCATATTTCACTAACTACAACTCATATATTTCAGTTATGTACATATCATGAAATAAACACAAAGATTGACACAAATTTCAAAGGCTGATTTTCATTCCATTGTCAACATGTACAAATCCCTTTTGTCCTTACAAAATTCACATACATCTAGGTTGAATGAAAGAGAGAGAATGGAGGATAATTACTTAAACAAGAATAGAAGAATGCAATATGTTATAGGAGGAGAAAAAAATAATCCCCTACAATAGAGGATAAATATCAATATATAGCCTAAAATCAAGACATTTCGTATTCCTAAATGATTATTCAAATTCCTTTCTAGAATAAGAAAAATTCCCTATTTTTCAAAAAAATATTTTACAAAAGTGGAAAGGAACTCGACTTAAGTTACTTTTAGAAAAGAGTTTTTCCAATGAAGAATTAGAACTACTTAAGTTACCTTTTGGAAAAAGTGATTTCCACATGAGAGAATGAGAGAGGAAGAAAGAAGAAGGAGAAAAACATTAGTTGATGGATGGAGCATGCGAAGATGACGGTCCTTTGATATGCTTTGCGTTGGAGATATCCTTTGAATTTCCATCATTGGATCGAACTTGAACACTGCTTTTGGAACTTCCATCCCACAAGGGATGATGGTGTTGGTGATGATGTCGAGAAAGTGATCAACATCCCCTTGTATTATCTTGCAATGCTTGAGCCACTAAGGTATCTTTTGAGGAGCGTTAGAAATGGATCCTCTTATCTAAGATAAAGTATCCATGAGCTCATCTCCATAGGATAACAGATCTAATAGTTTTCCTCTTACACATTCCATAAATGTTCTCGGAGTTCATCTAGCGACATGAAAATAAAGTGCAACAAAGACACCTCATTCTACTCAAATGGTCACTAGATTATTCCTTGATCTCAGTTATGAGGATAGGTGCAATATTCAATAACCTCAATAAGGGATATCATTTTCCATTTTATTTTCCTCACCCATGTGCGGGAACAGTTTTCTTCCGAGCTCACGAATACTTTCTTGTCAAGTAATGAATAAATATTACCTCTTCAACTTAACTTAATAATCAAGAGAATAAAACTTACCTAACCTCAGTATGGTGGGGTTTAGAGATACCTGCAGATGTGGATGAATGGTGTTTGATTGTTGCACTCTATATACAAAATAATACAAGATCCTTTCCTACAAGAATACCTGCAAATCACAACCACTAAAAAAAATAGGATTAATATAATATTAGGTGGATTTCCTAGAAAAGGCCAGTCCTCGAAATCAAATGACTTCCTGATAAGGGTGTCAATCCACTTTTACAATCAAGTGGGTAGATGACATATGATAAATGGTAATAATAAATGTTTTGACAAATGTTTCGTTATTACAAATATAAAGCAAATAAATGATAAGCAATGATGGATAAGAACTATGCTTAGAAATTAGAATCCAAATCAGTATCCAAATTCTCAGAAGAAGGAGAACTCTCTTCTCCAGTGGACTCTAGATTCTCTTCTCCAGAGAAATCAACTTTTGTAAATGTAATCTTCCTTAAAGAAGTCTTAAATGTATTTTGACTCTTCCTCTTCCATGTCAAAATCAAAATCAAAATCTAGTTCTGAGAATCATTCTGATCTTTAGATTTAGTCTCAGAGCTCAATTCTTCTAATTTAGCTTCATATTGATATTCAAACCAAGCTAAATCAGCTCGAATACGCATAAACTCAAAGTAGGCTTCCCAAAATTTGTCTGTAGCTTCACGGATTTGTTGAGTAGATTCAAAGATGGTTTGTAAACTGATCCAAAGGGGGCGAGTGAATGGCACACAACTCAAGATCATGTAAAATGTCGTATTGCTCCCAATGTAATGGGTGATGGATAATAGGCAGATAGTTGATGTTTGTTATTTCATGACTTGGTCCACTTATTTCCATCTAACATAAGCCATTCTTGATAAAATGTTAGCAAAAAAGGGATATAATATGAATTATTGACAAAGTTTGATAAATTTAGAGGAAAACAAAATACAGAATCACAAGCATTCTAGTAATCACTGGCAATTATTAAGTAAATTATAACAAATTAAAAACAAAGAATTTAACTAATTAATTCAAAATTATAGTTTCTACAAAGGCTAATATGGGATGATAAATGATCAGATAAAAATGTTTAGATGCAGAAATAGAGCTATAAAAGGATGTCTGGCCTTGGTTGGAGAAGGATGTAAGGAGTTGATGAAGTTTGTAGTTAGATGGTGTGTAGGCTCCAAAATGAATTCCAAGATGTCTGATTGAGCATGAGAAAAGGTGTTGGATGATAATACGTTCACGTTGATGCAGAATAACGTTGATAAACTCCAAAAGAAAACTCAGGCTCAAGAATGTCAAGATGATCCCAAAAAGAGACTAGAAAATGGGGTTAAATAATCGCTGGTGAGATTTGCTAAATCACCAATGATTTTTGGTCATTTAGGTTTGTTTAGCAAATGGTTGGAACAATTTGCTAATTTGATATTTTTGTTCATATTTTTGAGGGATGGATTTGTTGGGTTTGTTTGAAAGTGTCAAGTTGGCTAGTGATGTGTCGAATTTATTTAGGGAAATGATAAGATAGGTTAGATATTATCCAATTTGGCTAAGTTTATTTTAAGATGAGTATTAGGTGGTTATTTAGTGATTAATTAGGTGTACGATCATAAGATTATATAGGATAATGTAAGAAATAAAATGAGATAAATAGGATGGAAATTATAATGATGGTCCTAAATTTATTAATGTATTTAATTAATTTAGAATTCAGGTGTTAATTGACTAATAGGTGTGGGGTGTAAGGTAGGTTTAACTAATTAAATGTGGGATGTTGATGTATTTAATTAATGGGTGCATTTAATGGTTTGAAAAGGATGAGGGAGTGTATATTTTTGGTGTCTACATTTTCCCCTTTTTATCTAGTGGTTTTAATGACAAAGCGTTAGACAAAAACAATGAAGAGTTGATTTATATGGGTGATCCAACTACAACGCAATACAAGGAACACCATGATGTGTTTCGTAAGAGCAGTCCAGGGGATACCAAAACAAGATGTGTTACCAAAGAATCAAATGATAGAGGAACCAAGGGGTTTGACACCTATAGACGTATGATTCACGAAGGCAAAGCTAAATTGATGGGGAAAGTCAAGTGATGGGGCCAAAGGGCACACATCCCATAGATGAATGATGAATCCCAATGTTGATTTCATTTGTTTGATTTAATATTTCAAGGACTAGGGTCCATTGAAAGTAAGACACACTTTGTGAAAAAGTGATGATTGAAATGTTTTTAGGGAAAAGGAGAGAATAATGGCTAAAATAGAGCTAATCGATATCGATTGAAAAAATCACCGACATTAAGGAAATCACCGTGATTTCCCCAAGGTAAAAAATAGGGCTATAAATATCCGATTGCGAATTCATTTGGCTCATTCTTACCATGGTGAAAATGGATTTGACAGAGAAAACGAGTGAGGTGTGAAAAACATGTTTGGGGGTAAGAAGAGGCACAATTTGGACAAAATTTTGTCTTTGAGCAGGAAACACAAGCCCACGATGGTTGAGGTAGGTGATTTAACCTTTTTTTTTTTTGTTGATTTTTGTAGTTTTTAGGTTTTTTTGTTGTTTTGGGGGCGTAGGATGCCCTAGTTTTTGAATCATAGGAATCGTCGATGATTCATGCAATCATCAATGATTGAAGTGAATCATCGGTGATTCACCCGTAAATGGACAATTTGCATGATTGTTTATTGACATGGTTTTTTTTGAAATGTTTCAAATTTATATGGTGTTTGTGGTTCTAATCTAGTCATTGGCGTTGAATGTAATTGATAGTCAATACTAATGGTATTTTATGTTGATGTTTAAGTAATTTTGTATAGTTAATTTTTGTTCACAAATGGAAAATTCTGATTTTGGACAACGATGTGCCATCACAAATTTTTTATGTTTTAGATGTTGTTGGTATTTTTAGGTGATGATGTTGATGTTGATGTAAGAAAAGATTTGATTATTTGTAAATGATATTTTGGGGCGATATTAATATTTGTTTATATATTTTGTGTTTGTAGGTAGATGCCCAGTTGACTATCCATGATCGCATACCACTGATCATGGATGAGGTGAGGGATGACATGATAGATGATGATTGGGAGCACGTTGAGGCTATTTTTTTGGTGCCATGAGACATTATCAACGGTTACAAAGATGTTAGAGTTTGATGTTGGCTTTGTTAGAGTGGTGGAATCCTTCCACCTGTACTTTTTGGTTACCTACTAGGGAGATCACGATTACTTTAGAGGATGTACACCGTATCTTGAGACTACCTATCTAGGGAGAGGGTGTATATATTATTATTAAGGTGGAGAGGGTTGGTGTGATGACTAGGTTGTATGGAGAGGATGCAGAGGATATTAGATTTGAGTAAGGGGCCTTTTCTTATGGAAACTATATTCAACTTTGAAATAGAGGGTCGTACTCGATGACCATGATGATGATGGCCATCATTTGTTATGCTTTTCCAGATTCTAGAGGTGGCCATTTCCCATGGATGATGGTAGGGGTGGTGGCTGAGATGATGGAGCACCGCATACATGTTTTGAGTGGGGTCCCGCACAATGTTTGAATGGGCCCTACTTACTGCAAAACATTTAGAGAGTTGTGGGCATCCTAAGGCCCACAAGCATTATGGTATTGATGTGGCATTTATTCTACATGATTAGGCTTTCGAACACATTTCCATTGCTTTTCCAGAGGGTTGTCATGGAGGATTG
Source organism: Taxus wallichiana var. yunnanensis (assembly GCA_018340775.1). Lineage (NCBI taxonomy): Eukaryota > Viridiplantae > Streptophyta > Pinopsida > Cupressales > Taxaceae > Taxus > Taxus wallichiana. The sequence goes on along the minus strand of CM031239.1, from coordinate 925,815,191 downwards.
ATGATGGGCATCCTAGTTTCATGAGGTGGAGATTGACATGAGGTCGTGGGAAAGAGGAGGAGGATAAGGTTTTATCGAGAGTTATTATCTATATTACAGATGGGGGATGTGATTTGGAGGCCGTATCTTTTACTTGTCTAGCCTAAGTACGGATATGAGTTGATGGGCTCATAGTAGGCTAGGTGGCTTCAGGGATCACCGAATGGGTGAGAAAAGTTGCTTCATTTTGATCTTGTTAGAGATAATTTGGATTACTACGGGGAGTGCCCGAGGAGCTGTATAGTACATGTGAGAGGATAGAGATACGAGAGACTCCGAGGGTAGTGTAGATGGAGATCCAGATTATCATTGATCGGGGGGGCATGGGCCCAATGATGAGGGTGTGATTGTGCCTATTGATGATGTGGGGGTTACTCCCAGTATACAACATGGTGTGACCCGAGCATTAAGGGTTTTGATAGGACTCGGGTTACACAAAGAGTTAGATGGGTATGTGACCAAGTAATGGGAGGAGAACCTACATAAGAGGTAGTGGAAGGTGCTTTGAGGATGAAAATGAGGAGGGTAATGATGATTTGGATGCATCTATTGCAGTAGTGATGGTTGAGAAGGCCGTAGTAGAGGGAGAGAGAGAGATGAGCTAGGAGACAACGAGATGACCTTCTAGGATTTTAGAATACATTGATTACTGAGCGAGATGGTTTGGCTACATTACCGAGCATGATGGACTTAGAGTAGAGTTAGCTCGTGATGTATTGTAGATAGATATGATAAGGATAGAGAGAGATGAGAGAAGGCCTTAGGGATTATCGGGTCTTCTATTTCTAGTCCTAGAGAGTTTGGAGATGGCCTTGATTAGACAGAGAGCTTAGGACAGAGAAAGATTACTTAGGGGGGCTAGTGTATCGAGGCCACAAGATAGTGAATAGAGGCTACCTTGGGATAGGATGGTTTCTACGGCTCATTATGAGGCATTATAGGTAGAGCGTGATTATTATGTTGATATGACCATGTATGATTATCTTGACGCCACCTTGTATGCTAATCACTTAACTACTAAGGCGGAAGGCCCTAGTTAGCTCAAGTTATTACTGATAGAGAGATAGTATAAGGGATAGAGAGATGTGATGAGGAATGCCTTAAGGATTACCGGATCTTCTGTTTCTAGTGTAGAGTTGGTAGAGATGGCCTAGGACATTAGACAGAGAGCTCAGGCTAGCAGAAAGAGACCAGGGGCTAGTGGATCGAGGCCACAAGCTAGTGGATAGAGGCTACCTTCAGGTCTAGAATGGTTTCTAGGGCTCATTATGAGGCATTACGGGTAGATCATGATTATTATGTTGATATGATTATACATGATTATCTTGATGCCACTTTGTATGTTGATCACTTGGCCACTAAGGTGGTAAGGCCCTAGTACTAGTGCAACAAGTGTGGGTCACCCACCTCGAGACCAGAGTGAGTAGGTGATAGCAAGGGAGGAGCTAGAGGAGATGTTGGTGTTGTTGGTGATGTAGGAGTAGTTGGAGGTGGATATTCTTAGGGAGGAGAGGGAAGTACAACCCCTCCTAGCTAGTCCCTCGGAGGTTTCCAGTTTACCAGTTGATGATGTTTGATGTATTTGATGTATGGCTCATTGAAGCCCTTTTTTATATGACATTGATATGATGTATTTTGATGTATGGCTCTTAGAATCCCATTTTGATATGATGATGATCATGATGTATATGGACTTGATTTATATGATGATGATGATGAGGTTTATGACTTATGTTGTTTGACTTTCATGTGTATGTTTTTAATTTTAAAATATATATAGTGTTTGATGGATTTTGGTGGATGCATTAGTTGTGATATTATGGTTTATGAATATGTTTGATAAAATGTTGAATTGTTTAATTAAATTATTTTAAAATGTGATTTGAAATGAACCAAGTAAAATGAAATAATTTCCCATGATGGATTTGACCACACATACACATGGGTTTTGAAAGCTTGAATACATTTGCACTAACTACCTTAATGAAAGTTAAATGAGATTATCAATGGATAGTTACACAAATCTTAATAAAATGTGGATTAAATGAATGTTTTTTTCTAGGACATGAAAGGGTTTGAACATGTGTAGGTTGGAATAGGAATAAGGATTCTCTTTTCCATGGGCTCATAGAGAAATGCCCTAGATTTTCATATTTGATTTTAAAGCAAACTGATCAATGCGAAGTTTTCTATGAGGGGAAAGTTGATCAATGCGGGAAGCTTTCTTGGATGCTTTTGATATTGATGTATTGATTTTGAAGGTTGATCAATGTGGGAAGATTTTTTATGGGTAGCCATCCTTTGAGGGTATGGTCTACATTTTTTACTGGTAGTTGTCCTTCGAGGGATCAATCTACTTTTTACTTTTGATTTTTATAAATAGATGTCCTTCCTTCAAGGGATCGGTTTATGATTTTGATGGATAGTTTCCTTCAGGGATCAGTCTATCATTTATTTTTGACTTTTGAGAAATGCATCCAAATGATTTTAATATGTATATTTTTAGCTGAGGAAAATCCCTAATAGACCATTTCAAGGAGGGGAGAAGATATATATATGATCTACACATTCATGCCCCATGTCATGCCTTTTACATGGTAGGTGAGTGTAATGATTAAAGGGTTCCCACAAAGAGGAACTTGTCCAAAGTGAAATATGTGATGAAAAAATCCATGTGTTTATCTTTAAGGTATATCTAGGATAATGATGGATAACCACATGCTTTCAAATCATTACTATGACAAGATGGATGATATGACAAAGTGACAAGATTTTAAATGTAACTACTGTCATGATGATCAATCATTTAATAGTAAAATGGCCACAAGTGCAAGGCATTCAAAGGTTCCTTTTTAGGTTCACCATCAAGGGAAGTGAGACGATACACTCCCGACCCATATTTGTGAGTGATGACATATGGACCAATCCAATTAGGGGAAAACTTTCCACGTTTACTTATTCTAATTGAGTGACATTTTAATTTTATTTAAGCACAAGATCACCAATTTTAAAGTCACATTATTTGATATGTTTGTTATATGCTCATTTAATGTGTTCTTGATAAACTTGATGATGTTCAAGGGCCATTAGACATTTTCATCTAACAATTCAAGTTGTGTTAAATGGTCTTGTCAATATTCTTCATCGGGGATGAAGTCCTTAAGTGATACACGAAGTGATGGGATTTGAACTTCAAGAGGTAAGACAAATTTAGAGTCCATAGATGAGTGAATAGGGTGTATCTCCTATAGGAGTATGGATGCTAGTTTGATAGACCCAAAGAGAAAATGGGATTTGGAGATGCAATTCCTTCCTGCATCATTTACTATTTTCATGAGGATTTTATTAAGTGTTTTATTTGAGGCCTCATCCTGTCCATTTTATTGGGGATAATATGGCGATGAAAAATGAGTTTGATGTTGAAGTATCACAAATATTTTTAACTTCTTTATTTTTAAAATATTTTCCATTATCTGTGATAAGTTTATATGGGATGCCAAAATGACATATAATGTATTGATATATGAAATTGATAATAGGTCCTAACTTAGTGGATGTTAAAGGGATAGCTTCAACCCATTTAGTGAAGTACTCAATAGTATTTGTGATAATAGAGTGATGTTGTTGAGATGATTTAGGATTAATAGCACCAATAAGGTCTAACCCCCACTGAGAGAAAGGCCATAGGTCTTGAGAAGGTTGTAATGCTTGATTGGGACATGGATGAGATCTAAGTGAAGTTGACATTTAACACATTTCTTGACATATTCACAACAATCCTTGGTGATAGTAGGCTAGTAATACCCTAATCATATGACATGTTTAGCGATGGAATTTCCACTAAAATGTCCTCCACAAACTCCATCATGGACTTCTTCATTTCTTTAGTTGACTCATGTGATTTAAGGCACCTTAATAGGATACCATCAAAACTACGTTTGTAAAGGATACCACCTATGATGAAAAGTGAGTGGCATGTTGAAGAAATGATCATTTAGCATTACATGATAAGTTGGTTGGAATTTTTGATTCGAAAAATAGTCGTAAATTTGAGTATACCACAAATCAGTTGGGTTATCATCAATGATGTTAATAGGAGGAAGTTCATTTTGATGTGAAGGGTGATCCAATCATTGAATGACGATGGATACTTTAGTGTTGTCTTTTGACTCTTTTATTTCTAATGGGATGAGGGATCCTAAAGAGGCCATTGTATCTGCAAAACTTATTAGAGGATCATGGGATGGTTTGGATAGTGTAGTGATCAAAAACGCACGAGGAGAAAGTCAACGTTGGCTTTATATTTTTGTAAGATTTCATTTTTACATTGATATTCTCCTTTGAATTGACTGATAACAAGTTATGAATCTCCATAGATGTCTAAGATGTGAACACCTAGGAGAATAGTGGTCATGAGACCCATGATTAAAGCCTCATATTCTGCCATATTATTAGTGCATTCAAAGTTAAGTTTGAATGATAATGGAATAGGAATGCCCCAAGGAGGTATGATAACAACACCAACTCCTCCCCCTTCTTGCATTTAGAACCATCAAAGAAGAGAGTCATTTTGATAGGGATGAATTCATATTCATCAACATTACTTGATGGATTTGTTTGGAAAGTATTCATGAGGAAGTTGATTATCGGGCAAGGGAGCATCGAGATCTGGTCTACAATGGCTTGTCCCTTAATATATTTTTGTGATATGAATTCAAGTCAAATTCAGTCATAAGCATAAGCCATCGAGTGATACGATCACTATGATATGGTTTAGAGTGTATAGTTTTGAGGGGATTGAAGCTAGTGACAACATACATTTTGTGATTAAGAAGATAATGATGTAATTTGGAAGTGGTGAAGTATAAAGCACAACATATCTTTTCAAATTTAGTGTAACAGGTTTCATATTCATGGAGTGTGTAATGATATAATATACAACTTGTTCATGACCTTGATTATCATGGTGAGAAAGCATGGCTCCAAGGCATGTTCTAAAGTAGATATATATAAATAAAATGGCTCCCCTTCATGAGGTGGTGTAAGCATGGGTGGTGATAGAAGATATTGTTTAATCTCATCGAAGGCTTTTTGATAATTAGAATCCCAGTGAAAATCAACATCCTTACGGAGAAGATGATGAAATGGTTGACAACGGTCAGAAAGTTGTGATATAAAACATCAAATGGACTATAATTTACCCTAAAGACTACGTAATTGTGTAAGATTAAATGGTGGAGGAATTTCAATGATGGCCTTAACCTTTGTTGGGTCAACTTCAATACCTCAAATAGATATGATGAATCCTAAAAATTTCAGGTGAGGACACCAAAAACACATTTTGTGGGATTGAATGAAGACAATATTGAATGAGAACAAGTGAAAATGGATTCAAGGACATCAAGATGATATTTGCATTGTTTAGATTTTCTAAAAGGTCATCAACATAGCTTTGAACTATTTTGTGAATGAGGTCATGAAAAATGTAAGTCATGACATGTTGATAAGTAGCTCCTGCATTTTTAAGGACAAATGGCATGACACGGTAGTAGTAGAAGGTTCCCCAAGGTGTGATGAAAGAGGTTTATGTTGGTCATCGGTGGTGATAAGAATTTGATTATAACTAGAAAAACCATCCATAAGGGAAATCATTTCATGGCCGATTGTTAGGTCAACGAGCTGATCTATGTTTGGAAGAGGGAAATCATCTTTAGGATAAGAAAGATTAAGATCCTAAAGTTTGTGTAGATACGTAACTTTCCCGAGGCTTTGGTTATAGGAATGATGTTAGAGATCCATTGTGGATAATCAATGGGTATGATAAAATTAGTGGATAAAAGGTGTTGTAACTCTTCTTTGACAAGGAGAGCTATACGTGGATACATCTTACAAGTTTTTTTTTTTTAATTGGCTTAGTGTTTGGATATGTGAAAATATTATGTAAAAATATTGGGGTCAATTTTGGGCATATCACTATATGACCAAGAAAATGAAAGCTTGATAATATTTTGATAAAATGTGGTGAAGTTATCCAACTCCTATGGATTTAATGATTGACCAACCTTAACTATGCGAGGATCCTAGGGGTTCTAAGTTTACGTCGATGGTAGATTCATTAAGGAGGGTTGGTGTATCAAATGGTAGGGATTTTTGGAAGAAGTGATCCTCAGCTCCCATATGGGAAAGGATGTCTTGGTCATCATTGCATTGAAGGATATCTATGATAGGTGAATCTTCTTCAACCATTTCTAGCCAAATAAGAGGAAGTTGTTTAATGGCATGGTTGGATTGATAAGTGAGTGGTCCTAAGGATATGAATATTGACTAAAAAAACATTAGGTGGGATGGGTACAACATCATCTAAATCATGGATCTTCAAGGGCTATGGGTGATGATGGTCTAATTCAATAATGAGCATGGATGTGGCAGGTTTGGATGTAGTGGCTTTGAATGTTTTAGAGTTGGGTTTCTTATAACCTAAACCATATTTTCATAATTTTTAAGAGAAAATTAGATAACCACATCATGTATTCCCTGTTCATAATGGCCAAGGCCAAAACCTCTCCATGCACAATGGTGAAGATACATACGAGTGAAATTTGGATTATCTAAAGATTTGAAATCTGATGTAAAAGGCATGGCATGGTGTTGATCAATAGTATGGGATGAAGGATAGTCAAGTCCCCATAAACAAGATTTGTTTTGAGATAAGTGGGACCGTAAGAGATAACATCTCCTACATTAGGGTCATATGTGGGTTTTTTTCAGGGCGGCCATAAATTTGTGGTGAAGGAATATGATTAATCACGAGGAGATGATATTCCCCTAACGTCAAGCATTGTACAACATCACTGAGGGAGGAATCATCTGGTAGTTTAGAGGAAGGTATGGATGTGCTAGTATATGCTTCATTAGATGATTCAAATGTGGACTTAGGAATAAGTACGTCATTCGGATGATACATCATGTAACAATCAATGAAAGGATTTGGATCTCTAGGAGCGGTGAATGTTTGGACCTCATGTTTATATTTAATGCAGCGATGGAGATTTGATGGAACGCAACACATGGTGCATATCATGGGCATCCTAGTAACATATTATATTGAAACTCTCCTTCTATGATGTAGAAGAGTTATGGTAAGGTTTTAACACCGAATTTAAGTGGTAAGATAACGGTGCCTAATGTAGGTGTGATAGTGTCATTGAAGGATCATAGTAAGAAGACTAGGATTTTGAGTGATAACAATGTTTAGGTAACTTAAGTTGATCAAAAGGAGGGAGGATATAATGTTAATAGGCACCACTATCAATCATTACCCTTTTGATACAAACATCATTAATTTGAGCAAGTGATGAAAAGTGGTAAGTCATGATCTTCTCGGTTTAAGAGAGGGTATTTCAGATGGTTTGAATGATATAGTGGCAAATGCTTTTAAGGCTCCTATAAAGTTTGTAAAGGATGAAGGATCATCTGAAGGTATTGTTATTGATTGGAGGGCTTCAATCATGGATTTTTATGAAGTAGTGATGTTTGTATAGTTCATATAATGAAATTTTAATGGGAGCTTGATGTAATTGTTTAATGACAACCTTTTGCATCATGCGTGGATGGTGAAGGTGGTGCGGTGAGGATGGAAACCTTGGTTTTAGGTGATATTTTTGTCTCATTGTTTTAGGAGCCACGGGGATAGATAGTTTGGGTTTATCTGATGGAGGACTTGTTTCTGTAGGTAGAGGTATGACTATAAAATCTTTACCTTTCTTAGGTTTAGATGGGTCTATGTCATAATTATGTGAACAAGTAGTTATATGTACGGCATCAACTTGATGGGAAGGAGTTTTAGACATGGGTTCCTTTGATTTAGATAAAGATGATGATGATGTTGATGTTGATGTTGCATATAATTCAAGGGAGGGAAGTTGGATCTCCAAATTCCGTGTGCAATCAAGTGGAAGACTTTACAATTCTCAATGGAATGTCCTCATGTTCTATGATAATCACACAAGACATTGTAATCATACTAAGCGGGTTTCCATCCTCGTGGATCTGATAGTTTTGGTGGTGGTAATGTTATGAGTGATTTTTGGAGGAGGTCATCTAAAATGGTTGCATAACGCCCTTAGGTGCTGATGTGGATGGGGATGAAGTTTTAGGTATCTTATATTCTAGTGGTAATAAGACATTGATTACAGGTCATTGAATTTTTGTTGTTGATGAGTCCTAGATAATATAGTAAATGGGGACGAGGACCTAGTGGGGAATATTGATAAGTAGATCTTGGATGTGGAACAACAGGATGATTACCTAGGAAGTTGACATGACCCTTCTACGAGGAGGTGGGGGAGAAAAGGTGAGGACTATGAAATCGATATGGTTCAGGGAAGGTATAAGAAGGACTTTTGAAAACTTGGACAATACCTTATTTATGAGGTCCTTTCGTGGTTCTGGATGAGCTAGGTATGGATGTGGAAGTAGTTGTTGATGAAGGAAGGGGGTTTGAATAATGTGATTGATGAGATCTAAATGAGTTGTGGATTTTGTAGTTTTGGGATTGGTTGATGTAGAGATAATTGATTTTGCATATGGAGGATGAATGTGACTTGTGATTTCCTTAGGTGGAGGTGTTTGTGTCATAAACGTTTCGAGAGGTATCATAGTTATATTTTTAAATGAAGGTGTAGTTGTAGGTGTAACTATACTAGAGGATATGATTGGTGGGGAGATAGATTCGGTAATAACCTGTGATGAGGATGGAAGGATAGTTTTAGTAATGTTGATAGTAGATGGGGATTTGGTAGATACAAATTTAGGTTCAATGGGTATTGTTATTGGTTGTGTGGATGTGGATGTTTGTTTAGTAGGTATGGTTGTGGATATTGATTCAATAGATGTAGATATTGGTTCGAGAATGGGTAATGTTTTAGTAATGGTGTTAATGGTGTGGTGAGCATGAACAACATTTTTTTGGTTGATCAATGGATGGGGGATGATTTGGAAAGGGCTGCTTGAATATGTCAAGGTTTTGATTTGGGGTGTATTTGGATTATCCAAGTGAAGTTCACCCTTGTCAATCAAGTCTTGAAGAACATTGTGAAACGTACATTTTACACCTTTCAATTTTTCAAAAAAGTGATTATGATATGAAGAGATGTTCTTAATTTGGTGACAATATCTCGTTAGAAACGACGGTAAATGAAGAAACAATATTTGGTTGCAGTAGGTGAGCTTGGAAAATGGGTATTAATGGAGTGCATACTTGAAAACTCAATATTTTATTATGAGATCAATACACATTCATATGATGTGAAAATTGATTAGTTAGAAAAGTATGGTGGAGGGGAACAAGTGCTATGAATTTGAGGAAGATCTCTCACGTGGATTTGAAGGAAATTGTAAAACAATTTTCAGTTGTAAGGTGGGTTTTTGAGTGGTTTTTCAACCAACAATGGATTTAATAGTATAAAATTAATTAATTAACCTTAATATGTGAGTAATAGCTCAAAATAAAGGTATTTATAAGAAGAGGTTATTAGAAAATTTTCAAGGGATTCCTTCATGTGGTTTGCAAACAATAATCGAAACAAGTTTTTGAGTGGTTTGAGGAAAAAAGGGGTCTAACAAATGTATTTTTCAAATAGAGAGAAAAAAATAACTCAAAGTTACATTCCATGCTCCTTATATCATCTCGAAGGCATTTCAAGGAGGGGGTTCTCGTAAATTTCAAGGGATTTCAACCACGGAGCTCGAGATACGGTAAAACAAGATCCGCATACCTAGGGCACAAACATGGTTTCATCCACGGGAGCTCAAGATATGGGCAAAACAAGATCTGGCATACCTAGGGCACAAACATGGTTTCATGGATATGGAGGGAAGACAAAAATTTCTTTAGTGGAGTTCTGATTATAACATTACCTATTTTGGAGTTGGGATTTTGGAGGGAAATGCGAGTTTCAAAAAAAAAACTTAAAATGGTGGTGGAGTTTGAGTTTTGTTGATGCAAAGTGGAAAATGCATTATTTCACATTCTCTTTGGCAAATATGCACCCCAATCAGGATTTTACACACTTTGGAGGTGAAAATGACACACCAAAGTGCACCAATTACATGGAGGCTCAAAAAATGTGCCAAGGATGAGAGGTTGGGGCCCATAATACGAGCTTAGACTTGCCCATTCTTCTATTTCTTCATTACTTTTTGACTTTTTTCATCCACCAATAGGAGGAGGGCGTATTTTGGTTGGTGGGATTTCAAAGTGCACTTTACAAACTTGTTTTGCACCTCCAAAATTCCACCAAGCTCCCAAAGTGCGCTAAGTACACTTAAGTTGTTTGACATCAACATGTCAACAAAGAATTAGAACACGAGTGCACTTTTTGGTCTGAGACCAAAACTTAACCTTTTAGGGTGTATAATATATGAATTTGACTAGAAATGGGCCAAAAAATCCAATGGAAGAATTTAGAAACTTTTAAAATGAGTTATTCATGAGTTTTGAGTCAACTTACCACTTTTTCCTATGAAGGTGTGTTGGTGAGTGTGTTGCCACGGGAGTTTGAGATAAGTATGAACCAAACTAACAATTTTTTTCATTAAGGGGGTTCAATTTTCTTTAACTTAAACATTTTTAGGCTCTTGAATCTATCCAAGGTGCTTGAACCTTTAGTGCAACTTCCTTTGTCTAGAAATACCATTGTGTCTAAGTGTTGGGAAGGTTTCTACTTTGTTATGTTCCCAAAACTTTATCTTGTATATTCCATCATGTAGTAGACCCTATAAGCTTTCCGATGACTATGATTTGAGTTCCCAACACCTCCCGAATTTCCTTAAACCTTTTTCACAATTTGATGCTTCTTTAATGACCACACATACATTTTTCTCAAAAAGCACTTGGAGAGAAAACATACCCAAAACCATTTTGAAGCTCAAAAATATTTTTTAAACCATAATGTCACAAAGACAACTTTGACACCTTTTCGTTAACTACAATATGGGATTCTAAAACCACCCGAGGCTCCCGAAACCTTTCTTAGAAGTTGATATTTGAAAAGAGACAATTTTACAATTCTAACCCACTTGACCGAAAAATGAAAAAAGTTTTACAGGGTTGTCAACTAAAATTCAGAGAAATTTTACATGCCAACACAACTTAAAACACATTCCTCAAAATATGCAAGTAATGGAAACTTCCCATACTACAAAGACAATGACACAACCATTTTATTTTTGTGTAATGAATCAAGTACAACAACCTATAATTCTTTCATCTCATTTAAATCCTATAATAAGAAACAATATTAACTATTGCAATATAATATCCTTAAGTATAGATGTTTCTTTCAATTCCCCAATATTTTTAATTCTGAAATAATATACCAAGAACACTCATTTCATAATCCATTGTGTGGGATGGGGAGTGGGGTGAATATCACTTGATATGTGGGATATAAAACATGCGATGATATAGGGGTTAATTTTTATCAATATAAATAGAGGTAGTAATGTAAAAGGGCCCCCATAAAAATAAGGGGTAATATTTAGAATCCCATGATCGCACATGTTTTGGATATTTTTCATCAATTAATCTTTGTGTAATCTATAGCCTTTCCTTTTAACATATGTATCAACATACAACAATGTAATAGGCATAAAACAATTTTGATGAGGCCCTTTGCATTACCCGCACTACTACTAAAGAAACTAGTTTTCAACTCATGCATACAATTAATTATGAAGCACTCCATTTCAAATATGGTTTTCAATATAACTATGTACAAATTTGTAATAACTATAATGCAAAAAGGGAAGTGTTCACCTCCCAACCTTGTGATGCCATTAGATAGAGACATCAAACCTCTACCCTCATCAACCCCAGAGCCTAAGGGGTTTCCCAATGACCCATAAAGGTTTAAAATACACAAGTATGTGAGGTTTATGTGTGATAACATCTCAATCTTCACTTAAAATAATTCACTAGGATTTACATAAGCATGTAATTGAAATAGATATGTTATGGTAGTTAGGAGAGAGGATGAGTAGGAAACTAAGGTGTGGGGATTTTAGATTTGCATGATAACAAAATACAAATATTTAGAGCACATAGGGATTATTCATCTACATGTAGACCTCACTAATAGTTTAGGAAGAGAAGTAGCTAAGAACCCCTAGCTTCAAGTTCTACATCCAAAATTTGACAAAACCTTCCCTCGTCCCTAAGTACATAACACAATCAACTAATAAAACACCACATTTTCTATCTGGATTTCTCAAGATAAAATACAATAATTACACAAACACAACAATCGTCAAATTTATCTCTCATAAATTTTAACAATAACATGTCAAACTTAGGTGTTACAATCCTACTTTTAATATGTGGATTCTTGTCTTCTTTTTTTGTTTGCTCCTAAGGTTCCTTTTTTTTACAACTCCCTTCCTCTTCCTTCTCCCAAACCAAAATGAGAGTTAGAGTAGAAAGAATGCCTCCCCAAAAAGGGGAACAAGGGTGTTGTAATTTACAACCAATTATGGAGGGATCAATGTCCATCCTTGCCATGCAACTCCACTTCTTCCAAGAAATATAGAAAAGATCAATCTTAAGTAATGGATTCTTAGGATGTCAAAAACATATCCACATATATAAGGCATCTAAAATGTTGGCCAATAAGAATATAACAAAAGAAATTTGATCTTTTATTAGCAAATTTTTATTTTAGAAATAATTTTCAAAAATATTATTTTAAACTAAATTACATAATCAAAGAAAGTGGATAGAATATTAAAATGGTTCCTTTGGCTATATAAGATAGTTCTCAATTTTTCTTTTTGACATCAATCTTTTAAATCAATCTTGAGTTATTTTGGTTGATATCAATTTTAATTTGTTTTAATGATAAACATGTTTTATTATGTTTGTTTGCATTGTCATAAAAGAAAATATTAATTAAGTAGAGGAAAAAAATACTTTAAATTATATTTTGAAGTGGAGTCATCCAATTATTATTATTTTATTAAATTCCTATTTCACCCACAATTTTACTAATAATTTATTATTAAAATAATCTTGTAAAATAAAACAACAAAAATATATTTTATTAACAATTTTTTAATTTACTAATAATTATCAAAAACATCATTCTAAAACTAATTTGTATAATTAAAAAATAGATATAATTTTAAAATGGTGCCTTTGGCAAGTGAGATCATTTTCAATTGTTTTCATTGACATCAATTGATTGTTTACTATTGTTTTTGGTTTGTTTGCTTTCTCTCATTTCCTTATCCTCCTATGTTGTTTCATAATCCAAAAAAACATTTAATAGTCTTTAAATACATGTCAATTTTTCATTTCCCTATTTTAATTGCATTTATTTTATTTCAAATATATATTTTAATTTATATTTAGTTTGTATGAGTAGATGTGGAGATATTATAGTATGTGTAGATGTGGCAATACAATACTAACTCAATAGTATTATTATTTTTAAATAGATTATAATTTTATTTTATATTGAAGTTTTTAATAAAAATTGTGCAATAACAATATTTTTGTTTGTGTTGTTAATTAATGTCTTATTTGTTCGTAGTAGGTTTTAGTAAGAACAATATATCATGAACTATGGTTTCCTTGTGTAAATAGCAACACAATAAATACCTAGAATTAAGGTGAGGATTTCTCCTCTCATACAATAGCATAATATATTTGTAAATATTTATTTGATTAAGGAGGACAAAACTCTCAACTTGCAATATAATTAGTTGTCTAAATTTTATCAACATAATATTACTCAAATACATATTTAACATAACATGAAGAATTAAATTGACAATAAATTAACATCATGTTTGTCTTGATTTTCATAAAATTTTATAATATTTATGATAACATGAAAAACTAAATAGGCAATTTTATAATATTTATAATAACATGAAAAACTAAATAGGCAATTAAGTTAACATCACATTTGTCTTCATATTCATAAAATTTTATAACTATAAATCATTTTTTTGAAAAGTATAATTTAATTGTTTTTAAAACACTTAAAATATAATTCATCTTTTAAAAGATTGATTATTAAAAAAACTAGTTACTATACTGTTATGCCTTCTACATGAATTCATAAGAAACTTGTTCATTTATTTTTAAAATTGATAATTTATGTTTGTCTTGACATTAGCACGTATAAATTACGCCGTTGTTTTGTTCAAATTAGATGAACCTCTTCCATGGTTCAACTTACAAAGAAAGACTGGCTTTTTTATTTGACTATTTAAATTAGGTAATGAAAACATTTTTTTATTATTTGATAAACACTTTTACAAGAGCTTTGAACTGGAGTTAGCACACAAACAAATAGAAACCACCTTTATAATAATGACAACATACTCTAACATGTGTCATGATTACATACAATTGCACAAAAATAAGGCAACCATTTTTCTGGAATCAATGTTATAAAGATTTAATTTTGAAAATAGATTTCGAAAAAAAAATTGCTCATTTATTCTAGTTTTTTCAGCTTATATTTACCTCATATTCATTTTTGGCAAATTTTTATGATACTCTTGAGACAATTAATACCATCGTAGGATTTTATATAAGTTGATTCTACACATTGTATAAAAAGGCATGCAAGAAAGCGTTCATTACGTTCCATTGAATGACAATGAGAATATATTTGAAGATAGACTAGCAATCGTATGTAAATGTACGATGGGAACACCGAAGGGGATAGAGCTACGAATTAAAACTTAAGGAAACAAATAAGAGGGAGATAATGGGGGCAAAGAAGATGGGGTATGAGGGAGGAGAAGTGCATTGTGTTCCACTGAATTTTCTCTATCTTGGTCGCATTATTTATTTGAGTGCAATATATGTTCAAAGGGGACAAACTAAAAAATTGAGGAAAATCGTAAATGTTTAACAAATGTTTTAGATTGAGGATCAATTATTTATGTGATTATAATTTGAGGCTGAAGTGGTCAAAATAAGAAATGGAGAAAATTGAATAGGTTACACGGCCGTAACCCAATTCCATTTTTTTTTTTGTAGTACCAAGTACCATACTTTTATAGTTTTAACCTTGATTAAATGCATGATTAATTGCGAGAAAAAAAGGTGAGGCATGAACATTCATTGATAATAGAGCCCCTGCAACTTTTAGTCATATGAGGGACATGTAGAATTTATTTAGCAATCGAGCTGAAATCGTAAGACCCAAATAAGATCCTTTATATGTGTTCTACTTTATCATCTAAATGTCACATGAGTGCAATTTGCAGTTAAATGGGGTCAAAATAAAAAATGGGGAAGATCCAATAGGCTCTAGGCGTAACCCAACTGAGAATGACTAAAATATATTTGATTGGGCAATGTCATATTTGTTATATAAGATGAAGACAACAATGGAAAGTCAGAAATAAAAAATGAGAATTAAATACCTTCATGCACCACACCTTTTCCATGGCTTAAATCGAAACACCCAAATAATATTTGGTATTTGTGATATACTTCACATTAATGTACACTTAAATCAGATACATAAATGCAAATAGAGGATGGGGTAAATTTAAACCTAATAGCATCTCCATGGCTTTCGCCTCTAGATTTCATAGTCGTCACACGGCGTTTGTATCCAGTCCTCTCCTTGATGGCAGAGATTTGTGAGCTGCATACCTGACTCACAAATTTTAGCATTATTTTCTTTTGAAGTCCCAACAAATATACTCGAGAATTCAAAAAAACACACATGTAGATATTCTCTTCAGTCAGAGAGAATTTATGTAGACTAAACAACTCAGAATCAGGATCAACATTTATCATCATATACAAACTAAAACTCATACATGTTCAAGAATCATTTTTTTACTGGAATGCATATCTTTTCTGTGTAAAATTCAGAATATTATATTGATGATCAAGATTCATGGATAAGACCAGTTAAGGATTTCCTTCATACAGAGACTGAAAAAATTGTGGAAGCCTCCACTCAAATTTTATAAGAACTTGAAGTACATATCAACAGATGGGCTGGCTAGCAAATATGCTTGCCTTCCAATCTCCAAGTACGATATCAAAATCAGTTAATCATTATTTAAAGACAAAAACACTCTTCCAAGAGATAAGATCAAGAGCAATGTTTCTAGTTACATAGTGCTATAACTGAAGTAGAAAATGAAAATTTTAGCAGTTAGTGCAAATATTGGCCTTGTAGTGCAAATATTGGCCTTGTGACATCTTCACAATTGTATCTTTCAGTTACCTTCAATCAGTAAAAAAAACAGTCACGCGTAAATTGTTAATTTATGGGTATTATTGATTGCAAATTTCACTCATTGTGTCACAATCTGAACTGCAAAAAAATTAGATTATTTCTTCCACAACTTGAGGCATTGAGCCCATAAAAATCCAGGTACAATGAACTCCTTTTAATCAAACAGGGTGAAAACAATCCCTCCTGAACATTACTTTGAATGCAGATGAGCATTCAACTTACGCATCATTTGATCCATTTGATGCAGCTAAATGTTGTTATATTTATCTTGTAGGGCAGAAAAGGAAATTGTTCCAAATAACTCAGGACAAATTTGAGAAGCATATGTTGTATACAACAACCAAAAATCAAATTATTGCTCACACCAAATGATATTGTAAATGGACCCTAAAAATATTTTTCATGAAGGCATGGAGACAATTCCGAGTCTCTTCAAATCAAATTCAAATCATTCATTTACAAATCTTGTGCACGATAATTATGTTTCATTTAGCACTCTCAGTGACGCCTCAATATATCTGCCTTTTGTTTGGGGATTGCATTCTATCAATAAAATGCATCTGCTTTCATAAAGGAAAATAACCATATTGATGCAGTTGATTCACCTTGTCAGGGCTTCATGGTGACTGGGTGCATTCTAGCAATAAATGAACACCTTGTCAGGGGTGGGACTGGGACAGAACTGCGAATCAGCATTATCCAGTGCGAACTGCTTTCTAAAAACGAATTCCCAGCCACGTTCAGGTTTAGGTTCACACTCGGGTTCATGTTCAAACTCACCCGAATCTGTAGGAGAAGAGCCTTTTATTTTCTGGAGTATTGGGTCATCGTAAAAAGACCAGTGGTGCTCAACCATAGGGAATGGCGGTGGTGGGGGAGGAGGAAGAGGAATTGAAGATTTCCTTTCACGCAACTTTTCCCCTGCTTTTCCATCTACATTCACATTCTCCTTCCTGTATTCTGATGAATCCCTCTTTCCAGAGGATTTTTTGGGTGTATCATTTTTCTCAGAGGTTTCATCTCTTTGGTACTGTGAATCAGGGGTATGAATGGGGTGCTTCAGTTTATCAAATTTTTCAGATGTCACAACATTCCTTTGGTAGTTTGAATCAGTGGAATAAATGGGAGGCTTTGGTGAATCATTTTTTTAGATGCTCTCTTCTTGTGGTAAATCGGATCAATAGTATAAATGGGGGCAGAGGGGGGAGGTGGTGGTGGTTGTGGAGCAGGAGAGGAGGAGGAATGCACCTTCCTTGTTGATTTTTCGGAGCGATGCCGAGGAGAAGGCTCGGAATCCTTGCTCTTATGCTTGGATTCCCTCTTATATGGAAACCACTGTTGGAACGTTGAAGGAAGCGGGGGAGGGGATGGTGGGGATGGTATTGAGGTGTTCTACTTTTCTCTCAGACTGCGGAAGCAGGCCAAATGCATTGGCAAATTCCTTGGCACTTCTGTTGTGCTTGTGTTCATTACTTCTTTGCTTGGAGTCATCCTTGCTTCTGCTACGTTTGTCCCTAGATTCATGCTTGAGGATTTCAGTGGGAGTGGGAGTGGGGGGCATATGAATAGGGTTATTTGGAGCCCTTTTATATGATTTGATCTTATTATATTTTTTGGGCTTTTCTGGTTTTTCATACCTGTGGTGTGGATCAGCGTCGGGGCATCCATAATCCTCAGTTTGTAAAATTGTGTTCCCAATACAGGATGAGGGCGAGGCGGAGGGGAAGAGGTGGCAATGGTGGCCTTCTCTTCCATTTCCCATATTGATAAGGTGCAGGATTCACGTCCTTTTGGAGCGGAGGAGGTGTCAGGTTTGAATCACTTTGAGGTGGAGGAGGTTCTTGGGTTAACGTAGTTAATGCCTCTGTACCTCAAATAAATTGCTTGTATTATAATGCACGGGAAACGACAGGTCTGAAATGGACGCACTGCTGGTCACTGTCAGATTTCAGCGCATCCTCTCAACTTGCAATCTTCACTGTCTACATTCTTAGCGGTGTCAAAATTAGCCAAGCCCCATTCTAATAGGGAGCGCCTCCGGGATAATGAATCAATAATTTTATTGCTTAATTAAAAGAATATAGGGCATGTGTGACATAGCAATTTTATAAAGTTCTTGTTATCACTATTTTGTTCCCTGACAAAATTGACCAACCACGACCCCGCACAAAAGAAACCAGAGAAATCACGTTCAAATCCTGTAAACAAGTTGCAGTGGGACTCTACAATGGAGTGGTAGGGCCTGCAAAAGATCAAACGACCCCATGCAAGAAGAAATTCAAGAAATGGCTCCGTCGAACGAACCCATGCTTCAAATCTAGCAAACAGTTATGTGCGAGCTCTAAAATGGAATAGCAGGGTCGAGGAAGGAGAAGATAGTGTCAAAGAAACCAGAGGCTCAAAGGAAAAGAAACGGCGAAGGCTCGAAGTCGTCGGGCTCTAAAATGATTCAGAACGAGCCCCAAAAATGACTAAGTATGGAGGAGACAGCGGACGCTGCCAAGTGTCCAAACGACGCACCTCCAAAGATTGAATCCAAAAGGGCAGACTCTAACAAGCGCTAGACCCCCACATGTCCCAAGCCCAAAGAGGGCAGAGTCAACAACTAAAAGTCAAAAGGCGGACAGGGCGAGCCTCAAAAAAGACTAAGTATAAAGGTGCTTTGCAGGCAAAGCCACCACGTGTCGGCCTCGGCACATCTCCAAAGGCAGATCCAAAAGCGGAGACCCAAATGAGTGCGGGCTCGCCACGTAGTTCAAGTTAAAAATGGGACAAAGTGGGCCCAAAATCGACTAAGTATAGAGAACCAGCAGACGACGCCACGTGTTGCATCAGTCAATTTCAAGGCACGGTCCAAAAGGTGATTCCCAAACGAGCGCTTGATTCGTCACGTACTGTGGCTCAAAAAAGTAAGAGCGGTTGTTGAAAAGTCCAAGAGCCTACGGAGGCTTCCACGTGTTAACCCGATGCTCCTTCAAAGGTAAAATTATGAGTAGGTTTTCAAATGAGCACGGACCCTCCACGTGTCCTAGGTCCAAAAAAGGGATAGGGTCGGGGTTGAATAGTCAAAACAGAGACAGCCAGCAGAGGGTGCCAAGTGTCAGCACAACGCTATTTCAAAAGTAAGAGTTGGGGAAGGTTTCCAAACAAGCACCAAGCCTCCACGTGTCCCCGGTCAGATGTATGACCCCGCCTGAGCAAAAAAGGGACTTGACCAAAATATGAGGAAACTGAGCAAGCCACGGAAGAAGCCACGTGTCATCCCTGCGCAACTTCAAAAGCAAAATACAAAGGTAGCCCTTAGACATGTGCCACCCTCCACGTGTCCGGAAGCTTCAAAAGGGGGTCTCTGTTTTGGTAGCTGGTTCCCGCCATTTTGTACAGACCCAATTCAAATTTCAAATGGGCATATCTTTTGACTCAGTGCTCGAAATCTGACAAATCTGGCACCGTTGGAAAGATCTCGGCCTCGTCTATGCCATGGAGATCTGAAACTTTAATTTTGGAGAGGTTAGGTGGGTAAAAATGAAAAAAATGTCTTCGTGCCATTAATACAGAATCCATTTGCCCCAACAACCAGATCGGATTCTATCTCATCCATCGTTTTGCCTCCTTCGAGGCGTTGAACAAGTAATTGATGTAGACACGATAGATTTGGGGCGGATTTGTAGGAGGCATTGATGGCTAGTGGTTGAGCTTCAAACTAGTTTTCCACCTCTCTCTCTCCCTTCTCCCTTTTGTGCCGAATCTATAAAGGAAGGGTCGGGGCTCATTGTAAAAGGTTGGACGTTTCTGTTTTGCACCTTCCCTTCTTCTTTTGTTCACAAAAGGATTTATGGAGCTTTTCTAACCTCTCCTTCGGGTTGTAATGCAAGTTTTTCTTCTTGCCACTGCAATATACTGTATTGACTCCTAAGTAATAATATATATATGTCATGGATGTTTCTCAACCCTTTCATGTATTCGTTGTTGTTCCTCTAATCTCTTATTGAATTTTTGGTCATCTGTGCATAGTGTTTGTATTACTTTTCGTGGTATGTGTTAAATTGCAAAATGAGTGTCTAACATTCTTTTGGTGCATCACCTCGTTAGCTTAGTTTATTTTCTTGCATCTCCTCAACCCTGTCTCCTTAGTAAAATAGAGTAGATTTAGAATAGACCCTCTGCAATCTATTTGTATGCACCTGAACAGAGGAATAGGAACCGACCTTAATCCGAAGAGATCTCTCAACTCACAAGGTGCTACGCCCTTAACCTATTGCTTGTATTAGGATATGAGTAGCCGACTTGTGGCTTACCATATCATTTTATTATATCATTTATACTTTCTCATGCTTAATAGGTCGGCCTTGGTGATGGCCATAGCATATGAATAGTATATATAGGGGATTATAGGTAGTATTTCATTATCATTTGAGCATTTGAGTCTTGTTATATGGTTTGGAGGTTGCCCCCTCGAAGTGGCGAAGCTATTCTAATTGCATATTGAGATCATTATTCTGAAATATTGTGTTATTTGGTGCTCTACTGTTGCTCTTAATCTGAATTATACAAGTAATTTCATTACAAGTGGTATCGTAGTTTGTGATCTCAGGCCGAAATTAGGCAAAACCCTAATTTTTGTTTCCACCACATATTGTGAACTAGAGTGAATCGGTGGGAGATATTTTGCTAGAGTTGCAAAACGCTTTTAAGTAAGGTTTCCTAAAAATTTCAGACTTTTTGATTTATTTTGCAAGAGTTATTACAAATTTAGGGTTTTTCATAAAATCACTCCCTAGGGTGCAAATTGTGAAAAAAATTCAAGTTCTTTACATTTTCGGAAAGCTCTAAAAAAATAGTATTAGTATCTTCTTTGTGTTTTTTCCTGTTCGGCGAAATTGTATCGAAACCCTAAACCCTAAGATTTGACATCATGGTGGGGCCTTCCACAAGAGCAAAAAAGAATCCGGTTACTCCGGGTAAAACCCCAGATAAAGATGGGGTAGTGATTGAAGAGATGGAGTCAGAAGGGGTAAATACAGATTCCTTAACACTAGGGTTTACCTCAGTTGATCATAAGGTTTTCCAACTTGAGTATGAGTTGCGAATTGTACAATCTGAGATGGCCTCTAAAGGAGACATAGCCCAAATCAATCATCGGTTGGATGATATCATGCAACATGTAAAGGGTAACTAGTATGGCCCAAATCTGGCCCATATCAACCAAGGAGGACCTTCAGTTCAAAATCATGGACAAACTAACCATATTGGATCACTTTTCCAGTCCCATCAGAATCAAACTTATCCGCAACCACGGAACATGATGCCGAAAGTGGATATGCGCAAATTTGATGGTAAGGATCCCCTGAATTGGATAAATCAAATGGAGAACTTCTTTGAGTTACATCAAACACCATCAGGACAAAAGGTGACATTGGCATCCCTATATCTTGAACCCGACCAATTTGTTTGGTATCATTGGTTATGTGCTCAGAGGCAGAAGAATGGTCTAGGTGTCACTTGGACAGTTTTTACCGAGGAGTTGCAATTGCACTATAGTTCTAGTGTTTTAGAGAACTAATTTAGTCAATTAGCAAAGTTACGGCAAACAGATCAGTCAAAGATTATGTGCATCAATTCCAAAACCTATCCTTAAGGGTGGAGAATATTCCTAAAGAGAATCAATGACTTGTTTCTTGGGGTCTTAAGGACCACATCGAGCATGAGGTACGGATGTTTAATCCAATCAAGCCATCTGATTATATTATCATGGCATGTCGTGCGAGATGAAAAAATTATTTGTAGTAGGAGGCCACCTTTCATTAACACCAGAGACCATAGTATCTCTTCCCCTTCATTTGCTAGCCCAATTAGACTGACTTCTCAACAAATGGAAGAAAAGAGAGCAAAAGGATTATGTTTTAATTGTGATAAAATATATGGACCGGGACATAAATGTGCCGAGAAGAAGTTGTTCTATATTAACGGAGATAATGAGGATGATGAGGAAGCTGAAATTATAGGAGAAGTTGAGGAACCAAGAAGATGTAGAGGATCACCAACCTACAATTTCTTGCCATGCATTGTCAGTATTAGTACTCCTCAAACTCTCAAGGTTATTGGCTATCGAAAAAAATAGAAGGTGACGGTGTTGATTGACTCGGGAGTACTCATAACTTCATAAATAATAAGTTAGTTGCCCGCCTCAATTGTTTTATTTACCCACTCGAAATGCAAGTTATGATTGTGGATGGATGGACGATCAAGTGCACAGGGAAAGTGCCACGATGATCAAGATTTCCATGGGAGACTACATGTTAGACTCACCTATGTTTTCTATTTATATGGGAGGGGCAGATATTGTTTTGGGGTCTAATGGTTCACAACCTTAGTACTATAGAGATGAATTTCGAAGAATTGTTCATGCGATTTCATTCGATGGAAGGACAATACAATTGAATGGGATGGTAGCTAAGTCTCCACAGATTATTAGATCTCATTAGATGCGAAGGTTCTCGAGAAAAGGAGTGGATGGCTTTATAGCAAAGCTATTTTCCATAGAAGTACAATACGAGTCTTCAATGCTACCCAATCTTCGAAGATTGTGGATGCTCACTCATCTGCTTTTTGATGCAATTCCAAAGGGACTACCACCAGTTAGGGATCATGATCATGCCATTCAGCTTGATTCTAGGGAGCAAAACACCTAACATCAAACCATACAGAGATACCCGTATTCCCGGAAAAGTGAGATCGAGAAAATGTTGAAGGCAGTATCATTAGGCATAGCCAGAGTGCATATTCTTCACCAAAGGTCATGGTATGTAAGAAGGATGAAACTTGGAGGATGTGTCCAGATTACGAGAACTCAACAAGTACACCATTAAAGATAAGTTTCCTATTCCAAGAATTGATGATTTACTTGATAAATTGCATGGTGTTTGTTTATTTCACAAAATTAGATCTTCGTTTGGGGTACCATCAAATTAGGATAAAAGAGGAAGATGTTCATAAAACGGCTTTCAGGACTCATGAGGGCCATTATGAGTTTTTGGTAATGCCTTTCGGTTTTACAAATGCACCTCAACCTTTCAAAGCTTGATGAACACTCTTTTTAGGCCATTTTAAAGGAAATTTGTATTAGTTTTCGTTGATACATATTGATTTACAAAGAAGACATGAGAAGAACACTTACAACATGTAAATAACGTGTTGAAGTTTTGAGAAACATACTCGTATGCAAAGCCATCCAAATGTTCTTTTGGTGTACAAGAGGTAGAGTACTTCGGTCATATTGTATCCCATGAAGGCGCCAAAGTTGATCCTCGAAGATAAAAGCTATGGTGGAATGGCCAAGGCCCAAAAATCTCAAAAATCTTCATGGGTTCCTAGGACTAACAGGGTACTACAGAAGATTTGTGCGGGGATATGGTAGAATAGCAACCCCACTCACTGCATTGCTAAAGAAGGATGCCTTCCATTGACAGACGTAGCCACTAAATCCTTTGACCAACTTGAAGGAAGCCATGTGCAACACCCCAGTTTTGGCTACTCCCAACTTCTCAAAAACCTTCATTGTTGAATGTGACGCTTCAGATCAAGGATTGGGAGCAGTTCTAATGCAGGAAGGAAGACCAATTGCATTTGAGAGTCACCAATTCAAAGGAAAAGATCTGCTCAAACCTATCTATGAGAAAGAAATGATGGCTATTCTTCATGCGGTCAAGCAATGGAGGCCCTATCTCATGGGTAGACACTTCAAGGTAAAAACTGATCATGATAGTCTTAAATACTTTTGGAGAAAAGGTTATCATCTGAGGAACAACAAAAGTGGGTAACAAAAATGTTGGGTTATGATTTTGAAATCATATACAAAAAGGGTAAAGAAAATGTAGTAGCTGATGCATTGTCCAGAAGGGATACATCCGCAGATGCCTTACTATGTGGAATGTCCATGTTGACGGCCGATTGGGTGGATGAAGCAAGATTGGAATGGAATCAAGATAAGGATACACAATCTCTAATACAGAATATCAAGAAAGGATCTATGACATCTAATAAATTTAAGTGGAAAGGTAATTCCCTATGGTACAAGGATAGGTTATACTTGAGTAAAGATTCTGAGTTGAAGCATAAGATTCTTGTAGAGCTACATGCCTCACTTGTTGGAGGACACTCTGGGTTTTTGAAGACATATCATAGAATAAAAAGAGAATTATTTTGGGAAGGACTCAAGGGGGATGTACAAAAGTTTGTATTAGAGTGTTTAGTGTGCCAACAGAACAAAGGGGAAACAATTAAGACACTGTGTCTTGCAGAACCCTTACTAATTCCTAGCCAGAGATGGGAGGAGGTCCCCATGGATTTCATCACCCAGTTGCCTTGTTCGAGGGTAAGAATGTTATTTTTGTGATTGTGGATAGGCTCACAAAATATGCCCATTTTTGTGCCCTATCACATCCATTCGCAGCTTGATACGATCAACTATCTTTTTGGAGACAGTTCAAAGGCTACATGAAACCCCAAAGATAATTGTCGGTGATCGTGATCCTATTTTCACAAGTAATTTTTGATGGAATTATTTTCATGTTTGGGTACTCAAATTAGCTCATAGTTCATCTTATCATCCTCAAACTGATGGGCAAACAGAAGTGGTCAACAAATTTTTAGAGGGGTATTTACGTTGTTTTGTATCAGATAAGCAGGAAAGGTGGATTAAATGGCTACCACTGGTAGAATGGTGGTATAACACATCTTTTCATACCTCTTCTCAAATGACCCCATTTTTAGCATTATATGGTTACCATCCACCTTCTATCACTTCCTTCTTGAGGGTGCAACTAAGGTCGAGATGTTGAGGAACACATTCAACATCAACAACAGTTTTTGGCTAGTTTGAAGGAGAATTTAGCATTAGCAGAAAAACAGATGAAACAACAAGCGATCAACACCATAATGAAAGACATTTTGAAATTGGTGACTGGGTTTTGTACGCTCCAAATTTTACCAACAAATGTCCCTAAAGCAACAAAAAAAAGGAAAACAAACTTGCTCCTAAATATTATGGCCCTTATCGTGGGTCTACGAAAATTGGTAGTGTTGCTTATAAACTAGAGTTTCCTCCATCTTCACACATACACCCAAAGATTCCATGTTTCATGCCCGAAGAAGGTTATTAGACAGAAATTTGAAGCCCAAACAGAGTTACCAGAACTTGATGAGGAAGGAAGAATCATTTTGGAGCCAGAGAAGATTCTGCAAACACGTACTAAGAGGCTGAGAACTAGAGACATTAAGGAATATTTGATCAAGTGGAAGAATCTGAGCATAGAAGACGCCACCTGGGAGGATGAAGGTTTTCTGCAGCAACATCCAGGATTATTCAACGTTGAGGACAACATTGGTTTGAAGGGGAAGGGCATGCTACGCCCTTAACCTATTGCTTGTATTAGGATATGAGTAGCCGACTTGTGGCTTACCATATCATTTTATTATATCATTTATACTTTCTCATGCTTAATAGGTCGGCCTTGGTGATGGCCATAGCATATGAATAGTATATATAGGGGATTATAGGTAGTATTTCATTATCATTTGAGCATTTGAGTCTTGTTATATGGTTTGGAGGTTGCCCCCTCGAAGTGGCGAAGCTATTCTAATTTCATATATAGATCATTATTCTAAAATATTGTGTTATTTGGTGCTCTATTGTTACTCGTAATCAATTATACAAGTAATTTCATTACACAAGGTCCCACACTTTGAGAGATGCTCCATGTTGTGCAATCACACTGAGAGTCTTAACCCATTTGGTTACAGGCATTTAGGGGTGTTGTGATTCTGCACTAATAGTTTTGGCATGCCTGTGGGACAAGAGGTCTTATTGCAACAAGATTGATGTGCACTTGTTGTAAGTTTTAGCTTTTAAGAAGTTTTGAAATTACACATCTGGCGACTCCAAAAGGGACAGAATCCACTGGTTTCAGAGCCCAAGCTTGTCGTGTTCATGAGAAGAATACAAACAAGGTCAAGAACCAGAGAAGAAGGAATGTTTGTCTATCTTCTCTTGTCCCCAGACAGAAGGAGAAGGGGGAGAAGAGCCTAGAGGTCTCCATCTCCACCAAACATAACCTTGTCAACACCTCCTCCTAGTAGGTCATTCTTTCAATCAAGAAAGGTTCTCATGCCGATCAGATGGCACAACCAAATCCTTATGTCAATTTCACTGCAACAGCCCACTCACTCTTAATGCACAAAATCAAGTCTCGGTGGCAGCATTAAAGAGCATCCCATATTTCACCGGGAGAACCAAACTTCTCCCGGTGACCACGTCCAAGACATTACAAATGTCATGCGTGCAATCCATAATATCACCGAGATGGACATTACAAAGTCAAGTGCTAGCCTCTTCACTCAAAGGTAAAGCTTCACAATGGTTCAAGAGTCTAGCAGAGAGGCTCTATTCAAATTTGGGACCATCCAGTGCGAGCTCTTCATGACAACAATCAAGAGAGCTCTTAACGAGTAGTTGATAGATTTCAACCTTAGATTTCAAAGGGCATGGGACAAGATTTCAGGTGGGCATGAAACACACATATGAAGGTGCCTTCTTATACTTTCTCAGAGCTCTAAATTCTGATATTGATTTAATGGTTCAATCAATGGGAGGCACAACCTTACCTGCAACCTATGACATTTCCATAAGAGCTGAAAATTGTCTAATTCAGCTGGCAAGCTTTCTCCTAGGCCTCCCATGCCTCTATATCCAAAATTAGGAAACCCAAGCACCAACCAGACACCCACATTAGCTCTTATGCCTACTCCTAGGAATCAAAGTTCAGCTTGAAGCCTCCACCTCATCCTCTAGTGCCTCAAAAGAGCTTCAAGAAGTTATGAAACAACTGCAGAACCTAGGGAATGAGTTAGTAACTATCAAGAGGCAACAAGCTCAGAGTTCTAGGCCATATCAGCCTCAAGCTCAGTCTCAGGCTAGACCCCCATATCAACAAAATAGGCAACCAGCTCAGGTTATAAATCAAAACCAAAGCCAAGGACAACCTCAAGTTGTTAGGCCTTTCCGGTCATATGATCCAAACATAGCTTCAACATCAAGGGCCTTGGTCCCAACAAAAAAACAATATGGCCCAAGAATATGATTGGTGTTTTCCATGCAATCAGCCACATAACCAATCAATGTGCTTCAATGGTGCACTAAATTAGGCCTTGATGGTACAAACCATTGGTGTGTCACAAGAGTCTAGTCAAGAGGAAAATCAGCAGCAAGGAGCTCAAGCAAGAAGCATCTCCAAGTGAGACTATGCTTGTCAATTGGCAAGCTAAAGACTTCTATGGAATGAATCAGACACCTTCCCAAAGTGTAGTGCCAATACACGGTCCAAGAAAAGAAATATTGAGAGGAAAATTATCAAACTCAGGTAATCCTCAACCCTCTATTACTCCACAAGGTATTGGCACTCAAAATGCAACTCCCAATATGTAGAGTCAGTCCAAGCCACCTACCAAATCCACTCAGGCACCGGTTGTGACAACCCATGTGCAAGAGAAAAATGTACCAGGGAAGGGGCAATAGAAGGATAACTCATTTAATATCATTGAACAAATGAAAAGATAAATGTGAATATTTCAATGTGGGATTCATTGGCCATTCCAGGATAGAGAGACTTGTTGCAGACTAGCTATGGCCAATTGGTCAAGCTCAAATAGCCCCCCTAGCCAGCAAGAGAAAGTGCTTACCAATGCAACTCAGCCTGAGGGAAATCATGGAGGAAAACAAGGTAAGAACCTGAGGCCTCCTCCATTCTATGTTTCATTGATCATTGGGGACAAATTGGTACATAATTACATGATTGATTCGGGGCAAGTAGTTCTGTAATGCCAAAACAAATAGCTGATCAACTGGGTCTTCAATACGAAGTCATATCCAAAGGGGTAGTGCAATTGGATGGGACAGCAGTGACAACTGTTGGAGTCATCAAATATTTGAGCCTCACACTGCATTCCTGCCCGAATGTTATTGTATTGCAAAACATATCAGTCATAGACTTGCCACCCCATTTTGCATTGTGTTTTTCAAGAGACTTCACTGCTAAGATTGGAGGATATTTTTCTTGATTGGTTGCACATGCTTTTTAGAACAAGGTATGGGGCTAAGGCCACAATCAGATCTGAGCCCATTGCAGATTACCATATTGAGTCTTATGTACCTAGCCCAATCAATGCAAATTGTTTAGCCTTTGATTTGGAGGACCTCCCAAGCACTTGTGAGATAGATACCAAGGTGGGGTGTATCCCAGACTTGACTCTCGATGAATGGGTGAACAAGAGACATGCTTTTGACCCCTATAAAGAGATGGAGGAGTCTAAGTTAGGAGTCTACTATTTGCATGAAGAAAATCAGCCTCTTCCCGACATCATTAAGCTAGACCACAAAGATGATAATGAGGTATGGCAGTTATTCTTTGATGGCTCAAGAAGTAGGCAAGGAGCCGAGAGGAGGAGCTATGCTTGTCTCACCTAAAGGTATGAAATACTACTCAGCTTTCTGTTTCTAATTTTCCTATTCAAACAATACAGCAGAGTATGAGGCTTTGGTCCATGGACTGCATTGGGCAAGGAAATGAGGAATCAAGAACTTGCAAGTGTTTGGTGACATAGTGAACTAGTTGCTAATCAAGTCGAGGACAAAATGCTGCCAAGAACGACCTGTTAAAGAGTTACAAGAACCGGGTATGGGACCTCATTGAGGATTTTGAGGCATTCAACATTAACTCCATCCCAAGGAAGAAGAATGAAGTAGCAGATAGATTAGTAGCAATTGGGGCAGTGTTTGATGTTGTGGAGAATATCAAGAGTGATAAGCATCAGCCCCATATCAAGTTGGTTGTAAGGCCAACTATCCCAGACAACAACATAAGTTGGCAAGTCTTTGAAAGTGATCAACAAATTGTCAAATTTCTACAAGAGGAAGTTGAGTTCTCCTCTAGGAATCAAGACAGATTGGAGCAACAGTATGGTGATCAAGTGGTACAACTTGAGAACCAACAAACTACCAAAGGGTCTTGTCACTTTGGAATCAATCTTCAACCCAAATGACCAATTCTGTAAAGAGAAGGAAAATCATTGCAGATTGACAGGGTAAGCACTCAACAAGAAAAATTTGAATTTGTTCAACTCACAAGAAAGAATTGAACAAGCTAATTGAGGCCAATATCATCTTTCCTATTAAGCATTCAAGTGGGGTTCTTAGCCTGGTACTGTGAGAAAGAAAATGGAGAAGTCGGTTGTGTGTGGACTTTTGTGATCTAAACAAAGCATCACTTAAGGATCACTACCCACTCATGCCTTATAGGTCACACAAAACCTTTGGCCCTTTTCTCAATGGGGCTTAGATCTTGTCGGCGAGATCAATCCCCATTCTTCACAATGCCATTAATGGATCATAGCCACTATTGAATATTACACTAAATGGGTAGAGGTCATCCCCCTCATTTCTACAAAAATTGAGAAAATATGTGAATTTATCACCCATCACATCATTTGTCGCTTTTGTGTTCCTCACCGTCTCATCATTGATAATGGAAAGAAATTCAAAAACAAAACCCTACGTAAATTATGCGACGCTTTTGGCATCCAACTTAGTTTCTCGTCACCTTATTACCCGCAAACCAATGGCCAAGCAAAATCGACCAATAAAACCTTGAACAAAGTTCTTATTAAATTAGTTGACAATACTTTGGAAAGGATTGGCATTCACACATTCCTTTTGCTTTGTGGGCTTATTGCACTAGTATTCACACTTTGATTGTTGCCACACCTTTTTCTCTGGTCTACGGTACTGAGGTTGTCTTGCCTCTCAAAGTCCATATTCCATCTCTCTACATCTCACTACAAGACATGCTCAACGACGATGACTTTCACCGGGATTGTTTGGTGTAACTTGAGTTATTATATGAACGTTGTCTCAATGCTCTTGACCATAGCCAAATCTACCAAAACGAATCAAATGTGCCTATGAAAACGTGTCCACGAAAGAACCTTTTAGTCCGTGACCTTTCTCCGAAGGAAAATCAACACGTAACCAAAGAAGAGAAAAGTAAATGGGGAAAATTTGCTCCTAATTGGCTTAGACCATATATCGTTACCCATGCCTATGGCTCGTGTGCTTATCATTTTCTTCACTTGAAGGTAATACAAAACCTAATTCTCTCATTGCCTTACATATTCTACCATTTTATTATTGACATCAAGCTCTCTATCACTTTCTATCAATTGACCATTCGTCCCTTGAGCATTGTTCACCCTCCATATTACCCATTTTTGAGGATCAACAACTAAACAAGAATCATGTGATTACCCGTCACCTTTCATCCTTATCTTCAATATGAGTACCACAACTCTACTCATGGCAGGATTCTCATGGATACTTTTTGTCTTTTTAAAGATGGAATCCCATGGTCGTTCATCACTCAAAACCACCTCTTTCATAGTTAACCTCTGTGTGCTATGGTTTTTATTCTAAACAAGAACCTAATCTTCCTCTATAGTCTTGTCCATGACTTAAAATGTCCAACAAAAATGGGATTCAAATCCTTGAGTCAAATTTCTAGCAAAAGATGACTCCCTTAAAAATTGACATCTCTTCTCTCTATCTCGTTGTTATAAATAGATTGCTCCCTTGAAGGACAACTATATAAAGTTATTACAAAAATACAATAAAAATATCCAGAAGCTTCCCACATCGATCAGCTTCGCGAAGACCTCAAGGAGATAATATACTCATCCCATATAGACTTCCCGCATCGATCAATCTATTACAAACAAACAAATGAAGAAAATGATTAAATTTTTTTCATGGACTTGCCTATTTTTGATCCTGGGTTTCTTACTAAGTAAACATGTTGTCATACACTAAGTTACGCTAAACCATCCACTTTCACCTCATTGCCTTTTGTGCCCTAGTTTTCTCTCGCTCAGGACTTGCCCAATTTGCGACATTTCATGATCATGTAACTTTCTTCACCATTCGAATAGTCCATTATGCAATGCCTTTAGGGTCTTACGTTTATAATCCCATCTTGGGTATGGTAGACTCATTAGGGTTCTTACCAATTAAGTGGCTCTTTTTCCACCTCTTACCATTCTCCTTCCTCATTACTTATTTATTATCCTATACAGGACTAGATCATCGACACCTATATTTAAAATGACTCAACCATGCCTATGACCTACATTCAATCATGCCTAAGATCTACCAACCCATTCCTCACATTCTTCCCTAGCTTGTGTGAGAACTAAATTGCCAGGGCTATGTAGGTAGCACTTCGAGGGCATGGGGTCCTTGAAGGTTAGCTCGGACACTCTTCACCCTAACCTATTTTCCCCTTCATTTTCCTATGAACATCCTACCTTAGTTCATTTCCATTTTATATCAAAAATTGGAAATTAAACCAAACAAGCAACAATTAATAAACATTTTTACCACATCATCACATCGGTCATTTATCATTTTCACATTTCCACTATAGCAAATATTTGGAAACTTAAACCATAACATGCATATACATCATCATTTATTTCCCATAACCTATAACCTGACTCCATCATGCCTATGACCTAACTCCATCATGCCTATAACCTGACTCCAACATGCCTAATTGACCTAACTCAGCCATGCCTACAAGACCTCGACTCAATCATGCCTAATTCACCTAGTTTCCATCACATACACAAATAATAATGGAAATTAAAACAAGTACACCATCCATACCATAAGTATCATCATCTATATAAATGAGAAAGTCTGTGTATCCATACATATGTACACAAATACAAATAAATACAAATATCTCAAATCACTCAGATACAACCTCACTATCTTCGACACGCAGCCGATATAAAAATCAAAATCACAAAACTCACATATACATCCTCACTATCTTCGGCACGCAGGCCGGTATATATATCAAAAAATCAATACAATGATCATCTCCAGTGACTAATCGTCACCCCACCTGATATCCTCTGGGCCAGTCTCACTTGTCTCCTCCTCTCTACTTGTCTGTCATCCGCTAGCATCTCACCACCCTCCATTGGCCTCAATTTGACCTCTTTGGGTACCTCATATGGAGTTGGCCTCCGTGAACTCCCCGGTCTCATCCTCGACCCTATCTCAGGGCTTTTCGGCCCCATGTACTCTCCACACTATGAGTGTGAGACCTGGTCCTCTCACTCGAGGCCTATTGTGCTCTATACTTTGCATAGGTAGGGACATCTATCCCTGTGGCCATTAGGTGATCCTAATAGTATCTCACCTCGCCTAGGGCATCCCTATACCTAGCCATCGGTATTGTCTGCAGTGGTGCCATCGGTCTTTGAACCTGTACCTATATTGTGGTGGGACCCTATCCCACCCCTGCCTGTAAAATGGGACTTGTCCCTGAGCCTATGTGGGTGCTTGTGCATGTACCTAGGCCTGAAGGGCCACAATTTGTGCACGTGTAGTGGTCGGTAGCCCTGAAACCTACAACTGCGCATGTAGGGTGGCCACTGCATTCCCATCTCCATCTCCACCCTGTGTGGTGCTTTTTTCCATGTGTAACATGGGCGTGAAGGGCTACTACCTGTGCCTATAGAGTAGCAATCTACACCTCTAACCCTATTAGTTGCTCTTGCACTATCCCCAATCAGTGTGTGACCGGGGTAGTCCACCGCCCCGTAGGGCATCCCTCTGAACTGTGATAGTGGCTACGTCAGGCTGCCTTGGCCTTGGTGGTATAGCCCGTAGTTATACTTCCCACCACTATCTATATCTATCTATCACTCCAGGTGTCATCAATCCGCTGGTCTCTTCTGCTCCTCCTTCCCTATGGGCACCATCGGGCCGTGGGTAGAGGCATAGACCTCTCCATGTCATTCCTCCTATATTGTGAGAAGGGTGGAGGCACATGCTATGGCAACCCAAACTATCATCGGACCTTGTCTTACAAGTATCATCTCGTGCTCCCTCTATCATGGCATCCTCTATATGATGGGAAGCCCACATACGGCCTCCAAATGATGTCCACGCCGAACAACCCCTCTAGTACACACTGTAATATGCTACATCATGTGTAGCCCTAGCATCCTAATGCTCTCCAACAATAGGTACCCATCGCCTATAGCCAACTCGGACCAAGCCCGCCTCAAATGCATCCAGATGGGGCATACCAACTAGACGCACACACATGATGTGCTCATATGCCCAACAGTGTAGTAGAAATGTGTAGCATAGGCTGAACCTCCGTAACCTCCCATAGGCCCATAACTCTCTGTATAACTACACCAAGAATGTTGGTGCCCATGTAAAATGGGTCCTATCCTCCATCATGTCGTGAAGAACCCCATCAATGCCCATGGGAATCTCCCACCCTCTCGCATCTGGCAGTGCAAAACAACAAACTACCTCCATAATTAGAACCACTAACCTCATCTCCTCAAGATGGACCCTGTACATGTCTCCATAACTCAAGCTGGCACTATGAAACCACAACTCCACCATCCCCTCACCAAACACTGTCAACATCAAATCCTTAGATGCCATGAGGTAATGGAATACACCTACATCCCCACTATCAGTAACCACAGGATCCTATACACATCCTCTAAGGTGATTGTGATCTCACCCATTGGCAGATGAAATGTGTTAGTCGTTGAATCCCATATGTCGATGAGGGCGACCATCGCTTCGCCTCCCGAACTCTGTGCGGTGTGTCCGATCAATCAAGCCAACCTCTGCAATGACGGCACCACTCGTCATTGTCACGCTCCCTCATATCGATACTAATAGGGGTGGTACCCTATCTCGCATCTACAATTGGTCCCTCGCCTGCATCCAACAAACCATAACATGATTAAACCTTGACCATACCCACATTCACCCTAGACCTCCCCACCTATTCCCAAGATCCTTCCTACTCATGACCTATCTCCCTCACCCCACCCTCGAATCATCCCTATG
Organism: Taxus wallichiana var. yunnanensis; assembly: GCA_018340775.1. Classification (NCBI taxonomy): domain Eukaryota; kingdom Viridiplantae; phylum Streptophyta; class Pinopsida; order Cupressales; family Taxaceae; genus Taxus; species Taxus wallichiana. Next base: position 925,780,877 of record CM031239.1, on the reverse strand, counting down.
TATACCTATTACCCAAGCTATTTTCCTTCGACAATATCTTCCTATCTCATGACCTATCTCCCCCCACCCCCTCTCATTTCTGGCCCATTTTTCTCTAAATACCAACCGACATCGGTTCTTATTGACTAGCAACAGTCTCCCAAAATCGCATCGGTCACCTCATCCTTGACCGATGCCGGATAACTCCCCACCGACATCGGCCAACCCATGATCGACGCGTCGGTCACTATCGTGGCATGAAATCCACCAAACCCTACCCTTTTTCTCTAAAAATTCCACATTCTACCCTACGACCTACCCTTCCCTACCCAAATCTCACCTCAACCCATCCCCACCCCTCTTTAACCTACATACCACTTCCTACAAGTCCTATTTCATCAATCCTCCTTCCAAATTCAAATTTGATTTCCCCAAAACCATTTTACCCAAACCCGATCTATACAAACAAATTCATCTCACAAAACGTAGACAAACAAATTCATCTCACAAACATAGATATGGGACCGAATCCTACCTTATTTGTCGTAAGTGGTCGCGATGTCATCTCCGTGGGGGCACATCAATTAGCCACCGGTAATAAGGACAAGGAGTGAGGTCATAAATATTTTGTGTGGTCCACCCATGACCCTCTCCTGCCTCTACCATCACCGAATGTCCTCCTCACCTCCAACCAACCGAATCGATCACACCGATCTCGTTGACCTGAAGCCCATATCGAATGACCGATCACCGCTCCGAGGCTAGCCAACTCAACTCTCTATCTTGCTCCGTCACTTTCCACTTTTCCACCGCTCCTTTTTCATTTTCTACTATTGGAAAATGACAAATGATTATGCAAAAAGTGGAATTTTCCTTTTTGTCCCATTCGCTATGACCGACGCTACATCGGTTATATTTTTGTCCTAGTCAATCGAATGTCATCTCACCAAAATGTAACCGATCTCGCGGACTGGTCACACTTCAAACTAATTTCCCTTACTCCGCTCCCTTTTCTACTATTGAAAATGACACCTATCACCACTTGTGCTCAACCACTTTTTATCATTCCTACCACCCATATCAAACATACCTACAAGCCCAACCTACCCCTACATTTCCTTTGTTGCGTCTTAGAAGTTTTTATTTTACTTATACCTTGGCTTTACCCATGTCATGACTTGTTTTCCTGAACTTGACCTACTTGGTGTGACCATTGATCTTATGTACTCATTATACCTTATGATGTTATTACCTATGTTGTTTTAGCCTAATAACCATACCTTGCCTATTGTCATGTCGTTTATCCCGACCAAACCTATGGTGTTCGGAGCATACCTAAATGTTCCTGCACTTGGCCTATGTTGTGTTTCTAGACCATATCCTATACCTTGGATACCTAAATCACTTCACCCTTGTTTGGATAAACCTATCGACCTTGGATGATGTAGAGTTTGCAAGCTCTTCAACGGTACCATGTTATAATCTATGTGTGTGCATACGTTGGATTGTCATTACCCATGACCTAATTTTGACCTTGTCCTACTACTACCTATTTGTTGTCGCCCTCAAAATCCCCCTCCTTTTTAATTCAAGTTCAAAATTTTGAGCTCACGCCCTCCAGAGGTGTTCAAGTAAAGCTAGAAGTCCAAAAAGATAGAGAAATTCATGCTTTGAAGTTGTTTAAACTCTCCGATCAAGACGCTTTGATAAATTTTCCGTTTTCTGTCCTGACGCGTGAAAATTTTATTGTTGTCCTCATTTAAATGAAATTGTCAATCTTTCTATGGCCATGGATCATCAAACCTTGTATTGTTTTCAATCCCTTGGTTCGTGAAAGAAATTTGAAAATCGGCGCGAAATGGTGGAGTTTTCTTCTTCTCTACATTTTTCCACAGTCGTGAATGACGGGTGTTTTCTTCCCCATCAAATTTTGGCCCCATTATCCACGGTACGTGGACATATCTAATTGGAGGTGGGCCGGTGGAGCAATTTGTGTTTTTGAGCCTTTATGTAAAAGGGCTAAAATTCATAAAGTGACCCGCAGCCCCGATCATGCTATGAGGGAAAAATTCAAATGTTGAGCCCACATCAAAAGAGTCAAAGTGGGGAGGCGGATCATCGGGGAGATTTGAGAATTTGAGCCTTTTTCATTAAAGGGGCTTAAAGTTAAAAAGTGACTGCAAAACTTCACCAAACACAAAGGAAAAAGTCAAATCTTGAGCCCGCCATTGGAAAGTCAAAGCGGGGAAGCGGGTCGGCGGAGAAATTTGAGGTTTTGAGCCTTTTTGTAAAAAGGGCTAAAATTCATAAAGTGACCTACAACCCGATTATGGTATGGAAAAGTCAAATATTAAGCCCGCATCGAAGGTCAAAGTGGGGAGGTGGGCATGAGCAATTTGTGTTTTTGAGCCCACATTGAAAAAAGGTAAAATTATAAAAGTGACCCACGACTCTATCTCCACTCAAGTGAAGCCACATGTCAGGCTTATATCAAAAGCGGAAGGGCGGACCAAAAATGTAAAAAATGCCAAATCTCTATAAAGTCACAAAATGTAAAAGGCATCCTCCATGCCCGCTCCAATAAATTTCTCCCATGTGGACGACTGGTTTAAAGTTTCAAAGGCAAGATGAACGGTTCAAATTCAAAGTTATAAAACAAGTGTAACGGCTGCATTATGAAAAGTTTAGTTTTTTTGCCATTGGCATTTCTTCGTGAATCAAGAATCTGAACAAACGTGAATGATGAAAAGATTGTAAACCATTTCTTGCTAACAAAGAAGAAGTTGTAACCGTTTCTTGCAAGATATTTAATGGATTCTTCACGCCATTAAACGGGGTTAGAAATTGATCTTATAAACTCACGAGTGCATTTTACTTAGAGAAAGCAAAGGAGATAACCATTTTCTTCTACTTTCTGCATTCTCCAATTTCTTTCATTCCCACATTATGTACAACTCATGTTTCAAAGATCAATACAAGAAGAATGATTTTGTAGCCTCTTTAATGAGGATATTTTAGAAACTTTGAGTTCACAATCTTATCTCATCTTGTTGCCATTTGCGGGTTGTTTCTTCTCATCAATGCATGTGTTAAAGTTTCTACTAATGTGTGCAGAATCGATTTCCTACCTACAACATTAGTTTCCCTATCTCATTTCCCACTCCCTTTCCTACCTTCGGACATAGTATTACCTAGCAAGAGATTGCTAGATTTTCCACAGGGTCAGCAGAAAGTGCCCCCGTTGGATCCCAGTCTAAAGGCCACCACAAAAATCCACCTTTTCACGCGCATGCATATATGGAAATTGCACCGGTTAAGTAGAGGGACTTAGATTCCCAGAGCGTTGGCAAGGAACTCACAAATTTTTCCACATGATAAATTCCCTCGCCAACAATTTTTGGCGCCCACCGTGGGGCAGATTTTAAAGATTCATGCACTGAAGGTGACCATAAGGTCAGAAAATTCAAAATTCAAAAAAGAGCAAAATTTCCGTAATTCGAATGGCTATATGAGCCACATGGATTCAAATCATGGCTATCTCGGAAACCCTCTTATTGAAAGACCTGAATTTATCTTCCACATCCAAGAAGACATTGCTTCATATTTGAGGGAAGCTATCTAGCATAATAGACAAAGTTCCAATCACTACTTCACTACCACGAGAATTCTAGACCTTGAAGAAGAACGTGTTGCAGAATTGGAGAGGTAAAGACAAATTCCAACACCATAAAGAAGAGCATAGATTTTCAAGTTGGTAGATAGAAGAATCACCTGGCAATAGAGATAAGGAGGACAAACTGACCCCATTTTTGAGGAACTTACAAGGATATAAGAGCTACTCAAAATCCAAAGGCTTCCTTTTCAAGCTACCAGACACGTTGGGAACCTGAGTGTTGCCAATCCTTTGGACAATGAATTTCCATACATCAACAAGAACCTTGTAGACTTCACTAATGTGAAGACCAAAGAAGAAGCTAGAGAAAGAGAGGTGAGAGTTGATGAAGAAATAAGAGCTCAACTCGAAGAAATCGAGAGACTTCAAGCCGAGGCAGATGAAAGAGTAGCAACAGAAGCCACAACCTTAGCAAGGTTGGAAGCTAGAAATAGAAATAGAATGGGGATCATGATCGTGAATGTGAACGTGATCGTGAGGCTCGTAGGCCTAATGTACCATGGGGAGGAAACACCGGTCCATTGGCTCTTGCTCAACCACTCCATGAGCTACCGAGAGGCTCGAGAAAAACTTCCCAAAATTTAGAGGGGATGGTTCTCAACTCCTGAAGAACATGTAGCAGCATTTATCACTACTTGTGGTGTGTTGGGTGTTGAGGATGAAGATGTGTCGTCACTACTCTTTGTGGAGTCACTTCAAGAGAAAGCTGCTGAATGGTTCTACATGCTACCCCGAGGTCCGTCACCTATTGGGAGGATATAAGAAGTGCATTTGAACACAGGTTCAAGAGCACAGAAGATTGTTAGGATCTTTTGGTCCAATTGGTACAAATGAAGAAAGAAACCTCCGAGTCAATGAGGGACTTTGTAGCAAGATATGATAGAGTGATAAGAAGGATCCTTGAAGATGTGGTGCCTTAAAATAATTTGAAGAGGTTTTTCATTAGTGCTTTGCCATTAGAAGTAGGTTTCTTCCTCAAAAGATGCCAACAAAGAACATTGAGGGAAGCCAAAGACTATGCAATAGAAACCAATGATGATCTAATCCTTTCCTGGAAAAGGTGAAAGGCCCCAATGGAAAGCAAAAGGGTTAGAATTCAAACTCTATCACCACAAATTTGATGTTCCAAAAATGGCAAATGACTTGGTTGCCTTGAAGAAGCAACTATCTCATATCACAATGCGGAATGCTTCAAGGAAACCAAACCCTCTAAATAGGCCAAGGATTGCTCCACCTCCTCGTCAGCTTGCTCTTGAAGCACCACTAGTCAATGCCATCTGTGACACCAAAGAGCCGGAGGAGGAAGCAGAAATTGATGAAACTAAAGAAGAAAATATGGAAGACTATGAAAACTATCTTGAGGTCGAGGAAGTTGATATGCACAATGGCCTAATTGAGTACGTTGATGATGAAGATGAGAATGATGAAGAAGCTCCAAGTTTCTTATGTGTTATTTTCACTCGTGCACAATCCAGGAAAGGTGCTTCATCCTCAACGGTTGCGTAAAGGATAAGAATAATAAAGAAGATTCTCCCCTAGAGGTCACACAAAATAAAATCATCAACAGAGGATCACCATTACCACCTTCTATGGAGTCGGCCAAAGAAAAACAGACTCACTGGTGGTTAGGGATCATGCTACTATACCAAGTAAGTCATCTAATTCTTCTCCCAGATCAAAATTTGCTAAGAAAAATTCTCCTTTAAAGGTTGTTCCCGCAAAAAACATCTAAGGTTCAATCAAAAGCTACACCTCGCCCCCTTCCAAGCCAATTGCTACACCCAAAAGGATAATTCAACACCCAAAGTAGCAAAGCCCCTACCATGTAAATCTTCCTCCATTTCTAGAACCTCTTCCTCACTCACCATAACCCCATTTGACTTTGTGGAACATGCAAGCAAAACCAAAGTCCAGCTCTCGAAATAGAATATTTACAAACACACCTGCCCAGGCCTTGACAGTTCATTAATACAATTCATGGTGGTAACCCCGTATCCTCGAGGCCTAATTCTAAAGGATTACTGCCCACACCATCCACACCACCTTCCTAAAACATGCTAGCCCTGAATGCCTCCAAAACCAATAGGGTTGAACCTTTCTACCTATCACTCCTCATTAAATACTTCCAACTAAATAATTTTATCATGGATTTCGGAGCCTCGAGAAAATGTGATGCCACCAAAGTTGCAAATGCTCTAGGCCTCACCTTGACTTCGGTAAATGGCACCTATTACTCAATGGAATCCAAACAAGTTCCATTATGCACAGTAGCACTAGCTGATTTTCCAGACAAGAAGGTGCTCCTAACCATATTGGTAGCGGACATCCCAACATCCTTTGGTATGCTATTGAGTAGGAGTTTCGCAAAGACACAGGTGGAGAGATAAAAATGGATTGGTCTTCTATAACTAAACCAGAGAAAGGTGAGATGAAGAAGTTGCTACCAAGAAAAAAGATGAAGTTCACGCAGATGAAAGTCCGATGATTCAAACCAAACATTATCTTTCAAGATTATGGGCTAGAAACTACTTCCTCGCATATCAAAAAAGAGAGAACTTGCCACTTCTAAAGGATGAAGAGGAAGATCAAATTTGGACAATGGAATTTGATGGTAGTCTTTCCAGTGCGGGTTCGGAGCTGGTGTAGTACTATACTCTCCTTCCAATGAGTTGTACCCATTTGCCTACAAGTTGTAATTTGATAATACAAATAACATTGCAAAGTATGAAGCACTACTCTTAGGCATGAGTGCAGCAGAGGACATGGGAATCAAGAAACTGAGATTCCAGGTGATGTAGAGGTTGTAGTAAAGTAGGTCCACCAACAATATCAAGTGAAGAATCTAAGACTTTGGAATTACAGAAACAGAGTGTGGGATTGCATTGAATATTTTGATGCATTTTCCATTAAAGCTATTCCAAGGGAAAAAATGAAAAGGCTGATTCTCTTGCAGTGTCATATTCCCTAGTGACACCTCATCCTTCTTTTGGTAAAGACAAAGTGACCATTGAAATGGTATTCAAGCCTAGTGTACCAGATAATGCAAATCATTGGCAAGTCTTCAATGATGATAACCAAATTCTATCCTTTTTAGAGAAAAGGGATAATTTCAATAATCTCTTCTTCGAAGGAGGTGAAAATCCACACCAAGAAGTCCCTAAAGAAGAGAAAGAAGGAATTGAAGGGATTGATGATGAGGGAGTAATCAAATTGAAAGGGAACAAAATTCCCAAATGCCTAGGCTCTTTAAAAGACCTCTTTGACAAACATGATAGATTCATTCAAGAGAAAGAAAGGAAATCTTCTTGGTGCCCAGCTGATTTTGATAAAGAAAACATTGGTACCGGAGGAACCAAGGATGGTCAATATTAGAAAATGTTGCTCACTTGAAGAAAAAGAAGGTTTGTTACATTACTCAAGAAATACTCAGATGTCTTGGCCTACTCTTATGATGAACTCAAATCCTTCCAAATGAAGGAAATGCATCACTCAATTCCTTTGAAGCAGGGTGTTAAGCCCTTCAGGCAAAAACAAATGTCGTACAACCCAAAGATTATTGATACCATCAAGGAGGAGGTAATGAAGATGCTTAATGCAAGGATCATCTTTCCTATCCACCATTCAACGTGGGTGGCTAACATTGTGCCAGTGTGGAAGAAGAATGGTGAAATAAGGATATGTGTAGATTTTCACAACCTGAACTAGGCATCACTAAAGGATAATTATCCTCTTCCTATCATTCACAATATCCTGCAAGTAGTCACTTTGGATCTGAAATGCTTTCATTACTTGATGGATTCTCAGGATATAATCAAATCAAAGTGGCAGAGGATGACTACACCAAGATAGCCTCTACAACACCTTGGGGCACTTTTTCCTACAAAGCAGAAAGCCTTTTGGCCTAATCAATGTGGAGCTACATTCCAAAGGGTGATGGATTTTGCCTTCAAAGATATGAAGAATTACATTTTCATATATCTTGATGATCTCATAGTATTTTCAAAGATGAGGGGAGATCATATCTATCACTTGGAACAAGTACTTGCAAGGTGTAGGAAATATGGCATATCATTAAATCCAAAAAAGTGCATTTTTGGAGTCACATAAGGCAAGTTATTGGGGCACATTGTGAATAAACATGGAGCACACATTGATCCTGAGAGGATTAGATCCATTCAAGCATTAGCCCTACCCACAACCAAGAAAGGAGTTCATTCATTCTTTGGAAAGGTGAACTTTCTTCGTCATTTTGTGTCTGAGTTTGCTGAGTTGATGAAGCACATCACTTCCATGATGAAACAACAAGAAAACTTCAAATGGAACAATGAAGGGAAGACAAAATTTGAAGAGATCAAGAAATCCATTGCAAGGCTCCAGCTCTTGTATCTCTAGATTTTAATAAAGAATTCATCATGTATTGTTATGCATCAGAACATACACTCTCTGCTATTCTTGTTCAAAAAAATGATGAAGGGTTGGAAGCACCAATTTCCTTCATGAGTTTTCCTTTGAAAAAAACATGAGCTAAAATACAGCCAATTGGAGAAGCATGCTTATGCAGTGGTCAAGGCTATAAAAAACTTCAAGTTTTACATCCTCAATTCCCATACAATGGTGATGGTCCCCAATAGTGCAATCAAGTCCATTTTAACATAGCAGGATCCCAGAGCTAAAAAGAGGAAATTGGATTGCAAAGACTCAAGAATATGACTTGGAGATTTGACCCTCCAATCTAGTAAGGGGAAATGGCTTATGTAAGTTGATTGCTGAAGATGAAACACTCAAAGTTCAACATGGCAAAGAAAATTGTGCTTTCTCAACTTGTTGAAAAGACAAGCCACATGTTCTCTTTGTCACCACTACTAATGAGTGGTATGCTGATATTGCCTATTACCTGACTTATGGAGAATTCCCTCCCATCTTGATTACAAGCAAAGGAGAACACTCAAGTTAAGGCTAGCTAAATTTGTAATCTAGAATCATGCGCTTTATAAAAGAGGCCTGGATGGTTGTTTCCTTAGTGCGTAGATAAAGAGCAACAAGAAAAGTTTCTTAAAGCATACCATGACCAAGCATGTGGTGGACATTTTTCAGCAATGGTCACTACACACAAGATCCTCCAAGGAAGGTATTATTGGCCCACCATCTTTTCAGACACTCAAGATTGGGTTTCTAAATGCGAGCATGCCAACAGTTTGTTGGAAGACCCTAACTCACTACATTACCACTCAGGCATGTGGTTATTTAAGAACCATTTCAATAGTGGGGGTTGGACTTCATTGGTGTTCTAAATCTCACTCAAGTGTAGGGCACACCTATGTACACACACAACAATAGACTACTTCACCAAATGGGTGGAAGCCATTCTAGCCAAACAAGCCAACGTTTGAAGCAATATGCAACTTCATCAAGGACAATATCATAGTCTGTTTCGGAGTGCCACAGAAAATTGTAGCGGATAATGGTACCTATTTCTCTTCAAGAGAGCTAACTAATTTTTCTATAGCCATGGAATCTCCCTATCTCACTCTTCTGACTACTATCCATAAGGAAATGGACAGGCCGAATCAAGCAACAAGAACATTGTGACCATTATCCGCAAGCTTGTAAACAAGAATCAAAGGAATTGACACAAAAGGTTGTACGACGCATTATGGGCAGATAGGATCACTCCCAAGAAGGCAATAGGTATGTCACCATTCCAATTGTTGCATGGATTCGAAGCGAAATTCCTCTCACGATCCGGATGCCGGCTCTCAAGCTACTACGAAATAGAAGATGGTCGAGTAAAAAGATTCCATTGACAAGAGGATCCTCTTTCTTGATAATCTGGAAGAAAATAGACTCCAAGTGGTGAATCACATTAAGGAGCACCAATTGAAACTAAAGAATATTTTTGATAAGAAGGCCAAGGCAAAATAATTCAAAGTTGGAGACTTCATCCTATGGGATAAGAGAAGAGAACCAAAAGGCAGCCATGGAAAGTTCAATTAATTATGCTTTGGTCCATTCTAGATCCATGAAGCTTACGGTGAGAACACTTTTCTTCTCTCATATTTAGATGGAACGCCGCTGGAATTTCCTCAGAGCGAGGCAATACTTGAAATTGTATCATCAGTGAAAGTGGGTTGTTCCCCCGCCTTGTACCATAGGTGTGTTTTCCTTCCCATTGTGTGCTTGTGTGTTGCCTTCTTCGATATTTCTTTTCTTGAAGTTGTTCATGATTGTGTAAGGCCCAATGGATAAGGCATTGGTCAACGAATTACGGGGTCTAGAGATTGAGATTCTGGATTCCCATGTCATGTCTGCACTATGCTTAGTCCATGTCATGTCCCCAAGCTAGAGCCAGTTGTTGTCACCCTCAAAATCCCCCTCATTTTTAAGTCAAGTTCAAAAAATTTGAGCTCACGCCCTCCAGGGTGTTCAAGTAAAGATGGAAGTCTAAAAAGATAGAGAAATTTATGCTTTGAAGTTTTTTAAACTCTCCAGTCTACACGTTTTGATAAATTTTCCGTTTTCCTGTTTGGACGCGTGAAAATTTTATTGTTGTCCTCATTTGAATGAAATTGTCAATATTTCTATGGCCATGGATCGTCGAACCTTGTATTGTTTTCAATCCCTTGGTTCGTGAAAGAAATTTGAAAATCGGGCACGAAATGGTGGAGTTTTCTTCTTCTCTGCATTTTTCCACAATCGTGAATGACGAGCGTTTTCTTCCCCATCAAATTTTGGCCCCATTATCCACGGGTATGTGGAAATATCTAATTGGAGGTGGGTCGGCGAGAGCAATTTGTGTTTTTGAGCCTTTATGTAAAAAGGGCTAAAATTCATAAAGTGACCCGGCCTCGATCATGCTATGAGGGAAAAAGTCAAATGTTGAGCCCGCATCAAAAGATTCAAAGCGGGGAGGCAGATCATTGGGAGATTTGAGAATTTGAGCCTTTTTCATTAAAGGGGCTTAAAGTTAAAAAGTGACCCGCAGCCCCACCAAACACAAAGGAAAAAGTCAAATCTTGAGCCCACCGTTGGAAAGTCAAAGTGGGGAAGCGGGTCAGTGGAGAACTTTGAGGTTTTGAGCCTTTTTGTAAAAAGGGCTAAAAGTCATAAAGTGACCCATAACCCCGATCATGCTATGGAAAAAGTCAAATATTAAGCCCGCATCGAAGGTCAAAGCGGGAGGCGGGCCGGTGGAGCAATTTGTGTTTTTGAGCCCGCATTGAAAAAAGGTAAAATTATAAAAGTGACCTGCAACTCTGTCTCCACTCAAGTGAAGCCACGTGTCAGGCTTATATCAAAAGTAGAAGGGCAGACCAAAAATGTAAAAAATGCCAAATCTCTATAAAGTCACAAAATGCAAAAGGCATCCTCCATGCCCACTCCAATAAATTTCTCCCACATGGATGAATCTGTTTAAAGTTTCAAAGGCAAGATGAACAGTTCAAATTCAAAGTTACAAAACAAGTGTAACGACTACATTATGAAATTTTGGTTTTTTTCGCCATTGGCGTTTCTTCGCGAATCAAGAATTTGAACGGACGTGAATGATGAAAAGATTGTAAACCGTTTCTTGCTAACAAAGAAGAAGTTGTAACCGTTTCTTGCAAGATATTTAATGGCTTCTTCACACCATTATACGGGTTGGAAATTGATCTTGTAAAATCACGAGTGCATTGTACTTAGAGAAAGCAAAGGAGATAGTCATTTTCTTCTACTTTCCTCCATTCTCCAATTTCTTCCATTCCCACATTATGTACAACTCTTATTTCAGCATTAATACAAGAAGAATGATTTTGTAGCCTCTTTGATGAGGAGATTTTAGAAACTTTGAGTTCGCAATCTTATCTCGTCTTGTTTCCATTTATAGGGTTGTTTCTTCTCATAAATGCATGTGTTAAAGTTTCTGACTAATGTGTGTAGGAATATGATTTCCTACCCTAGTAACATTAGTTTCCTATCTCATTTCTCACTCCCTTTCCTACCTTGAGAAAAGTATTCCCTAGAAGAGATTGCTAGCTTTTCCATGGTCGGTGGAGTGCCCCGTTGGATCCCCGATCGAAGGCCACCATAGAAATCCACCTTTTCACGTGCATGCATATACAACAGTATTTGCACTGGGTTAAGTAGAGGGACTTAGATTCCTAGAGTGTTGGTAAGGAATTCACAAATTTGTCCACCCGAAAAATTCCCGCCAACACTATTACCCGAGTTAACCGTCATCCTTTCCCTCAATACTCAAACCCTTCCCCACCTATCTTCACCACCTACACATGTATCAAACCACTCATCGATTCCATCTTACACCTCATCAGTGCCCATTTTGAGGGGGATCACCTTCACCCACACATGGGGTAATCACTTTTTTCAGTGTCACTTACCAATACAAGCTACATGCAACAAAAAGGGGCAAAATGTAGACACCAAAATTGGGTCACACTCCCCTTGGTCCCCTTTCGAATAGCCAACTTAAACACATTCACCTAACCATGACCCTTATACCCCACATTAATATTAATTTAATTATTTACAATTAAATTAATACTCATCCTCACTTCATTCATTATTTAATTACCTTAATTAAAACCAATTTCCACCTCACCCCACCACCTCACCTAGACACCTCACCATAGACCTATTCATAGCATGTTTCCATAACTAACTAAGACTTAGCCCTACTTACCTTAATGAACTAAGACTTAGTATAACCCTAAAAAGCACATGCCTATTCTTCCTCTAACCACATTCCCGTGTATCTAAGTGTAACGTTCCATTTAGACCAACACAAATGAGAAAAATATGGAAGAGGATAACCAAGATTTGCTATTTTAGGCAACCTAGGATATCCCACCTTAACCGACATTGTTCAACCTCAAAACCGATGCCAGTAACCCTAAACCATCTTCTTACCATATAACAATTTTGGTAACCTTGTTTGGAGGTGAGACACATTCTCGAAGTTTTGGAGCAAAGGAGATCTACATGCAAGCAAGAACCATAGATCTTTCACACATCTAGGCGATCATAACTTGGCATAACCATTGATCGAAGTTGTTTGCATTCACGGGAGCATTCCGGAAGTATTTTCATGACATAATATCCATTTCACCAATCAACCATCACCACCACCTAGCCATTGAACCTGCATAGCAGTAAGTGTGTCTCTAACACCATTTCGTTTATATTCAGTTTATAAGATTTCTTCACCATTTGTTTATCAACCACCATTTATATTTTTACCCCACCATTATTGCCTTCCTATGAACCCGACCATTCCCATCACTCACAACCATTTTAATCACCTTTGTCTACTCCTGAGTACCTCTGAATATTCCCAACACCTCCCCAGACCTAAACCAACTCCTTACCATCTCTGATTCAGTCTCAGACAAATCCCTAAAACCATGAACTATTGAGTTATTACCAGCCATGATAGAATCATCGTCGTTCTTACTAAACTGTCATCGGCCATACCAGACCGACATCGGTCTTTGTATTTGGCAGTCCTACTAATACCAGATCCCAATAACCCTTTTTAAGTGATTCAAGTGACCTAGAATCTAACCCTGACTTGTTCCAACACCTTAATTATTTACCACATTTTTAGATTTGATCATAGCCTATCCTGTTATATCATATTTTACTTATTGTATTTGGATGAGATACCTAAATCATATCAACTATAGTAGGATTCTATTTATTTACGTTATTTCTTACATTAAATTGTATTAAATAGTGGGTTGACTGCCACCGAGGAAGTATCACACTTCCTGGATCTAGCACACGCTAGGCAACCCACTGACATATATTGTTTAACTCTTTCTTGTGGTATTTTTGTGCATTTCGGATAGTTCCTCCTATCCAAAAGGAAGCTCTCACATTCGATTGGATCAAGAAGTCGAACGCGCGCAAAAACCTTCAAACTAACCATCATAACAAGTATTCCTCCTTGTCCCACACCCTTATCTATTTCATCTAAAAACTTAAAGAAAATGTTGAATCACCATGCACTCGAATTATATTGGGAGAGAGAGTTAGGTGGAGATGGAGTGGGAAATACATCACTTTGATTGTGTAATTTTTAATTATACTTTTGAAATCTTTTTCAATCCTTCATTAATTGTGATTTGTTCTTGTAAATAGTGAGCCTTACAATACTTTTATTGTTTACGGGTGCTTACATTTAATATAGAAGATGACATTAGAGGTTGGGAGATTTTGGATGAATAAAATTTAGATAGGGATTTGAATTTGTCAAAATCAGTATAGATAGTTGGACAATCATGAACCCTTTATATTTGTTACTAGGGAAGATGTATGTACATATAAATATAATATGATGTAAGCAAGTGGATTTAGTATTGAAAGAAAATATATTTATTATTGCACAAATAATTTTTTAATATTGTACATGTTGGAGCCGTAAAAAGCTTAAATGACACCAGTAGTTGATGTTGAAATAACCTCTTTATATTAACATGTAATGTATTAATTTGCAGATGTGCACTTTATTTGGTGAGAATGGCATATATTTATACTTAAATATTGAAATAATAATACATAATAAAGTTCACAATAACTAAAGAAATATTAAACATATTTATGTCATTTTTCATTTAATCTATGAGGAAATAAGTTTCTATCAATCGTTTTAAAATGTGCTAAAATACTCTCAATCATTAGACCTTGCACGGTTATGGGGTCCCTTCCCCACTACTACAAAAACTTCTACAAGAACTAAAATATTTTGTTTTAAAATATAGGGGAAGGGACCCCATAATCGTTCATTATAACTTCGAGGGTGTTTATAGCCATGTAGGATCTTGATTTAACCTCCAAAATACCATCGACGGATAGACATCAAATTTCTGAACATAAATATGTGTATTTTATAACTTATTCACATCTCATATGATGTGTGGAAAATTTAATTTACAAAATGTGAAAAATGTGGCATTTTTAACCACTGAACCATAAGTGTTAATTTTTAAAAGCACTTATTATTATTTTTATACTTATTAAATGCTTATTTCTTTTTGTAAACTACACACATTTAGTTTTGTCAGTTGTGATCAATGAAATGTATAAGCGGTCACATGGTGAGTTAATGTTGCAATAATAGGTGTTTCATTAATCATGACAGTCTTGTAGCTGGATTGATGTGGATTGCATTGATTACATCCCGATGCTTTGAGATTCAATCCTCATTCTTCTCAATTCAGCTTATTGTTTTCATCTTTGTGTTCATTTCCTTTTTCAGCTAAACAATGGCCTAGAAGCGAGAATCAAAACCGTTAATAGCTCTTAATTTGTTCACATTCCTTAATGGCTCATGCTTTGTTCACGTTTCTTAATGGTTCTTTCTTTATTTGCGTTTAAATATTCAAATTAAGTGGGGCTCTCACTTGTTCAAGATATTCAGATTTTCAATAAGTTTTGATTAGTTTTGGAAATTTCTCTAATTCTTGAGGTAGTTTTGTAGCCATGAGGGGGAGGAGCAAGAAAATAGCAGAGAGGAAGAATTGAGAATCATATGTTTGCATGGGTTTAAGACAAATGGAAGCATTCTGCAAAACACATGTTGGGAAATGGAATAAATCAGTCCTTGAAAGGTTGGATATCTTCTTTCCTGATGATCCTTTTCCAACTGAAGGAAATTCAGATGTGGAAGGAAATTCCCCCTCCTTACTATAAATGGTTTCAGTTTAATCTTGTAAGTTTCTTCTCTACCATATCTCAATCATGGATGATTTTGAGAGTGTCATTGTATGGCTCATGTATTGGGTGTCCTTGTTTTGTGTAGCTCTTTACATAATACCGAAAAATGGATGAATGTCAGTTTTACATAGAAAATTATATGATAGAACATGGCCCTTTTGATGGATTATGTGGGTTTTCTTAGGTATATTTGTTTTATGTGCAACGTAGCTAAATGTGTGTTAGATTTTTGTATATTGAAATTTCTTGATTTACCATGTCTTTATTTTACTTGGGGTGTCATTCTTTCAGCTGCTCTCATTGGCTTACAATCAATGGTGAGCTTTGAGATTTTTTATTTGTTTGAAACCATGAAAAAATTGTTTATTAGAAGGAGAGTATCTCTTGATTTTCAATTTTTCTATTTTTTAAGATATTTCTCTGCCTCCTTTTGTGTATGTTTTGGTTTTCATTTTATTTCTCATTTTCAATTTTTTATAATTTGTGGGCTCACTTTGTTTTTTAACTATAAATTTTATACGATGGGATCACTTTGTTTTTAACCTTGTAGACCATGTGTCCATCCAACACTACTAACTCGTCGTCGTGCATCTCTAACATAAAATTAAGCCCAACAAGTGTGGCAACATCTCTGTGGTTATCATTTGGGCATTGTTGACTATTTTTTCCCCCACACAAAAATTAGCCAATCCATGCCCACATCCGGTTGAACAGTGAGAATGGGTAAAATATGACAAGTCCAAGGAATTTTCCATGTTTAACCTCTATCATGCCCTGAGATCAAGAAGATCCGGAAAAAATCCAAAAATTGGGTCTCAAGAGTCATAAGTTCACATTTGGGCCTTACAAGGCCCACCGAGCCAAAAAATAGCTCGTCGAGCTACTCGATGAGCTCAGAGAGCTCAGAGTTGTGTTGATGCGGAAAGTAGAGGATGGGCTCACCGAGTAGCTCGCCAAGCTACTTGGAGAATCAAATCAGGTCGGCACCAGGGTGACAAGTGGAATAGCTCAGGTGGAGGTAACTCATCGGGCAAAGTTGGTTCTATACAAAGAATGGATCAACTTGGCCATGTGGATCATGAGCTCCAAAGTAGGGAATGAGCTCGGTATATCTCATGCATGAGAGATTAAGTTAGAATCTTGAGCTCAAAGTTGAAGGTGCAACCAACTTAGCCATATGGAAGGTAAGCTCATGGCATGAAGGGATGAATATCAACTCGACAGGATCAAGCGAGCCAAGGTGAAGGGTAATTTTTGACGATTCCTAGGGAAATGGATAAAGAATGGCATTCGTAGCAAGATAAAAATCATAAAAGGAGCAAAAATGAAAGTCAAGCCATGTCGCCACGAAGCGTGTGAAAGCATCATGAAAGGCCAAGCTCGCAGGTTTTGAGGGGATGTGAAGCCAATACAAATGGGAAGCTCTATGTGCAAGTAATGGGAAAACCTGCCAAGTCATCGACATGGAACACCGAGCTCCTTGAAATGAGAAAAGCACCAAGTCAAGTCATAAGGGCGGGGTAATTTTTGTGGAAGAATAAGGGTCGAGCTCGACTAGAAAACTACATCGCGTCAGGGCGATGTCGGCTCCTTCGACCTGCAGCAAAAAGGAAAATCATGAGGTAAGTCATAGAGTGTGGAGAATGGAGCTTGGGCACGCAGTGAACGAAACAGGTAATAGAGGGTCGAGCGAGCTAGATTCATCTTGGAAGCCCGAAGCCCGAAGTCTTTAAAATTTAGGGATTCGATGGTTCAACAACTTTACCAAACAAAATTCAAAAGGTGAGCCAGATGCCCAAAAGATCAAAGGCCCAAAACTTGAAAGGTTCAGGGTGATGTGGCAGATGGGGAGGAATTAGAGTTCAACTCCGATTTTGGGGTCAACACGGCGAGTTGGGCATATTTCGAGTCAAGGCCGGTGGGTTTCGAGGGTGGCATTCGGGGATTAAATGAAGAAAATCTCAAAGTGGGCTTGGCATAATGTCAAAAATTAGAAGATCCTGAAAGTTTGAATCTTTTCGACTTGAAGTGCAGTCTTTAGAGTTTCCTTCGAGGTTTGAACGTGAGTCATCTCCAAAGTTGGGTGCTCGAAGTTCTAGATAAATAGGTTTGAAAACCTCGAACCAATACAACTCTCGCCCTTTTATATTCAACAAACCACCGAGCTGAGCCGTTCTTTAGAGACTTAACCGAGTTATTCTGAGTCAAGTAGTAGGTGGGGAGGATGTTTGGTGATTTAATATGCAAAGAGTCGGTTTACATTGAATAATGAGCTTGGCGTTGGGAAAAACCAACTCAATGGAGCTGAAGAGCTTGTAAAGCCCTAAACATAACCAATCTTCAAACACACATAACTTTAGCAATACTCCACCAAATTTAGCAAACTCATACTCGATGGAAAGGTGGTTTAGTGTAGATTTTAATGGTGATGGCTAAAACTAGTTTCTAGGAGAGTAGGAAAGGATAAAACTTAGATAAGGATCCATAGCGAAATGGCCTATCTTCTATTATATTCATTTATTTCTCATGAAATTACAGTAATTGGAAACTTGATTTTGGAATCCACAATATGGGATCATCGATTTCAGATTTTAGGGTTTTGAACCTCCAAAATGGCAAGCATGTAGTGGTAGGTGAAGTCCATTAATGGAGGTTGGTGAGAAGTAGGGTCGTTATGAGTCTACGGGGCCTAAACTAGACATGAGGTGTAATCACAAGTGAGTTCCTTCATGTACAAGGAAAAAACCATTAATGGAGCAGAGATTTTGGAGATCTAAAGACACTCATTGCAAGATTAAACAAGGATTTTTATGCTTTTGGGTGATTTCGGGTTTTATTTTTCTCTCTCCTCTCCTCAAATTTCTACTATAAATATTGTAAGGGGTTTCACAAAAAAGTTTTTGATCACCTTTCTTCTCCCATGCACCCCATTTCTTCTTGGGGCTTAAAGCCTTCTTCTCAAATTTGTAATGGCATTTCTTGCCTTTCCCCTACTTGAAATGTATTGTGCAAATTCATATGGAGTAATGAAACTGTGTTTTTGTTAAATCTTCTAACCTTTCATAGTTTGATTGTTCTTTCTTGCCTTTCATTACTATTAGGTGTTCTGTGCAAATTCCATTATTCATTGTAGGTTTTGGGTGTGATGAGTTTGTTCAGGAATGGAGATTATTTACATTTCGGGTTTGTGTTGCAGTTGTCTAGCCTCCCCTCAATGCATCGGTGGAACTTAGGTTTGTGCATCATCCAACCTCCTTAGGATTCATCCCTTCTCCATTTTGCAAGGTTGGGAAGAGTGATTAGCACTCCTTTCTTGGTGTATCACCGCTGTAGTGTAGGCTTTACCTTCATGCATCCTTCTATCCATGTCCCCTTGGAAGTTATAGTTTAGGGTTAGTAGTAGTTTTACCTGCACTTAGAGTAGTTAGTGGCATGTAGGTTGGGAGTAGGAACCGGCCTTCTCTCGAAGAGTTGTTTGATTCACAAGGTCCCACACTTCATAACAACTCCATGTTGTGCAATCGCATCGAATGCCTCATCTCAAAACGAGCAATTGGGGTGTTGTGATTACTGCATCAATAGTTTTGGCACACCCGGTGGGACAACAAGAAGACCAAGTTTCATTTTTACAAGTTCTTCTACTGCATATCAAGGTCACATTCAAGCCTAAGTTCAAAGAAGACATTTTTAGAGCTTTCCTTTCATTTTAGAATTTGGAGGTTACAAATTTGGGATTTCGAGAGGTTTCACTACATGGTCAAAGTCCGAAATCAATTTTGGAGGGCTTAAAATGTGCAAAATGGGCTCAAACTTCACCAGATGATAGATCGAGGATAACCTTCAAAAGAGTATCCTTAGAATTTCAAATTCTCGGCTTTCAAAATTTTGGTATTTTTTGAATTTTAGGATTTTGGATTTTGGGATTTCGAACTTTTTCATTTTCGGGTTTTAGAAACTTTTGGGTTTCTAAGTTTAGACGTTTTGGAAGTTACTAGTTTTTCGGATTTCAGAGGTTTCTGATTTTTGAGTTTCTTCTACTTGATTTTAGGAACTTTGGCATTTGGACTTGATTTTTCTTCAAAATTCAGATTTTGGGATTTTCTCATTTTAGAGTTTGGGACTTCACATGCACTTCTGTGGTTTTAGAGTTTCAACCACTTCAGACTTTGAGGGTTTTCAATGGATCCATGTTCTAAATTTTAGGGTTTTAGAGAGTAATTGCAGCCAAACCAGTCCCAACCCCACAACAATTTTGAGCTCTTCAAGGTGTGCATATAGGTATCCATTTCATTTCATCAAGTTTTTTTGCACTTGGTGGAATTTTAGTCTTTAGAGACACACATGCAAGCACAACTGGTGACTCCATCTAGGTCAAAACCCATTTCTCTAAGTAGCATAATTTACATTCTCTCACCATCCATTTCCATTCATTTTCTCTCTTCCATCTCTTTCATTTTCTTCCATTTCATGAAGTCTTGCAATCATGGCTTCATTCACCCCTTAGGATTCACATCTGAACAACATCGATTCGAGTGCAACCCTCCTTCGAGTTTGAAATTCATTTCCAGGGTATTATCAACCATCTCCGGATCCATATTGTAATGGAAATCAAGTTCATTATGTATACCCGGATGAACTAGAGACAGTCAGGTTTAGTTATCTACTAAACCATCCATATTTTCAAGAGCGAGGGTATGTGGATTTCAAAGAACATTCTTCACCTAGAAATGTTGAGCTACAAATGAAGATCCTAAAAATAATGGCCAAGTATGGTGTAGTCTAGGGCTTTGGACCAAATGCAAGCATTTAAGATCGGCTTGTAGACCCCTTGCCCATGAGAAGGCCCCTTTCCATATTATCTTAGCCCGCATGAGAAAATAAGTTTCATAGTTGATATACTACCCCAACTAGAAGGATGGATCAATGACATTGAACATTATACAAGTCAACCTTGTCTACAAAAGACCCCTACATTACCCTCTCTGTAGACACCAGTTTTGGTGTAACCCCTCTCGTTCATC
Organism: Taxus wallichiana var. yunnanensis; assembly: GCA_018340775.1. NCBI lineage: Eukaryota > Viridiplantae > Streptophyta > Pinopsida > Cupressales > Taxaceae > Taxus > Taxus wallichiana. Next base: position 925,760,492 of record CM031239.1, on the reverse strand, counting down.
CCGCATTCATTCTCCTTCATTCCACTTTCCCCCTCGCTTTTCTTTTTCTTAAATTTGAGTAAATCCCATCTATTTACTCATCCTTAATTAATTAATTATCAAATGGGCTCCATGTGGACCCATTTGATAATTAAAATTTTGGCATTATCTCCCATATCAATTTTATTCAATTCATGGGTAATAATATACCCATCTCGACACCCCTTTCTTAATTTCAAAAAAATGGAATCTATTATCTCACCTACCATGTCAATCATGCTCCCCACTCCATCTAATAAGTCAACCATGGGCCCCACATGATCACATCATGTCTCTTAACCCAAGTTACTTTACCCAACCCTAGTTATTTGTTAACCTCAATCTAACCTCACCTCCAAGTTATAAATATGGGTTTCCCCCTTTCAAGGGGGAAACCAAAAGAGACCTAAATCGAGAGGACTTGGACCTAGACCTAGACTAGAACCGAAGAAGACCTAGAAAAGAGGAAGAAGAATCGATGTATGAAATCTCTGCTTACTGAAGTTTTGAGGGAGAAATCTTTTCCATTGTTTGTCATCTTGCCATCTTGATGCCCATTTCATCTCCATATCAGAGCACAAGCTAAGTCCCCTCGTCATTTCTCAATTTATTTGTCATTTTGTATTCCATTATTTCTGCATGATATCTATTGTTCATCATTTATTACTATTGTTCTGATACGGGGGTTGACATCCTCCAAGGGAGTTAACATCCTCTTAGAATCGAGATTGTCTGTGCAACCCCCGCATATTTTTATCTAATCACATTTGCTTCATTTTTTCACATCTGTATTCTTTATATCACACATCTATCTTCTTTGTGCCCATCGATCTATATCTACATCTAAGGTCCTAAGCCCTCCATCATTCACATTTTTGGTGGCTTCCAAGATATTGCTTTCACCCGCGAGAACGAGGTTTCCTAATCAACACTCTCATAGTTATTTTCCTTCACCTAAATCAATATCATTTCAACCCAAACCTCAATTCCCAAGTTTCACGTTTACTGCACCTATTGTGGATTCCACTTCTTCATCTTCTATTCTTCCATCTCATCTCGGTTTCTCTATCCTCTTCCCTTCCAAAAACATTCCCCTCCACAAGAGAAGATTTTAAATCCCTCCCACCATCTCCACCACAAAAAAAAACCTATCGAGACTCAACCCAATACTCCTCTCTGCTTCCTTGAATCCATGCAGGGACGAAACTCAAAAACCAAAGTGAAAAGAACAGTAGCAAAAGGAGCCTAACACGGAAGAAATGCCTCAATTTTTGAAGAATTTAGCTACTAAGCTCGAATAGAAAAATCCATTTACTAGTTAAGCCTTCGTAGGAGGTAAAGGTAGAGAGAGAACAAGTGGTGAAGGTTGATTCTATTGCAGTAATTGTTGTAAATAGCTCCCCCTGGGTAGATATAGACAAGTAGAAGAATATGGAAATCAAAGAAACTTAGAGCCCGATATTTATTGCGTCACCAATAGCCCAAGCGCGCAGGTAGAAGGCGCATGTCAAAAGTGTCGACACGAAAAAGTTTGCGCCAAGGCGCAGGTAGAAGGCGCACGTCAAAGAGTGTTGACATGAACATGGATGCACCCTGGTGCAGGTAGAAAAGTGTCGACACGAAAAAAATTTGTGCCAAGGCGCACGTAAGGGGCGCACGACATAAGGTGTCGACATGAAGAAATTCGCGCCTTAGCGCGCAGTAAAGGCACAAGACATAAGGTGTTGACATGAAGAAATTCACACCTTGCACAGGTAAAGGGCACACGACATAAGGTGTCGACATGAAAAAAATTCGTGCCAAGGCGCACGTAAGGGCGCACAACATAAGGTTTTGACATGAAGAAATTTGTGCCTTAGCGCGCGCAGTAAAGGGCGCACGACATAAGGTGTCGACACGAAAAAATTCATGCTAAGGCACACGTAAAGGGCACACGACATAAGGTGTCGACATGAAGAAATTCATGCCTTGGCGCAGGTAGAAGGTGCACGTCAAAGAGTGTCGACATGAACATGGATGCGCGGGCGCAGGAAGAAGATGTCGACATGACAAAAGTTGCGCCCTTGGTGCGAGTAAATGGCACACAAGAAGAGATGTCAACATGACAAAAGTCACGCCAAGGTGCAGGTTAGAGGTGCAAGTAAGAAAGTTTCGACATGAAAATGGATGCACCAATGGCGTAGGTAAGAAGGTGTCGACATGAAAATAGATGCGCGTATGGCGCACGTAAGAAGATGTCAACACGAAAATAGATGTGCCATGGCGCACGTAGAAGAAGGTGTCGACACAAAAATAGATGCACCTATGGCACACGTAAGAAAGTGTCGACATGAAAATGGATGCGCTAATGGTGCGAGGTAAGAAAGTGTCGACACGAAATGGATGCGCCAATGGCGCAGTAAAAAAGGTGTCGACACGAAAATGGATGCGCCATGACGCAGGTAAGAAGGTGTCGACACGAAAATGGATGCGCTATGGCGTAGGTAAGAAGGTGTCGACACGAAAATGGATGCGCCATGGCATAGGTAAGAAGATGTCGACATAGGGATGGATGCGCCAAGGCGCACCTTGAGAGGCGCACCATTTTGAGCGGCGAAAGCGGACCCTAACCCAAATATTCAGATGGCCATAACTTTTCACAGGGAGCTCGGATTAACGCAAGGTTGGAATTTTCAGAAAGCTTACGAGGTCCTCTATCCAACTATGACTGGATATCTTTAATTGGGTGAGAAAAAATTCTTAAAAATGTAAAATACAATTCGCCACTTTTTGGGTTTGCTAGGGTTCTCACCTACCACCATAATGAGATGAATTAAATGCAACTTGGAGGTGGTTGGGGTAGATTGGGATTCCTCTCTCTTTTCTCTCTCATTCTTCCTATAAATTGTAAGGAGGGGCTTCTTTATAAAGGTTGGACATTATTTTTTTCCCCCTCCCTTCTTCTCTTTGCAGGTGAGTTTGTGGAGTTCAAACCTCCCATTTAAAACGCTAATGCAACTTTGCCTCTTGGCATTTTGTAGTGTATTATCAGTATCAATCTTTAGAGAAAATAATGTATGTATGTGGATGATTCTCAACCCTCTCTATGTTTATTTACATTCTCCGATCTTTCACTACAATTTTGGTTATCTCAGTGCATGATCTTGCATTGCATTTTAATGGTTTGTGTTTATCGGCAAGACAGTGTTCTTCATTCCTCGGTGCATCACCTTTGTAGTTTAGGTTTTATTTTCGCATCTTCTTACCATGTCTCCTTGGAAAGTTAGTTTAGGTTTTGAGTAAACCCTCTGCATTTTATGTGTGCATCATCAACAAAGGAATAGGAACCGGCCTTCATCCGGAGAGCTTTTTCGACTTCGTAAGGTCCCACACTTTGGAAAAGCTCCATGTTATGCAATTACACTGAGAGTCTCAACCCATCGAGTTGCAGACATTTAGAAGTCTTTGTGATTCACCATCAACGAGTTTTGGCACGCCGGTGGGACCAAGAGGTCATTCCACAAGATTTGAAGGAGTTTTCAAGAAATTTGGACTAAAAATTGTAGGTTTTACAATTTCAGATTTTTCACCTTCTAGGCTGAACTTTGAAATCGATTTTCAAGGGCTTAACTTGCTCAAAACAAGTCAAAATTTCACCAATTGATAGATCAGGGGATAATCTTCAAAAGGGTATTCTTAGATTTTTGAGATTTTGACTTTCAAAATTTCATGGTTTTTTAGTATTTCGGGTTTTCCTAGGTGTTGAGCATGTCCCAAGTTCCGACACGGTGTATTTTAGGTTTTGTAAGTTGCCTTACATGACCTAAGTTTTACCTGTACCTTTTGGGGATTAGTAGTTGCACAACAAAACCCGATAACCGAATTGAAGAACTATATCTTCTAGGTCCTTCAAGCTTTTAAATTCTATTTTTTAATATTGTCAGGTTTGGTGTGTAACTTGGCAGAATCTAGCCTTTTGAGGCTCATTATCTAACACATCTGGCGACTCCAAAGGGGATAGAATTCAGTGGTTTAGCAGCAATAGTTGCCCAGGCGCATGAGAAGAATTCAAACCGGGTCCGATACTTGAGAAGAGGGTTATTTGTCCACTTACAGAATATCACCGGCAGAGGAAGGAGAGGAAGAGGACCACGAAGATCACCATCTCCACCTAACCGGACTTTGTCTACACCTCCACCTAGTAGACCTTTTCTTGCATCAACTAGAGTTCTTAGGCCAATCATAATGGCACATCTACCACCGAATCCCTTTATCAATTTCATCGGCGTGACCCACTTGACCTCAATGCACGAATCTAGTTCCAATTGCAGCATTGAAGAACATTCCATTTTCACTGGAGAAAATCATACCACTCCACGGTGATCATGTCAAAGACATTGCTAATGTTTGTGCGATCCATGAGATAAATGAAATGGATGTTCTTTGTCAAATTCTGGCATCTTCGTTCAAAGGGAAGGCATTACAATGGTTTAGGAGCCTTGAGTTAGGTTCTATCCAAAATTGGAATCGATTATGCATAGTTCTCCATGAGCAGTTTGGGGAAAAGGGAGACAATTTGTCTCTACTAGAACAATTGACAACTATCAAGAGAGCTCCCAATGAGTAGCTGACTAACTTCAACTTCAGATTTCAAAGGTCTTGGGATAGGATTCTAGTGGCCGTTAGGCCAACAACTGAAGGTGCTTTTCTATATTATCTTAAAGCTTTGAATTCTGATATTTCTATGTTAATTCAATCTATGGGAGGCACAACCTTACCTACTACTTATAGCATTGCCATTAGGGCCGAAAACTGTCTTATTCAAGCTAGTAAGCTGGCTCCTAGGCCTCCCATGCCCTTGTATCCAAACTTAGAAAATCTAAGCACTAGTCAGGCACCCACTTTGGCTCCTATTCCCACTCCTAGAAATCAAAGTTCAAATGAAACTTCTACTTCATCCTCTAGTGCTTCAAATGAACTCCAAGAGGTTATGAAACAATTGCAGAACCTTGGAAATGAGCTGGTGACTATCAAAAGACAACAAGCTCAAAGTGCTAGATCAGACTGTATCGACCTCAGCTGCGATGATGCACTGTGCTAGGCCCCCATACCAACAAAATAGGTCACCAACTCAGGCTGCAAATCAAAATCAAAGCCAAGTAAGGCCTCCCGCTAATAGACCATTTCAGCCCTATAACCCCAATGTTACATCTTGCTTCTAAAGCATTAGTGCCAGTCCAAAACAACATAGCTCAAGAGTATGATTGGTGTTTCCCATACAATGAACCTCACAACCAATCTATGTGCTTTAATGGTGCTTTAAACCAAGCCTTGATGGTGACAACTACTAGCGTTGAGGGTGAAGTGAATCAAGAAACAAATCAGCAACAAGGGACGTCTCAAAAAACACAGCTCCAAATGATACCGCACTTGTGAATTGGCAAGCTGAGGATTTTTGTGGCATGAATCAAACAATTTCTCAGAGTGTAAAGGCCTAACACAAGATCAAAGAAGAGGAATTTTGGTGAAGGGCGGTCATTGGCTCCAAGTGATCTACAACCTTCCATCACTCCATGAGGTGTTGGTAAGTAAAATACACGCCAAACATGCAAGGACAACCCAAACCACCTTCTAAACCAACTCAAATGCCAGCTGTTTCTGCCCATGCACAAGAAAGGAATGTGTAGCCTAAAGGACAGCAAAGAGATGTTTCATCCCCATTTAGCATCATTGATCAAATGAAGAAGACAAATGTGAATATATCAATGTGGGAATCTTTATCCATCCCAGGCCAAAGAGATCTTCTACAAGCTGCCATGAATAATTGGTCAACTTCAAACCACCAGGCCCATATGCAAGAGAATGCCCTCACAAATGTTGCTCATCCTGAAGGGAATCATGGAGGATAACAAGGTAAAGTTTTGAAACCCCCTCCATTATATGTTTCATTAATCATTGGGGATAAACTAGTACACAATTGCATGATTGATTCTGGGGCAAGTAGTTCTATCATGCCCAAGCAAATAGTTGATCAGCTGGGTCTCCAATATGAAGTAATATCTAAAGGGGTAGTGCAATTGGATGGGACAACAGTAGCAACGGTGGGAGTGATTAAAGGTTTGAATCTTATGTTGCATGCATGCCCCAATGTTACCGTTTTGCAAGATGTGTCGGTGATAGATTTTCCACCACTATTTGCCCTATGCTTATCAAGGGATTTCACACTAAAATTAGAGGCTACTTATCTCGCGATTGGTCACACATGTTGTTCAGAACAAGATATGGTACTAAGGTCACAATCAGATCTGAACCAATTGCAAACTTTCATATTGAGCCTCATACTCCAAGCCAAATCAATGCCAACTGTTCAGCTTTTGACCAAGAAGATTATCCGAGCACAGATGAAACTGACACCAAAGTTGGAAGCATCCCAGATTTAACTCTTGATGAATGGGCAAGTAAGGTACATGATTTTGATCCCTACCATGAAGTAGAAGAATCTGAGCTAGGAGTTTATTACATACATGAAGAAAACCATCCTATTCCTAGCATCACCAAACCAGACCATAAGGATGACAACGAGGTATGGCAGTTATTTTTCAATGGATCAAGGAGTAGGCAAGGTGCAGGAGGAGGAGCTATGCTTGTTTCACCTCAAGGCATCAAATATTATTCAGCTTTCCGTTTCTAGTTTTCCTATTCAAACAACACAGCTGAATATGAGGCCTTGATTCATGGACTTCATTGGGCCAGGAAAAAGGGCATAAAGAACTTGCAGGTGTTCGGAGATAGCGAGCTAATCATCAATCAAGTCAGGGGACAACATGCTACAAAGAATGACTTGCTGAAGAACTACAAGAATAGGGTATGTTGAGGATTTCCAAGCTTTCAACATCGTGTCCATACCTAGGAACAAAAAAATGAAGCCGCGATAAGCTCAGCAGCGGATTGGAGCAACATTTGATGTGGTCGACAACATCGAAGGAAAAAACACAACCACATATGCATGTGATTGTGAGGCCGGGAAGTTCCGATAATAACACTAGCTGGAAGGTGTTTGAGAAAGATCAACGGATCATCAATTTTTTACAAGAAGAGACTAAATTCTTAGCTAGGAATCAAGGCAGATAGAGCAAATGCATGCACGGGATCAAGTAGTGCAGCCTATGGACAAACAAGCTTCCTAAGGGTTTAGTAACATTGGAATCTATCTTTAACCCTAATGACCAGTTCCGTAAGGAAAAGGCTAACATACAGTCAAGAGAGAAGATTCAAAGCCAATTCCGTCAGTGGCAAAACACTTCAAATTGGTAAAGTGGCCATTGAGCAGAGAAATCAGATTTCATATAGCTTTGTCAAGAATATCCGGATGTCTTCGCTTGAAACTATGAGGAATTGAGAGGATTCAATCCAAAGTTGGCACAACATACCATAGAATGGATCCGATGCTAAGCCCATCGTGCGTAGGCGAGACCACGACCCTCACATTGAGCCCCTAATGAAGAAAGAGCTAAACAAGCTAATAGAGGCAAGCATTATATTCCCGATCAAGCACTCAAGTTGGGTTGCAAACTTGGTTCCAGTCAGAAAGAAGAGCGGAGAAATCAGGTTGTGTGTGGACTTCCGAGACCTTAACAGGGCATCTCTCAAAGACCATTATCCACTTCCTTCAATGGAACAAATATTACAAGTGGTATCCGGTTCGGAGAGATTCTCTCTCCTAGATGGCTACTTAGGGTATAATCAAGTAATGGTGAAAGAAGATGACCAGTTCAAGACGGATTTCACCACCAAATGGGGCACCTATGCCTACAAGAAGATGCCATTTGGGCTATCAAATGCTGGAGCCACTTTCCAAAGGGCAATGGATATGGCATTCAAGGGGTTGATCAATAAAATAGTTTTGATATATCTTGATGACATCACTATATTCTCCAAAAATGCAATGGATCACCTTTTTCATCTGAGGCAGGTATTTCAGAGGTGTAGAAGATTTGGGGTATCATTGAATCCCAAAAAATGCATATTCTTGGCTCACGAGGGGAAAGCTTCTAGCCATATTGTTTCAAAGGAGGGTTGACGATTGACCCAAAAAGAGTTGAAGCAATTCGAGCGTTGTCATTGCGAAGTCACAGAAGGCTCTTCAAAGCTTCTTGGGAAGGATCAATTTTGTACGCAAGTTTGTTGTAAACTTTGCGGCTCTCGTAAAGCCAATAACGTTGATGTTGAAAAAGAGCATGACATTTAAGTGGACATCTAAAGGCAATGAAAGTTTTGAGGTAATAAAAGAGGCTATATCTCAAGCTCCGACTCTCAAATCCAGACTTCTCCAAGGACTTCATGCTTTATATGCCTTCGGTGGTGGAGACACAATTTCTGCAATCTCGGTACAACAAAACAAAGAGAGATTAAAAACCAACCTTGCTTTCTTGATCAAGGCACGGAGGAATACGAAACAAGGTACTCTTTCATCAAAAGCATGTCCTTGCGGTGATCGGGAGCTTAAAGAAATTCAAGCACCTAGTCTCAAACAACAAGATCCAATTGTTGGTCTCTCATGCGGGAGTCAAGAATTCCTTCTAAACAAGGATCTGAATGAGAAACGTGCAGGATGGATAACCCGTGTCATGGAATATGACATCGAGATCAAGGTCACAAAACTAGTACGTGGAAAAGGACTATGTGAACAGCTAGCTTTGAGTCAGAAAGTTGAAGCAGGTGATGAAAAAGAGACTATCTTGGTACTACAGGATGGTCAAGAATAGGAAAATGATGATGTGCCCACTCCTTGTTGGACTCAGAATATGATACACTTCCTACAGGCAGGCTTATGCCCTCCAGAAATGAGCAAAGCAAAGAGGAGATACTTTAGATTACAAGCCATTCCATATGTGCTTGTTGATGGTGTTTTGTTTAAAAAGGACATCAATGGAGTTCTATTGAGGTGCATTGGGACAAGTCAAATTGAGAGGGTGTTACAAGATTTTCACGATGGAGATTTCGAGGACATTTCGCCCCATGAGTAATAGCTCTCAAGATAATGAAGGCAGGATATTATTGGTCCACAGTGTTCAATGGATCAAGCTATACATGGATAAGAAAGTGCAAGAAATGTGCACTCTTCACAGAAAAGAAAGACTAGCAAAGACTTCCATTACACCCAATTTTGGTCGACCAACCATTTATGCAATGGGGATTGGACTTCATCGGGGTCATCAATCCAAACTCAAGCCAAGGCCACAAGTGGATTCTCACGGTAATGGACTATTTCACTAAGTGGACTAAAGCAAAGTAGCACTCAAAGAGGCAAATGAGTCTAACATACTAGACTTTTATGAAGGAATAGTGACCAGTTCGGTGTGCCACCACTATCATATCGATAATGCATGGCATTCATAGGTTCCAAGATTACAGAATGGGCTGTCAAGAATGGAATCTATTTGAGCACCTCTTCAAACTATTACCCGCAGGGTAACGGACAAGCAGAGTCCACGAACAAGAATTTTCTAAGAATCATCAGAAGGACTCTGGATGAAAACCAAAGGACATGGCATACCAAGCTAAAATCAGCGTTATGGGCTGACAGGATAACGCCAAAGAGGTCTACAGGTAATTCTCCCTACAAGTTGGTCTATGGGAAAGAGGCGGATGTGCCTATATCATTAGAATTGCCTCGCATTGGAGTTCATAAAGCGGTTGGAGTTATGCCGAGTTCGAACCAATGGAGGCCAGATATGCAGAGTTGATGGAATTGAAGAAATCAAAGAACATGCATTCAAATGATTGAGAAAGATTAGGCCTTAGTAAAAGATGGTTTGATAAGAAGGCAAGAGCAAAGACCTTCCAGAAGGGGACCTAGTTTTGAAATGGGATGCAGATCGGGCAAAACCAGGAAGGCATTCCAAGTTTGATGCCATTTGGAGTGGCCCCTACATGGTCACGGGATGTAAAAGTAGTAATGACTTCCAATTGTCTACATTGGATGGAGAAGAACTCTGATTCCTAAGGTTAACTGGAATCTACCTTAAACATTGCTACTAAAAGGAAAAGGTTTACCCTTGTAAATATTAGCCTAGTTTTCAAATTCCTCTAAGTGTGTATGCACATTGTCTTGTTGTAGTTAGGTTTCAATTTTCCTAAGTGTTTCTGGGCACAGTTTTTGTTGCTCTTAGGTTGTTTTCTAGCTGATTCAGTGCTTTATTGGAGAAGGAGTTGCGATGTCGTGCTTGGGATCGAGATATCGAGGTTGGTTTCAGGTTATTGCTTATGACTCCATGCCCAATGGATCGCTAAAAGGCCACTGATCTTCTACCTAGCAGGCAGGTGATCCCGTTGAGTCACCAAATTGTTGTAAATATCTCCCCCGGGTAGATATAGACAAGCAAAAGAATATGGAAATCAAAGAAACTCAGAGCCCGATATTTATTGCATCACCAACAGCCCAAGCAAGGCGCAGGTAGAAGGCGCACGTCAAAGAGTGTCGACATGAACATGGATGCCTTGGCGTAGGTAGAAAAGTGTCGACACAAAAAATTCTGCATGCCAAGGCGCACGTAATGGGCGCACACATAAGGTGTCGACGTGAAGAAATTTGTGCCTTGCACACGAGGTAAAGGGCGCATGACATAAGGTGTCGACATGAAGAAATTTGCACCTTGGTGCAGGTAAAGGGCACATGACATAAGGTTTTGACATGAAAAAATTCGCGCGCAAAGGCGCACGTAAGGGGCGCACGACATAAGGTGTTGACATAAATAAATTCACGCCTTGGCGTAGGTAAAGGACGCAGGACGACATAAGGTGTCGACACAAAAAAATCGCGCGAAGGCACACATAAGGGTGCACGACATAAGGTGTCGACATGAAGAAATTCATGCCTTGGCGCGAGTAGAAGGTGCACGTCAAAGAGTGTCGACATGAACATGGATGCGCGGCGCGAGGAAGAAGATGTCGACATGACAGAAAGTCGCCACTTGCGCAGTAAAAGGTGCATAGCGAGAGATGTTGACATGACAAAATTCATGCCAAGGTGCGGAGTTAGAGGCGTAGGTAAGAAAGTGTCGACATGAAAATGGATGCGCCAATGGCGCAGGTAAGAAGGTGTCGACACGAAAATAGATGCACCTATGGCGCAAGTAAGAAGGTGTCGACACGAAAATAGATGCACCTATGGTGCAGGTAAGAAGGTGTTGACACGAAAATAGATGCACCTATGGCACAGGTAAGAAAGTGTCGACACGAAAATGGATGCGCCCATGGCGCAGGTAAGAAAGTGTCGACACAAAAATGGATGCGCCCATGGCGCAGGTAAGAAAGTGTCGACACAAAAATGGATGCGCCCATGGCGCAGGTAAGAAACTGTCGACACGAAAATGGATGCGCCCATGGCGGAGGTAAGAAAGTGTCAACATGAAAATGGATGTGCCTATGGCATGGGTAAGAAGGTGTTGACATAGGGATGGATGTGCCAAGGTGCACCTTCAGGAGGCGCACCATTTTGAGCGCCTGACAGAAGCGGACCACCCAACCCGATATTCGAGATGGCCATAACTTTTCACGGGGGGCCGGATTAACGCAAGGTTGGAATTTTCAGAAAGTTTATGAGGTCCTTTATCCAACTATGACTGGATATCTTTAATTGGGTGAGAAAAAATTCTTAAAAATGTAAAATACAGTTCGCCACTTTTTGGGTTTGCTAGGGTTCTCACCTACCACCATAATGAGATGAATTAAATGCAACTTGGAGGTGGTTGGGGTAGATTTGGAATTCCTCTCTCTTTTCTCTCTCATTCTTCCTATAAATTGTAAGGAGGGGCTTATTTATAAAGGTTGGACATTCTTGTTTTGCCCCTCCCTTCTTCTCTTTGGCAGGTGAGTTTGTGGAGTTCAAACCTCCCATTTAAAATTGTAATGCAACTTTGCCTCTTGGCATTTTGTAGTGTATTGTATCAATATTTGGAGAAAATAATGCATGTCTGTGGATGATTCTCAACCCTCTCTATGTTTATTTGCATCCTCCTGATCTTTCACTACAATTTTGGTTATCTGTGCATGATCTTGCATTGCATTTTAATGGTTTGTGTTTATTGGCAAGACAGTGTTCTTCATTCCTCGGTTGCATCACCTTTGTAGTTTAGGTTTTATTTTATGCATCTTCTTACCTGTCTCCTTAGAAAGTTAGTTTAGGTTTTGAGTAAACCCTCTGCATTTTTATGTGTGTATCCGAACAGAGGAATAGGAACCGCCTTCATCCGGAGAGCTTTTGACTTCGTAAGGTCCCACACTTGGGAAAAGCTCCATGTTATGCAATCACACCGAGAGTCTCAACCCATCGAGTTACGAGACATTTAGGGGTCTTGTGATTCGCCATCAACAAGTAATTTCGAGAAAAAATAGGTCGAGGTTGATCAACAATCAGTGTTCAGAATGCAACATTCATGAGGGCACTTTATTTTCACAAAATGTTGATCATACACAAGTTGCAAAATCAACAGGAGGGGAGGAAGGAATAGCTCCAAATCCAAAAGAAGAGGAGCATGCTCCCACTATAGAGGAGGTTGAGCCGAGCACAATATGACAATGAGGAGACAGATTATCTATCAGACTTGGAGGATTGTTTCAATGCAAAGGAGTCTATAGAGATCGCGTCATTTTCCTCCATCGTCTCGCCTTACAAGAAAAAGAGCCCATTTCTCGAGAGGAGCACATGCGCAAGAGCAACATATCCTTCATAAGAATACTCTTGAGTCAAAATTAGAGGAATTGAATATTTTGAAGAGCATGTCGGACAAGGAGGAGTTCTACATTACCACGAGAGGGGAAAGAGTACAAGGAGATCATTTCTTCCATACCATCAACTAAGGTGACACATCAATTGTCTGTAGATGTACGAAGAGAAGAAATTTTTAATACGAGATAATCACCTTTTTCTAGGAAAATTTGCTTAAAGATTTTCTCATTGAGGTTCCAATTCGAGCAATGGACAGATCTGGCGCGATTCGAGCCATGCCCGATCGTATCTAGCCGTTAGAGCTAGAAACAAATTTACCACAACCGGTCATGTTCATTCCCGAACATGAGGGTGAGCTTCACAATATTAAGGATCAGCCACATCAGTGGCAAGACCTCCATGACTCTCATGTAATTCATTCCAAGGAGGTTTTTTAAATTCAGGTTGATACCTTGATGATTTGGGTGAAGAATGGTTTCCTTATTAGTTTTTCACTCATTCATATAGCCATGTCTAATGTCAAATCATTTGTGCGGCTACCCATTTTAAGGAGAGGAATCTACTTTACACTACCAAAGTGTCGGGATTTATTTCAAATATTCTCTACTCCGATTAGTGTAGGGTAGAAGTAGGATTTTTTTAGCATAACAAGTACTCTTGCACACTCTACATGTCTACTTAGGCATGTATGGTTTGTAATTTTTACATAGATTTTGGTTCTTGTTTGTTCCAACATAGTACATGGTGTTTTGGTAAGCCTCCCTACATGCGAAAAGTTCATACTTGTGGGAAACAGTTGCAGATATTAGAAGAAAAAAATGCAAAGCAACTAAAGTTAGGTTAAGGACTAGTTTTAATGAGTTTTCATTCTTCAAGTGCTTCAAGACCAATCATAGGTGAATTTTCAGGTGCCTCTGCTAAGTCAGAGAGTAGCCTTGAAATCATCATGTCAAGAGTGGAACTTTCAGAAGAAATAAAAATCCAAATTTAATAGAGTTTCATGATGTAAAAATTGAAAATTGTCTTATTCAAAACTCTGCAACATGTAATACATGTCAAGCAATCATCAATTATGTGCTTCACACTTGATGGAATCAAGTTTCGAGACAGTCCATTTCAGTCTCACGGAACAGGGTACAGAGAGGAACAAGTGAAAATCTTCAATCAAAGTAATTTTCTACTCTCAAAATCTTAATTTTAAGATTTTCTTATAAAAATTAAGAGTGCAAGCAGGGAATAGGTGCGGGAGTCGGCGGTTTGAGAAATTGTAGATGGCCTCTGAGTTTCAATTTCAACAAGTTTGGAATCAGTTGTAAGTATTGATTGACTATGTGCCCAATGTATATTTACGGAGCTCTTTTGTTCAAACATTTAGCAGTAGATGTCCCGACGAGTTGTCAAATTGTTGACTATTTTTGCCCCACCGTAAAAAAGTTAGCCATCCCGGGCTCACATCCGGTTAAATGAGTGAGGAATGGGTAAAATATGATAAGTCCAAGGAATTCCCCATGTTCAACCTCTATCGTGCTCGAGATCGAGAAGATCCGGAAAAAATCAAAAAATTGGGTCTCAAGGGGTCAAAGTTCACATTTGGGCCTTATAAGGCCCGCCGAGCCAAAAAAATATCTCGGCAAGCTTGGAGTTATATTGATGCAGTGAGTAGAGGATCAACTCACCGAGTAGCTCAACAAGCTACTCGGTGAACCAAGTTAGGTCAGGCACCAAGGCGAAAAGTGGAATAGCTCAGGTGGAGGTAACTCATCGGGTAGAGTTCGTTCTATGCAAAGAATGGCTTGATTCGGCCATGTGGATCACGAGCTCCAAAGTAGCGCAGGAATGAGCTCGATATAGCTCATGTGTGGGAGATTAAGTCGACTCTCGAGCTCCAAGTTGAAGGTGTAACAAACTCACCATGTGGAAGGTAAACTCGTGGCACAAAGACATGAAGATCAACTCGACAGGATCGAGCGAGCCAAGGTGAAGAGGCACTTTTGTTAAGTCTCGAGGGAAATGGATAAAGAATGGTATTCACAAATAGGTAAAAATCATACAAGGAGTGAAAATTAAAGTCAAGCCATGTGGCCACAAATCATGTGAAAGCATCATGAAAGGTCGAGCTCACAGGTTTTGATGGGATGCGAAGCCAATGCAGATGGGAAGCTCACTACTACAAATAACAAAAAACCCGATGAGTCATCAACATGGAACACCGAGCTCCTTTGAGCCAAGCAAAGCACTAATTCAAGTCACAAGGGTGGGTCATTTTCCTAGAAGAACAAGGGTTGAGATCCCGAGCTCGGCCAAAAACTACATCATATCGTGGGTGATGTCGAGTTCCTTCAATCCACAATGGAAATACAACTCATGAGGCAAGTCGCAGAGCGTGGAGAATGGAGCTCGGGCTCATTGTGAATGAAACAAGTAATGGATGGTCGAGTGAGCTAGAGTCATCATGGAAGCCCAAAGTCTTTAGACTTCGGGGATTCGGTGGTTTGAAAACTTTGCCAAACAAAATGTAAAAGGTGATCCAGGATGCCCAAAGATCAAGGCCCAAACCCGAAAGGGTCGGGGATGTCACGATGGGGAAGAATCGGAGGCTAACTCTAAGTTTGGGGTCAATGCAGGTGAGTTAGGTGGATTTCGTGAGTCTAATCCGGTGGGTTTCGTGGGTGGCATTTAGGGGTTAAGTGAAGAAAATCCCAAAGTGGGCATGACACAATGTCCAAAATCAACGATCCTCGAAGTCTAAAACTTTCGATTTCGAGGGTCTAAGTCTTTGGAGTTTCCTTCAGTGTGTCAGTGAGTCATCTTCGAAGTTGGGAGCTCGGAAGGTCTGAAGAAATAGGTCTGAAAACCCCAAACCAATACAACTCCCACCCTTTTTACATTCAAAAAACTGCGAGTTGTTCTTTGGAGACCGAGCCGAGTTATTGCCCAAGTCAAGTAGTAGGTGGGGAGGATGTTTGGTGAGTTGACATGTAAAGAGTTGGTTTGCATTGAACAATGAGCTTGGAGTTGGGACAAACAAGCTCGATGGGTGGATGAAGCAACTCGATGGAGCCCGAAGAGCTTACAAAGCCCTAAAACATAGTCAATCTTAAAACACACATAACTTTAGCAATACTCCACCAAATTTAGCAAATTCATACTCGATGGAATGGTGGTTTAGTGTAGATTTTAATGGTGATGGCTAAAACTAGTTTCTAGAGAGCAAGAAAGTATAAAACTCGATAAGCATCCATAGAAGAAATGGCTATATTCATCTATTTCTCATGAAATTATAGTCATTGGAAAGGTGATTTCGGGATCCACAGTATGGAATCATCAAATTTCAGATTTTGAGGTTTTGGAACCTCCAAAAATGGCAAGCATGTAGTGATAAGTGAAGGCCATTAATGGAGGTTGGTGAAAAGTAAGGTCGTCATGAGTCTACAGGGCCTAGACTAGACAGAGGTGCAATCACAGTCAGTTCCTTCATGTACAAGGTAAAACCATCAATGGAGCAAAGATTTTGGAGATCTAAAGACAATCATTGTAAGATTAAACAAGGATTTTTATGGGTTTTGGGCAATTTTGAGTTCTATTTTTCTCTCTCCTCTCTTCAAATTATTGTTATAAATATTGTAAGGGGTTACACAAACAAAGTTTTTGATCACCTTTCTTCTCCTATGCACCCCATTTCTTCTTGGGGCTTAAAGCCTTCTTCTCAAATCTGTAATGGCATTTCTTACCTTTCCCCTATTGAAATGTATTGTGCAAATTCATATAAAACAATGGAATTGTGTTTGTGTTAAATCTTCTAACCTTTCATAGTTTGATTGTTGTTTCTTGTCTTTCATTACTATTACGTGTTCTCTATAAATTACATTGTTCATTTTTGGTTTTGGGTGTGATGAATTTGTTCAAGAATGGATATTATTTACATTTTGGGTCTACGTTGCAGTTTTCCAACCTCCCCTCAATGCATCGTTGGAGCTTAGGTTTGTGTTGCATCTGTTCAACCTCCCTAGGATTCACCCTTCTCCATTTTATAGGGTTAAGAAGAGTGAGTATCACTCCTTTCTTGGTTAATCACCACTTTAGTGTAGGCTTTACCTTCATGCATCCTTCTATCCATGTCCCCTTGGAAGTTGTAGTTTAGGGTTAGTAGTAGTTTGGCCTGCACTAGGAGTAGTTAGTGGCAGGTAGGTTAGGAGCAAGAACCGGACTTCTCTCAAGAGATTTCGATTAGCAATGTCCCACACTTCATGAAAATCCATGTTGTTATAATCACACCGAATGCCCCATCTAAAATTGGGCAATTCGGGGTGTTTTGATTCCGCATCAACATTTTTGGCATGCCCGATAGGACAACAAGAAGTCACTTGGCCTCAATATGTTTTTAACAATTTATCACCTCATCTTCTTCAACATCAAAGGCCTCACATGGTCTCATATAATTGAAAGAGCATTATGATCAAGTGGCCATATACATGTCCTCTAAAACCCGCCTTGATATTTTCAGTGTAAGTGCAAGTTGGAAATCTTGACCGCCAAATTTTCTAATTTTGTCCTCCGTATTTCAAGACTTGGGTTCCTTTCCATCTATTTAGACCTCATTGTTTTAAAGTAGTTATTGAATGGAGAGTACACACTAACATCTAATGGTCAAGCTTATGGTTGGTATTAATTTGGTAGAGTCAAAAGGTCAATGCCCAAATGTCTAGCCTCTTAGATTGTGCCTAAAGCTACATGGTTACCATGACCATCATATATGAGAAGATGCCTATTTTTAGTGAAACTCCATTAGAGCTGATCTTGTAAAATGATGTAACCAATTCATAAATAACTCCTTTTTCATCCAAGCATGTTTTTGGGTTGTCATGCATGCTCCAGTTCACATATAGCTATATAGTTCTTCAATTGTCTCTTTGCTTTGAAAAGATAAAATCCAGAATGTTTTTCATGTTGCACTAACACAACATAATATGGTAATCCATTCCTTACTTTTTGACATATTGTGTGGAACACTTATGCATCCCAACTTAGCAATGACGTACATGCCACAATTCTTGCCTACTTGAACACCGCCCATTATAGTTCCATATTTATTTTGGCCCATACCGATTTGAACATACCTTTTTTAAGTTATCATAAAAAGCAGCAATAATTATTTTCCTTAACATGACTTCTCTATCTCGATCAAGGACTTTTGCAGATTCTTATTGTCAAGTCGATGACGCCTTCAAAATCCATACCATAATGACTTTCCCGAGGCCATCTTTGAATAGATTTGGTATGCATTGACACATGTGCGCTACATAGGCCTTTAGGTGAATAACTTCAAGACCATGGCCAAGTTCACCCATATCTTTGCACCAAGTAACAATTTATTTCTCTTCCTCATCCACAAAATAGTTGTAGGTCCCTTCCTCTTAGTGGTTATTTTTCCATACAACCAATCACCACATTTGTACTGAGGATTCCCACTTAGTTATTATTTATCGCGAGGACATTCCATTTTCCTCCACATCCCTTAAGGCAACTTTCATGTCACCTTTTGTCTATTGCCCTCTTATGTATACTTTTCTTTGTTATAGAAGATTTCCAATTACTTCCACAATTAGATTAGTAGTGTTGATTTTAGGATCTTGGGAAACTATGATATTCTCATCAAAAGAAAATTCTTTACCTATTGATGGATGCCTCATTTTATTAGAAGATGTTCTTTTCTTATGTATCTTAGTTACATTAACGAAGGCAAAATTTTGTGCTTTGGCTCTTGGTGATTCTTCCTTTGATCGGATGTGGTGGATTTTTGAGGTCAAGTTTCTCACCTATGTTATCCTTGTCAAAAGAGATATTTGTAAACTTCACCCCTCTACAAGTTACTCCTCGTCTTTCTAATCGGTCTTTTGGCAAGTCATTTATGCACGTGCCATTATGAAATGCATGTAAATAAAACATGGTGTGAATGCATAAATATAAAAATCAGTAGTACATTTTTATTTCCAGAAACTATGATGAATGTTTCATTTATAACAAATTATGATTATGGAAAAATTAGGTTATCATTAAAATAGTTATGAATAATGATGAGCTGCTCATTTGGAGATAGACTATAAACGTTGTGGATTTATAACAATAATTTTTTTATTGTCATGATCATAAATCAAATCAATTGTTTCTTAAAAACTATCTAAATGAGCCATTATTGTTCATAACAATTTTAATGGTAAACTTTCTATTATGAGATACAATTTTTTTACCAAAAAATATATGAAATAAACTTTTATACAATATGATAGTGAAACAACATGGAAGAGATTGCACTTGGCTAGTCAACAGCCTTTGCACAACAAGAAGATGTAAATATCCAACAAGTTAGTGTTTGCACAGCAAGATGTAAATCAATAGAAAAGCTATCTTCAATTTTTTTTGAATGGGAAAGAAGTAAACGACTTAGCTCTACTATTTATAGATTTTACTCACAAATTTGGATCCATGTTTGATCCATGTGCTTGATTTCTATTGGCTAAGGGAGTTTGACATGGATTGGTAATTTAAATAAAAGTATTTCTTTGTTATATTTGACACTTTTGGTTTATCCATGCACTCAAATTCTATTGGGGGAGAGAGTTAGGTGGAGATGGAGTGGGAAATAAATCACTTTTATTGTGTAATTTTTAATTATATTTTTGAAATCTTGTTCAATCCTTCATTAATTATGATTTGTTCTTGTAAATAGTGAGCCTTACAACAATTTTATTGTTTGCAGTGCTTGCATTTAATATATAAGATGACATTGGAGTTTGGGATATTTTGATGAATACAATTTAGATAGGGATTTGAATTTGTCAAAATTAGTATAGATAGTTGACAATCATGAGCCCTTTATATTTGTTATTAGGCATATGTATGTACATATAAATACAATATGATGTAAGCAAGTGGATTTAGTATTGAAATAAAAATATTTATTATCATGACAAATAATTGTTTAACATTATACATGTTACAGCCCTAAAAACTTAAATGGCACCAAAGTTGATGTTGAGATAACCTCTTTATATTAACATGTAATGTATTAATTTGCAGATGTGCACTTTATTTGGTGAGAATGGCATATATTTACACTTAAATATTGAAATAATAATACATAATAAAGTTCACAATAACTAAAGAAATATTGAACATATTTATGTCATTTTTCATTTAATCTATGAGGAAATAAGTTTCTATCAATAGTTTTAAAATGTGCTAAAATACTCTCAATCATTGGACCCTACACGTTTATGGGGTCCCTTCCCCTAATAAATTTTACAAAATGATTAGATTTTCTCCTCTCGATAAAGGAAAAAGATGAATTAGGCTAGACTATGCATTATGTTAAACAATATCAATGTTGCATTTGATAATTTATTGTCTAATAAGTTGTAATTAAAATATTATTGTCATAGGAGAAGTCTACGTCAATGGTCATTTATCTATTGAGTCAAATAATTTTCAAGTGCCAAATATTCCTTCATAAGCATGTCAAATCACATATTCTGATCACAACTGCCAGAAATTCACAGTGACATCAACAAGGACAACTCGGGCACCTAGTGGGACAACCCTCCCATGAAAGTAAAACAAAAATGGAAAATTAGTAGATATAATGGCCATTAGTTTCCAATTTTGACTGTGAAGAGGGACCCACTTTATATGTCATTTAAAATTGGAACACACTGGTAAGTTAAGGCATTCCATCGGAAGCTAAAGAATTCAAAAATGTGAATATGTCATGAAATTACAAGTGTCACACATCTCGTGGATAATTAAAATGGAGAGGAGTGCAATCATTAGGAATTCATCCCTAATCACATAAGGATCATGATGTATTAGGGTTTACATGATACCACATACCAAGCCAACCAACCAATCAATACAAAATTACTATAACATCTAAATTACTCTTACCCCGACAATCTTTAATTAAAAGTTGGTAAATTCCAAAATAATAGCATATATACATGTATGTTTGTTTATAAATGTAAGAAGGTATGTATTTTTATATATATCTTGAAGGTAAAGGTGACATGTTTGGTAACAACGTGGAGAGTCTCATCTTGGGAAATAGAAAGACTAGGAGTATGAGCAGGAAGATGACCATCTCAAGAAGAAGTGTCATCACAGGAATACCCCTTAATAGATTGGGGAAATGGAATCATATGACCTTGTTTCACTAACCAATTTAATTTCTCTCATGGGTTTATAATTATTGATAAATTGCCTTTTTGTTTAAAATTATTGATAAATTTCCATTTTTCTAAATGGTGTTATGATTTGGTTTGTCATTGCAGACTTTTCCTATCTCCATTATTGCATTAAAAATCCCTCTTTTAACTACAACGAATAGAAACCCATCAATCAAATCATGATTAATTTTGAGGGCTTCCATTCTTCCTATAAAAGCAAGACACTAAAGTATTAATTATGTTCAACTTGTTATCTCTCTCCAATAATAAATGTTGGCCACCTGTAGCTACATATATATGGGGCCTATCTCCTTGTTTATATGAAGGGGAGGCATCTTTCTATATGGGATGCCATAGAGAGATAGATAGGCCCCCCATATATGGATGGATAACCTCCCCTCCAAATATCTAATTCTAGATAGGGCATACGTGAGGACACTATTGTAGAAATGATGAGTCATGTGTGTGTATGCAAACATGAGTGAGTGCGCGATAATCCGACGCGCAACATAACCGCATACACCTGTGCATGTGTTTATCGGTTTTTTAATTTATTTAATAATAATTTAATATAAACAAAGGGTTTTTATTTGTTACTAATACCTATTTAATAATAATTTAATGTAAATAACAAGGTTTTATTGGTTTTTAATATCTATTTAATAATAATTTAATGTAAAAGGTGGTTTTATTGGGTTTTTTATATTTATTTTAAGAACTTTAATGTAAATAACAAGGCTTACCTGTGGAAAATTTTAAGACGCTTTACCAAAATCCTACTTGGATTTTTTCGAGCAAATCTGTAAAAAAGGGTTTCATATTGATGGAAAATAAGAGTAAAATTTGTATAATGATGCAAGCGAATCAAATTCTAGAACCGTGGAATGGCGGGGAGAAAGGGAGATATAGATGGATGTCTTGTACTATGCTCATCTCAGACAAGATTCGATCATCTCGTAGTTTTGAGTGACAACCAAGAAATATAGATGTACATATTCAAACGACTGCTTTACATTTGCAGCGTTTGATGTCTATAGTTCAATCGATTGTCTAACAACGTAAGCGGATGTCAACTCTAGGAAATCATTTGTATATGACAGAAAACCATCTATACACATATGTGGTTGTCCACATAGGCATCCATCTATCATCTTGTGTTAATCGTCTACATGTGCAACCATCCTATGTGCACATAGGATTTTGTTTATGCACATAAGTTACTGATTTGCACAAGTTGTTGTCTACATGGTGACCCGTACTTGTTGACACCTTGTCCTCTCTCTTGCCACCACCATGTCGACTCATTTGTCACCATGTGTCCTCGTTAGCTTATAAATATATGTTGGGGCCTCATTTCTCACTTTTACAAATCTCCTTTTACACTCTACCTCCAAGCTCCTATGACAAGTGCAACCTATTAGACCAGTCGAAAAACACATGTGTCTCATCGACAATAAAAAAATAATCCATTTCTACATCCTCTCAACCCAAAATCCAATTTTGAAACCTCATGTGCCCGCAAATCATCAACTTACTGAAACTCAAGGAGACATTCAATGAATGGGTAGACAAATGTTATTTTTGAGCACTAATTTACATGCCTCAATATGAGAATGATGTTGGTTTGCTACAATTTATTTTAGCAAATTTTTACACATCCAACGGTAAGTTCACCATCACATTGTCATCACGAGAATTTTCTTTTGGAACATCTCCAAAAGACATCCAACGCTTAATATGGCTTCCACACATGAATGTAAACCATGTGACAACAAAATCTTTACTCTATGACCAAGACAAAAAGTATTTGGAGTCCCACTACAACTTACAGGTTGAAGGTAATAATCTCTCTTTTTTCCATTTTTTCATTCTATTAACATCACAATAATCTAATAACATGTTTTTTTCCTTTGTGCAAATAACCAAAATAAATAAATAAAGGGATTATCCGTGTAAGATGTAGCACACATATTTTGTAGGCAACGATTGATTTTTTTTGATAGGATAGTCTCACAGGGAAGACAAACTAACATTTCGTATTGGTTTATTGTTTACATCCTTCATTCTCTTAGTTTCCAACAATATGATTGGTGTACATATTTATCCAATAGGATAAGAAGTGATTTTTCATATGTTATTTGCAATGATAATGCAACATTTTCATCTTGCAATTATATAATTGCATTATATTATGAGGTTTTTATGAGTTACAATCACAAAATACTAATATTACGACTACACTTGATGAAAAAATTAAAGTAAATTATCTTTCAATTGGGGATCAAGAGGTAACTTTAAGTTTAAATTATTGCAAAATGATTTCATGTATTTGTTTGATAAATAGAACTAATATTCTATTCACTTCTTTAATAAGAGAGTGATTATATCGTATACAAGAAGACAAACTGCAACAAGAGGTCATCAAGATCCTGAGGATTCTACAAATTCAAACATGGATGTATAATCATCTCCTATTAAATTTCTAAGACAAAAATGCATGAGGAGTCAGATTACACCCCTCCATTACAACATAAATCTTCGTCAATTATTCTAGGTATTACTATTGTCATTTTTTCCAGTGTCAAGCTATGAATAATGGGATGTACATTATTTTAAAATTTTAATTAATGGTACTATATTTTAATCATTACTCAACATTTACAGATTCCTCATATAGTTTTCATCAATCTTCCCCACATCAACAAACAAAAACTACAAGGTTTCAACAACCAATGATCGGGAAGAAAATACTCCTCTTAGACAAGACTCTACAAGGTACATTATCAATATCACTTCAATTTATTATGTTATATTTTTAGTAAACATTGAATTCTAATTTCTATTTTCCTTTTGTTGTTCACATTTTATATTTTTGGTTTCACTTCCCTCTTCGTAAAGGAAAAAGATGTCACCACCACCATTACCCATAAAATTTTAGACTAGGGGAAACAAATATCTTTTTTTCATCCGAAATTGGTGGCACGATGCATGTGACACCAACAAAGTTTCCAAATTTCTCTTTTGGTGGTCTCCCTAGTGCAATGGGCACCACCATTTTACATTAAATTGATCTTGATGATGATTTTTCGCGCATCGACTTCTTTTAATCCACATGATATGATTCCAAGGCTTATAAGTTCCCTGATAGATCTTGTTTTACATACATCGACACCCAACTTGCCATCTAGAGCACCCACTCCAACACGTATACCACCATCCTCAAGATCAATTAACTACTTTTCCGTTGCATAATTTATTGGTAAAGAGTTGTTATGTAATTATTAATGATATTGTTATGCAAGATATAGTTACGTTGAAAAAATGGCAAATATGGACCAAAGATTTGATGAATGAAATAAATGCCCATTTTCACAACCATTCCCAAAGAAATTGTTTATATACTTTAGTTCAAAATGATCCAAAGAAAGATAGGTGTATTATCAATCAAGTTTCTCATATGTCATTACTATAAGTAATGACTACAATGATAATGTTTTGAATGTCATGTTAATCGTGTTAGATAGTTTAGATGGTGAAGCCTAAGATTATTATAACAAATGGGCTAAAGACAAAAACCTTGTTGTCATTACAAATGCCGAAAAGAATAAAGTTGTAATTTTAACTCTTTTTGCATTTAAACTTTACATATTTTTATGTTTAGCTAATAATATATCTTTGTTCAAATATAGTCAAAATATGATAAATTAAATAATGAAGTACTGGTCTTGGATCTTTATCTCAAGAATGCACACAAAAGTTTAAATTTTGTTATTTCACTGTAAGAAAAACTTGTGCTCCTAAATAAACAGAACAACACATCGAAGAAAATAATTAAAGAGCATGACATGGATCCAAATATATTGTTCAAGAAGAAATTATATGCATATCCTAGTTTACTTTTAGTGTGTGATGGGGTGAAATATCACTTGTGGGATATTACTTGAAATTCACAAAATATGTATAAAATAACAACGAACTGAATTCTAATTTTTCTTATTTTTATGACAACAATATGCAAAAAAAAAAAAAAAATTATTTATTTTGCAAACTAATCACTTCCAAAGACTACCTTAAGCTTCAAACAACTCAGAAAAATATATAGAAACAATAAACAAGAGAGAAATCATTTTTATCTCTCAAATCTGATTTTATTTATTTATTTTTAGGGCAGAAAATGAGATAAAAATATCATAACTATAATTTCCAAAATAACAATGGAAATGAATTCTATGGCATCTTCATGATGATAACAATCTCCAGCTCCGAAATCTCCTAATCGATACACATTCCACATAAACCCTCCAAAACTACTCCTCAAATCTGAAACTGAGTAGATAAAACCCTAGAAAATAGTTTTCCAAAGTCAATCAAACCCTTGATGAAAATGGTTGTCCTCTTACTTTAAATCTAAGTTTCGATTACTCTCCATATTTGATCCAAAATTTGAATAAAGCTCCAAAAAGCAAACAAAGGGGGATCTTTCACCACCGAAGAGTCCTTTCACTAGCTAGGTGTGGATCTTTCACCACCAAAGTTAGGGTTCATGTGGGATCTTACTCCATAAGCAAAGAAAGTGCAAAATAAAAATTGCTCCAATATCAAAATAGGTGAGCGTATGAATGAATGAATAACTCTCCTTAAGCACTCCTTTTATAACTTCACCATGCAACAAGAGGCCCAAAAAATACCCCAATCGACCCCCTTAGGAAAACCACATAAACATAATATGATTTAAGTTATTTTTCCACCCGATGCGCCAAAAGTAACTTAGGTGAACCCAACTAAGAATTAGAATAATAAAGTGCCATATAGACACCCAACGACAAAATATAACAATTATTACCCACTTAATGTAAACGACAAAATATAACATAAAGCAAGGTGGTAATCAGACATCCATACCCAATAGCCTCCGGCATCATAAGCCCCTCGAGTATGACCAAAATTAAGACAAATGAAAAGCCTCCTAGGCCATCTACTCGGAATTGGGGACATTACATGCGGTCAATCAAGACAGGAAAATCTTGCTAATATCAATTCCACAACAGAGGATCTAATTAAATGAGGAGCACTACTAATGTAAGATACAAGATCGTAGGGAGCATCTACATCAATGGAAATAATGAGTGTCACTCAGTGTTAATAAGAATGGCAGTGATTGTGTTTACTTATATTGTAATACGATAAAAGAATCAAATGAAAATATTAATTGAAACATTTTTCCCTTTTGTAAAAAAAAAATAATTGACATTATATTAATATATATTATTTTCATAACATCTCTAGTGTTTTATTTTTCATAACAATGTGAAGTTTAATATCGGAGTTCTATTCATAATTATTATTTTCATATCTTCTATTGCACATAACAAAATCAAAAGAAATGAAGATACCAAATCATTTTACCAAAAACATAAATATATAATAATAAATGTAACAATTTCATATGAATTTTATATTAGAATAAATATTTATAATACATACTAAGCTCAAACTCGAGTTATCAAACAATCCTTGAGAAACCCCTTTTGAGAAATAAATGACATTTGTATCTATTATGTCAGAGAGTGTCCACTTCCGGTTCAATATTAAGATCATCTTTGTTTCTCACTATATTATTAATTCATCTTCTTTCAAGTAAGTGAAGTCCAAATGGCAAGTGCCCTTTCATAAGTAAATGCATCCATGAGATAATGTGAAATGTATAATCTCAACATGTCTCCATATTTTTATCCAATATATTCAAAATTTTTATTTAACAAAAGATAATGCACTAAAGACTCATTCATCTTCCACCAAGCCCAAAATCATTGTTTGAAAAGATCATATAATCAAAAAATATTCACTAATATTTTTCTCGCAGTTTACTATTGGGATACACATTTTTTCCATACCCTTGTGATAGCTCCATTTTCCGTTGGTTCATTTAGATATCAATATTGATCAATCATTGTAAGTCCAAAATGTGTCAATGATATGTCAATAAATATTTTTTACAAAATGCCTTTAATTTCAACTCCATTTATTTGTATGGACTTGTTGAAATGCTTAATCAGAGCACTCATGTATTTGAGAAATAAATTACTTACTAATTCTTCACTATGACCATCAACAATGTTCCAAAATATGGGATTCATTATTCCTATGGCTTCAAGCAGGTCATCCCTTTTAAAAAGATCTCAAATTTCTATAGATAGGCTTTGTGAAATGTTTCTCAATTTTATCTATATATCATAAATAATAGTGTTATATAGAACACGTGTTACATGAACTTCTTCAATTATGTTCCTATCAAATCAACTATTTTTTTGAAAAGTAAGTAGTGGTATCTCCTTGTCATTAATGATGATACGAAGATAATCCAAAATATTAAATTTCAAATAGCAATTAGGGTCCTTAATATCTGTTAAAAATTTTCAATTTTCAAATACATGCCCTTTAAAATTGTCTGGGACAAGCATAAAATATCTAAATACTAGTTTTCTTAACCATATGACATCAACTATATGTGTGTATATATATATATATATATATGGATCTCTCTAAGAATGTTTAATCAAACAATTTATTTCCTTCAACATCAAAGAGAATACCATATAATGTAAGTAATGTTTCCAAATCTATTAAATGATACAACAAATCTTTTGCCTTGTCAACTTCTCTATGATATTTATACATAAAACATGTTAATGATAAATATTCTTCAAAACTCTCTGATACATGATCGTACATGGAAATACACCTTGATCGACATATTTTAGAAGCTTTTAACCATCGACACTCCAATTGTAAATTTTGGGAACTCTAGAAATGTTTTTGACTATTGGACATATATGCATGTAAGTCTCAGATAAACTCTTCCAATTTTTCAACACTTTCAAATGTGCTAACTATTTTGTATGCAATAGTGGTTTGTAGTTGAACACAAAGAACATTTCTATGTCGATGCATAATCATGCACCATTTTTACCAAACAAACTAACTTAGTAGCGATATTATAATCATCCATCCTAGATATATCTCTCAAACTTGAAATAACAACCTCAGTAAAGGTTTTTAGCATTGCAATTTTCTATCATTTTATAGACTGTAATAAATGAGGTTGTTTTAAATGGTTCTCAAAAGTATACATGAATGCAAACCCATGATGTGTTGTTAACTTTGTGACTTCATCAATAGATATTGAGATAAATTGTGTTTTTTTAATTTTATTTCAAATGCTCTTGTGCTCATGTTTTATTAACTAAACTATAAATTGAAACTAATATCTACATAGCTTCAAAATAAAATGCTAATCAAACAATGAACCATCAAGATAAGAGCTTAAAGGAAATGCTTCTTCAATGCATAAATGAAACTACATGTTAATCTATTTCCTACTCTCTATGATTGTTAACTTAAACTATGAACCTATGAAGAACATAAGCAATCAATGTTGATTGTTGCTTGATCTCAAGGATTGAGAATTAAATCTCTCCAAGAATGGCTACAAGGCCATTTTGGATCTTCCCATATTACTCAATTTTGAGTGAAAGGATGCAAGATGGAGAAGTTATTTCCAACAATGGAGAATGGCTCAAGATCAAAATGCTTATAGTTTTCACTATTCAAAGCATGGGGCAAGAAGAAGGTAAGAAGGAGGATTCTTTTTATAGCTTTCCTAAAGGCAAGGCTAGAAAATTGATGAATGTGGGATAAAGGTAAAATAAGATTAGGAATGGATAAGGTTGCTTTATAAAAGGTAATCTTGATTTAGAAGAGTTTAATTTGTCATTAGTAATGTCATGGGAGTTGGGATGTTTTAATTAATCAAAGGTGATTAATTAATAGGTAGAGGTAAGCTTATAGAAGCTAATTAGAGGGAAATTAGTATGTTTAGTGGGATGTAAGAGAGGAATTTGATCCAATAAATGATAATTTATTGATTTAGAGTTGAGCATAATTTATTAATAATAATTAATTAACCTGGTAGAAGCGGATATTAATTAACGAAAGGTCATGAATCGACATCCTTAATGATAGGAAGGATAATTAATTAATGAAAGGTTGTTAATTAACGAATATGAAGAGGATGTTAGCTAATTAGCGTAAAAACAGCTAATTATTACGAAATGACAAGAAAGAGGATAATTAGTGTAATCTTAGCATTAAAGCATGCGTAAGAGGATTTTAGGTGTCTACACCTCCTTCTCAATCATCGCTAGACATTTTGTCATTTCCCAAGCACGCTTATCCGACCAATGTGATTATGGAATATTAGGGAATCCATTATGTTGAAACAAAAATTAATAATCTAAAAAATCAAAAATAGGTCTACCCTTTTTTAAATTGTGGTAAATAGTTGAGAACTGTATATTTTTAGCACATAGATTAGACTGAATAACTTTTCCTAATTGAGTTGTTATTGTTCTCCTTTCTCAACAATATTTTGTATACGTTTTTGTTCATTTTCATACTTGGTCATTTCTTACATGTATGCATTCTTTTGCATTTTTCCGTCCATGTGTTCATATAGTTGACCATCTTTTTGCTTAATCGATACATATACTTTACCACAATGTTTCTCAATTGTGTCCAGCTTGAGTTACTTTTTGTGTTCCTTTCCAAGTTTCTAGCTACAAATCAGTACATTTACATTATTTTGGGTGATATATATATATATATATATAACCATTATTGTTTCATGGCTCTACTCGGTTTAATGAATGGATATTTAGCTACCCAATTGAACTTAAAAGACCTTCCAATTGTCCATCTACTTCTCTTTCTTCACACAAATTTTTGTGTTGTATTATCAACTGAAATAGGTGTTTGATCATGATGTGTAGAAAAATATTATGTTAATTGGATCTCATCATCGAGAATGTCCTCTATTCTCCTCTTCCTTGGCACATAATTGATAGTAGAATTTCCAACTAAAGTTAGTGTTTGATGACGAAAATGTCTTCTGCTTGTTGCATATCGTAATCATGAATGTCTTCCAATGAAGGCACGTAATAAGGATTGTCCTCAAGTGGAGAAAGGTCATCATCGATAATATTTTGAGGTAGTGAGTAAGTTATCAGTGATTAATTATTTCATGTGGAATATCACTATCAATGGGTTCTACATACAAAAGGGTTTTTGACATTTGTATTATTAAGTATATTATTGCAATTTGTAATTTGAGAATAAATAAGAAGACTTAATTATTTAGTTAGTACATAGTACCTGTATTTGGTGTGGATGTTGGTTGCATCAACATGACCCCTTTTGTGGATGGCTAAAATAAGATAAAAGATTCACTTTTTTATGATTGGCCCGCCACCTTTCGATTATAAATCGAGGCCATTACATCTTTCTTTTATTTTGAATTGAGGTTATCGACATATGCCTCAATGCGATGAGCGACCACGTGAGTATGTAGTGTAGACAATCATTTGGTTTGTTGTGTGTTTTTTTATGTTGTTATCATGTGTCCGGACTTTGTGTCTATCTCTTTGGTGGTCATGCATCTACGTCTATTTTATGGTCGTGTATTTGAGTCAAAACCCGACAATAAAAATCACAACACTTTTACATGTGGGCATAGGGATAATTTTAGTGGCACATAGATGATCATGTAAGCGAGTGATTGATGCTCAAATTTTTATAAGTATATATTGGTAAATGTGCCCAGTTTGTGTTTTGAGGTAGCAACGATATAGATGCGTAAGTATGAAAACTATTTTAAACTTTAGGCAAGCTCACCCAAAAAAGTAACTCGTGATCCCGATATTTTAGGAAAAATTGTGCTTCATACGACTCCTCTAAATCGTCAAATGCAAATTTCAAAAATCTAAATGTTCATGAATTAGCGAAAATCCACCTCTAAAATTATCCCTAGACTTACCTAGTCATGTATTATATTTTATTACATTTCGTATTCCATAGATTATTTTTGTATACAAGCCATCATCATTAGGTCAACATTTTATTTACATGTAGAAGACAAGGAGATTCACAAAGCATACAAAAATCTCTAAACATTTATTTTTAAGAATTTTTAATATAGATGAAGAGTATTTGTTTATAAAAACAATTATTTGTTTATTGAGGAAGTGTATTTATGATTCAACACCTTTAAGGTGAAAGAAACTTTAAAGAGAACTTGGCTTTGTTAGGGTTTTACATGGTGATTTTTGTCTTGTTGTCTTGTAGAAAGCCTTATTATTCATTCATACTGTCAATGTGGTATTTTTATACCTGCTCACATTAAATACTTACTCCTTCCTTTGGTTGATTTAGGTTTATATATATGGTCTTAAACCGATTCGAATTGAAGTGCAATTCGTGGACAACACACTAACAATGGTGTTTAATGTGTTATGACAATAAATTCACAATGAAAGAGTCGTAAACACAAATGAATTTTATTGCAATTCCAAATGAGTAAAATTGACAAACTCGTAAGAGAGATATATGCCTGGAGATCTATCTCTTTATTCAAAACAAGCTATTTTATAGATATACAATGGAGAATATAAAAATTTGTTAAAAATAGAATATTAAGGGTTCCAGAGGGGAACCAAAATTTCATCCTACATGGAGACCATTCATATCCACCTTAGGGATGGATTCGAAAAGACATAATTTGAAAAATTTGAAATGTATCCTATCATTACTATTATTTTATAAACTACTATTTGTTGGGGTCATATCTCCTAGCTTGTTGACTTGTTTGACAAAGCACATGATCTATCGGAAAGATGACGGAACATGCTTGAAAAATATTACTTGACCATAGCACTTTGGCTATTACCATATATTCCAAAGCCCGTAAATGCTCAATAACCCCAAAAATGCAAAATACTAAAAGTTGTTGAAAATTGCTAAAAATAGATTTTCAGGACTTTACAAAAATAAATTTTCAAAATCCTATTCTGATCATTAATGATCCAATCACAAATTTGGTTACAAATGGAAAAGTGAATGAGACCTAATCGAGTTTGGAAATTTTTCTTTAAGGTTTATGACAAGGTAATGAGTCTATAACTCCTCGTTATACTAATGTTTTGTTAAATGTTGAATCTATTTAACCAATTATTTTAATGGTAGAAAAATAATTATCTTCTTACTCACTATGTCAACGTCATCCCTTATTAGAAATCTCTACAAGCTTGAATACAATTATATTGAGATCCCAAAGGGCATTCATGTCACTAGGGTCCGAAACCTCATCAAGTGTTTTCTTGTTTTAATTTAAGGATCCTTCACAAGTGCAAGTTATTCTCACCAAGATGAGCTATTGATTCTTATGAATTACCCCGATTATTTTGATTAAGCTAAATATCAAAATATATGCCTAATCTGATTACTATTGCAACAATAAATAAATAAATAATTAAGTACAAAAATTAACCCAAGCAAGCTAAGCTAGAAAATATGAAACCCTTAGTGCAAAGGAGTAAGATGACTTAGTGGTTCACAATGAAATCCAAATTGTGTTGAAGTGCTAACCAGATGGACAGAGAGGGAGAAACATCACATAGAGACTCAAAAAATGTGTGATCTTTCGATATGCCCGGACTAGGATGCCTAAAGAGGGACAGGGCACTGTGGGTACCTTAGACCTTCCGGGTGCCTCGGGTCTATGGAAATTCTCAAAAAAATCTTCCGAGTGGTCGTAAGGTATTCATTGTTGTTTTACTTTGGACTCTATGAGGTCGCACAATGATCACCGAAGTCACTAGGATGAAGTAATGACTCGTAAAACCCCAAAGAGACATCAAATCCTATAAAATAAAGATGCAAAATGAGGGGTTAGAATGCCCTCAACTATCACAATGAAGATATTTGTTGAACCCTGGTCATTGGTGTTGTCATTGATGTCAAGTGGCATTGATGGAAAAGGTGTGAATGGTGAAGTGAGGCTTTGTAAGGGACATGAAGGTTGATTGGTAGTGTCTTCTCAATAATGGTTGGAGCTCACAAAGAGGTTTCAGTGGTTCCATGAAGTGTCAAGTCATGTCAAATCATGAAGTCATGGTGTGCAAGCATAAGCAAGGTGCATGGTCAAGCAAACAAGGTGTGTGGTGAGTCCTCCCAAGGTAGTATGCAGACTTCCCAAGGTAGTATCAAAGTTAACAATCCCAGTAACAAGTCTCCATGATACAATGGTTGTTTCAGAGGTATAAAGAGTGTTTCTTAGTTCTCTCCAAGTCATATCCTTGTGTTCAAAGTGGAAAACAAGTTGGTAGGCTATGGTGTATGATTATCTATAGGTATGAGATTGTTCCAAGCTTGTAAAGGATGGAGAAATAGTGTAAATGAAGAGTGAGAATGTGCCTAGTACAGAAAAGGAAAATTTTAGACAAAACTTATAGGTATAGGAGTGTGATGGGTCTTTCATGAAGAAATATTTGGTGTTCTAGATAGCTCATGATGTCTTCTACGTGCTCACAAAGTGTTTTGAGCAAGTCTGTGTAAGTTTTATGTATATCCCGAGTGAAGAAATGAGATTAACATACACTGAAGGTTTGAAATGTGTATTTCAATATGTGCAAGAGCTTTTAGTGATGGTAGAGGTATTGGTCTTTGAATTCAAGAAGATATTTCCAACGAGTCCAACTTTGTGTAATTTGAAGCTCTCTGGAGGAAGTTATGGCCATTTAAAGTTTTACAGGTCGAATGAGCAGGATTTAATTATATTTCGGATCTACATGATGAGGCAAATCAAAGGTAGGTTAAAGCATAAGTCAATATGCTTCATTCATCCCCATTCCCAAAACCTAACAGACATGTGGCATGGATTAAACTATATTAAATAAAATTTCAGGTCCACCTAGCAATCATAAGAAAAAAGTAAGTTGCGGCAAAATAAATCGTCTTGACACCGTGAAATGTGAAGATGCTTGGATCCTTCTGATTGGCTCACTTTTCACACTCTGACATAGATCTAACAAATGAAAATACCGACATTGTAAAATCTACGAAGGTATATGGAGCTTCCTTATTATATTATGTGTCGCATTGGTTAGATAAAAGTTATCAAATCCTGACATTTTGAAGGAATGTGGAGCTTCCTTATTAGTTCATGTGTCATGTTGGTCAAATATAGATTAGTAAAAGGTTGATAGTATAAAGTATGTGGAGCTTCCTTAGTGGATTGTTTCTTGCAGAGCTTAAAGAGGGTTAAGAAAATATCGACAAGTGTGAAGGGTGTGGAACTTCCTTATTGGTTTTTCTCACAAAGGGCAGGTGGTGGTTAAGAAAAGTTTGAAAAGTGCGAAGGGAATGGAGCTTCCTTATTTGTTTACTTCTCGCAATGGGCCAACAAAGCTTAAGAAAATCCTGACAAGTGCGAAGTGTGTGGATATTTATTATTAGATATAATTTCACAAATGGTATGCACCGAGATAGAAGATATGTCACAGAAAGCGTAAATAGGTAGACCAAGTATAAGGTGCCACTTGTCGATGATCTAATGATAGAAGGTGGACACATGGAAGTAATCCACCATATTTTTAAGAGATGGCTCTAGTGGAAACGAAATCCCCAAAATGAGCCAAGGTTAATAGATTTTGGGTCCGCGGAAGGTCGAAGGAAAATACAATGCATGTCAACATGTAATATACAAGCCAATCCTCAAACCCCACAACTTATCACATGGTGACACATGTCCAACAAATGAGACCAAAGGAATGAGAAGGTTGAAACAAGTCAAAGTGTTTTGAATGAAAAAAATCATCGTATCTCACAAATGCACCAATGAAAAATTCCAAAAATTAAGATAATGTTTGTAAGGAGGCCGGAAAAGTGTTACAAAATAAATCATGTTGATTCATCTCGAAATAAAGGAGAAATTTGACAAAATTTTGTCTTATTTAGGAAATTCTGTGAAGAATCTCAAAAGTCACGGAACATGAAACATCATTATTCGAAGTGAAGGAGCTCATGGAGAAGCTCAAAATTCAATTGCATGGAGTAGTTGAAGAAGTTTCATTTGTCAACCTATAAACACAAAGTTTTGTGAAGGAAGAATGGTCATGTGAAGAGTCATAAAACATAAAAATTCAAGAGTCATGCCTGGGAGTCTTGCTTGTTTATTTAAGCTCAAATTTTAAACATGAAAATGTTATCAAGCATGAGAGAATGTTATCATGTCGAAGCGTAGATGATGTGGTAAAGAGATTTGTGTGTTATTGTTTAAAGGAGGAGAGTTGAGTGTTATTTTTGAGTAAGTGAGAAGAGTGTGAATGTATTGAAGCCATGACAAACTAAGAAAGGAGAAGAGAATATAAGTGAGCTAAAGAAGTGGTCATAATTAGTTGTGGAAGACAACACAATAAAGTGATCATAATTTTTGTAAAAATTCTAAGTTGTAGCTTAGCATATAGGGGGTTGAAGCCTCCTTGTAAGTAGTAGCTTATAGAAGATCAATTGTTGTTGGTTAAATTTGGGAGTTGAAGCTTCTAGACAAGTTGAAGCTTGTCAAATACTAAGTAGTAGCTCGGTTAAATTTTTGGAGTTGTAACTCTAGGTTGAGTCGAAGGTCAACCATGAAATCATTATAACTTTACAAGACATTTGTCCAAGCTAGTTCTATGGTTTCAGTGGGTTTTTGTCCCGAGATGGGTTTCTACATTAAATCTTGTCTCCTCATGTGTTTATGTGTGTTTACTTCTCTCCACCTCTCATGGTCAATATGCATGTTTATCATAATGAAAGAAATTTAAAGATTGGATGATTGACCAACTTTGAGTTACACAAAATTTTAATAAGCACTGATTCATCTCCCCTCTCGCCTAGATTTCTAACAGTCTTACTATTGAGCATTGCACTACATCTCAGACCCAATGTAGTTTTATGTGTGTGTGTGTTTGGAATTATGCCCTGGGTGGCTCTTGTGCATGTCACACTTGATAGAAAGCAAGTAGCTAGATATAAATAAATGTAATAGATGTGTGCATGGAATAGAATGAATTTCCATCCTATGAAGTGTATGTAGAATAACCAGCCCTCGTATCCTTTGGATGGTGTTAGATGGATGCAATGGAGCTCTTATATGCTTGATGGATGCAACCTTAGGTGGTGATAACTAATGTTTAGTGTTTTGTCCTTTATTATGATCACATAACTTTATATTTATATGATTCCTTTACTTGAATTTCATAATTAACCCTGAAAATATAGACTACCAAAAAGATAATATGCTCAAACGGCTAGAAAGGACCCAAAAGATGTGAAAAAGTATAGTGAGATCAAGGGCGCTTAGAGGGGACGAGGGCACTTATGCGCTTGGCATCCTAGTTGGGTGTTGGTGTCCAGGATGATAAATGTCAAGGTATAAAAAGGTAGACTGAGCAAGTAATAGTGCAAGACCAAAATTGGCAATAGAAAGAAAAGAAAGGTGACAAAAGACATGGATTAGTGAGTACTTTTCTTACTTACGAATCATATGAATAGTAGTATGCAATTAGGACTAAATAGATACCAAAAGTTCATGATTTTTTGTTTACATTTGCCCCACTTTATGTTGTTGAGCTAATGATTGATAATATAAAGTAGATAAGAGATGTGTACCTAATAACCATGTAGATCGATGATGAAAGCATGTCGAGGACAAGACAAAGTGTGGAGTGATAAAATGTGAAGCGTGGATGCTAAGGAGGAAAAAGTGCAAAAAGTGATGATGAAAATGACCCTAGGGTGGAAACACATGTGTAGATGGTGGGATTTTCTTGTTTTCGATGTCGATGATGTTGTTGTTGATGTAGGATGATGTTGATGTGATATGACTACCACTTCCCATAAGGATGGACTCTGCAAAAGAGAAGAATGAACAAGTAGTCAAATACGCATGTATATGATCAAAATGTGTAAAAAGTATGTAAGGAAGTATGTAAAATATGAAAAATTGAAAAAGGAACATGTGCACCTGATCCATGATGAGAAAAATGGTGTAGAAAGGATCCTAAAGATGTTGTAGAAGAACAAGTTTTTCAGGATATCTCACACCAATTATGTCAACCATGAGTTTTTGGGGCGATCTCATGCCAAGTTATGGAAGAAGTGTAGGAGAAAATTCCGTGTTATCCTCCAACCTTTGACTTCTTCCCGCAATGTAAAACACCACTATATATGGTGTGTAAAATTCAAACAATTCGATCCAACGCAAAAGTAAAAAGTGTTGTGTAGTGCATGCATGTCAAGTGCTAAGGATTGTGTGCCTTGTAAAAGTCATCGTGTAAAGTTTTGTAGACTATGTTGAACTACCACATTATGTGTAACTCCCCCCTAGTCACAGTCATCAAGAAAGGGTAAGGGGCACCTAGGCTCTATTGTCTTGGTCTTGGCACTAGTGTTTGTGTTGTGTTAAGGACCCAAGTCTGATTTTGATCCTGTCTGATAGTGATAATTGTGTTGTACCGTCGTATTGTGTTATATTGTGTGATGACTGTATAATGTTGTATGGGGTGACTGATTCACCCAAATGATGCCCCCTCATTTGGGGTGCATGTGATGTTGTCAGGAGTATGCGACCCAAAGGAGGACCGACCATTGTGCTAAAACCGTGACTCGCAGGGGAAGGGAATGTGCTTGTAGAAACCAAGGCACATGCAAAAACAAACTAGCTAGGAGACAAGTGTTAGTGAAAGCAAAGATAAACACACATATATAAGGCAAAATATAAGCTAATCATATAATGTGTAAGCTAATATGCAAGAAGACAATGTAGACCATGAAAATCGGGTTGTAAACATGGGACACCACTCACAATGTCGCAAGATAATCGAGGCCAACTAGGCCAAAAGTAGATAATGTGCACACAAGACAAAGGGAAAATCCCACAAACAAGATAAACAAAGAGCAAACAATGACAAGAAATGTAACAAACAACCATGGAAGCAAATAGTCCTGCATAAAAAATTCTACACATGAAGCACCCATTAAGCATGTTAGAAAGATAAAATGTATGTCAAAACGTTTATAATCTGATATATAAAAGTGCTATGAAAATGAAACAATAACACCTATAGTGTATGAAAGTGGATGCCCCTAGGAGCCACTATGGGACTGGTAATAGGTATTGTGCTAAACATCCATGCTATGTGTAATAGATTTGTATAATCTATGATCAAAACTAGAAAGGAAAGTGAATGCACATGTGTGTATGATAAAGATAATGACATACAAGATATCTATCTAGCATGTGTAATAAGATGTACATGTAAGCAAGTAGTAAGCAAGAGTAAATATAACCAAGATATGCAGTATGTTGTGGATGATATGGAATGGAATGCAATGTGAGTGATAGAAGAAACGCTCCCCGATCGGATGTATATGTATGCGATGAGGTTCATTTATAAATTCCCCCTCAAATCAAGAATGAACCGTAAACAAGAGTGCGTCATTGGGAAATGGTCTAAATGTGTGTTTTAAAATATGTGATCATTAAATCGCAAAGTGTAGGGTGTAAGTGTGAGTGAGTGAGTGAGTGAGTGTTGAGTAAGAGCATGAGTGTGGTGAGGTCAATTTAATATATAAACCCTTAGTAGTCAAATATGGACCGTGGAACTAGAGTGCGTCATAGGGTGGGGTTCATGTTGATTTTCATAAAGACATGTTGATTATGTAGGATGTGTTGTTGAATGTTTGTAAAAATTATTGTATGGTAACATGTTGAGTGTGTGTTGTGTATCACAAATGTGTGATGTGTTATGTTGAGTGTGTAGAGAGAGATGTGTAGTATAAGCGTCGATGTGTAATGTGTTGTGTATATGTAGGTTTTGTGAACTATGCGGAAGAGAGATGTGGTAAATGATGCGTAAAAGATATGTCATAAAGGTGCTGTAGTAGTAGTCAGACATGTCTAGTGTGTAATGTGTATATTGAGAGAGAGGTGTTGAATGTGTAAAGCGTCGTGTTGAATGCCCGTGAAAGAGATTGATTGTGAACACGTTTGTAGTAGGTGGTGTATTGTGAAGATTATGTAAGATGTTTGTGTTGATTGTGCACAAGGGAGATGTGTGATGTGATGTAAAATAGATATGTCATGAAAGTGTTGAGTGTGTAGTATGTTGTAGATATGTCTAGTGTGTTGCATGTTGTGTGGGTATGTGTGTAGTAGGAGGAATGTGTCGCAAGTGTGTTGATTATGTAGTGATGAGTGTGTCAAGCTTGTCATGTGTAATATGATGTGTAGTGTGTGAGGTTCATGTGTATAGGATGCCCTCAACAATCAAGTGTGAACCAAATCACGAGAGTGCGTCATTGGGAAATGACGATGTAAATGTATCAAGATGTGTATGATGAATGTAAAAAAACTAGATGTGATGTGTTTAAGATGGAAGATAGTTGATGATGCTAGAAGAGGGGGGGAGTAAGTACAATGCCCCCAAGTGTATGGTGATGAGTGTGTTATTTGATGAATGGTGTTTAGCGATAAATGATGAGAGATTATATTGTATGCATGAATAATGATAGATGGTGATAAATGTATGTATGTATGAATGAGTATGTAATAGATAGATATAATGGGTAGATGAAACAGGTTCTTATTGTAAGAAATCCCTCAACAATCATGTAAGAACCGTAAGAACACAAGTGTTTCTTCAGAAATGACATATACGAGTGTGTACCAAAATGCATATAGTGTATGTAATAGACTTGATGTGAAGTGATGGAAAATAAGATGTGTTTTGATTCTAGAAAAAGAGTGGGAGGAATAAGTTGACGCCCCCAAGTATGTAATAATGAGTGTGATCAAGTAATGTCATCTAAGAGGTCGTCAGTGTCATGATCAAAACCAAAGGTGCGGCATATGAAACTTAATAGGTGATAGTGTCATGTTGATCAAGTAAATATTTATTGATATGCCAATTATACATGCCCATAAAGATACTCCTCATCAAGTAAAAGGAGGTAATGGACACCCATGTGCATACCAACAAGTGAGGTTTGGTGAATAGCCAAGAAATGAGTCATTGTAAATGAAAACACGACCAAATGGCATGGGAAATGATATATCAGTGTGATCAAGATCTAACGTGCCCCTAATGTAATCAAGCCAAGATTTCCCAAGTGTAAGTAGAGAAGTATGGGAAGCGCTTGCAAGAAATACTATGAGATAGAATACACGAAGACCATAAGCTACAAAGTGATGTGAATGAACCCATGATAGAGATGAGAAGAGTGAGGTGGTGGCATAAGATCATCAAGTGTATACCCGAGCTGAGCTAGACCATCATGTGTACAAACAATTTCATCCAAAGTGTGATCGAATGGAATGTGTTCCCAATAAGATTCATTCATGAAAATTGTACATGTGAAGGGAGGTAGTGCATACGTCGATGGTGCATGAGAAGACGCTAAAGATGGTATGACTTCTGATGTTGGGACAAGCCCCATAAAGAATCATAGTATTAGTAGAAGAAAGGGGGGCAATGTTGCCAAAGAGACAACATCTAGTATGCAAATAGCACCTTCAAGCGGTGGAAAATGAGGCGAGTATCCATAGGTTGTGGTTCATCAGTAGTATCATTCCGTGGAGTAGAAGCGTAGTAATAGGATCATGATCACAATATTTGAAT
Organism: Taxus wallichiana var. yunnanensis; assembly: GCA_018340775.1. Taxonomy (NCBI): domain Eukaryota; kingdom Viridiplantae; phylum Streptophyta; class Pinopsida; order Cupressales; family Taxaceae; genus Taxus; species Taxus wallichiana. Next base: position 925,719,993 of record CM031239.1, on the reverse strand, counting down.
GGATGATGATCATGAGGAACCGTATACTCTATGCCCTCATGTATGAATTTGACACAGTGATGTACTGTAGAAAGGAACCGCTTGCATGGCGTGAAGCCATGGCCTACCAAGTAAACAGTTATATGAAACCGGGAAGTCAATGACAAAGAAAACCGTATTGATAGTTTTTGGTCCAATAGTGATAGGTAGAGTAATGTGACCGAGGCGTGGACGACAAATAGAGTCGCCATATGCATGAAGGAGAGACATGATGGACTAACATGAGTAGAAAAATACCAATATTTTTAAGGAAAGACATGGGACAAAGGTTGAGTTCATATCCATTATCGATCAAAGTGTGTTTAACACCCACATTATAAATGTGAATCATGATGTGCAAAGGTGGGTCATTGTCAAAAATAGTAAGATCAACATTAGGATTAGACGAAAAAGCAATATGTTGAGAAAATGCATCACAAATGTTTGATATATTGTATCTAGATGAATATTAGTAGAATGCGAGTGGTAGCTAGGAGAGTTTTGATTCTATCTCTTAATTCAGGATTGATGAGCAAGAAATCATTAATAGAGATACTCATGATGAAGAGACCCTAGAAAGATATGAGCAATGGAAGGATGAGGATCCTAAGAGCATTCAAATTGAGTTCAAGTTCACCAAAATGATTAAGCTAAATATGGAAATATATGCCTAATCTAATTGTTATTACAACAATAAATAAATAAACATTAAGTATAGAAATTAACCCAAGTAAGCTAAGCTATAAAATGTGAAACCCTAAGTGCAAAGAAGGAGTAAGATGACTTAGTTGGTTCACAATGAAATCTGAATAGTGCCAAAGTTCTGACCGGATCAATAGAGAGGGATAAACGTCACATAGAGACTCATGGAAAAGTATGTGAGTTGTCGATCTTCCTAGACTAGGACACCTAAAGAGGGACAGGGCACCTATGGATGTCCTAGACACATTTCTGGCACTGGTCTACGGAAATGCTAAAAAACCTCATCTTAGTGGTTGGGAGGTATTCACTGTTGTTCTCCTTTGGTCACTATGAGGTTGCACAATGATTTCGAAGTCACTGGAACCCTACAATGAAGTAATAACTTGTAAAACCCTCAAAGAGACATCAAATCCTAAAAAGAAAGATGCAGAATGAGGGTTTAGATTGTCCTCAACTGTCATAATGGTGATCTTACGATTGAGTGTTGCACTACATCTTAGACCTAATGTATTTTGTGTGTGTGTGTGGAATTATGCCCTAGGTGGCTCTTGTGTGTCGTCGCTTGATAATGCAAGTAGCTAAATATAAAGAAATTTAATAGATTTGTGCATGTAATGTAATGAATTCCCTCCTATGAAGTCTATGCATAATAACCAGCCCTTGTGTCCCTTGGATGGCACTAGATAGATGCAATGGAGCTCTTAGATGCTTGATGGATGTAACCTTAGGTGGTGATAGCTAATTCTTAGTGTTCGGTCCTTTATTATGATCACATAACTTTATATTTATATGATTCCTTTTCTTGAATTTCATAATTAACCTTGAAAAGGCCTATTACCAAAAAGATAAGATGCTCAAATGGCTAAAAAGGACCCAAAGGACGTGAACAAAGTATACTGAGGTCAGGGGTGCCTAGAGGGGACGAGGGTGTTCTCGCGCTAGCATCCCGGTTGGCGCTAGTGTCTAGGATGATAAATGTCGAGGTATAAAAGGGTAGATTGAGAAAGTAAGGATGCAGGACCAAAAGTGGCAATCAAAGAAAAATAATGTGGCCAAAGACATGGGTTAATTAGTACTTTTCTTACTTAGGAATCATATGAACAGTAGTATGCAATCATGACTAAATAGATACCTTAAGGGCTTGATTTTGTGTCTACATATTTTATCTTTTTATACTTGATATTTTAGAGTACCATTGAAAAGTATCAATCAAATTCCTTGTTCGAGTCACAGGGGATTTACAAATCAAAGCATTACCTATCATGTGAGTTCATATTGGGGTTTTAAATATTAGTCAAAATGGACCCAATATATTGTCTTATATGAAGGGGTTGTAGTGTAAAGGTTTTTTTAAATATTTTAGTGGCAAGGTATGTGGACAAGTAAGGAGGAGGGTAGTCATGGGGTAGATGAAGAAGCCCTAAATTAAAACCATTTTCATTATGTGTTTTTTCAATGTAGTAGCATGGTTTTTAGAGAAGCAATATGTTTTTCCAAAGTAATAACACTACATAACTCTCAAATGTTGGGACATCCTTCATAGTATCATTGATAAGGTATATTTCTTATCATTTGATTGATTTTTTAAGGAAAATGGATGAATTAAAAATTAATAAATTTAATAAATAAAAATGCAACCATACATGACCCTTCACATTATTATATAAAGTTTGATTAGTATGGTAAATGTAGATAGAAAGGAAAGGAAGAGAGACATCCAATTACACATACCGAGGGTTTGTAATTTTTGAGTTCAATATCAATCTCATCAAGGTTTTAAGTCGAAATATAACTAAATTTTGTGATACTATAAGATATTGAAACAAATACTTTGAATAGGTGGAAATAAAAAGGGGTATTAAAAATGTCATCATGAAAATGGGTAGTTTGGATGTATGGTAAAATAAGGGGTATTTTATAATTCAAAAATTGTGAGGGGGTGTTAATAATAGAATATTGAGATTTAGATTTGGAAATAGGGGTAAGGAATGCATGTGATAGGCCTTACATTTACATGGTGAATCCCCTATGGTTTGGGTTCAATTGCCTGCCCTCCCGAAATATCTCTAGTATTTCACGCCTAAGATGCTCAAAACCATTTGCAAGTGATTTACAATGAATTTGATAATTTCCACTCATCTCATCCAAACAAATAGGTCTATGTAAAAGTTTACATTTGTTAGAATCCAACAAACCTATGAAGACCGCGATGGAAACATGCTCGATAATCATGTAGGAATAAACAATTTCCTAAAAACTCTTAAGTATAGAATCACTCCATGAAAAAAAAAGAAAAAGATACGAGGAAAGGATAATGACATATTATTCCATATTAACATATAAAATAACCACTCTCTATAAAAGTCTTTACCCGTCTCTCTAGAATATACAAAGAAATAGCGGGGTATAAATAGCTTGTGAAAGATAAAGCTTCCTTTCCTTATTGGCCACTTATTAGGCCCAATAAAAGGCCCACTTAGATGTGGCATTCAATACCGGTGATGGAAGATGATACTTGTGGCATTCATTGCCCACCTATCCTAGTCTAATCCTGAGATGTGCACAAGACACACAAAGTATAGAAAAACTAGCATAAGTCACTAATAGTAATGAATATATGATATTTCATCAACACTCCTCCAAGTGTAACTTAGGAAGGCCAATACAAAATAATAAGGCTAAGAATCCTATGAAAATGGGTCCTAAAAAGAAGGCTTGATGAGGTACCCATGGACAACGAAGTGCAATTACAAAAATGAGTCATCACGAGGTTTCTTACAAAAATAGTAAATTGGCTTAAACATGTAGATATGCTAAGATATACATAAATGAGTCTAAAAGTAGTACTACAAACAAGTTTTACATTTGAATCTTCAAGAGATTTTAATCTTCAAGAGATCTTCATTACATGGGTTGAACACCATTACTACATTTGAAGTGCAAGTAAATAGCTAAAAAGGTTAAAAACTCAAAAATGTATGAGTGACCTTGTTAATCCACTTCTCGACCATCAGTAGAATGTTGATGTTGGGATACCAATTAATTACATTTTAGATAGTGTGAAAAATATAAAATATTTCACCAAACAATTTCCATAAATTGATGAAACTACATTTAATATATGTTAAAATGAGAAAAGGATAATTAAGGTCACACAACACCCCGATAAAGTTGTAATATATCACCTACCCCCATAATGTTAAATAGGTGGAGTGGTAAAAATATATGTATGATTGGAGCTCATATATCCAATTCTCGTTCACTCAAAAGAGATAAATATGCGTATACTAGTCACTTACATTATCTTGAGTCAAATATACATAAAATATCTCAAAATTAGCTACAAACTATAGGATGATTCAAATAGAGATGGGAGAGAAAAAAGGATTCAATGTTTTATTAGAGGTTTGCAAAAGAAACTCATACTTGCATGAAGATATACAAGGCTGAAATAGCAAACCCCATGGAAATTTATTAAATTTAAGTGTAAAATTACAATTTTACAAACAACAAAGCTAAATAATATAAAACCATTAGTGTGAGAATTAATTCATTAAGGAAGTAGTGCGATGTAATATAAAAGTGTGTGGATGATGTGGTAGAAAGGTAGAAAAACAATACCTATAGATTCCATGAAATGAGAGTTAATGATGTTATCGGAAGTGATCTCAAATGCATCCCAAATGAGTTTGGATGGTGGAAGAATATACTTGCATGTTATCTAGAGCTATGTGCACAAATGGTGCATGCATGGGATCATCTAAAGGAGTAAAAATTCTATCATGCCTAGATAGTGCAATCTCATGTCCCTCATTCCCGATTGAATGTGAAGATGAACTCATGTGTCACTCAATATTCTCATGAAGAGTAGAGTTTACAAAACATGTGAGACTACACTAAGTTATCATAAATGATGTTAAATCACCTTATCTATTAAATGCCATGATAAGCATTCCAACAAATAGCATGGATGAGGGAAATAATTCTTTGTAAGTGCATTACCAATAACTCCACCAAAGTGACTTGAAGAATAGAGTATGTGGGAACTAAAACCAATTGTGTGCTTTTCATATGAGCCAAGAACAATTATAAATGGAACTAATGTGGGGGTGTAGTAGGTGCAACAACAAGTTCATCATAAGTGTAGCTTATCATCTAGTTAATTAAAGTCTAAAGGTGCAAAATTAGTGACGTAAGGTGAAATGGTCTCAACAGAAAGTGTGCCTAATGTGTCAATCTAATGTTGTAAATGTCTAGCTATTTTTTTCATTAATTAATCAAGGAAGCTTTACAAGAAATGACCGAGAGAAAAGGGGTCTTTTACTTCTTAATTTTCTTATTCTCTTCAACAAAATTAATCATGGCTTCTTAAAGTGCACAAATTTCATAAAATAACATTGTATTTTCCAACTACAAGTTATTAGTTTCTGCATGAGGGTATGAATGTCTTGATTGAATCTATTATAATGTGTCAAGACAAAAATAAATGGCTAGAAAATGACTTTAAATGAATCCCACTAATAAACTTCCCCAACTACATATAGTTATGCAACTTTTTACAATGTTTTTCTCAAAGTATAATGTTTTAGCTCAAAGAACAAGATTATGAACTTAAAAATCTTTATTTTACACCAAAAATGACCCCCTAGTAGAATAATGAGGCACTTTATATGCAAAGTGCATATACAAATGGATATATAGTTTAAAAACTTTAAAAATCGAAAATGGCGATCATAATACAAAATGGAACCATTTTAAAGATTTAACTATGCATATGCAAAAAAATACATACTTTCAAAAACAACACTAAAATCCCTTGAAAGCTACTAAATGGATTAAAATTTATGGAGCTCTAAAGGTCCAAAAATAGGAACTCAACAACTAGTGAGGACAAAACTATTCATTTTGGGAAATCTAAGTTCTCAAAATGAAAAATATGACCCCACCATCGCATATATCTCCAAAAATAAGAAGGGAAAAAAAGAAAATCACCCTCTTAGTATTATAGTATGTTTTGCTCTCCATGATCATTACGCAAACAACCATAAGACAAACACCCATAAAGATGTAGACATATTAATTCAAAGTGTAAGCTAAAAATAAATACATAACACAAATTTATCTGTAAATAACATAACTACCACAATTTTATTAAAAATCTCTAGATTCAATTCACCCGAGAAATAATAACTCTCTTCCACAATATATGATCCACTAACACTATATCTCCATACTTTTATGAAAAGAAGTAGAGGCTATTATGAGGGTTAGAGATTGTTTGCTTCAAGAAGTAGTTTTTTTAATATATTAATAGTATAATTAAATCAATTCAATAACTTAATTGATACTCTTCTCAATTATTAGACTTGGATAAGTGTGCACCAATGGGTGAATTATCCACATATCAAATTACAATTATTATTACAAGTGCATCCGAATCATATTCAATAGAGTATGATGGATTAAATAAACTAACATCTTGGCCCTAAAGATGTACTTCAATGAAGGGAAAGATAGAGAAATCAATAACATATCCCCCCTTGACACCTTCCTTCACTCCCAAAAGTTTCTGAATCCCGAATCAACAAATTAGGCCTTGAGAGAGGGATTTGTGAAAATGTGTACAACCTAGCTTTATATTTGGTAAAACTAAAGGTCAACAACCTTGTCCTAAATCAGCTTCCAAATATAATTTGTGTGTATCACAATGTGTTTTGTGCATTGTTCTCCACCGGGTTGTGATATATGTAAATGACACTCTAATTATTACAATAAAGCATTATGGGTATGGAAACAAGAGTTCATAAAACATGCATCATATCCACACCGACTCATGTCCTCTAGAAGTAACTCCATTATATGTAATGTCCCCAATTCCAAGCAGATAGTTGAGGAGGTTATTCATTCGTCTTAGCCTTCGGACATACACTTCAGGGGCTAACGATGCTGTAGAGGCTATTGGGTATGGATGACTATTACCACCTTGCTTATTTGTTATATTTTTGTGTTGACATGAGTATTAAGTGGCTTGGTGGGAACAAATGTTATGTTTTGTCGTTAAGGGGGGGACTCATGGCACTTTAATGTTATAATCTTTCGTTGGGGGTCACTTAAGTCCCTATGGCGACTAGAGGGAAAAGTAACTTAAGTTACTTTATGTTTTGTGGTTCTCCCTAGAAGGGGTCGATTGGGGTCTTTTTGGGCCTCTTGTTGCTTGGGGAAATTATAAAAGGAGTATGGGGGAGTAATAGAGCTCATTCTTGCACACTCACATATTTTTCTCATTGAGCAACTATTGTTTGCAATCTTTTAGCTTGTGGAGTAAGATCCCATAGAACCCTAGCTTTGGTGGTGAGAGATCCATTCCTAGTTAGTAGGGCACTCTTTGGTGGTGAAAGATCCACCCTAGTTTGTCATTTTGGAGCTGATTCAAGGCTGGTTTTCAGAGATAATTTTCAGAGTTTCCAGAGAAGGGTTTTTAAGGATTTTTGAGGCTTTTTGTGGAGAAGAATCGAGGGTTTCCAGATTAGATTTATTGCAGCGATAAAAGTAGGGTTTGGCACCATTTTTTGAAACCTTTTTGAGGGTTTTTGGCCTCTTCCTAAGGGTGACATCATCCTTTAGGATTTTGCAGCATTTTTTGGAGGGTTTTCAGACGGGTGTTTCCAAATCTGGAGGTTGGGATTTCATTTACATTATTTGTAGATGTTATTTCCATATTTTCAAATTTTAATCACTTGTATTTGAAAAGATATGAATTTTTTAAGATTTCCAGTTGTCTAGGGCTTTCTAAAATTTTGAGTAGTTATATATTATTAAAAAAATCAAAAATATTTTCTAGTGTTTGTTATCATTGTTGCAAGCTCTCTTTAAAATTTCATGCATTTTGAGCAAGTATTTTGTGAGATATCAATTAAAACCAGTTCATTTCCCTAGCTGGTTATAACTTGCAAAAATCATAATTTTTATTTGCTACAATTTTTATATATTTTGTGCATTTTTGAGTGGTATCCCACAAGGGATATTTCAGTGGTATTAGAGTACTTGTTTCTCTAGCTTGTTGGGTTGAAAAGATGGGTGACAGTGAAGATATGGGTGTTGATTTGATGAAACAATTATTCACCAACATGGTGAAGCAACAAGAAACTACTAATCTCTATTTGAGCCAGCATTGAGAGATTAGCACATGGCAGGATTGAGACTCAGGCAGATAGAGGGGAAACTAGCAATATGGGACAGCCGGTCCATAGAGGTGAAAGTGGAAATTCAAGGCAGCGGTCTCCCCATTCTTCTACCAGGCATTTGGGACTTCACGAACCCTTGTTCTTGAAGGATCCAAGTTTCATAGGTAAGGCAACCAACAAAAGTGTTAGATGAAGAGTCTTGTTGGGAAAGGTACCAATCATTGAGCGAGGGCTTCAGAGATAACATGCCTTTCACAGAGTACTGCAGAATGAAGATTGGTAGCAAACCCAAGAGAGATCATCAGCCACATGTACCTGAGTTACAGAGGAGATTGGGACAAATATCCATTCCACACTTCGATGGTTCTAAGAAGTGTACCACGCAATCCTAGATTTAGAAGTTGAAGACATACTTTGACTTGAATCCCATGTGCGAAGAGGATGTAATTAAGTTTTCATCCTACATCTTGAGGGAGATGCACATGACTGGTGGCATCATGGCCTTATTACACAAGGGCACATGCATATTGATACCTATGTAGAGTTCACACAGAGGTTGATGAGTAGATTTGATAGGAGGGACCCTGACAGGCACTTCAGGGAGTTGACTCATTTGAGACAGACAGTTCTTTAGACATGTACATCACAGATTTTTAGAGATTATCGGTTATGGTTCTTGATGTTTCAGAGATGAGGTTGACCTCACTTTTCATAGTAGGGTTGATAGATGCACTAGTAGGATTTGTGAAGGCATTTGAGCCTTCTTCATTGCATGATGCTATTAGGAGAGCATGGGATTTGGAGTTAGCCACTCCAAAGTTGAGGTTTCCACCTCGAGTTCAACAAAGGGAGCCTCCATCTAGACCAGATGATCTTCAGTGAAGAATCCTCCACCGAGGCAGGAGGTGGCTAAGAAGCCAATCATTTCTCGAGAGCTTAGGGATGAGTTGAGGTGAAAGAAACTATGTTTTGATTATCATACACCTTGGGCTCTAAGGCATGATTGCACAGGAAAGGGGAAGGCCCAATTCATTGAGGTCTTCAAGGAGAGTGAGGGTGATAGAGGTGAGGAGTTAGAGACCCATGAGATGGATGATGGAGATGGAGTTGCGTTGGATAATGTTGATGTGGAGCAGGAGGAGGAGAATTTTCCTCAGAGGTTATAGTTATAGTGTCTAGTACTCTAGTGTATAAGGCATTTAGGTTAGAGGAGTTATGCAGGGTCAATGAGTAGTGGTACTCATTGATAGTGGGGCTACCCACAACTTTATTGATGCATCATTGGTTGAGAGACGAGGTTTGCAGATGGAGGACTTTGAGGGCTTCAACATTGTTGTAGCCAACGGGGAGTATATGAGATGCACACGAAGAGTTCCATAGTTGAGCATCACCATGGGTAACTACACAATTACCGATGATTTCCACATTGTTGGTATGGGAGTGACCAACATAGTGTTGGGAGTGCAATGACTTCACTCTCTTGGTGAGTTTCGGACGATGGAACTAAAGTTTAAGTCCGAGGGCAGGAATGTGATCTTGAGGGGATTATCTACAGAGCACCCAGAGTGGTTGCAACTGAGGGGATGGAGAGGACTTTCCGACATGATGAGGGGTTTTATTATTGCAGACTGATGTGGAGTTTGATGGGTATGGGTGTGACCAGTAGTGTTGCATAGGGATAGTTACAGAGGTTGGGATTACAAGTTCAGATCATCGAGTTCATCCTTGTGTTGGTTATATGAGGTTTCGGTAGACTAGAGATCTCATTTGCTTGTTGAGTACTCCAAGAACCAACACACTTGTGAGATTCTGGATGGTCACATACAGGATGATAACTATAGATTAGAGGATGAGATGATCTTCTATCAGGGCAGATTGTACCTTGTGTCAGATTCATGGTTGAGGATGGAGATACTTTTGCATTGTGTATTGTTATTCCATGACTGGATACTTGAGATTCGATTATACCTAAAGGTTATGTATCGAGAGAGGTTCAGATGGAATGGGTTAAGGGAGTATATCCTCAACTTTATACAGACATGTATGGTTTGTCACTATGACAAGTCAGAGCTTACAGGTTCATCATTTTTGAGTCGACATGGGATAACACTCCTATGTATTTTACTCCTTCTATGCCTGATGAGCACTTCACCCATGTGTTACTCAATGGAGAGATGAAATTGACTCATGGTTATTCAATAGGTTCACATTCAACACAGGAGGTGGACTATGTGGAGCTAATATTGTTGGTTGACCATCTACTGGAGTCTTGGGACTTTTCCCCCACATGACACATTAAGATACATTATGAGGAGCCTTGCTCTCACATGAGTGTAGGTCATGTGGGAGAGTTAGCATAATTTATGCATATACATGTTATTTCATAGGTTAATCCAGGGGATTCTACATGATTCATAGTGGAATTTCATACCCAGGAGTTGATTGGAGAAACAAGTGAGTGATCACATGACGATAGCCTCAGCATCGGGTAGGATTAGACAGATTGGAAATTTTGGTGTGGGTACCAGTGAGAGTCAATGTGGGCATCATACTACTTCAAGGGCAACATTGTTCTCTACATGGCATGGAGAGCATGATGACTACATGGGGTGTCTTTGGTTACTTTCAGCATCACACCAAATCACTAGTTGATCATGCAGGTGAGGTGGAGAAACCTACTTTGTGGTATTCAATTTCTACATCATGGCAGATAATGCTTGGGGTCAAGCATTTCTCGGGAGGGGAGGATTGTAATGTCCCCAATTTCGAGTAGATAGCCTAGGAGGTTTTTCATTCGTCTTAGCCTTGGACATACCCGAGGGGCTAATGACGTTGGAGGCTATTGGGTATGGATGACTATTACCACCTTGCTTATTTGTTATATTTTTGCGTTGACATGAGTATTAAGTGGCTTGGTGGGAACAAATGTTATGTTTTGTCGTTAAGGGGGATTCGTGACACTTTAATGTTATAATCTTTTGTTGGGTCACTTAAGTACCTATGGCAACTAGGAGGGGAAAAGTAACTTAAGTTACTTTATGTTTTTGTGGTTCTCCCTAGAAGGGGTCGATTGGGGTCTTTTTGGGCCTCTTGTTGCTTGGGAAATTATAAAAGGAGTATGGGGAGTAATAGAGCTCATTCTTGCACACTCACATATTTTTCTCATTGAGCAACTATTGTTTGCAATCTTTTAGCTTGTGGAGTAAGATCCCACAGGAACCCTAGCTTTGGTGGTGAGAGATCCATTCCTAGCTAGTAGGGCACTCTTCGGTGGTGAAAGATCCACCCTAGTTTGTCATTTTGGAGCTGATTCAGGGCTGGTTTTCAGAGTTTCCAGAGAAGGGTTTTTGAGGTTTTTTGTGGAGAAGAATCGAGGGTTTACATATCAGATTTATTGTAGCGATTAGAGCAGGCTTTGGTGCCATTTTTGAGACCTTTTTGAGGTTTTTGGCCTCTTCCTAAGGGTGACGTCATCCTTTACGATTTTGCAGCATTTTTATAGGGTTTTCAGATGGGTGTTTCTAGATCTGGAGGTTGGGCTTTCATTTACATTATTTGTAGATGTTATTTCTAGATTTTCAGAATTTTATCACTTGTATTTGAAAAGATATGAATTTTTGAAGATTCCATTGTCTAGGGCTTTCTGAAATTTTCTAGCAGTTATATATTATTCAAAAAATTCCAAAAATATTTTTCTAGTGTTTGTTATCATTGTTGCAAGCTCTCTTTAAAATTTCATGCATTTTGAGCAAGTATTTTGTGAGATATCAATTAAAACCAGTTCGCTGCCCTAGTTGGTTATTTCCTGCAAAAATCAGAATTTTTATTTGCTGCAATTTTTATATATTTTGTGCATTTATATATTTCATTATACTCTTTCTTTGTAATAGAAAAAGCAATGGTGGTTTTATTTTTATAAGACCAAGTCACGAGAGATTCCCCAAGATTATAGATATATCATGTGATTAACGTGACAATTATTTTGATTCATTGCCCATTAACTATCTAAATATCCTAACATTATTGGTTTAGAAGGAGCATGAGTCTTTATTATTTTATCCCTAAATTGTAACAAAAATTGAGGTTGTGTCATTTCACTTGTACTTAATCTTATAATTAATAAGACTTGGAAGATACTATAAAATGTGATTTGCATCTTTCCAATAGATTTCATGGGATCCTAACAATAACATGATATAAGATTCATAATAAAATAAATAGTAGGAATTGTATGATTCAAATATAGTAGGCTTCTTAATTAGCGCCTATAGATTCTCCCATTAATCAAGAAGTGAAACATTTGGTAGAAATATTAACCCTCGATTGAAAAGGATTCGGTGTGGACTTATAATCTTTCATGTTGAACCAACGAAAAATGTCTTGAGCATACTTGGACTAATGGATGAAAATGCCTTTATCAAACTTTGAAATTTGAAGACCCAAGAAGAAATGTAGAAATCCCCAATCAATCATTTCAAAATACCTCTTTTAATGTGCTTTCAAATCATGAATCTACTGTGGTGATTTAATTTAACATAAAAAAGATGTGTTGTTTATTTATATATTTGGATTAACAATTAAAAACTATAAATATTTAAATCATCAATTAAATTTCAATGTGCATATTAGAATATGTTTGATATTGGAAATACGTAAGACAATTTGATTGAAACAAGTGCTAAATGTGATAAGGTGTAAGAAGAGGAAGTGTACTTAATTGATTAGATGTTGAGAAGGTGGATCTAGTAGTGACATAAGGGTAAGAATGTTGGAATCGATATGCAAGTGTTTCATCTTTGGATCTTCGATAGAAGAATGTGGAGATATGGAATCATCGAACATGTATGAAACCATTTGGTATTTTTGTACCTATTTAGTGTTTTCATATGGTGAGTTACTCGGCATCTTATAACTTCACGTGCCCATGAAAACCTCTAAAATATGATTTTTATGAAACCCTAGGTGTCACATATATGTGAAATCCTATATATGATATGAAATAGCTTCAAACCCTAACCATGGGTAGGAGACCTGTAAAAATGTTAGTAGTTGGGTTGTAATTGTACACCACCCACATTGATAATATTCTAAAGAGGCCTCAAACTACATGTAGTTCTCCACTTATCATGTGATATCTATATGGATGCAACTATCTTTGGAAATTTGATCTCTCAATAGTGTAGAAAATGATTTTACATGCTTTAATTTACTTGGTTTGATGGTCTCTTGTTTGAGAAGTGTGACTCTAAAACCTAGTTGAGTATGCTTTAGACTTATGTAGGGGTTTCTCCTAGATAGTGTTGCTACTTTAGGGTATTTTAGGAAATCTTGGGGTGTTTTAAGAATGATATTTACAAGTAATTCCCTTGAAAGTGTCAAACGAGTAAATGAGTGCATTTGACTTGCTTATATAGGGGTTTGTAGATATAATTTCACATTAAGGCTAAAACATGAGGAAATTACTAACCCATAAAAGATATCAAATTGAGAAAATATTTTTGGGTGGTTATGAGTGAAACCATTAGCTTTATACCAAACCATTGGATGGTTCGGTCCCAGTTAATGGTTCCATATCGGCATGTGTTGGGATTATGCAAAGTTCTAAGAATGATTCATAGGAGGAATATAATACTACGAACTAAAGCTAAGTAGTTATATGAGTGACTCGAGTAGTGTGAATGAGGAATTAAGTCGTTTCATAGGGATAAGGATGTACAATTGAGATCATAGTGTGAGCACAAGTCATGCTTTAGGGATAATGCTAATGTTGTCATTGTCAAGTGATAACTTTCCAAATTAAGGTGTCTACATTTGCCCCCACCCCTTTAACTATATAATGAAATTGTATGCTTAAAGTAAAAGGTATCTAAGTGTGTACAATTTTTTTCTTCACTTAAGGTGTTTAATGCACTTGAGCATTGAGAGGATCTCAATAGTGAAACTTGCAATACAAAGTGCGTTAATGTTCATAAAAAAAATTATAATTTAACTAAAGAATTGAAATTGATTTGGCTAAATACCTTGAGGAAACCATAAATATCCATATTGGAAAAATTGGTCTCTCTCGGATGTGCTTTACATTTAACTCCCGAACATGTGCTTTCATTCTAGGCCTCATACCATATGATCAAGGAATGCCATTTAATGGCCACCTCACATCATCCCTCAAAGAAAAAAATCTAGATGAAAACCAAACCCTTTGGGACCACATCTAATGGATAGACCACAATGATAAATAAAAAATGTGCCTCCTAGTACCACTTGACCCTTATCACCTCTAACCATCCTATTAGTACATCTAGAGCAAGCTCCTTTACTGCCATCGCTAAACATGCTACACCACCCACTACTAAAGCTTCATTTTTGCTCTCTCACACCCCACTTGTTGCCTCTTTTGTTATGCCCTATGCTTCTAATTTACATACTATATAACCCCATTATGGGGTGACTAATCCATAAGATAATGTTGTCTTGCTTGAACACAAGTCTGTGATCCACTGTTCTTAAAGCCTTCCCATCGAGAAGATGAATAATTTTCCCAAGAAAATGGATGATTGTCTAACTTCTTGATTATATATCTCTCTCCCAAATAAAAATTTACTAATAACAATAATTTTGTTTCCCTGTAAAATAATTAATGATGAGGGATCATGTACCTTGATGTTTCCTAGTGATTGTGTACTCTTGGAATGTATGTGGCCTTATTGAACCGACCCATCAATATTTGGTCCAGGAAAATTGTCTATAATTTTGCAATTAGAAAAGTTTTGTACATGTAGGAAGTTAAAATCACTAGGTTTCTTCCCTATTCTACTACCCACACTAGTTGGCCAGGTGTCATTTAACATATGTCTAATCATGAGCCCATTCATAGAGGGTTCATCATGTTGATTATGTCAAAGATTTCTCATAATATCATCTTGTGGAGCTTGGACCCCACCCATCGAGTGATATGGACTCTCTTTGATTGTAACAGGTGTATCATTGGGTTATCAAACCTGTATATGTCTAATGGTGTAATTGAGTGGTCTCTTTTTTTGCACTAGCTAGCCATTCCCTCCCGTGATGTCCATTAGATTTTATATGAGGATTTCAACATGGTTGAATCTAATAAAGACAAGGAAGGGCGCATATCTAGGAAGTGGTGTGCCATAGAATGAGAATCCTAGTTTTACATGCAACAAAATCTTGGAATCTATGACCTTAATCACCATCACAAGAAAGATTCTAATGTTGCTTAGTTCACCTAGTCCAATTTCCAGCAAGGGTAAGACAAGGTGGTAAAGAGGTTAGATCATGTTATTTTTATTGAACAAGATCTTTTTTCCCTTTCCTCAAATATTAATAGACTGGTTTTGGCGGTCAAGATTGCTTTAATTTCATACCATCAGCCCATCTTTTTTTGGATTACATGGAATGCTCCATGCTTCAAAAGCAAAAAACTCAAATTTATGTCAATACTACCCATTTGTAGCATGAGATAACTTTAGGACATATCACAAGGATTTAGACCATGGTTGTTAGATCCACAGGGGATACAGTTGGATTAAATGGAATATTAATGTTATCCAAAAAACTACCACCTTTCTTAAGTTATATGGGAAACAAGTTACCACCTATAAATAGAGAGCTCATGAGGCTTCATACCATGAATTCCAATGGATTTCATAGAAAATTGATAGCTCTCCTTTTAGCATCTCTCTACAAAAGCAAGCTACTCATTAGAGACATAAACTCGAGGTGGAGGAAGCTTATAAAGCTAGTGGAGCCCAACTTAGAACAAGGTTATTTTGGCTAAAAATTGGAGACAAAGCATCCAAAGAATTCTTTTCTCTACTTCAACCCACAAATAATGTGGATAGAATTAAATATATTCAAATAACCAATGTTAGACTTACCAAATTTCCTGACATCCTACAAGATTTTGTTCACCATTACCATGATGTTTTTGCTTCTCAACCTTCCTCCCTTGAAAGAGAAGATGCTCTAATGAAATGCCTTCAAGTGGTCCCCTACAAGCTCTCCCAAGATCAAAGAGTTTCCTATGATAGACCCCTTTCCCTCAATGACATAAAAAAGCAACTATGTAAATGAATTCTATCAAAGCCCCTAGAATTGATGGTTTACCATGTAAATTTTACCAAATCATGTGGGATTATGTCAACCCTAATTTACATAAAGTTTACCTTAAAGTCGTAACCTCTAACTCCTTGGGTGAGCTTATCAATCAAGGAAACATTAAATTTATCCCTAAAATTGGTGACCCTGAATAGATCTCAAATTGGAGGCTCATTACTCTTCTCAATTTCTCTTATAAGATCATAACCAAATCCCTAGTGAACAATCAAAAGCATCTCCTTCCTCTCATTGTTCGAAGTGAGTAGACTAGATTCATTCAACACAAATGTATTCTTGACAATGTGGTAATTTGTGAAGGTATTGAATGAGCTAGGTCTGTAACCAAAAAGCTCTTTTTGTGAAGATTGATTTTGAGAAATTCTATGATAGGATAAAATGGCCTTTCATTATTATCATGCTCCAAGATCTTAGGTTTGTACCTCGCGTTGTACATTTTTTCAATATGTTTTTCAAGATGTAAGATCAAGTATTTCCATCAATGGAACCCAAATTTCCAGTTTGTAATTTTCAAATCTATCGACAAGGATGTCTTCATGCCCCATCTCTATATGTTTTGGCCATGGAAGGCTTCAACTATTGTTGGTCAGCTATTCTACCCAATGATTGGTTAAAGGCATCAAACTCCCTCGGTCTAACAACACTCATTAATGCCCACTTTACAAATAATTCCTTCCTCACCTTAATTAATAAAGAAGAGTTATTCAAGAAAACCATAGAGTGTCTCAGATATTTTTGCCTTGCTTGAAGTTATGTCATTCAATGGAAAAATACCTAGTGCTATGTGTAATCCCTCACTCCAAAACCTTCATGGTTGGAAAGACAACAATGATAATGGATTCAACCTGGTGTGTAATTTAAATTTCTTGGCGTACCATTTTCTTTCAAGCCTCTCTATTTGATTTGTGGTCCTATGTTGTTCAATGAGTGGAAAAAAGATTGTTTGTTGGTTACCAAGCCCCTCTCTTATAGGGAAATTCTAGATTTGTTCCAAAGTCTTGGCTACCACCCATGTCTATTATTCTTCTTGTTGGGATCCTTCCAAAGCAGCTTATGCCAAACTGGAAAAACTTCTCGAGACTTCTTATGGGCTAACTCTCAAGGACATAAAGGGTGTCATAGTAGATGGGACATTTATTGTTAGCCTAGAGAAGCAAGAGGTTTGGGGTTATTTGACATCAAGCTACAAGGAATTGTTGTAGCATCAAATGGATAATTCGAAACCTTGAAGTATTTGAATCATGGAAAATCATTATTAGACATTACATCAATCGGGGAGCCCTTTGGGCCATCAAACATGTAGAGGATTGAGGTTCCGAGTCTCCTTCTTTCACCTATGCTAGTGAAGATATGACGTATCTTTATGGCCAAAAACATATGGAAAGCTTGGAGATCGCTCAAACCCAATTTCATCTTGGTGGAAAATAGTTTTAGATTGGGACACTTAATTAACTCTCTCCCCCTTTGGTGGTTTGTCATTCTTAATTTCCATATTGTCCCATTTGTTATAGTACCCTCAATTAAAAGTCTTTGACTTTTTAAAAGGGAATTTGATTCATTAGTTAGATATTCTACAAGGTTTCCTAGGATTGGATGTCATGGGATATGCTTAAAGCCAAATTTCAGCTCAAAGATGAAGATGTGGAGTTCATTTTACAAGTTATGAATTCAAGACTGATATTTTCCTACACAAAATCAAGACTTCTAGTGTGCCCTGGTGGAGAGATTGGCATTGGCGATGAGTACCCCCTTTTTACGTTACAAACCCCATATCAGTTATCACCTTCTCACCCCAAAGCACATTCTAGGTGACTCTTTAAACCATCGTTGGAATCTCAAATCCAAGGATGGGATTTGGGCCAGAAGGTTTAACAACATTTGGAAAGCTCACAGGTGATCCTAAAAAGCTCACTTTTATGGTGTTTTATGTATCATGGTCTCCCCTTGTTGGAGAAAAAATCAAGCACATGGGATTCACAAACCCTATGTTCCCCACTTTCTAACACCCAAATTCAATTAAACACCTCTTCTAATTTTACCTACATGCCCAATTCCATGTGGAAGTGGATTGATTTAATCTAAATTGAATTCAATCTAATTTTAGAGTAATTAGTGTAACGAATGATATTTAGGCAATAAACTACAATAATGTACAAGAAATAAGCATTCAAAGATGTAAAACCCTAAGTAAATGAGAGAGGGATGATGACTTAGTTGATTCCATGTAACTTGGGAGTGATATGAACTGTGTGAGTTCTTTGGAACAGGTTGGGAACAAGATCGCAAAGGCTTGATAAGGGTTTAAAACCCTAAGAATGTGTGGGACGAAGCGCCCATAGGAGGACAGGTGTGCCCCAGGCACTAATGAATGATCTTGGGTGCCTATGTCCGCTCTTTCAAATGTTTAGATTCTGGTCTTTTTTTGGGTTGGAGGATCTTCACTTCTACTCACTCTTTGTCGCTCTATCTTTTTTTTAGGGTTTCGATCACACTTGTAACCTTAAAACAAATGCCTACCTATACATGTCCACAAACCACATCAAATCTAATAAAAATATGTAGAATGTGGAGTTTGAAATGGCCTCGGTGGTCACCCAAAGAGTGAACTTATGACCGAGTGTTGTACTAAATCTCAAACTCCATGTAGTTCTATGTGTGTGTGTATTTTTGTGCCCTAGGTTGCCCTTGTGTAAGTTACACGATGATAGCGGGCTAGATCTAGATTGTATCGAGTATGTAGAATGTGTGTGATGGAATAGAATGAACTCCCCTCCTATGATGTGTATGTAGATCGATGCAGCCCTTGTCCCTTGTATGGATGTGTTAGATGTGTGTTTTGTAGTGCTCTTGTGCCTTTGTGTAAGCTTAGGTGGTGATATATAATGCTTATAGTGTTTGGCCCCTTATTTGAGAGAAGTAACTAAGTACATATATATGATTCCCTTGTTTGAATTTTGTAATTGATAACTGAAAGGTCAACCCAAAGTATTAAAAGGTGATCAAGAAGTAAAAGAGACCCAAAAGAGTAAGAAGAAGAAAGAGAGGATAGGGGCACCCAGAAGGGACAAGAGCACACTGGCACTTCTTCCTAATCCCTAGCTAGGCGCTGTTTGAGGCCATAAAAGATATATTACTCAAGTGCTTTGAAAAAGTTGTAAGATGTGTGAGACTAGTACAATGCAAGAGATAAAGCAATCAAAATGCCAAAAGGAGTTGTCAACCACTAATTAAACTAAAATGGAAAATGGGGGCCTATATTTAGTTTAATCTAATATTATGCATAACAAAGAAATAACATATAACTAAATAAGGAAAGTGACCCAAGCAACTTAGTAAATAGAAATGTAAAATCCCTAATGAGCAAAGGGATTATGAAGAGCTTAGGCGATTCGACGACTATTTGGGACTGTGTCGCAGATTAAGAATGGATAAATAGAATGTAGAAAAACCACACAAGAGCACTATAAAGTATAGATCTGAGTTTTCGAGTAGATAGGGGCACCTAAAAAGGATGGGGTGCTTGGGGCACCTGGTATAAGATTTGGGCACCCTAGTTTGTAAAATGACCAGGGAACCTCCTCACGAGGTGTCGGCCGAATGAATGCATGCCTTTGCTTCCTATCACATTGATATCGTTGAGTTGCGCCAAATGTCGCATGAAATCAAAGATGAAGGAGAGACTTGCAAAACCCAAACCAAGTATCAAAACCCTAAAAAAGAAAGATTCATATGAAGGGGTTGGACTATCCTCAACGACCATAATGGTGGACTTACTAACTAAGCGTTGCACTACATTTCAGACCCAAATGTAGTTCTAGGTGTGTGTGTGTGTGTGTGTGTGTGTGTGTGTGTGTGTGTGTGAAAATTGTGCCCTAAGTGTTCTTGTGTCAATCACACTTTGTGAAGTAATGAGAAATAACTAGATGTAGAAATGTAAATAGATGGTGGATGGAATAGAATAAACTCCCCTCCTATGAAGTGTGATGCAGATGAACCAACCTTGTCCCTTGTGATGGAGCTAGATGGATGTAAATGGAGCTCTAGATGCCTTGGATGGATGCAACCTTAGGTGGATGATAGTAGTGCTTAGTGCTTGGTCCCTCATTATGGTCTCATAACTTTATATTTATATGGTTCTCTTGTTCTAATTTTGTAATTAACCCCAAAAGGATGACCACTAAAAATATGGAAAGCTCAAATGGCTAGAAAGTGCCCAAAAGATGGAAGCAAAGTACAAAGAGGATCGGGGCACCCAGATGGGACCGGGTGCATGGGACACCCCAGTCCCAGGGGTGCCCCAGATCGAGAGATAAGAATAACACAAAATGACCAAACCGACTAGGAAAGTACATGTAGAAGGTCGGAAGTGATGACAAAAAGTAAATTAAAATGGCCAAAGGACATGGGTTAATTAGTACTTTCTTCACTCAAAAACCATATGAATAGTAGTATGAGATTGAGACTAAATAATACCCAAAGTGTGTGATTTTATGTCTACATTTTCCCCACTTTATGTTGGTGAGAGGAACACTCAGTAATATAAAGTAGATGAGATCATACCGATGTCCATGTCAGTGATGTAGAAAGTGTTCCGATGAACTAGAAAAAGTGTGGAGTGGCAAAAAGATTGAGCGTGGAGACTAAAGATGCCAAAAGTGATGAGAGTGAACTTAGGGAAGAAACACATGTGTAGATGCCGATGTGTGTGAGGTACCTACATGTTAGTATGAGGTATGAACTGTTTGAATGACACTATTGTTTGTAGCCTTTGTTGTTGTTGTTGTTGTTGATTGCTTGTTTCCCATATGGACGAACCTGCAAAGGAGAAGATGATCAAGTAGTCAAATATGCATGTATATGTAAAAATCACATGTATATAGTAAAAATATTGTAAATGGAAGTATAAAAATGAAAAAGGAACATGTGCACTTGATCCATGATGATAAAAAGGGTGTATAAAAAAAAGGATATCTTGTAATTGTTGGTGAAGTGTGATTTTTTGGGTGATCTCACACCATTGTGGCCGAAGAAGTGTAGGGAGAAAGTTGTGTTATTCTCCAACCTATAATTGCTTCCTTGATAATATGAAGAGATCTCTATCTTGCCTAGTTTTAGGTGATTTGGCGCTACTTGGTCAAAGTAGTGTAGGGAGGAAAGTCCATTGTATCCTCTAACTTGTAACTGCTCCCCAGAATGCTAAGGACAATTTGTCTGTAAAAGCCACTATGTATGGAGTTCTGTTGACCGGGACTAAACTCATTCCTTGTATAACCCACTATGTCAAGGATAGAAAACTAAATTGAACTATACTGGTGTAGAATGTTGTGTAGTGTATAAACCCCAAATGATGCCCCCCTCTTTGGGGCCGCATGTGACATTGCGGATAGGAGGATGTGGCCCCAAAAGAGGACCGACCATTTAAAATGTGCCCTGTAGGGGGAAGGGAATATGCTTGGTAGAAACCAAGGTGCACACAAACAAGTGGCTAGAAATAAGTGTTATTACAAACAAACATGCATGGAGAAATCAAGTGTAAGCTACGTAGACAATATAGAAGCTAGAAATCAAGTAATCACGTAAGAAGGAAATCATAGACTGCAAAAAGTGGGTTGCAAACATGGTACATCACTCACAATGTCGCAAGACACTCAAGGCCATAATGGATGCATACAAACAAAAAAGTGTGCACACCAAACAAAGGGCAAGGCCCACATACAATAACAAACAAAAAAGTAAGCAAGTATAAACAACAGATAGTCATGGAAGTGAGTAATCCTACAAAAAAATGTTGCACATGAAGCACCCATTAGCATGTTAGAAAGATAACCCATATGTCAAGAGCATGAATAACCAATAAAGGAGTGTGTTATGAAACAAAATGAAACAATAACACCTGTAGTGTACAAATGTGGATGCCCCCAGTAACCATTGTGAGACTGGTAGTAGTCAAGCATCCATGTTGCATGTAAGAGACATGTATCTACAATCACAACTAAATAAATACATGAATGTGCATGTGTGTATGGTAAATATAATGACATACAAGATAGATCTAGCATGTGTAATAAGACAACCATGTACAAGAAAATGCAAGCAAGAGTAAAAGTAACCAAGATATGCAACATGTTGTGGATGGATGGAATGGAATGCAAGATGGATGATAGGAGCCACATGCCCCGAGTGAATGGATTTGTATATAATGAGGTTCATTTGGTTTTCCCCTCAATAAGAATGAACCGTAAACGAGAGTGTCATCGGAAATGGTCGAAATGTGTGTTGTGTGTAACGTGTTGTGATGAGTGTGTATGCATGGTGATGATATGCGACCTAGAAATGATGTGTGTGTGACCCTATAGCCGAAGCGTATATCACAACAAGATGATCGAAGGAGTGATGATGTAGCCTAAAGTATATATCACTATAAGATGAATAGAGGGAGTGGTGATGTAGCCTAAAGCATATACCACTACAAAATGATGGGATAGGTGACCATTTAGCCTATAGTGTATGTCACTAACCTAGGAATGTCGCATGATAGAAGGATGGATGATGACCATGTGAGCATGATAAGGTCCATTTGATTTGTAAACCCTCGGTAGTCGAGTATGGATTGAGGAACTAGAGTGCGTCATAGGGTAGTGAGTGCAGTGTGTAGAAGTAGATGTAGTATATATGATGATTATAGATGACCATGTAGCAAAATGTGTAAATATGTGATGTGTAGGATAGGTATGATGTGTAGATGTGCAAAAGTCGAAATATGAAATGATGTATACTAAATGTAGAATGTAGGATGTAAGACGTAAGACATATGACACGAGATGTGTGATGAGACGTGAGATGATGTGTAGTAGTACCTATCTTGTAGTGTGTGTGGTCATGTGTAGGATGCCCTCAATAGTCAAATGTGAACTGAAGCACAAGAGTGTGTCATCGGGTAATGGTCGATGCTAAAATGCGTAGATGAATGTGCCTATACTAGGAGATTGTTAATGCAAAGATGAGGGATGGGAGGGGAATATGTGTGAATGATATGCCCCCAAAGTGTGTGTGATTGAATGAACTATCCAATGAGGGTGAAGGATGAAGGTCCTCCATCTAATGGTGGTTGGGATGAAAGCCTATGACGATGTTCTAGTAGTGGTGGTATAGTAGATAGATGATGTATGGGTGAATGAAGGCTATATGCTTGCGATGGATGAATATATGATGAATTTCGTGGTGTGACAAATGTGTTGGAAATGGAGATCTACATGAAGTTGAGTGCGGAGGTGATGGACACTCACATGGAATGAAAGGAGGTGGTGACTTACGTTAAGATGCAAGTAACTATCCCGAGAATGGGCATATACCTATGTGTAGGACTAGCAGAGTGGTGAGGTCACATAGATGGTGTGCGAATAGGCAAACTAGGAGTAGATTGTGCTTTTAGTAACATAGAGTGTGATGTGCTACATGATGTAGGAGATGTATGAATCGATGTGCGAGGAGATGACCATGGAGTAGATGGAGGTATACCATCAATAGAGATAACATGATTTTTATGAATGAATTTGAGTCGCAAATGATTCATATAAATGATGGATTTAGACCTACGAATCCAATTGAGGCCTAGAAACATGTCACAACCATCAACTACTTGTCCAATAAGGAAAGGGACAAGCAAAGTGAGAGGACCAATCGTAACGTGTAGTTTGACGACACCAAATGAGTTGTTCATAGGATATGTCAATTTGTGATAGAGGGTAACTGATAACATTAAGTAGTGGAATAGAACATGCACTAATGGGCCAAGATGGGTCAACCTTAGTATTATTGATAGAAACCAAACCGATAGATGCATATAGATGTACATTGTTAGATTGGAAATTTGCATGATAATCGTGGTTAGAGAAGGAGAAGATTGGTGGTGAAGCATCAATATGTGTGACTAAAAAGTCAAGAGCCCCTAATGCAAGAAGAGGCACTACGTGATGTGCATGATTAGCTTAAGGTTCATCTACGTTCTTATCGTGTTGTTGGGACTGGTGATTAAATAGTTTGAGTTTACACTTTTCAATGAGTGGTGTAGATATTGTAGGCTCGGGAAAATCAAGCTTTTTGTTATCAATAAGATCTTGAATGATTGTGTGGAGCTTGAACATCGATTTGTAGAATATCCCACACATCTGTGATAGTCACATCGAATTTTTTTGTTGTAATTCCTACCTTTAGGTCACGATGGGTCTAATTTAAGTGGTGGAGGAATTGTAATAAGATTTCTCTCAAGAAGTTGTTATAATATAAGATGTGGGGCCATAGGAAAGTTAATAAATGTACGTCGAGGTGGCAGTGACTAAATCTCTTTAGTAGTAGTGACCACATTAACAATGATTTTGGCATCGGTTCGTTTAGTCGTAGATGGATTGAATGTTGTCTTGTTTGGAAAATGAGTGAAAGATGATGTTTGCTCATGATACTTAAACTTACCTATGGATAGAAGTTTGGTTTCACAAATCTTAAGAGTATGACAAAGTTGTTCGAATGAAGGAGAGGTCTCAAAGAGAACACTCTCTGGAGTGGTGTTAAGAGACTCTAGATGAAAAGTCTTGAATATTAGTGTCCAGAGCACATTTGACAAAATTTCTAAGATTTTTGTGTATCTCAAAATGTAATTGGCTAGGTGTTCATTAGATCCTTGCTTAATTTGTCCTAGTTAGGCATAAGATATCTTAGAGTCGATGTTAATAGAGAAGTGAGTGAGAAAAGCATCGGCTAGATGCATGAATGAAGTTATCGAATGGACAGGTAGGTCATAAAACCAACACATCACATAATCATGGAGACTACGAGGAAATAATTTAGCCAAAAGAACATGATCATCTACAAAATCAAGACAAGCTACATGGAATGCTCTAAGATGTTCTTGTGGGTCACCATGCCCATTGAAAATGGGAAGCTTAGGGGTGACAAAACTAGGAGGAAGCAGATAAGTGGAGATGGCGGGTGTGAATGGAGTGTGCAATAACAAGGTGGAATCCAAATATGGAGACACATGAGAAGTAACTTGTTGCAACTAACGAATTTTGCTTGAAGGTATTGATAAAGGGAAGTTAAGTCTTGAGCACCAACGGATGAAACCTGTTGTGTATGAGAAACTAAAGGTGGTGTGAAGTGATTGGTAGGAGTATTGACAGAAACAGGAATGGTAGAAATAGGTGGGAGAGTAGAAGTAGGTGGTTGAGTAGCAACAAAAGTTGGTATGGCCGCAAAGTAGTGAGCTCTGCTAGATTAGTAGCTTCCTCACGAGCAACATGTAAAAGTAATTCTAGATCTTGGGGATGTTCAACAATATGATCATTAATGGCCTTAAGATGTGCTTCAGTAAAATCATCATGAGATTGAGTTGTGGCGGGAGAAGAATAACCCTAGACGAAGGTGGATTCGAAGGTCGGGTTCACCAAAATGATTAAAATAAAATGGAAAATGGGGGCCTAATTTAGTTTAATCTAATGCTATACAAAGTAATAAATAATAACTAACTAAATAAGGAAAGTGACCCAAGCAACTAAGTAAATAGAAATGTAAAAACCTAATGAGCAAAGAGGATTAGGAAGAGCTTAGCTGATTCGATGACTATTTGGGATTGTGTTGCAGTGAAGACTGGATAAATAGAATGCAGAAACAACCACACAAGAGCACTAGAAAGTATAGATTTGAATTTTCTAAGTAGACTAGGGTGCACCGAAAGGGATGGGGCACAGGGCACACTGGTCTACAGAAATGACCAGGGAACCTCCTCCGAGGTGTCGCTGAGTGACGGTTTGCTTTGCTTCCTATCGTGTTGATATCATTGAGTTGTGATGAATGTCGTTGTACATCAAAGATGAATGAGAAACCTGTAAAACCCCAAACCAAGCATGAAAACCCTAAAAATGAAATATGCATATGAAGGGATCGAATATCATCAACGACCACAATGGTGAACTTACTAAGTGTTGTACTACATTTTAGACCCAAATGTAGTTCTAGGTGTGTGTGTGTGTGTGTGAAAATTGTGCCCTAGGTGCTCTTGTGCTAGTCGTACTTTGTGAAGTAGCGAGAAATAACTAGATGTAGAAATGTAAATAGATGGTGGATGGAATAGAATAAACTCCCCTCCTATGAAATGTGATGCAGATGAACCAACCTTGTTCCTTGTGATGGAGTTAGATGGATACAAATGGAGTTCTAGATGCCTTGGATAGATGCAATCTTAGGTGGATGATAGTAGTTCTTAGTGCTTGGTCCCTCATTATGGTCTCATAACTTTATATTTATATGGTTCTCTTGTTCTAATTTCGTAATTAACCTTGAAAAGGCTGACTACTAAAAATATGGAAAGCTCAAATGACTAGAAAGTGCCTAAAAGATGGAAGCAAAGTGCAAAGAGGATCGGGGCACCTAGATGGGACCAGGGTGCTTGGGCACCCTAATAATGAGTGGGCACCCAATCGAGGGTAAGAATAACGTAAAATGACAAAACTAGACTGGGCAAGTACATGTGGAAGGTCGGAAGTGATGACAAAAGCAAAGTAAAATGGCCAAAGGACATGGGTTAATTAGTACTTTCTTCACTCAAAAGCATATGAATAAAGAATGAGATTGAGACTAAATAATACCCAAAGTGCATGATTTTTGTCTAAAATTGCTAGTTTTCTTGCTTAGGAATCATGTATACATTAGTATGCTTTAGGACCTAGAAATGTACCCAAGTGCATAAATTTTGTGTCTACATTTTCCCCACTTTATGTTGTTGAGTGAATACTTGATAACATAAAGTAGATAGAAGATGCGTACCTTATAAACCAAAGAGAAGTGTAGTTGATAGTGTGCTAAGTGGACAAGTAGCCATATGAAGCGTGAAGTGATTATAATGTGAAGCGTGAAAACTATGAAAGGGAGGTAGACCTTAGGGGTGAAGTGTATGTATAGTAGCATGTTGTCATGGAGCTTGTGTTTGTAGATGTGAGCTACTTCTTGTAAGGGAGGACTGTAAAAGAAGAGAAAGAGAGTATTCAAAGTCCCGTATGTGAAAAATCATAGTAACGTATGTATAAGTAGTGTGTAAAAGTAGTAGTTAAGGAAAGAGTGCACTTGATGTATGAGAGAGTAAAGGATATAAATTTTTTATGTTTGTTTTGGAGATGTTGTTGGATGGGGTTGGGAGTGATCAATTCCCAACCAAGAAAGTGTCAAGCCATATATTTGAGCATCCTACTTTGCTAAGAGTGGGGTTTTGGGCGATCTCACGCCAAAAGTGAGTTTTTTGGGAGATCTCATGCTAAGGACGAGTTTTTGGGTGATCTCACACTAAGAGAAGAGTGTTGGGGAGAGAGGTTTTTTTTCTCTCCATCCATGACGCTTCTCAAATGATAAGTGCCACTATAGATTGGCACATCCCGATTTATAACCGATTGTAATTGATTGTATCGATTGAATGAATTATGTAATTGAAGGCAAGTGCTTGGTATTGTGGATTCGTCTTGTAACTTGTTGGAAATTGTTCTAAACGAGAAACTATTTGTATTTTCCCTAGGATACAAGTGCCTAGGTGGGACATAAGTACCCACCATTCCTATTTGATATTGTGCACTAGTGTCTGCTTTGTGTTTGTGATCCAAGTCTGATTCTGGACCACTCTATGAGCATGTGCTTTTTCCAATTCGCATTATGATTTTACATTCTCTTAATCTCTCAGAGTTATTGGAAGGGTGAAATTTTCACCCAATAGTTTCCCCCTCGTTTGGGGTGCATGTGATGAATGTAGGAGGATGCGGCCCAAATGAGAGGACCAAAACTGATGTGCTTGTTGTAGATTGGATACATGCGGGGGTAGGGGATGTGCATGGTAGAAACCAAAGCACATGTAAACAAGATAGGCTAGAAACAAGTGTTAGTGTTAAAGAACATGCAATAGAATACAATGTGAAAACAAATATGAAGACAAGAGATACCACAAAAAGTGGGTTGTATACATGGTACATCACTCATAATGTCACAAGAAAATCAAGGCAAAATCGGCCATAAGAAAACAATGATCAAGCATGACATAAGACATAGCCTACAAACAATAGCAAACAATAGTCAACAAGCAATAAGAGACAACCACGGTTGTATAGAATCCTACAAGGTAAATGCTACACATGAAGCACCTATTAGTATGTGAGAAAGATAAGTAATATGTCAAAGTATGTATATATCACCAAAAGTAAATTGATAGTAATGAGAAGTAGTAAATATTATAACAATAGGACATGTGATGTGTAGAGTATGAGAGTAGCAAAGGTAGATGCCCCTAGGAGCCTCGGCGGGACAGGTAAAGAGCATTGTCGAGCATCATGCATCACGTGAGAATATCTCGAATCTCATTCACCTCGAGATACCAAGTTAATGCACACGTGTGTATAGAAAATGATAATGACATACTAAGAATTTGGCTAGCATAGGAAACAAAGTGCAACATGTAAGTAGTATAAGCTAACAAGAGAAAATACAACCAAGATGTGAAAATGCAATATAAAAGTGATAGTGTGCTATTATATGTGAGATGTGCATATGGGAGGGGTGCGTTGCCCCTCATTAGATGTGTGTGATGCGAGGTTCATTTAAGAATTGTTCCCTCAATAGTCAAGTATGAACCATATAACAAGAGTGCGTCATCGGGTAATGAGTGTAAAGTATATGTGACAATGCTCGAAAGATAGACATGAAGCATGGAGCGTGAGAGATAGAGAGAGAGCAGCCAAGATGTGACAAGTGAGGTTTATTTATGAATTTTTCCCTCAACAGTCAAGTATGAACCATAGAACTAGAGTGTGTCATCGATCGGTAGTGACAAAGGTATTGCATGTGATTGAGTGTATATGCTAGGAAAGAATTATCGTGAAGCGCAGAGTGTGAAATGTGGTAGAGAATAGAGACAACCAATAGTAATAGAGGGGGACAAAAAGTGTGATGCCCCTCAAGTGTGTGAATAATGTTCATTTAATGCCCTTAACATTCATGTATGAACCTTGAGAACACGAGTGCGTCATTGGGTAATGATGGTACAATATGTGAACTGGAGATGTGATAGTGCTCAGAAAGGTAGACATGAAGCACAAAGTGTGAAGTGTAGTAAATAAGCTATGAGTAGACAATAGAGACAACCAATAGTGATGGAGGGGGAAGGAAGTGTGATGCCCCCAAGTGTGCGATAAATACAAAGTTATCCGACGATAATGAAGAGCGAGGGCCCTTATATCGATACACAAATAAGGGAAGGCATGTAACCATGGACTAGGAACAATGGTGTAGGAGAGTAAATATGTATATTTTAAGGAGACCGAGGTGGTGGTAAAGGATGTGGAGAACATCGATAGGAATGGGCTTCTGGGTAGGGGACTTAAGCCGATGGGGTGGGCTAATGGACCGGTGAGGATGACGGGGTCGTGATGTAGGCCATGTATGAATGAGAGAGCTAGGTGCATAGATAAATTTAGACTTGAGAGGTGCATGAGGCCTAGATGCCATGATTGGGGCTGAAAGAGAGGTGAGAGTGGCCCTAGGTAATGGTGTGTGCGGTGGAATACCTTGAATGGTGAAAACTTACTTGTTATGAATGAACTTAAGGCATGAGTGGAGGATGGAATGGATAGCTTGGGCAGCCGGCCGAGGAGACCCAAGACCATGTCACAATGTTTGATTTCAAATGTAACAAGTAATGGTGTAGGTATGGTAAGGGACCCAACATAATGCGAAGGACCACACATTCATAAGAATTGGGAACTGAAATGTGATTTGAGAGATAGGAAAGTTGATAGCTAGTAAGAGTGTCACAGAGCATGCATTGGAAAGTGCCAAAGGATGGACCATAATATTGTTGATTATATGAGTACTAATAGAAGCATCAATATGCAACTCATCAAGAGGAAAATGTAGCATGGTAATCATGATATGAAAATGTAATAATTAGTGGTGGCATATCAGCAATAACAATGAGAAAATCAAGTGGCTTCGATGGAGGGGGAGACACATCATGATATGTGTGATTTGCAGAGGAATCAATAGCTGACTTGTCATGTTTTGGTAATGGGTCATTGAATATTTTAAGCTTTTGATTATCATTGACCGGTTTAGAAGTAGATGGCTTAGGAATCTCAATGGCATTGTTGTTGATAAGATCTTGAATGAGATGTTTGAATTTAAAATAACGATCAATGGAATGCCCATTGCATTGGTGATAATCACAGTGTGCATTTTCATCATAATTATGACCACATGGTCGAGAAGGGTCTAGATTGAGCGGTGGAGGAAAAGTAATCAATGTTTTCAAGGAATTACGGTAATAGGAACTAAGATGCGTAAGGTAGTTTAGTGAAGGTGTGCCTCATGGATTGTAGTTAAAGTGTGGCTGGTGTAGAAACATCATTGACAATAACTTTAGAGTTGATAGGCTTAGTGGATGGTTTGAATGCAGATTTGGCTTGAAACTTGTTGGAAGATGAAGTGAAGGAAGTATCATAATACTTCAATTTGCCCATAGATAATAGTTTTCTTTCATGCAATTTGAGCGTGTGACACAATTGATCAAAATAAGGAGAAGTCTCGAAAATGACACTCTCTTGAAGTGGAGGTAAAAGACTTTGAATGAATAGGTCTTGCAATTCCAGAATCAGCTAGAACATTGGTCATTTTGAAAAGGTTGTTCTTATACCACAAGACATAGTCCGCAAGATGTTCATTAGATCCTTGTTTGATTTTAGCTAGTTGTGCATAGGATATCTTAGTGTCGATGTTCATAGAAAAATGAGCAAGGAATGTGTTGGCTAAAGATGTAAAAGATGTTATCAAATGAACAAGTAGATCATAGAACCATTGCATAACATAGTCATGTAAGCTTCGAGGAAACAATTTTGCCAACAGTGTAAGGTCATCAACATAGTCAAAACATACAACATGAAAGGAGTGAAGGTGTTCTTAAGGGTTGTCATAACCATTGAAGATATGAAACTTAGGTGCAAAAAAGTTAGGAGGCAAATGATAATAGGAGATGACATGAGTAAAAGGGTGTGAAGGAGGAGTGAGGAATCTAGAGATCGAGAGGAATATGAAGTGGCGTATTGTAATTGGTGAATTTGGGATTGTAAATCATGGTATAAAGAAGCTAGGTCGGAGTGCACTCAAGAGGAGTTGTGTCATAGTAAGGGGGTAAAGTGAGTTGTAGTGGTAGGCATAGAAATGTGGACAATAGATGTAGGTGGGATAATGGTGGCGAGAAGAGTTGTAAGTGTGACAATAGGAATGGAGGCATCGTTGGAGACCAGAGGGTTTAGCTCAGCTAACTGCTTGGCTTCATCACGGACAATGGATAATAAGATATCTAGGTCTTAAGGGTGTTCAACAAGATGGACATTGAGATCATGAAGATCAGTGTCAGTGAAGGGGTCAACAATCTCAACCATGGAAGAAGATCAAAAGAATTTTAGAGGAGAAGTGGGGTTCACCAAATGATTTAATCTAAATTAAATTAAATATAATTTCAGAGTAACTATTGTAATGAATGATATTCGGGAATAAACTACAGTAATGTATAAGCAATAAGCATTCAAATATGTAAAATCCTAAGCAAATGAGAGAGGGATGATGACTTAGTTGATTCCGTGCAACCTGGGAGTGATCTGAACTATGTATATGCTGAAACAAGCTGGGAACAATGTCGCAAAGGCTCGATAAGGGTTTGGAACCCTAAGAATGTGCATGATAAAAGCACCCACAGGAGGATAAGAGCGCCCAGTGCTTTAGTGGCGATCTGGGTGCCCGTGTTTGCTCAAATGCTTGGAGTTTGGTCTTTTCAGGTTGAAGGATCTTCGATTTTGCTCGCTCTTTATTCTTTATGACTTTGTTGTTAGGGTTTTGATCGCCTGTAACCTGCAAAACAAATGACTACATGCACATGTCCACAAACCACATCAAATCTAATAAAAAGATGCAGAATGTGGAGTCGATTGACCCGATGGTCACCCGAAGAGTGAACTTATGACCAAGCGTTGCACTACATCTCAAACTCCATGTAGTTCTGTGTGTGTGTGTGTGTTTTTGTACCCTAGGTTGCCCTTGTGCAAGTTGCACGATGATAGCGGGCTAGATCTAGATTGTCCGAGTATGCAAAATGTGTGTGATGGAATATAATGAACTCCCCTCTTATGTTGTATATGCAAATCAATGCAACCCTTGTCCCTTGTATGGATGTGCTAGATGTATGCTTTGTAGTGCTCTTGTGCCTTTGTGCAAGCTTAGGTGGTGATAGATAATGTTTATAGTGTTTGGCCCCTTATTTAAGAGAAGTAACTAAGTATATATATGATTCCCTTGTTTGAATTTCATAATTTACAACTGAAAGGCCACCCAAAGTATTAAAAGGTGACCAAGAAGTAAAAGAGACCCAAAAGAGTAAGAAGAAGAAAGAGAGGGATATGGATGCCCAGTAAAGGACCATGAGCGCCTAGGCGCTTCTGTTCTAACTAGGCGTTAGTGTCCGAGGCCATAAAAGATAAATCACTCGAGTGCTGACAGAGCTGTAAGATGTGTGAGACCAATAAAGTGCAAGAGATAAAACAATCAAAATACCAAAATGAGTTGTCAACCACTAGTTTTCTTGCTTAGGAATCATGTATACATTAATATGCTTTAGGACCTAGAAATGTATCCAAGTGCTTGTGTCTACATTTGTCTACATGTATCTACACCCTTTTCTAACCCTTTATCCATAAATTTTTACTTAGAAAATGGTTCTTCTGGGGGATTTAACCATGCTCCCTGCAAAATTCAACAATTATTGTCAAATGTTTAAAGACGATATTCTATTTCATATTTGAAATGATAATTTTTTTGTTTGTTTTAATAATACAACCGTGGATAGAGATATCCTTGTGACAAATAAGTTTCTTGTGATGTCGATGTTATGCTCTAGATCCGGTCCAAGTGGAGAGAGTCTGCTTGGGTTGCAACATCTACATCTCTACTTTCGCATTGGGAAAATGACTCATGTGCCATCAACTGGGTGACTCTAGACTTGTCGTGCCACTTTGTTCTCCCTCTTAAGGCCATGGCCAGGGCTTTTACATGCATTGTTCCAATAGTAGGAGGAGCTTCTCTCCCTAATGTTGTCGCTTTTCTCCCGAATCTCGGTGTCCTTCTCTCGCCCATAGTGGGCAAAGTGTTTTTGAACTACTCGACGTGATGGCGATAGTGGTGGTTGTGGGTGGGGTGCCCCTACTTAGAGGAAATTTTGAGGTTAGCATTTGTTATCTCCCCTTGCCACCAATCTTAGCAAATTCTTTGAAGAAGTGCACCAACAACAACAAAATGATGGGTGTGATCCCAACCCTGGATACATCTCACCCTTCTACCATTAGTGGCTAGGAGGACAAACTAAATAGTCCTCCGTGTCGTCGCCTCCTTTGACCACCATGTTCACTTCAAGCGGCTTAATTTTCATTGAACTTTTGTTTTCTCTTGATATCGTTAATTTCTTGTACCTTTTATTGGATTAAAAATGTATTTTTATTATTTATACATGTATGTTGACGCCCTCTTCAAATGGGTTGGTTTCTCTCGAGACCTTCTCGATTCGATATGATTAACATTATGGTGTGTGACTTTAAAGTGTATTTTTATTAATAAAAATACACTTTCCAATTAAAAAATATATACTCACTCATTGTTGAACTACTTGTAGATGGAGATAACTACAGCAGAATAAACCCATCCACTAATTTAAAAGAGAACACTCATAACACAAAATATATGTACATGTAGCCATAAATTATTGCCACAATAAACTATACTCATACCCTGCATAAAAATGGAAACTGCACTGTTCTCTCCATCTTCCCTTTTCACCAACGACGACGAAGACGAACTCTCTGGTAATGCTACTGCAATGCACGCCCTCATTCTTCATTGATTTTGTTTCCACACGAATGCTATCTGAGAAACTTTTATGTCTATTTTGAATGCAGCAGGTTCAGATTCAGATAATACCCAAACAAATACAATTTTGGACAGAGAACATTCATTTCCAGGAATGGTATGTCTGTAAAACTCAAACATAAGTCTCATTTTCTATGAAACTAAGTACAATAACTTGTTTTAATCCGTATAAAATTGCATTTTCCTGACCTTCTGGCTTCAAGAGAAAATGTTATGTTAAATCTATTGCTGGATTTTCATATTCAACAAAGTTAATTCATCAGGAAAGTTAGTAGGTAAGGTAACATTATCTTTTAGGTCACCGCCAAACCAACACGCCTCATAGACGTA
The DNA here is from genome assembly GCA_018340775.1 of Taxus wallichiana var. yunnanensis. Taxonomy (NCBI): domain Eukaryota; kingdom Viridiplantae; phylum Streptophyta; class Pinopsida; order Cupressales; family Taxaceae; genus Taxus; species Taxus wallichiana. Next base: position 925,685,629 of record CM031239.1, on the reverse strand, counting down.
AGAAACCTTGTCTGCGCAACAAGTGAGCTTTACCTCATTAGGCTTCGACCCTTTGACCAAACTCTTGATAAATCAAACCCTGCCAATTCGTTTAGGAACCTACTGTTAAGGAAATTTATTAAGGGCTATTTTGTCGATCCAATAGATGTATGTGGTATCACTTAGTAACCCTCTCGATGGCATATTTTATGGCATTGCTTGAACACATTGCTGCTTTTTCTGACATGTCCTCAGCCTTTTATTGTGACTTGAACTTTGGTGGAGTTGATCGGAGAGCAAAATGCTGTAGGGCACTTGTGGATATAACATGTTTAGAAACATCTAGTGTAAGCTGTAAACAGCTTTGTGAACCTTCATCTGTTCGTTCCAAAATGCATATCCAGTGTACAGATACACACGAATAAGTTACTTTGGGAGTGAACGACCCCAGAGACATGGGTGCCCAAGTTATAAATGACCAGCACTAGGTAGGTTGAAGAGTCTTTGCCAAATTATTTGGTCAGTCGAATCCTTTACCTAAAGGCCTTATGTTGGCATAAATGACCTGAAGTCGGTCGAACATAAATATCCCAAATGCAGGTGGATTTCCAAGGTTTGAATTGCTTCCAAGCTTGGTTATGGGATCAAAACCCAGAAATTCAACATTAGAACAATCTTATACAGATAGAAATCCCTTTGTGTGCTTCTCAAAGTGGGTCACATACACTAAATTGGTGTATGGCTTGGCCGTGAAAAAACAAACTATACATTTATATATGTTCTTAACTTAAACAAAAGGGTGGATGTATAGGGCCCTGAGAATGAGATGCTGGTAGGAATTTGCATAGGCTCAATAAGATATGTCCAAGTGGTGCAATCTCTTAGTTCACAACAAAGGATTGGAGCTTTCCCAAGCAACGGTTTGGATGGGGAAATAGATGCCAAATCTGGAGGGTTATGTAGCCCTCTTGATCTTACTAAAGAGTCTTAGACAGCAGATTGAACTGCTTCAAAGGAGTATGCAAAGTATTCTGTTTGAGTAATTTTACCCTTCCCTTTATTTCAATAAATGCATACAATGTTTGCTAAGGTTCTATTAATGTAATATCTACATTGCCAGGATATGGATACAAATACAGGTTCGGTATGTGGATACGTCAATTTTAAAAAACCATTGGGTACAATACATTTTGGGTACGTCCATACATGCGCGCATGCTTGTGCATGTGTGCGCATGCTCATTTTACTCATTTTTTAGTCTATAAGAAATACAAATCTTGAAAAATATAGTAGGATCAAGGTTCAAAACATTCAATATGTGTAAAAATTTACATTTTCATTGATCATGTGGCTGCCATACATATGATATATGAATACCATGTCAATATGAATACAAATAATCTAGAATATATCATCTAGATTTTCCTCAAAATCAAATTCCTACATGCTACTCCTACTAGCTCCATTCTCAGTAGCTCCGCTCTTTGTTCCTTATGAACTCCCTTGAATGTCATCTTTGGCATCAAATATTGAAAGAAGGGAAAGAGTGGCTGTGGAGGCATCCAAGTTTGTAGTCGCTGGAAGAGTATCCCAAAGTTTGTGAGGGTCTCTAATAAAGTCCTTAGGTTTGTATGACAAGAGGTGCAAATTGGAATGCACATATACTAAATCCTCAATCTTTTTGGATGCCAACTTATTTCGTTTAGCTGAGTGGATAATGACATATGTACTCCAGTTTTGCTTTACTGAAAAGAATTATTAGCCACGGTTACAAAAAAAAAGTTTGTTGAAAATTTCAAATTAATAACATACTAACAATGTACAAAATATATGTTAGTATTTAGTAACTTAATAAAATTTTCAATAAATGTTATACCTGTGAGAGAATTTTGATGGCGATAGGTCGTAGGTACTTGGCATCATGGCCATGTACATACCACCATTTGATTGGGCTCATGGTGTACTTGTCAAAGAGAGCCTCAACCTCTCCCATGTTGCCTTCTAAAGCTACAAACATGCCCATTTTGTTGCGGACCACATTGGCTATAGATAGATCAAGAGAAAGTCTTCTGAATGTTGCCGTCGTTCCATTTGCTAATTTAGAGTTAGAGAATGGTGGTTACTGTTAGGTAGCCCAAGTATTTCAAAGCTATAATACTTTGGGTTAAGTGCATAGGCAAGGAGATGTAATGGGGTGGTCATTTTATTCCACCTCTTCATGACCACACTCTTGACTTCATTGTAGAAGGTTTTTTTGGATCTTGCTCTTTTGTTTGTATGACCTCTCTCATACATTCAAGCATAGAGTCTATTTCATCATAAATCTCTCCCATGTACGCTGCATCGATGTCTGCATATCTCGATCATGGATAAAATGAGCTATGTAAAGCTGAGCAAGTACATGAACATCAAGGACCAATGATTTTACCTTTGCAGCTTTCTTTGTGCTTGCCTACCTCCACATAGTCCAAACATTGCTGATCACCATATTGCTTAAGGCCTCTTTTACCTTCACAAGTCGTCTCAAAATGAGCATGTGAGAAGCAAATCTTGTCTTTGCAACCTTCAACAACACCAATCTTGAGAATCTTTTGAATATGGCTTGTGACATATGATGGTTTGTGATAAACATTTGAATGTCATTTGCCTTTGTGTAAATTTGCTTGATCCATGAGATTTTCCCAATCTTTTGCAACATCAAATTGAGGGAGTGGACAGCACAAGGGGTCCAAAATATGTGCTTGTATCTTCCCTCTATGATTAATTTTGTGCTCTACAGTTTTTAGCATTGTCAGTGATGACTTGGATAACATTCTAGGGGCCCACCGACTCAATAACCTCTATCAAGATGTCGACAATGAAATGTGCATCTTTGATTTCCCTTCACAATCAATGGCTTTTAGGAACATTGCCCCTTTATGGTATCTTTGCAACAACTTTATCGGGGTCTATCGTGAGCATCTTTCCATACATTTGAAATGATGAAAACCCTTGAATCCTTCAATGAATCTATATGGATGCAAAATACATCACATGAAGAGGAAAACATGGAAAAATAATCTTCCATTTATGAATTGAAAAAAACATATTGTTAAGTTGGTGGCTTTCACAAGCAATTTAATTAGATAATGTATTTTTGTGGATTTTTTTACTTTGTGATTTTATTCATTAACCAAGTGACCTCCATGAGTAGTCATCACTCTAATGACATTTTTTCCTCATGTATTTTTTGGTAAAATAACAAGCCAAGATATACTATTCTAGTTGTTTTGCATGCTATATATGCATGTATAAGTTTGTTGTTAGGATGAATGAATGAATGAAAGTTTTTAATGACGTCCACGAGACCGAGCAGTCTATGGGACCCAATGTGCAAACACAAACTAGGCAGCCAAACATAAAAAAGATGCCCAAAATAACTGCTACTTCTGCCTTTCTTCCAGTTCTTTGCTAATCTTGATTCTTTTGCTATGAATTTTGATCAAGAAATCTGCTGTTTTTGCCACCCTTTCCTCTTCAAACAAAGTTGTAAGATCATCCACTGTTAAAATATCCACGTAATTGCTCCGTATGTCCTCGTAAGCTACACATTCCATGACGAAATGCCATTCCGATTCCACCGAGCCCGACATGCAAAACTGACAAACCCTTTCTGACCACTCCTCTTTGGGCATTTTCCATCTCCCGGTTTCACACCTAAGATGATGTGAACTAGTTTTTAGCTGCGCAATTAACATTTTAGCCTTCCACTTTATCATCGCTGTAAGCAATTTCTCTAAGTAATCAAGAGGACAACATGTAAAAATAATCAAGCAATTTCTCTAAGTAATCAAGCGATTTCCCAGCAGTTGCTACCACTTATGCAACTAATCATTACTTTTTTCTTGTCTTTTATTAAATTGGATTCCTATGTGTTTATCATTTGTAACATCTGTTCTGCTGGTCAACGATAGTTGGGTGAAACTTCACTTGATGTGGTATCCAGTTGTGTTCTTGAACTAATTTTTTTATACTTATATCTGTAAAAACTCAGCTACTGATAAAATCATACCAAATCTCCACCACCATCACATTTAATCAATATTATGTATAAGAGTACATGATACAACATTTATTTGGCATTGTGAATGTGTCCTGTTTACTTGGAAATTTGAATTACATACCACAACTTGTAATATTCTGCTGGATCAGACTGCATAGGTAATTTAAGGTCCCACACTTGGAGTCTCACTACTAGATCCATCACCGAGAAATAGCTTGAAGCCAATGGTTGGATAAGAGATAGAATTGTTATCTTATAAATAGTAGTGTTATAGCATAGTGAGACAAAGAAAGGTAGGGGATTGGCTCAGGAAAAAGGAGAGCACAGGGAAAAAGAAAGAAAAGAAGGAAAGGAGGGTCGGTTGATTAATCAGTTACTCAATGAAATATCCCTTGTGGGATACCACTTGAAAATGCACAGAATATATGAAAATTGCAGCAAAGTAAAATACTGGTTTTTGCAGATTTTAACAGTTAGGGCAACGAACTGAAGAAAATTAATATCTCCCAAAATACCCACTCAAATCACTTGAAAATTTAAAGAGAGCTTGCTAATATTATAAAGAACATAAGAAAACTATTTTTGGATTTTTTTAGATAATAAAATGCTGCCAAAAATTACAGCGTGCCCTAGACAACTAGAAAACTTCTAAAATTCGTAACTCTCCGAATACAAGTGCAAAAATTATGAAACTTTGAAATTAGCATTTACAAATATAGGAGATGATATTCCAACCTTCAGATATGAATTTGTACCACTGGAAACCCTCCAAATAAAGGCTGCAATAGTCCAAACAAGTCGCCTAGCTTGGAAATTGATGAAAAGGCCTTCAAAGTGATGCTAAACCCTGCCCAAATGGCTGCCGTAAATCTGATCTGAAAACCCTCTGATTATCTTCACAAAATGTCTCCAAAACCCTCAAAACCCTTCCTCTGAAACCTCTGAAAATATCTCTGTAAATCAGCCTTGAAAACAACTCCAAAATGACAAGCTAGGGTAGATCTCTCACTACCGAAGAATGCCCTACTAGCTAGGGATGGATCTCTCACCACCGAAGCTAGGGTTCCTGTGGGATTTCACTCCACAAGCTATAGATTTGCAAACAGCAGTTGCACATGAAGGAAAATAATTATGTATGCAAGAATGATCCTCCCTTTTTCCTCCCAACTCCTTATATAACTTCTTCCAAGGCAAAAGAGCCCCAAAAGCCCAAGTTGCATTTTTCCCTAGGAAGGGCCAATAAAATAAAAGTAACTTAAGTTACTTTTCCCCTTTTAAGTCGCCATGGTCCAAAAGTGACCCCAACGCAAAATTAGAACATTAGTACCATGTGGCCCCTTCCTAACGACAAAACATAACATCTAGTCCCTCCAAAACACTTTTTGCTTATGTCAATGAAGAATTATAACAAAATGGACTAGATATTCATACCCAATAGCTCCCAGCGTCCATAGCCCCTTGGGTATGACCAAGGCTTGGACTCGAATTGGCCCTTAGGCCTTTGGCGTAGGAAAGGGGACATTACACTCAAGCCATTAATTAATTTATCAACTAACTACAATTTTACTTAATTGCAAGGTCAACCCGGTCTATCCAAGTTTAGGATAAGTTTGAGAATCGGTGGCTTCCAAGATTGACTAAGCTTGTAATGTAAGTAGCTGATCTTAGTATTGGTACAAGGTTCAAGTATGCCAAAATGCCAATGGCTATTTTTTTCACTTGGACACGTCTTGGGTATGGCCATACAAAAAAATATTTTATATATTAAAATATAGTCAAATAAGCAAGATCAACCACATAATATGCTTAGAGTAAACAAAATAAATTAAATAATTACAAAACAAATGAAAACACTCTTGATAATTCAATACCAATTGTCATTAGATAAGCCCAATTCATTGGTTGAACTTAGAACTACAAATATATAGTGCAAATGTATACTCAAAACTCAAATAAATCAGTATATTGCTTTTCATTGAGAGCTTGAACATCATCACATGGTTCATTAGAACCACTAGGACTAGCAGTGTGTCATTCCCATTAGATGTGCCATGCGGGTCCTATGAAGAACTTTCTAGTTCCGTGGCGGCCCGATGAAATGTGGCCGATGGAAGAATCCAAGCCAAGAGCTTTGGGTCTAGATCCCAACACTTCCTTGCACCTTGCTTGTGTGATAGAAGGCATGTGTTGGAATGGACATAAACCAACTCCTCCACCACCTTCTTTTTGCTTCCAACTTGTTGCACCTTAAGCGAGTGGATAAAGGTGTATATACTCCAGTTTTGCTCAGCTGAAGAACTTGCAACCTATTGAGGCAAGTCACAAAATCAATGCAAAATTAAAATTTATAAAAGCAAAAGAGAACAAAAAGATAGTTAAATAGTCAAAAAAACTTTACTAGTGTCGGAGGTGGGTAGATGCTCAGCCATGGATGTACCACCATGCATGAGCGTCCTCATACTTGTCTCGAAGAGTGCTAAGGGTGTGAGCTATGGAGGCAATGAAATTTCCGAACTCTTCCGTAACTGTGTTTTTTTACTTCTGGATCAGGGAAGAGTGTAGTGGGTCGAGGAAGAGGTAAGTGTGTTGTTGTTTGCTATTGAAAAAATGAATGTGAGAGTAGATTTTTAGGGCTTCCCCATACTTTTTATTAGTATTCTAATTCCCAAGTTTGACCTTTATTCATCTAAAAACAGTGTTTTTAACTTTGGATAGGCTGCGGGTACCTGGCGTACCTGACTCTACCAAGGCGTATCTGAGCAGTATACGTGCTGTAGCAAACAAGGACCAATGCCTGGTACGTATCGTACCAACACCGGTACTCAACTACTTAGCTTATAACCATCTTCCCTATTCAAATTCCTAGGTTGTTTATCAATCTCTATGGCTCCCCTAATTCTTCTCAAAAGCAAGAATTTTGGTATCCTCAATGCATATAGGGTGATTGGTATGATACTCATGTTTAGCTACCATTGATTGTTTCACCTTACCATGTTGTATGTTTGAGTCCTATTCCTTGATTCTAGTTTGAAAAGAGCGACCTCTCTCACCAATATAGAAAATTTCACATGAATATGCAAGTCCATACCCATAGACACCTTTTTATGAGTTTAGGTTCTCGATTGTCTTTAACGTTCCTAAGGTCATCTCTAAGGGTCTTCTCTAAGGGTCTTGCAAGGTTTGAAGTATGTTCAAATGCCCTTTTTCTCAAGATTCTCTCAAGTTTATCAATTTTTGTGTTGGTTTGTGAATCCTTATACCTCTTTTAGCCTTCCTATGGGCTTGCTTAATTTTTCTATCACAGTATCAATTTTTCTTTAGGGCTTTGTGGAGATGTTTTGACCATCTCTAGTGTGTTTAGGGTCAGAGATTCTAAGTGTTCTAGCGAATGTATCTTCATCAGTTTGACTTTTTGTGAGGGTTAATGGAGGGAATCGGCCCTAATCTAAATCTTTCTGCCCTTTTATGCAAACATGTCAAACAAGAGAACAATCCGCTTTGTAGAACATCAAGGAAAGATAGGCAATTGATTTCTTCTACTTTTATAATGAATTGAATGTGCTCTGATTGTGCATAAATGCTTGCTTAGAAATTATCAAACATACCTCTACCATGAGGCCAGTTTACATTGGTGTTGTCTGAGTAACGATATCATCACATTCAGTTTTAGGAGGAGGATTGAATTGCTTTCTTTTCAAATTTCGCCATGAATAAATTAGCCACAATTAGGGAAAGAGGCGATCCCATGGCTACCTCTTCCATCCGCTTATCAATCACTCCTACGAAACTGCAAGAAGTGGATTTTAAGCAAAACTCCACTAATTTAGCCATCTCATTTTCCTTTACATCTCTGACAAACTTAACAGCCTCATCAAAAGAGATTTTAGTGAAGAGTGAGACCACATCAAAACTGATCAAACTATCTTTTTCATATTATATACACTCTAAAATGCATTGACGAAAGCTGCGGAGTTCTTGATGAGCGACTAAGTATTACACACCAATAGTTTGATTTATTAGCCAGATAAGTTTCTAGGTTGTACAAGTGGGTGAGTCAATTGTGGTCACAATAGATCTATCTAGCACATGGTTGTTTATCAGGTCTAATGCAGAAGATCAGAGATGGCATTGCTTGTCTGGGTGTACTTGACAAGCAGAACAGGATATCAGTGAACAGAGGTTCTACCCATAGATTTTGTAATTGTCTAATGACTTCCTCCTGCTTCCAGGAGGATCGTCCCGTGAGAAACCTAATGGCCAGCCTTACCATACTTAAAGTAGTTTACCATAGGTCACGCTGATGCACCAGTTTATTACAGATCTCTTTCTGGCCCTGGATGTTAGTTATAACTACAAGCAGAGATGGCTTAGAGCCACAGCTTAACTTGTTAATGGTTGTTTTCACCTCTTTTTAGGGTTTTATCTTTATTACTTGTGGTTTTAGAGAACATGCTTGCTTTATATAATCCCTTCAATTGTTTTTTATCTTGTGTTATAGAATTTTTGTAGATTTGCTTCTGTCTATATGAGAGTTATAAACTAATTTTAGTGTCATTAACCATTCCTTGGCTGTGGAAATATATAAGTATTTCATTTCATTTCTTCTATATATTTTCTTTTGGTTTGTGTATGCATGCTCAGGTCTTAATGACTTTGCCTGTTTAATGCACAATAGTTAAGCATTACCAATTAAATTATAATTTTGATTTCAAACTAGGAAGATTGCATTTTCTGGACTTTCCATGTGCACATGTGACTGGCCCTTTTCAATGCTCTGGATCATTTTGAGAACTTATTTGAATTTCCCACTTCCAAGTATTATCCAATCCAGTGCAGAGTGTGTCATGGCAGAGTATGAATACTGATTTGAAAATCTTCTCGATCTTACTTTTTGCAGGTTTTGGTTGTTAGAGAATTTTCTTTTCATGAAGTTAATGCAAACTTGCTTTGGCCGGGGGCAACTGTATTTGCAGAGTGGTTGATTGAACACCAAAACTTGCTGAGAGGTCGTCGAATTATAGAATTGGGAAGGTTTGTCCATTTTCTGGAGTTAACCATGAGACTTGAAATGTATCAAGCCGTATGGCATTTCTGGAAAAGCTAGGATCCACATTTCAATTACAACTTATTTCATCATGTAACTTTTATCAATTGAAGGAAATATGCATTTTGTTTGCAATCTTCAGTTTGATTCTTGTAAAAGAGACTGGGTGCTCTTTCGAAATTGTTGTTTTCAGATAATGACTATTAGTCCATAGTAGAATTCTATAATATCTTTGCTGAAAATAGTCTGCATTGGAGCACTCTATTCTGGTCATAAGCGTTGGTGTGTTTCCTTTCACCTTGATTCCTTAGTTACACTTTTCTTTGTTTATTTAGAGCCTTAAGTAAACATTATATAGAGATGGGCCTGCCTCTATCTAGATCTATATAGCCGGCCCGATTCTGGGCCTAGCGGCTTAAGCCTATCCAAAGCCTATCCCATCCCATAGAGAGATAGGGGGGCCGGGCCCCATATAGATATCTCCTCCCCAGAGATCTATAGGGCCTGACCTGCCTGCCGGGGCGACCCCCCCCCCTCTATATGTAGAATTCCCCCTATAGATCGAAAGCCCCAGATAGCTGCCATATATATATATATATATATATATAGCCAAGTGTGATATCCATATATAGAGAGGGCCCCTATCTATATAAGGGCCCATATATAGAGAGTTGGGCCCAAGGTCGGGGTTCTCACGCCTGCTTCCTAACCCAAATATATGCGATATCCATATATAGAGGCCCCCTAACTATATATGGGCCCGAGGTTGGGGTTGAGGTTCTAACCCAAATATATAATAGATTTGAATATATAATATAAATATATATATAGATTTGAATATATATATATATATATATCCTTTGTCACCACATTCAGCGGATTTAATGGAAAAATCGCGAATATCAACTAAACCCTAAAAAATTCGTTGAAATTCACGAATGTCTTTGTACGGTTTGTTTGTTTCTTTTTCGCTTCCATTTTTCTGCCCTCCAAATGGTAGAAATCTGCCAAAAAAACGTATAGGGTTTTTCTACCTGCAAATCGTTGAAATCTGGCAAAAATGCGGTCATCCGTGGTTGCAGAAATGAATGTCGTGAGGGGCATGAGTGGTTTGGAAAGCTTGTGCTCGAAATCAGAAATGCCTATGCAGATCTCGTGGGTGCACCAAAGACCTTGCCGTATTTCCTACCCAACAAAGGCCTGCCGTATTTCCCTGCCCAGCACCGTCGTGCTTGTATAAGAGCTTATAAATTATATATTTTGATGCTAATAGTTTAGGTTTAATTATTTTATATAGTTTAGGGGTTTTTAATGTAGTTCATATTATTAGGTTTTTAACATATAGTTACGTATTATAATTTATAAAATATATATATTTTGATTTTTTAAAATTCAAATAGTATAAATTATATATTTTGATGCTAATAGTTTTATGTTTAATTATTTTATATACTTTATGTTATTTTAATATAATTCATGTTATTAGGTTTTTTAAATATAGCTAAGTATTATAATTTATAAAATATATATATTTTGATTTTTTAAATTCAAATAGTTTATGTTTTGTTATATATATATATTTATTTAAATTTATTTATTATTTATATATATATTTATTTATTTTTATAGTTTTATAATTTTTCTATAAGACAAATTTAATCACGAATTTTATCTTTATATTCTTAGCAACGAATTTCTTACGAAGTTTATATTTGGCGAATTCGAACACGAATTTGAATGCGGTGACTAAGTATATATCTGGCCAAGGGGCCATATCCATATATAGAGAGCCCCCTATCTATATATGGGCCCAGAGGTTGGGTTCGAGGTTCTACACCCTCGTCCTAACCCAAATATAGAATAGATTTGAATAAAAGACATGGTTGTGCGCTATTCCTTCATGTACAAGGACCTGCTGTAATCCCTTGTTGTCTTATGGTTTTTGAGGAAGCCTTAAGAGTTTGTTGTTTTGTGGGGACTTTATCTTATCTTTATCATCTCCACCTCATAATTATTGTCTTTCAAAGGCCTAAATAAAATTAGGAGCACATCTTGAAAATACTTAAACGTAGATTTCTACCCCATTAAATTTTCCTTTGACAAAGAATACATTTGTTTTGAACTTGACAAAGGGGTTCAGACTTTTCTTGTGAGGACTGTCTTTCTATCTACTTTTGCATGCTATCAAGGCTACTTTTGATTCTTCCCCTTCTGGTTGATTTCGACAGTTTGATTATCCCCAATGCTCCGAGACTTTATTGCCCTGCTGACTTGGAGAGTTTGGCCCTCCAAATTGCTAATATTTCTATGCCTACCCCTTCTTTGGAAAATTATAATTTTTAGGCTTATGAGAAGATTCGGAAGTTTGTTTAGAGGGATGGAACTTATTATTACCAGAATGTCCAAAGGGATGTTACTTGACTTAGGGTTTTCTAACTTGCTAGAAGCAATTATTCCTGTTTGTCACCTCTTTAGTGATTTTAATTTTGGAGGCTATGGTTATTGATTTCTCCACTGGGCTTCAACAAACAACAAGTCGCATCAGGAAGCGGTGGCTTGAAACTATCTATGTAGTGTGTAATCTGGCGTTTTTCTTGCATATTGGGAAGGCGGGCCATTGGAGATTCCATGTTAGGTCTACTCTCCTTTGCTGTTACTATCCTTCTTATATTAATATAGTAATTAAAGCCTTCTTGGGGCTGATGATCTCTGGAGGCAAACCTCCAGATTAATGTTTTGTTCAACGTTATCAAGTGTTGATGTTCTTGCGGGCTTTTGCTTACCCACCAGTTTGCATGTGCTTCTACCATTTCTTAGCAAATCCCTTCAATGATGAGAGTTTCCCTAATATTCTTTTCAGTGTCTTTTTCTATCCTGCGGCCTTCAAAATATGTTTCCACTGATATCAATCAAGATATACAAGTAGAACTCACACCTTTTGCATCAAATTTAGAAAAAGTAATGTTCTACACATATTGGTACTTTTGGCAGATGTGTCTTGATTTGAAGTTCTCGACTGTTTCCAACTTTCCTCTGATAATTTTTTTTAAATGGTGTGTCTTTACAAGTTGATATTACCTCAACTCTGTTTGTATTTCATCAATGGATCTATGCAAAGCTGCACCCACTCCTTTTTCCATCAGATTCAGGAAAATTAATTTTCTGCAAATAGTGGCACTTTTAAATGATTTTCCTCGAGTGGCTATTTCGGGTTGCATATCAATTAAGGTCTGCCTCAGGAGCCTTGTCTCTTTATTGAGATTTGCTTTTGGACCAGTTTTCACCTTAGGTTCATTGAAACAATGAAAACCAAATTCTTATATTCTGAACTTAACGACTTCTTGGATATGGGTAAAACTTGAAACAAGCTCTGCTACCACTGTTACAAGATTCCTATTTTCCCAACCCCAAACTAAAACAGCACAAAGCACAAGGCAGGCCAACATTGCTGTTTTATTCCTTTCAGAGTCTTCCCCTATCCCACACCCTTCAAAATATGTTTCCACTGATATCAATCAAGATATAGAAGTAGAACTCGCACCTTTTGCATTGTGTTTAGAAAAAGTAATGTTCTGCACATATTGGCACTTTTGGCAGGTGTGTCTTGATTTGAAGTTCTTGACCATTTCCTCTGGTAAAATTTCACAAGTGGCGTGTCTTGATTTGAAGTTCCTGACCATTTCCTCTGATAAAATTTCACAAGTGGTGTGTCTTTACAAGTTGATACCTCTACTCTGTTCGTATTTAATCAATGGATTCATGCAAAGCAGCATCCATTCCTTTTTCCTTCAGATTTAGGAAAATTACTTTTCTGCAAATAGTGGCATTTTTAATGATTTTCCTCACGTGGATGTTTCTGGTTGTATATCAACAAGGTCTGCCTCAGGAGCCTTGTCTCTTTATTGATATTTGCTTCTGGACTACTTTTCTTCTTAGGTTCATTGAAAACCAAATTCTTATATTCAGAACTTTGTGACTTCTTGGATATGGATAAAATTTGAAACAACCTCTGCTACTGCTGATATAAGATTCCTATTTTTCCAACCTCAAACTAAAACAGCAAAAAACACAAGGCAGCCTAGTCACCAGTACAACTGTAACATTGCTGTCATTATTGCCAGGTCAGCTAGATGAAACAAAGTACTTAAGTTTGTACTTAAAAATCAGATTTTTTTTTTTCAAATGCAATGATGACAATTGTTGTCATAATGAGGACATAAGTGGGTTATGATGAGGCCAATACTGTTCTTGGGTCTACTAAGGCTATCTGTTGTGTCTCTGGTTTCAGGCTTACCTCTAATAGTTTTATTGATGACTTCTTTTGTTGTGAAAGCCTTCTTAGGTCTGTAACAATTTATAATGATTATCATGGTGGCTTGGCAATTTTCTAGCCATGGGCTATAAGAAACTGGCGGCAACTTTGCAGTTTTGTAATATTTTCAATCAATATAATTTTATTAATGTCGAGGAAAAGGAAGTTGGCTTGGTACTTTATTTACATTCTGTAATATATGTTAATCCTAGGTGTCATAGGCTTTTGTCTTATTTGATATAAATGAAGAGTCATTCCCGTAGGAATAGGAAGAGTCACCTTAGAAGGTGAAATGAAGAGCCAAATCTTGGCTCTATTTATTGTAATTTTCTTCTTTTCAATATGTAATGTGAATACAATTTTTTGCTTGCACCAATATTGTTAATTTGTTATTCCAGTACATGGCCTGCCATTGGTACCAGATACCACATGTATTGATGGGCATATCAAAAGGGCGAGCTTCTTCCACGCACTGACCGGTATACCAAACCTCTCTATATACCCGTCCTTCATATATACACGTCAGTACGTGGAAGACTCTCGCTCTTTTGATAGACCCTTTAGTACATGAAAGAGGCGTTAAGGTACGCGACAACGTAATGGTACGTGGTACATAGGTAGTACGTGAAAATGATTCACTCTATCAATGACACCCACTTAACAAGAAAACCTCATACATGGGCATAACTTCCCTATATACTTGGTTTTTCTTGCTTTCGGGATTTATGCCTTGCGATAGTTAGTGAATGGGCAATGGATGAAGAGTAGCTATCCTTATTTCTCCTTGTTTGTTTTTGCACAATTTGTTTTGTTTTCCAAATTTTGCATGAAAATGACTTGCACAATTGAATGCTTTTCAAAAAATGAATTAAAAAAGCATTAAAATGAGTTTGCTTTTAATTGAAAAAAGCATAGAAAATAAACTTATCTCAAATTAGCCTATAAAGGCTCTCCTCCACGTGGCCTTTTTGCCTTTGAAGATTAAAGTTGAATGAAGCTTCCACTTTTCATGTAGATTTTAAAACCTTTGGACAGGTGTGGGAAGATCTGTTCGGGCAGGCATAGAAATTCGTTCAAGAGTAAAACAGCTCAGCGCCTTTTACAAGCTTCCAATGCCTCAAAACTTAATCTACACATGATAAATTTAATGCTAATGCCTTGAAAGCAGGTCCAAAGCATTAGAAAAGTCGATATAGGAGTGGCACAACTTCAATGGGCAGAGACGTGGGTTGTAATGCCAAGTGGTCAGACTCAGGTTGAACTCTTCCAACCAAAATGCCTTGCAACAGTCTCCTTAACACCACCTAGCAGTCCAGTAGACAACATGAGTGCAGGTCTGAGCGCCTTGCAGGGAAAACCAAGTGGTACAGTCCTTCAACACCTCACAATTGGAGTACAACTGAAACTCCACACTAATTCAATGATCTTCAAACAAATTTTGCAGGTCTGAGATAAAATTTAGCAGGCCGTACAGCTGGAAAGTGAAGGAAAAAAACTTGCATGAAAAGTCATTGGTTGGAGAGATAATTTGCAGCAAAGAAAGAATTAATGGAGGATGGAAAAATGATGTGCAGCAGCTTGTGCCTATGCTTTGATACCAATGTCAGGCCAGGTATTGGAATGACAAATTAACAATATTGGTGCAAGCCAAAAATTGTATTCACATTGCATATTGAAAAGAAGAAGATTACAATATATAGAGCCAAGATTTGGTTGTTCATTTCACCTTCTAAGGTGATTCTTCCTATTCCTACGGGAATGACTCTTCATTTATATCAAATAAGACAAAAGCCTATGACACCTAGGATTAACATATATTACAATAATGTTACATTGGTATATATTGATTGGTGGTATATAGAAAATGGGACCTTTTGGAGTGATAAGAAACCTATCTATCTCTTTGTTGGTGGGATATAGAAAAGGGGATCTTTTAGAGTGATAAGGAACCAATCCATCTCTTTGGGGTCTCAAAACACCAAACAAAAACAAAATGACTTCAATAAAATCAATTGTTGGCACAACTTTGACCAGCAAAGATACTTGGTTAGAGTGGTCTCGGCAAGTGGAGAACAATTCATCTTCAATGATCTATAATTCAACATTTGTGATGGGGACACAATGCCAACGTTGCCTACAGATGCAAAAGAAGCCAATATTTGGAAGCAAAAGAATTTGAAAGCATTGGCCTTAATGAGGGCCTTAGTTGATGCAAAAGTGTTTCATCACATTCAAAGGTATGATATTGCATGGGAAGCATTCAATAAGTTGAAGGACTTGTATGATTCTCACTCAAAGTTGGAGTTCATATAGTTGTTAAAAATTGTTCAATCTTGAGTTGAAGAATGGTGATGTCATGAGTTTGGCCTCAAAAATTTGTGCAATCAAACATGATGTAGAAGCCATTGGTGTAAAAATTGACATATATATGACTACTTTCATAAAAGCCCTTCTTCCTACATATTCAACCTACTTGGAATCTTTACAAGAGACTTGGTTGAAAAGATGGTCAAAAGAGAAAAGACCTTATGGAGAAAAACCGAGTCATCGGGAGAAAGCATTTGCTATGCCAATCAAAAAGGCAATTCTTTCAAGGGTTTTCCTTTAAGGCCTCATTTTCCAAAAATGAAGGAAGTTAGAAGAACAAAGGGAGGAATAAGGGTCAAGGAAGCAAAGAAAACAATAATAGTGGTCAGAAGCAGAATGATAAACAACATTTGTTTTGCAAAAATGGTACAACAAAAAAGAGAGAGTGAGGCTCATGAATGTAAATCTTCATGGGGAGAATATTTAAGCCTACCATCTACGAAAGAAGGAAAAGAAAATAAACAAAACCAATGAGCCCAACTCAATTCAATTCACCAGTTTTTTTTTTTTTGGTTGTGGTGAAGCAAATAATGTCTTAGTTAGTACCACTTGGTTTGATGCTTGGGTCCTAAATACTGGGCCACTCAACACATGACTTTTTGAAACAACACCTTTGAGGAGTTTCATAAAGAAAGTTGTAATCTAGTATACTTGGTGGACAGATCAAGTCTCATGCCATTTGGAGGCCAAAGGGACAATAAGATTCAAGTGTTAAGGGCTTTCAAATTTAATTCTTAAAAATTTCCTATACATTCCTTAATTGAAAGAAACTTGTTCCTTTGGTGCTCATTCACCAACAAGGGCGGTATATTATGTCGGACAGTGGGGGAGGTCACATTAAAGGAAAAGTGGCAATGCAATTGTATTGATTGGATTTGAGGAAGGCAAATTGTTAAAACTTAGGGCGAGCCATCAATTTCATGGAATTTTGCTCATCTCGTTGAAGATGTAATGTCTCCAAGTATGTTTTGGCATACGAGATTTGGGCACTCCAATCATGACTGCATTTGTGTGTTGCAAAAGAATGGTGTAGTAGGATTGCCCACCTTGCTTGCAAACTCTGAGAAGTGTGAAGCCTGCATTTTGTCTAAACACTCGAGAGGACCTTTTCAAAAGTCAGAATGGAAAGATGACAGAAAGTTGTAGTTGGTCTACTTCGACTTGTGTTCTCTTCCAATTCTATTTGTTGGTGGTCACAAGTACTTCATGTTGTTCATCGACCACTACAACCGAATGACATGGATATATTTCCTTGAACAAAAATTAGAAGCCTTCAAGAAGTTTCAAAAGTTTTTAGCCATGGTGGAAAATGAAGCTCAAACTCGTTCATATTAGGACACTTAGGACTGATAATGGTGGTCAGTACACTTCAAAGGCATTTGAATCTTATCTCAAGCAAAACAAGATCAAATCCTATCTCATAACTCCTCACACTCAACAAAATGAAGTAGTTGAGAGGATGAACAAAACCGCGATGAATATGGTTCGATAATGTTATATTTGAAGGGGTTAAATCTACATTTTTCGGTAGAAGAAACAAAAACCACAATGTATCTCCAAAATAGATCACCATCAACAACCGTTCAATTGAAGACTTCGTATGAAATGTGGTGTGGTCATCTTCCTTCAATGCGTCATCTTCAAGTTTTTGGATCCACATGTTACGCATTGATCCCAAAGGAGAAAAAGATAAGTTGGACCACAAGAGTCATAAATGCATTCATTTGGGATATTTTGAATGCTCTAAGGCATACCCACTCTATGATGGAAAGAGCAAGAAATTCCTCATTGCAAGGGATGTCGTCTTTTGTTAAACTAAAAAGGACAACCAACATCAATTGTAAATTCAATCAACTAGAGAAGTATGCCAATTTTGATGTCTACAAGGAGAGTAATTTGGAAATTCTAAACAGTGAAGAGGGGTACATGCAGTTGGGAGTCATTCGATTCTGTCTCATCTCCTATAACAAAGGTTGAAACTCCTAAAGAAGAAAATGAAACTTCATCAAAAAATGGACAAGTGGCACAAGAACATAGGACAGAAAGTGAAGGAGCTTTAGATCATGAAATTGAGGCACCAAAACCACAAAAGAAGATGCCTAAATGGGCAACACAAACATTGAAAGATGTCCGTCCTGATGAAGTTGGAAAAACTGGCACACGAAGTGCACATGCAACCACACAACCAACAAAAATGTCCTAGAAGAAATTCAAAACAAGATTGAAAAGCTCACCTTGAATGATTCTCTAGAAGAAGAACTCAATGTTGTGTTCATTCAAAACCAACCTCTTTCAAACAAGCTGAAAAGGATGAATCCTAGAGAAAAGCCATGAGAGATGAGTATGAAGCATTGGTGAAAATGGGACTTGGAAGTTGGTTGATCCTCCACTCAGCTGTAAACCAATTGGTTGCAAGTGGGTCTTCTGCAACAAATACAAGGCTGATGGCTCGCTTGACAAACATAAAGCAAGGCTTGTCACAAAGGATTATGCTCAAAAGGAAGGCATAGACTATAATGAAACCTTTGCACCAACAATGAAGTGGACTACCATTCAAACTTTGTTGGCTTTGGTAGTACAAAACAATTGTATTTGTAGTGGTGTATGTTGATGATCACAGGCAACAATAAAAGATACACTGCAAAATTCAAATTAGAGTTGATGAAAAGCTTTGAAATGACTAAGTTGTTGGGTTATCTTCATTACTATTTGGGTATTGAAGTAATTCAAAAATCAAGTATATCTTCATCACTCAACAGAAGTACATTGGTGACATTCTGAGCAAGTTCAGAATGGAAGATTGTAAGCCTCTTAGTATGCCCATGGAACAAAATCTGAAATTGACCACAGAAGATACCACAAATTTTGTAGATGCTACTAAATACAAACAACTCATTGGAAGTCTGATCTATGTGACAACTAGACCAAATATTTCTTTTGTTGTTAGTGTTCTTTCTCGATTCATGCAACAACCTAAAGAAATTTATTGGGTAGCAGCAAAGAGAGTCCTTCGATATCTCAAAGGAACATAGCATTTTGGGCTAAAATACTCTAGGGCAGCAAACTTCAAATTGGTTGGATATTCAGATTCTGACTATGCTGGTGATTTTGAAGATGGGAAATCCACTTCAGGTTTTCTGATGAATTTGGGAACAATGGTGATCAGTTGGAAGTCCAAGAAGCAATCAATGCCGGAAATTTCTTCACTAGAAGTAGAGTATATGGCAGTTTTAGAGGCAAACAGAGAGATTTTGTGGCCAAGGGTTCTTTTAGATTTGCAGGAACAAGAAGCTTCGCCAACCTTTCTTGGCTGGCAACACTTCTGCAATATAAATGGCATAGAATCCAATCTTTCACGACTGAACCAAGCATATTAATACTAAATTTTATCTGATTTGGCACTATGTGAAAGATAGCAGTGTAAAGTCGCAACATTGTGCTATAGCAGCGCAACCAACAAACATTTTGACAAAAGCGCTTGGACGATTTTTTTTTGAAAAGTTCAGAGGAATGCTTGGTCTCACTATGACCCCTACAGAGTAAGGGGGTAATGTAACATTATTGTAATATATGTTAATCCTAGGTGTCAGACTTTTTTTAATTTAATATAAACTATGTTGCTAGGAAACGGAAAGGCAAAATGGAAACGGAAACGGGTATGAAACGCGGAAACGACAATTTTCAAAAAACCTTGGATACGAAACGTTGATGGAAACGTCCGTACAATATATTATTAAAATATATATATATATATATATATGCATAGTACTCATTTTATAATTGTAGACCATAAGAGATAATTGATAAAGCACTCAAAATATTTTGAATTCATTGAAATTTGAACTTCTAAAGAGTCATCATTCAACATGGTTACAATTTCAATGATTCACATATACATAATAATAATCTAGATTCTAGAATATATCATCTAGATTTTCCTCATAATCATCTCCATGAACAACACTAGCACCGACATCTCCACTCCCACTAGCTCCGCTCTCCCTCCTTTGCAAAAGATCCCGATTCTTCTTCATCAATACCAAGCAGTGAAAGTTGGCTAAGAGTTGCAGCAAAAACATCAAAGTCGCTAGTCTTAGGATCAATATCCCAAAGTTTGTTGGGACCTCTAACATAGGCTTCACTCTTGTGTGATAGAATGCGCAAATTGGAATGCACATACACTAAATCCTCAGCCTTCTTGGATGCTAACTTATTCCGTTTGGCTGAGTGGATGAAGGAATATGTACTCCAATTCCACTCTGCTGAAGAATTGCTAGCCACCTGTTACAAAAAAGAAGTTAGAAATTTTCAATTAGTAATACTCATAATATTAATTTACTAAGAAGTAAGAACATACATTTTTAATTAATAAACAAACTTTTGATTTCATTTTAATATTTGATACACCGTGAAAGGATTTTAATGGCAACAGTCACACCACTTGACATCATGGCCATGTGCACACCACCACATGCATGGGGGTCATCTTGTACTGTCAAATATTGCATCTATTTCACCTATGCTATTATTAGATAAAGAGACAAAGAGCATCATTTCACAAAATGACTACTAGTTACATCGGGATCGGAAAAAGCCTCTGGAATGCTGCCTTAGCTCCACTTGCAACTTCATGGTCATCATATGGTTTTTGCCTACTAGGTAGTGCAAGTATTTCACTGCTATAAAATTTGGGATTCAGGGCATAGGCTAGGAGATGCAATGGGGTGGTCATTTTATTCCACCTTCTCATGATCACGGTCTTAACTTCACCGTAGAAGTTTTCTTCAGGATCCTGCTCTTTTTGTTGTATGATGTCTCTAATTTTTTCAAGCATAGAGTCAATGCCATCATAGATCTCCCCTATGCAAGCATTATTTGTGTCTGCATATCTAATCATAGATAAAATAGGCTCAGTAAAACTAAGCAAGTATGCAACCTTTGCCCACCAAATATCATCAAGTATCACTGATTTTACTTTGATGGCTCTTTCTGTGTTTGCTTGCCTCCACACAGACCAAACATCATCAATCACCATAAGCCTTAAGGCTTGCTTTACCTTCACAAGTCGTCTCAAGACGAGCGTGTGAGAGACAAATCTTGTTTCAACAACCTATTAAAATAAATTAAAGCAAGTTAATAAAATATAAAACTAAATTTAAAAGGAATTCAATTGATAATTTGATATTTTATAAAAAGTTAGCAAATAAAAATTAGAAACTAGGAAATTGTTTGGTTACCTTCAACAACTCCAATGTCGAGAACCTCCTAAAGATAGCCTGGGACATATGATGATTTGTGACAAACATTTGGATCTCATTTGCCTTTGTATAAACTTCCTCAATCCATGGTATTTTGCCAATCTTTTGCAACATCAAATTCAAGGAGTGTATTGCACAAGGTGTCCAAAAAATGTGCTCATATCTCCCCTCAACAATCATCCTGCTTGCTCTACAATTTTTGGCATTGTCCGTGATGACTTGGACAACGCTTGCAGGGCCCACTGACTCAATAACCTCAATCAAAATATTAGCAATAAATTGAGCATCTTTCACTTCACCCTCACAATCAACAGCCCTTAAGAACATTGCCCCTTTAGGGCACATTGCAATAATGTTGATTAGGGGTCTATTTCGGGCATCTTTCCATCCATCTGAAATGATAGATACCCCTAAGTCCTTCCATGAATCCCTAATTGGCTGCAAAGAAGTATGTACATGGGCCACTTCTTTTGCCAACAATGTGGTTCTCACCTTCTCATAACTAGGGCTTTTATACCATTTTGGTGCATCATTAATACCTCTCACCATTTGTTGCCAATAAGGTGAGCGCAACACATCGAAGGGTAGCCCACATGCATAAATGCATCGAGCAACCAACTCATCAACATCTCTTTTCTCATTTGCAAATGCTTGCTCTAACGGGCCTTTGGAACTTCTCTTTCCCGACAAACATTCTCCCTCTGTTGGAGTTTCAACTGCAACTTGGATAAAAGGATGGTTTGATGGGTTGGGTGGTTTTAGTGAACCCCTATTTTGCAAAGGAGTAGTTTTAAATCTAGCTCTTGAAACTTCCGTATCAGCCTCCTCTTGCTCTTTCAGATATGCCAATATATGTTTCGGTTCAACCTTGCCACATTTTCTAATCCCCGTTCCTGATTTCCCCATTAAATGAGCTTTGAGTCGGGTATAAGAGGATTTAAATTGTATTTTGCAATGATTGCATACCCAAACTCGAGAGCCACCACCAGCAAGGTTCTCCACAATTTGCACATGTCTCCAAAGAGGAGCTCTAGGATCCACACCCCCACTTTGGCTTTCTTCCCCTTCCCCATGCCCTCCCACTGAAGCTGAATTGGATGCCATTGAATCAAACCTGCACTGAAAAATAAAAACATAAACTTAGATAACAATAAATTATTAAATAGAACCACACCCTACATATCCTATTTTGCTTTTGATCACCAAGTTCACCGTTTAGGTGCGAGGTGAGAGCATACACAGAGTTCAGATTTTTAATTTAAAAAAACAAAATAAACTTAAAAAAAAAAAAAAGAATTAAATTTAAAAACCCTACACATCCTATTCTGCTTTTGATCACCAAGGTCACCGTATAGGTGCGAGGTGAGAGCATACACAGAGTTCGAATTTTTAATTTAAAAAAACAAAATAAACTTTTAAAAAAAAGCAAAAAGAATTAAATTTAAAAACCCTACACATCCTATTCTGCTTTTGATCACCAAGGTCACCATATAGGTGCGAGGTGAGAGCATACACAGAGTTTGGATGATATTTATAATTTAAAAAAGAATATATGCTTTTTATTTTAAAAACGCAAAGAAAATGTTACATTTTTTATTTTTTAAGCATAGAGTTTTAAAATTACTAAATTAAACCTACATATTGACATCATGATCAATGATCACATTAACATTTTCTTTAGCAAAAAAAAAAAACTTGAAAAATACCTGGTTTTTCCTCCTTGAAGTCAATCCCACCTTCCAAATCTGATTTGAAATTCCTCCTTGAAGCCTTTAGCTCTTAGCAACACGTCCTAAACTCTTCCTTCAAGCTGCTCCTTGATGTCTCTTTGCTCTTCACAATGCTAAATGCTAGTTTAATGAAAACTATATTTAGCAAGAGAAAAATGAGAGTGTGATCAAGAGGTCATTATATAGCTTTTAGGAAGTGTGTTTAGCAAATCTAGGTGGTTGTATTAGGGTTAGGGTTCATTTAATGCAAGTTCAAAAAAAAAAAGTAATGATGTTTTTAAAAGTAAAAACCGTTGGAAATGCCAAAAACGTTTCCAGAAACGTTTTTGGTGTTTCCCCCCCGTTTCTTGTCCCTGAAACATTTCTAAGGGGAAACATGGCCCCCCCTGCGTTTCCTGGCTTCACAGAATATAAATGAAGAGTCTTTCCCGTAGGAATAGGAAGAGTAACTTAAGAAGGTGAAAAGAACAACCAAATATTGGCTCTATATATTGTAATCTTCTTCTTTTCAATATGCAATGTGAATTTACTTTTTGGCTTGCACCAATATTGTTAATTTGTCATTTCCAATACCTTTACTTTTTGGCTGACACTATTGTTAATTTGTCATTCCAATACCTGAAAAGAAAAGTCATTTGCACAGCTTATTGCCCAATCCTTACAGAGATCTCTAAAATTTCTGATAGGGAAGTTACAACTACTGGTGGTAGGGTCTTTGCTAGTTCACACATTCAATGTTGATCTAGGCAAAATATGCATAGATATATATTTTAGTGAGATGATAAATAATGTCAATATGTGGAAAATGTTCAGTCATGGATGCATATTATGCTACTCGTACAGATATGCTTATGTAATAATCCAAAAAGTAGAGCTGTTATTATTTGTTTAGGAACTGAACCCCTCCTTTTCCTGGTTTCCAGATGGGAAATGTGGGGAAATTCGTAGAACATTTCTGTTGCCGCTGGAAATTGACCACTGATTCTAAAAACTGATTTTTTTGGTCTCTCAAAGTGTTTCATCAATATGTGAGATCCATCATTATGCCGATAGGCATTCTACAATGACAACGGGGTGGAGTGTAATGTAGTGAGTTGCTCACTTTTATATTCAAACTTAAACTTGACATCCATTTGATAGTCATATGGAATTTCAGCCTTAAATTGGGTGTCCTTTTGACCATTACTTAGAAGTTTTTTCTTTTTGCTTGGAGAAGTCAATTGAAAAATCGTAATATCTTTGTCATATGCAGGAGTTTGGAGGTCGTTTGTTTTTCCCCTATGTTGCCAGGAAACGTCCCCCATCCCCCGTATCCAGCCTGAAACGTTTCCAGTATAGAAACGTCGAAGACGTTTCCGGGACGTTTCCACAACTTAATTATAAGGGTTTATTCTAGTTTGCTGTTGTGCTACTCCACTTAATCTATTTAGATATAGCCTATATTTTTGCTCAGAGAATTTTCCAGACCCAGGAATAAGTTACAGTGCGCTCAGCTGTAAAGTCTTATTACATTAAAACTATACTAACAAGGAGGCACATTAAACAAGCCTAAAGATAGTTTGGGTCAGAATAGTAATTCAAAGAAAGTAGGAAGAATCTAGCAGAAACCAAGAAATTCCAGGCTAGAAATTAGGTTTTGACTCAGTATATTACTGCTCCTTAGAATAGAATTTTCCATTGGAATCCTCAATCAAATGAATACAATGAAGCAGGTTACAACTATAATTTTTGAAACATGGATGCATGACAGATGATTATGAGGAAAATCTAGATGATATATTCTAGAATCTAGATTATAATCATGTATATATGAAACATTGAAATTGTAACCATGTTGAATGATGAATCTTTAGAACTTCAATGAATACAAAATATTTTGAGTGTTTTATCTCTTATGGTCCATGGACTAAAATTTTGAAAATGAGTACTATATATATATATATATATTTTAAAACTTAAATGTGTTTATAATATGTTGTACGGACGTTTCAGTAACGTTTCATACCTAAGGTTTTTTTGAAAATCAGCGTTTCTGCGTTTCGGACCCGTACCTGTGTACCCATTTTCTGGCAATATAGTTTTTCCCAGAAAGAATTTTTGAGCCTGATACAATGGGGTAGCTATATGGATGCTATAATTTCACCAGTCATTGGGATTTTAGTGGCAAAGATATTAATCAACATGGAATGTGAAAAATCCAAGATAAGAACCTCGAGATTGACATCTCTCGGTTTTTGAGATGGATGTTTTTAATATATCTATACTAGTAACCTGTCAGCAATCTTTGAAAAAGCAAACTATTTATTGAGATATAAGACATTCTAAAATACAATCAAAAGATAAAAAACCTTAAAAAAGTGAACACTCTGTGCGTGCGTGCTGTTCTTATCTTTTAGGAGGCTGCTTCATTTCCCGAATATTAAACTATATTTTTTTGGAACATGACCAAAGGTCCTGCACATGTGTGGGTGTGTGCAGATATTTTTTTGAAAGAAGTTCTTTTCCTGGATGTTGAACTGTGTATTTTATTTAAACATGACAAACCAACTTAGAATCTCCTCTCTTACAAACATTCAGTGGCACAGGAGCATTGGCTGTATTTCTAAAGAAGTCTCTTGGAACTGATATCACTACTTCAGATTTTGATGATAAAGAGATCGAAGAGAATATAGCGCATAACTGTACAGCTAATGGAATATCAGTTTTGCCACACATCCGACGTAATTCTTCTAACCCTGGTTCTTTGGTATGGTAGAAGCTCAAATTACAACTCGTCATAATTTCTTATAACCTTTGGGATATATTGAATGAATTTGCACAGAACGGAAAGACACCTAAAAGGCTTTTTACTTGTGATTGGCTAGAGACATTGATTGTGTTGGAAACAGGAAGAGGAAAAAGAGGATTCATTATGAACTTAACTTCTCTAATAGAGTCTATTCTTTCCTTATTCCATCCACTGTTCAATATTATCTTAAATTTCTTTTGATACTTCTTGTGTCAAACATCTCATTTCTTTTTGGCTTGGTTTAACTGTGTCTAGATACATGGGGTCAGGAGTTTGGCACTGGAATCCAGACTGGGATATGATAATTGCAAGTGATATTTTGCTATGTGAGTATGCAACTGTTTATTATATCTGCGCATTGTCTTAGACAAAACTGCAATTTGTGTGCTAGTTCAACTTGTTTTTTGTCTGGTGGTTTATTGTAGGTTGGGATTCCATGACCTATTTGTATGTACTATATGAAATGCAGATGTGAAGCAATATCCAAACTTGATTAATACACTATTATCTCTCCTTAAAAATTACACGCCTGTGGATAAGATACCAGATACTACAGAAGATCAATGCAGTCAAATAACGCCGCAGGACCAGCAAATGGTGGCAGAACTAAAGATGAATAATCATGCCCTGAAAGGTCTGCAGCAACATGGTAAGCATTTCCAAAGAATGGAGGGAAATGAAGAAAAAGATGAACTGCCAAGGCCATGCTTCTTGATGAGTTGGAGGCGTCGGATCCCAAAGGAGGATGACAGATCCTTTTTCAATGGCTGTGAAAATAAAGGACTGATGGTTCAGCACTTGGGGTCTCGGGTTTTTGCATCAGTCTTGGAAAATCAATCAATGTCTAGCTTTACTTGCTCTAATAATGAGCATTCATAATTGAAATTTTAAATGTATGAAGTTCTTTTCTCAGTTCTCGTGGCTGAAATTTCATTCTTAAAACAAATTTTGTGTTTCTTGCCCTTAAAAAAGCATTTTAGTTTCCATTTAAAGTTAGCATTTTAAAATAAACTGCAATTATAATGTAGTGGTGCATCACCCCTAGTTTAAATAAGCACAAATACAGAATGGAGTTTACTTATGTAATTGACATGAATAGGTTTACAAGGTGGTTTTGACATAAGTCAAAAAGAATCAATGTGGCTGTTTTCTAGTTTACCAATTGATTTATTTGGTGGTATCCCATGTCTCAGTCAGAAGTTAGAACACAAGCATGAAGAATTACCGTCATCTAGGTAGAACTTGCACAAAAATCAGCTGGGGTCTTCCTGTTTCAAATCATGAATACACAATAAAGGAGCATGCTGGAAGTTGCGCTAGAGGTCCTGTGGAAGAACCCATAGATTTATATATAATATAATACATCATTCATGAATAATAAATTTAATTTTGAAGTAACTTAAATATAAAAATCAAGCTGGTTGGCCATTGCTATTTATATTTTAACCACATTGTTAGTGATTAACATTGTAGAAATGAAAAGCTAGATATTTTCCATGTTGGAGAAACACATCCACAGTTGATTCTTTGAAGACCCAGTGAATCCTAAGGCCAGCAGATTAATGATGACAAGCAAGATCATCCTTCTTTAGCTCTCTTTGCAGATTAAAAAAGCTGCAAAATTTCCTTCACATTAAAGTTGCTGTAACTTTGATTTTATATATTAGAATCACCCTTGGAAATGTTAAGGCCAAAATCCAGCAATGGATAAATTCTATTGCTGTCGCTTTTAGTATTCTATGGAATCTGGATTAGATCTATCAAGTGTACTGTCGTTTATTCTTTGTTAAGCTTCATAGTGTTACAGTCTGCTTTTATGTAAATCTGCAACAAAGATCCTAACAGTTCATAATTCATTTAAGGTACAATCTCATATATCAGAACATAATCTTGGAATTGATTGTGAATTTGGAATATTGTATATTGAGGCCAAGATGCAAAGAAAGCTTTCGATCAGTGTATCACAGGAAATTGACTGGCTGCCACATGTTTGTGGCTGCAGAAAATATTTGTATATATACAAAGAATTTCAGGAATCTAGACATTTGACAAGAGCGCACCCCTTAATTCATAACTTTGGAAAACACTCCAGCAGGTAATATCAAACAAATAGCGTATAAGAGGGTTAGAGGCTACACTGTTCCGAGTTTTGATCTTGACAATAGTGATTTGTAAAGTGCAAGAAACTGGAACTTTTAATTCTCTACTTGAATTGCTAATTGTAGTCTCTGTGAAGAATATCAAACTCTTATTAATGAATTCCACATCTGTGCTATATACCTGATCAAATTCAATGAGAAGCCCAAGAAAAGAGAAGCTATATTGTCAAAGTAAGTTATGTTCCCATACCATGGAGCACTATAATCCTGCTGGAAACGATATTCTATGGAGGTAGGTATGGGGAACCCTGCATAGCACAAAAACAAAAAGCTTTATTACATGGTTAATCAACTATAGAAAAATCCTTAAAAACAGAATGTTTTGCAGAAGGCGGGCCGGGACATGAATTTTTTTCAAGGTGCCCAATTTGTCTGCTGTTTTTGAGGTCACATTTCATAAAATTTTAATAATATTTGTAGGCTAACAGCATCTGGTCACGTGTCTGTAATTGGTATAATACGGTGAAAGGAAGCAACCACAAATAATCAAGCAACTATTGTTAAAATGGCAGGCTTAGAGATTCTGAAGCAATCCTTGCTCATTTTCTAGCCCAGCCCCATCTACTCAATGTTGCCTCTTATTATATGATGGAACATCTGGCTTGAATGTAATTGAAGAATCTTAAAGGAAGAGTCCAAGCTGGTAGAACATGTTAAATCAAGTTTGGATCAACTGCTTGCAAACATTTGGGACAATTAGGAGAGCTACCAAAAGTGAAAGGTTGAAACCCTATGAAGTCTCTGCTGGACTCCAAAAATGGCAAATATTGGACATGCTAATTCTTAATGATCATTAATGACTGTCCAAGCAAATACCCCCACCTCAAGGGTTTGATAAATATATCCAATGTTGTGGAGCTGTAATTGATAACCCAGACCACATCAACATTCTACAATGGAACAACGAGTTGAAGTACTTTGTGTTTGTTTCTGTTAAGAGTACAATATGGTTCTGGTTTTGAAATAAGAAGCCTTAAATGTAATTCAAAGAATTGCAATCATGAAAGTCATCATAGTGGACTCTACATAGACAAGCGAAATCAGATATTTACAAACCAATCATGTTGAAAAACCTATAATGTTTGCAAATAACTCTGAATGCAAATATATCTCACTTTGAGGCATTCATGGCAAATAATGCATTTTTGGAATTTATCATGGGTCAATTAACTAGTAAATATAAATCCACACACAAAACCGGGGTGCTTGGCAAGGCACTTATATGTTTTTTTTTTTTTGATATTTCATGAGTTAATGACCCATCGACCTAGCACACTCATTGGAGCGTTAATACAGGCGAGTCTTTCCAACCGGTTGTGTAAGTGCAATGATAACTAGTCCCCTGGGCTGGGGAAGGCACTTATATGTTTTCATTTTGAGTTCAAAGTTTGTAGTTATGTATGTTATGTTTGGCTGTATACAAGTACAAATCTCTTAAATATATCTATCTAAGATATTGATCTCGGGCCCTTATCTTAGATTTTCACATCCCACATTGATTAATAACTCCATTACTTTCTCCAAAAATTTCACATATAAATGGTGTCAATCAACTATACCAATGTGTCTCTGTCTAAAAAATCTTTCTAGGAAAAATAGAGTCTCACATTTCACCATATCGTCAAAGACATTACGATATTTAATTGATTTCTCCAATCAAAAGAAAATAACTTTCAAGTAATGGTCAAATTTAAAGTGGAAATTGCCTTGTGAAGGTTAAATGAACGTCAACTTTAAGGCCAAATATTAATTGTTAGCAACTTAATGACATTACACTCCACCACTTCCATAGTTGTCATAATTACTTTTAATCCATTTATAGTTTTGGTTTTTGGCCCCTTAGCTATAAATAATAAGATATAGACTTGCTTATAATGGACAAAAGTTATTCTCTCAACAAAATGCACTGCTTATGATAATAACATACTACTTGTCACAAGTCACATGAATCAAAATGTCAAAAAGTGTTTCGTTCTCTAATATCTACCAAATACTTCAATTAGATGCATATGTGTTTATGTGGCTAGGTTTGTAAAGCTTTGCAATCATAAAAGAGACATTGTGAGTTTGAATTGTTTGTGAAATTTTAATTTTGCAAGGTTAATTTTTACAAGTGAAATTTATTATCGGGCAGAAAACTATTATAGAAATTTATTTTTAGGCAAAGTAATTTTTGAAGAAGTGACATTTTTGTACTAAAAATTATGCAACGAGAAAAATTTATTCTAAAATGAGAAATCACACAATTAAATACAAATATGAGAATTTCAAAAGTTAAATAGAGTGCCAAAATGCTTTCGACATGTCAACCTCTACGTGAAGAAATATTTCATTATAGTGTTAGCATGTTTCTACAAAGCAAGGGGAGAGCATTACATACGTGTTTTCAATCTAACGGAATAATTTCCATCTTCGGGATTTTTAGTGGTTGTGGATATTTTTAGCTGCCCATTTTTTTTTCCTAGGACTCATTTCATTTGTTTTAGTTCTCGTTGGCTTCAAATAACATATCATTGTAAAATCAATATTCTTGTAATCATAGAGAAACATTTTCTAAAACAAAGGAATTATGCTTTTAAAACAACTCCGAGTCTTGGTCTGTCGGCACTCTACATTCACACTGCTTGTAGACACACATTCTACATTAAACAACAAATTTACTTAATTAAAAAATTAAAAATTAAAAAAACGGTAAAAATATATATATATATACTATATATATATATAATATATATATATAAGAACCCATTTCTCTCATCTTTAAGTTAAATATGAAATTGAAATATCACATAATAAATATAAAGTTCTTTTGAATTTGTGGTGTGTGTTTATTTTGGACTTGTTGAGGTTTATCTAAGCATCATAACTGGCATGTGTGGGATCACAATAGCAACTACATTTATTAACATTACCCATTCAAAAGCAAATGGAGTGAGAGTTTCATTTAATAAATGATTTTTGAACAAATAAAAAATAGTATAAGTTGTGGTTTTTCAATATCTGCAAGGACATTGAAATCTACGAGTTTATTTTTTACTAAAATTACAACGTGTTTTTCCTAGAGTGAGATAGAGTAATATTTAGTTTTGATATTCTAACTACACATTATTTTTAGATTTTATTTTTATGGAAAAATCTACATTGTAAATATATCACACTTAATTGGAGTGGTAGAATCATGAAGCTCAAGAAATACTTTTGCTTTTTTGTCCTTGACTTAAGTTTAAAAGTGTATTTATTTAAGTTTTTGAGGAATGGAAACTCAACATTACATGGTACACTTTGATGGTTTTATTAGTGAAAATCCTTAGTTGTAAATCAAATAGCACTTTGTACTAAACAATGTAAGGGTTCTTAGTCTAAAACTTTTGATTGGAAGATAAAATCTACCTTCTACTCATATGATCAACTTTAGGAGGTGCTCAATAGAGGGACATCATGCGTGTATGTACGTTGCTGGTCTAACATGTCAATAGCATCTAAATTCATTATGTGCTTTCTTATATCATTGCTGCCATCTTTTTCCCACACAATTTTCTTTGTCTTATCTCTCTCTACGATTATGAGTAGATCCAACCTACATGAAGTTCAAAACTTTTGGATTCTTTTTTCAACAATTCCACGGATAGAATTGGAAGATACCGATTGCTTTAACCTAGAGTAAGTACATCATATATTAAATTAAGAAAGAAAGGTAACTCATTCACACTTGGACATTACACAATACACTTTGATGATTTTATTAGTAAAAATCCCTCCTTGTAAATCAAAGAGCAATTTGCACTAAAAATGTAAGACATTCTATGGAGTCTTGATCTAAAAATTTCAATCAATAGGTAAAATCTACTTTACTGCTCGGATGACCAACCACTAGGCATGCTCAATTATCAATGATTGTTCGTGCATCCCCTAATTTTTGGCTATAGAGTGCCATCATGCATGTAGGTGGGTTGTTTTCCCAACATGTCAAGAGCATCTAAAGTTTTGATGTGCTTTCTAATACCATTGTTAGCATATTTCTCCCGGCCAACATTTTCTATTTTATCTCTCTCTCTATGACCGTGTTTAGATCCAACATGCTTGAAGTTTAGATATTATGGATTTATATATGGTTATTGATTCTTTTCTTCACGAATTTCGCAACCATAATTGGCAAGAAATCAGTTACTTCAACCTAGAGTAAGTATATCACATCTTAAATTAAGAAAACAAGGTATATCTTTCACACTTGGACATTACACATTACACTTTGATTGTTTTATCAGTAAAACTTCATCCCTATGAATTAGATACCAATATGGAGTCTTAGTAAAAAACAACTTCTATCGCTAGATAAAACCTACATGCCGCTCATATGACCATTCACTAGAGGTGCTTAATTATCTTTAATTGTTTGTGCATCCCTTTTTTCCCCATAATCATACAGTCTTAAAATTGAAAAGGATGGCTATAAAGTGCCACAATAAAAGTACATTGCAGTTGGGTTTCACAACGTTGACTAAGCGAATGCTCCATATGGCTAAACAAAGATGCAATATAATGTTATTCTTAAGCTAGATACTATTTCTTATTAGGTTCACTCATGTTATTCTATACTTATGTCATCTTATCTCGAGCATTTCCTTAGAAGATTCTCTCCTTGTTTTCTCCCTGATATAGAAAACATGTTAATAAATCCTTGAAGATATATGTGAAAACATCTCTCTTAATTTCTCACCTCCCAAAAATTTAAAATATATACCAATGTATCAACGTTAGTATAACATAAATTATTGTGGTTCTACCTACATTGAAAATAACTAACTCTCTATAAACCAAGGAAAGACCATCCTATCTCAATTAAGATATTTTAGAGAGATAATCATTTAGGATAGGAGGTCCCACAAAAGGGTCACACGTTTCTCCTTCCACCTTGGAATGAACCTTTTGTTATCTTTCTTGACCCATTCTCCTCTTGCACCCTATAAAGTGAGTGTGTTGTATCTTCCTTGCGCTTTTCTTGGTTTTGTGCTAGCATTAAAGCTTTTGCTTTCACCAAGCTCAACTTATTCCCTCCAATTTGATTTATATTAAATTTGTAATTGGTTTAAGGATCAACAAGTACATCATTCTTAGGATTTAAGGTCCTCTCGAGCTCAACATCATATTGCACCATATAAAATTTAAAGTGAAACGTTCCCTATTTACAAGCTTGGATGAGCTAGGTGACCAAATGAGGACTCACATACACACATAAAAAATTCATCTTTTTCCAATTCCTCCTCCATTAATTACATTGATAAGCATTTCCAATGGGAGTTTCGATAGTTGTGTTTGAGACGCAAAAGGGAATGAAAAGTTCGCTTTTACTACCCATTGTAATTGATGGATGGTGTCATCAGGATTGTTGATGAGGAATACCCTATTGACTAAAGAGAAATGGTAATCATACATGTGCATGAAATCAATGACATAAAGAACCCTAAATGCAAAGTTTCCATATCTAACATATGTATAATTCAAGATTCAAACATATGCAAGTTTTGTTTGGAAGTGTTCATGGACCACACCTTGTTTTTTGATCAGATATCTCGAAGTTTCTTCATCGCCATTCTTATGATGCTTTTGTGCCTCAAATTTAACTTCTTTGACACATCTCCTTTGACGTTTCCATCACACATTTCACATGTGATTGCTATTTCTAATACAACGAGAAAATTCTATTCTAAAATGAGAAATCACACAATTAAATACAAATATGGGAATTGTTGACAATTTTTGCACTTGTGCAAAAATGGGCAACTCGAAACTTTGTTACGATGGATAGCATTGGTGAAGTATACCTAAGCTAGGGATTTTCTTTCAGAGAATATTATTCTTTGTTGAATTAATTAATGATTACATGAAATTTGTAGCTATGTGTGCTATTACAAAATATAACAGATCACATAGTCTACAATTTCATGACTATCTTCAACAAAAGAACACAAAGCCCCGAAGGACATTTGTGTTGCCTTGATGAAGACATCCAATTACATAATAGATGAAATGCTAAGTTTTGGAACAACAAACATAATTGCATATTGCAGAAATCAAAGTTCATTACTGGGTGTTACATGTATTCTTTAATGTTCTTTCCTTCATGATTAAGACGTTCAATTATATTACTTGAGTTGTTTAGTTCATCATACAATCCATATCAGAAAGCATAAATGCAGAAAGAAATACACAACTCATTTTCACAATTCAATGCTTTATTCATAAGGAATTTCAAATGTTCCCACACAAGCCGTGGGATGTAACTGGAAAGTAAAGTACAACTACTGGAATAAGAGGTACACATGCATGAAAGAGAAAATAAAGGAGTATGAGTGAACCCATCATTGCCTTGAGGTTTGTCCTTCGGTTGATGCATCCTCATCTTCATCTTTGTTCCCTCTTCATCTTCATTGCTGAGAGCACTATACCTGAAAATAGAAAAGAGAAAACTATTAGTTTATGAGCTCAGGGTACAATCCATATTCCTATACTTTGTCCTAATTTGTGCACATGGATCTCTAATAACAAGAGATATAAATTACTTGAAGATCAAAACTGCATACATGATTTTCTCACTCAGAAAGAAGGAGAAAGAAGAAAAAAGAAAACCATGGACATAAGAGAGGCCAAAAAGCCTAAATATTTTCTAACTATTTTCTCAAGTGTGTAGGTGCAGATTGTAGAATCAAGAAGCAATAAAGAAGTCCGAATACCCATGCCAAAGGAGTGATACCCAAATATGGGTTGTAATATTTCAAGCCACAATTTGAAAAATACATGTGCAGATATAGAGTTTGGGAAAAATAATTCATTCAGGCAGGACAGTTAAAGGTTCATATACAGATTTGTTGCAATACAACTCAAAGGAACGAATAAAGTTGTAGATCTAAGGAAGAAAATGCAGATCCTAGCTTTGATCGAGAAAGACCCATTAATGGGTACTAAAATCAGAGTAAGGATCAAGAACTCACTGGTTAAAATTGAAGCAGAGCAAACCCTCATCGAATTCAAAGCCAAAAGGGGAACCCGAACGAGTTTCAACTCAGAGATCAATGTTGTTCTAGAAATCACATTAAAAATGCAAAGGAAAAACGAGTATCAATGTTTCAAGATGAAATAATAGAGACAAATTAAAAGGGTGAGCTCAATACTAATCAAAATGAGTAATATATAGTCAGGAGATTACAAAAAAACAAGCCGCTACCATCTTGTTCAAAATAATGATGATACAGAAAGGACTGAGCTCACAAACCTCAATAATGGTGGCCATAGAATCTTCACAGAGCTTCACAGAACACAAATCTTTTGAAGAAAATCCGAATTCAAAGCAACACAACTGGTCAAATCGACCAAATCTTGCAATATAAGCCAACCTAGAACTCAAAGTGATCAAAATGGTGGCCGTTAAATAACAGATAGTTCCAAAGCCGAGCTCAATAGAACTATAGATGCAAATAAACCGAGCTCGAAAGATCATCTCCAATGGCCGCCGTCTGGGCAAAATTTTTTTGTAGAGTTCCTTTAGCTCGAATAGAGCTCGAGAATGAAAATATGAAAGACTTAGGGTTTCGAGTGTTTTATTCATCAAACTAAAGTAACTTAACTCATCGGGTGAGTTGGAGATCAACAACCACAAATCAAAAGTACAAAGATCAATGCTCAGAATTGATCACCAAAATCGATGCAAACCCCAACTTGACACATTAAAATGGCGGGTCTTTTTGGTGAACTTAGCATCTTTTCATCATTTTGTAAAAGTGTCAAATTGACCCGTAGGCCCTGATGAAATCTAATTGATGCGGAGGGGCGAGCCCTTTTTTTGTTTTGAGGTATTTTGGCAAAGGATTAAAGTCGTAAAATGACCTACGACCCTGCTCATGCCAAGGGAAAAAGTCAAATGTTGAGCCCACATCAAAAAAGTCAAGGCAGATCGTCGAGCCTTTTGAGATTTTGAGCTTTATTTCCAAAAGGGCGTAAAGTCGTAAAATGACCCGCGCCCCACTCATGCCAAGGGAAAAAGTCAAATGTTGAGCCCGCATCAAAAAAGTCAAAGCAGAGGAGCGGATCGTCGGAACGTTTTTGCCTTTAAAACTTTTAAGCTTTTTTAAAAAAGGGAGTAAAGTTTAAAAATGCCCCGCGACCCCGCTAAGGACCAAACAAGGCCACATATTCAATAAGTCAAAAGCGGAGCGTCGGTCAATTTGAGATTTTGAGCCCTTTTTGAAAAAAGGGAGAAAAGTGATAAAATTGCCCGCGACTCCGCCCATGCCATCAAAAGCCCAAGGCGGAAAGGCGGGCCACCGAAACTTTTTTTGATTTTGAAACTTTGAACCTTTGTTTTAGAAAGAGAGGATAAAGTTGAATGTGACCCCTGCTGGCATCAGATAAAGACATGTGTGGGGCCCAAATTAGAAGTGGAAGGGCGGGCCGAATGTTTAAAAATGCACAATCTCTATTAGAAACGGAAAAGAAAGTTTTCTAGGCCTGTTTTCAGTTCAAATCATCCTACATGGACAACTCTTTTTGAAATGATGAAAGACAAGAGTTCTTTACAGAAACCTTCAGTCAAGCTTGAACAATCAACAATGGCGGCTAGGGGAAAATTTAGCAGAACTTTGCTAGCTCGAATGGAGCTCAACAATGCAAATACCAAAACGATTAAGTTTGCAATACTCTTGCACCTTAATTCAAGTCCCGAGTTCACCAGATTCAACCATGGTTAGAAAGTGCTAATATTATCACTACAAATGGATAAGGTTGCATACCTTCAACAAAAGGATAGATCAGCAAGAAGATAGAATCTGCATGCACAAGGAAGAAGACTTTCTCATCAAGCAAAACTTATTTTTAGCAAATTATCACTCATGCTTTTCTTAAAATAGAACAGTCATTACTTGATTGACTAAGTTGTAACCAATGGTTATTAATGCCTCTTTGTATTTACATGTTCTATTTTTATTCCTTTATTTATTAATAGATGAAGGATAAAAATAGGATGCATGGGCGAGTACAATTCTAGCCTATTTTTAGGAAGGGTGGGAAATAATTTTGCTATATATTGTGTGCTTTGGCAAAGCACAAGAGAGAGGACTTTTCAGATACAGGAGTGCTGAAGCAATTTTCTGCCAGTTTTTCCCTTTGAATGTGAAGTATTTTCTGCCTTTCCAATTATTTGCAGTATTGTGTATGTTTCCATTAATCTTGTGAATGTTGAATTCCTTGATTAATCATCTTACCCTGTTGCAAATTTAGTAATTTCGCATGATATTAATGTGTATATGTAACTTAGCGATTGTTGTGATTTTACCCCTTAATACATCAAAGCGTCTACCCTTAATTATCTTTTAAAAACTTTTGGCTCGTGCATTAAAAATACTTTCCATATCAATTGTGCATGTACTCAGTCAAAGACCTCATATAAATTTGGTGTATCACCTCAGTTTTAAATATTTTTTACAATCTTCTTTTTTACCCTTAAAACCCTAGAAAACCAGTTTAGGATACATCATTAAGGAACCGACCTTAATACTAGAGACTCACCTCAAAATAGGTATACCCACAGACTTGAGGTGTTTCCATTATATCTACGAAAGAGAGATAAAATTTGCAAGCTTAGAACACCTGCAACCATCTCTCTACAAGGTGCACTTTCGAGAGATAAAAGAATTTTTAAAATTAAATAGTATGTTAATTTTAAAATTAAATAGAATGACCAAAATCCATCATTGATCTTTATAGACTAGGTCAATTTTTATTTTTATTTTTATATCTATATATTTTTTAACCGTTTTTTTTTTCTTTTCTTGAATCTCTTAAATGTAAAATTTGAATTATTTTATGTATTTGTAATAATCAATATAACAGTTTTATTTATTTTTGATGAGATAACTTCTATATTTCCAATAATAAAATAGTACAACTATTCCCAAACAAGGTAGGGGTATAGAAGCACGCCTCAAGTTTAACCATGGGAGACAATAAAAAATAACCCGTAGGAAAAAACTTCTATTGCTAGAAAAAAACTACTTGCCGCTCATATGACCATTCACTAGAGGTGCTTAGTTATCTTTAATTGTTTGTGCATCCTCTGATTTCCAGCAATCATACAATATTAAAACTGAAAAGGATGGCTATAAAGTGCTACAATAAAGGTACAATGCAGTTGGGTTTCACAACGTTGACTAAGCAAATGCTCCATATGGCTAAACAAAGATGCAATATAATGTTATTCTTATGATAGGTACTATTTATTATTAGGTTCACTCATGTTATTCTATATTTATGCCATCTTATGTGAGCATTTTCCCTAGAAGATTCTCTCCTTGTTTTCTCCTTGATGTAGAAAACATGTTAATCATACCTTGAAGATATATGTGAAAATATCTCTCTTAATTTCTCACCTCCCAAAATTTAAAATATATACCAACCTATCAAAGTTAGTATAATATAAAGTATTGTCGTTCTACATATATTGAAAATAACTAACTCTATATAAACCATGGAAAGACCACCTTATCTCAATTAAGATATTTTAGAGAGATAATCATTTAGGATAGGAGGTCCCACAAAAGGGTCACATGTTTCTCCTTCCACCTTGGAATAAACCTTTTGTTATCTTTCTTGACCGATTCAAGTGAGCGCATTGTATCTTCCTTGCACTTTTCTTCGTTTTGTGCTAGCATCGAAGCTTTTACTTCACCAAGCTCAACTTATTCCCTCCAGTTTGATTTATATTAAATTTGTAATTGGTTTAAGGATCAACAAGTACATCATTCTTAGGATTTAAGGTCCTTCGAGCTCGACATCATATTGCATCATATAAAATTTAAAGTGAAACGTTCCTATTTACAAGCTTGGATGAGCTAGGTGACCAAATGAGGACCCACATACACACATAAAAATTCCTCTTTTTCTAATTCCTCTTTTTCTAATTCCTCCATTAATTACATTGATAAGCATTTCCAAATGGGAGTCTCGATAGTTTTGTTTGAGATGCAAAAATGGGAATGAAAAGTTGTGCTTTACTTTGCCCGTGGTAATTGATGGATGGTGTCATCATGATTGTTGATGAGGAATACCCTATTGACTAAATAGAAATGATAATCATACATGTGCATCAAATCAATGACATAAAGAACCCTAAATGCTAAGTTTCCATATCTAACATATGCATAATTCAAGATTCAATCATATGCAAGTTTAGTTTGGAAGTGTTCATGCACAACACCTTTTTTTATCAAATATCTCGAAGTTTCTTCTTCACCATTCTTATGATGCTTTTCTGCACCTCAAATTTAACTTCTTTGACATATCTCCTTCGGCGTTTCCATCACACATTTCACCTGCGATTACTAGTTCTATTACAATGAGAAAATTCTATTCTAAAATGAGAAATCACACAATTAAATACAAATATGGGAATTTTAAAAATTAAATAGTGTGGGAATTTTAAAAATTAAATAGAATGACCAAAATCCATCATTGATCTTTATAGACTAGGTCAATTTATTTTTTTATTTTTATATCTATATATTTTTTAACCGTTTTAATTTTTTTCTTTTCTTAAATCTCTTAAATGTAAAATTTGAATTATATTATATATTTGTAAAAATCAATATAAAAATTATATTTATTTTTGATGAGATAACTTCTATATTACCAATAATAAAATAGTACAACTATTCACAAACAAGGTAGGGGGTATAGAAGCACGCCTCAAGTTTAACCATGGGAGACAATAAAAACAACCCGTAGGAAAAAAATTTCTATTGCTAGAAAAAAACTACCCGCCGCTCATATGATCATTCACTAGAGGTGCTTAATTATCTTTAATTGTTTGTGCATCCCCTGTTTTCCAAAGCAATCATACAATATTAAAACTAAAAAGGATGGCTATAAAGTGCTACAATAAAGGTACAATGTAGTTGGGTTTCACAACGTTGACTAAGCAAATGCTCCATATGGCTAAAAAATATGCAATATAATGTTCTTCTTAAGCTAGATACCATTTCTTATTAGGTTCACTCATGTTATTCTATACTTATGCCATCTTATCTGAACATTTCCCCTAGAAGATTCTCTCATTGTTTTCTCCCTAACATAGAAAACATGTTAATCATACCTTGAAGATATATGTGAAAATATCTCTCTTAATTTCTCACCTCCCAAAAATTTAAAATATATACCAACCTATCAAAGTTAGTATAATATAAAGTATTGTTGTTTTACCTACATTGAAAATAACTAACTCTCTATAAACCATGGAAAGACCACCCTATCTCAATTAAGATATTTTAGAGAGATAATCATTTAGGATAGGAGATCCCACAAAAGGGTTACATGTTTCTCTTTCCACCTTGGAATGAACCTTTTGTTATCTTTCTTGACCCATTCTCCTCCTCAGACCCCTATAAAGTGAGTGAGTTGTATCTTCCTTGCGCTTTTCTTTGTTTTGTGCTAGCATCAAAGCTTTTACTTTCACCAAGCTCAACTTATTCCCTCCAATTTGATTTTTATTAAATTTGTAATTGGTTTAAGGATCAACAAGTATCATTCTTAGGATTTAAGGTCCTCTGAGCTCGACATCATATTGCATCATATAAAATTTAAAGTGAAACGTTCCCTATTTACAAGCTTGGATGAGCTAGGTGACCAAATGAGGACCCACATACACACATAAAAATTCCTCTTTTCTAATTCCTCTTTTTCTAATTCCTCCATTAATTACATTGATAAGCATTTCCAAATGGGAGTCTCGATAGTTGTGTTTGAGACGCAAAAGGGGAATGAAAAGTTGTGCTTTACTGCCCGTGGTAATTGATGGATGGTGTCATCATGATTGTTGATGAGGAATACCCTATTGACTAAATAGAAATGATAATCATACATGTGCATCAAATCAATGACATAAAGAACCCTAAATGCAAAGTTTCCATATCTAACATATGCATAATTCAAGATTCAAACATATGCTAGTTTAGTTTGGAAGTGTTCATGGACAACACCTTGTTTTATTTTATCAAATATCTCAAAGTTTCTTCATCGCCATTCTTACGATGATTTTCTCGCACCTCAAATTTAACTTCTTTGACATATCTCCTTCTCGGCGTTTCCCTCACACATTTCACGTGTGATTACTAATTCTAATACAATGAGAAAATTCTATTCTAAAATGAGAAATCACACAATTAAATACAAATACGGGAATTTTCAAAATTAAATAGTATGGGAATATTAAAAATGAAATAGAATGATCAAAATCCATCATTGATCTTTAAAGACCAGCTTCAATTTATTTTTTTATTTTTGTATCTATATGTTTTTAACCATTTTAATTTTTTTCTTTTCTTGAATCTCTTAAATGTTAAATTTGAATTATTTTATGTATTTGTAACAATCAATATAAAATTTTTATTTATTTTTGATGAGATAGCTTCTATATTACTAATAATAAAATAATACAACTATTCACAAACAAGGTAGGGGTATAGAATCATACCTCAAGTTTAACCCTTCTCGAAGGCATGGGAGACAATAAAAAACATGATCTCAGAAACCAACCAATTACAATATCACATTAAAAAAAGAACAAAAAGAATTAGGCTGCAACCATAAAGAGAGTTGAAGGCAGAGGATATTTGTCATAGGGCTTGCCCCACTTGCCATCTGAAGGTCCCGCCCATCCAAAATGGGATTCCGACTGGTGGAAACAACTTCAATGCCTTCATTATTTTCTTCATATACTTTTTCTTGCCTTGGGGTGACAAATGGCTAATGCTAGCCAACATAAGTTACTACTCATGGGAGGGGGTAGCGAGATGTGATGGCAAGATGGGGAAAGCCCTAGCCCCCATGCTTAATGTGGTGAGAGTGATGGCACCAATGACCTCTCGCCCTCGGTGAGGGATCCTCAATGACAAAGTGAGAAATGAAACATAAGCTATAGTGCCTAGGGAATTTCCTAGTGATCCAAAATGGTCCTGAAGTGGGCCACTTCCAATGCCACCTTCCGTGCTTTCACTTGAATCTACGCAGAATAATATTAGACACAATCATTGTTTTGCTAAAAGTTGAAAGATTACAATCAATAACAGAATGAGCAAAAATAATTAAATTTATCTCATTCCAAATGAAGAAAATGATTTTGAATTTGAAGCATGCCAAACTTGGGTGAAAGCCATGGGTAGGCACCACGACCAATCCCCTAACAAAATATGCTACCAGAGAAATGGTTTAGGTTGAAAAGGTTGAAAGAATTCATGAATCCAGGCCCATATGGTTTGAGCTTTGTGAAAAACACAAAAACGTGCATAAGGGTTTCCATCTTCCCATAGAATGAGAAATGGGAATCTAAAACACCTAATTGAATAAGCCTATGGCCAATGGATAAAACCTAGTAAAGAATACACCAAGAAAATGAGCAAGCTTGGGATCAAGAATGACAAACCAGATAGAAGATAATGTGCATCGCCAACCCCAACCGTAAGAGCGTAACGACTAACGAGAATTGAGTTTATCTATGGTGGGAAAGCTTGGGAGATAACAATTAGTATGCTTTGTTGATAAGTAATTGTGAAAAGGCATATCTAAAACCATTTCCAATCCTTCCACCATGGCCAAGAGGAAGTAACCCCAATCTTATGTGACATGTCATTTGTAATATAGCTTCAATAATGGTCCTGATAGGATTCTTGGTCACCATTAGGTAAGAAGAATTTAATCTTATCTTCTAGCTAGAGCAGAAGCCTTTTGAGCTCCTAGCTATAGATGTCTTAGGCAGATCGTGCGAATTCCTCGTTTGAAAAAAATTAGGGCATGCACTCAAGGACCTATACAAGAGGCACATTGTGGAAGGTAATGACTAGTGACCACCACACCAAGTGAGAATTGACGGAGAGCCTAGTTCTAAATTCTTCTATGTTCCATAACAACAATGATTTGGTTTTCTCCTAAGATTTCCAAATAATTTTGATAAAAAGGAGCTAACCACTTTCACCGTGAGCTTTAATGAAGAGCAATTTTTGAAATCTAACCCCTTCCAGTGTCTTACAACCTCAGTAGGGCACCCTCTGGAATGTAGTTGTGCAAGAGAATTTTCCTTGCCTCCCGACCTTTGATTGCAATAATAATCCATTTGGCACACATGATAGTACCTGGCAACCAAAATCTAACATTCCGAGACCGCGATTCCTTAGGCGTAATAGAATTCCCAAGAAACTCTATGAAAACCCTTATTCGATATGAGCTAACCCATAAAAAATATCTTAAAAATTTCTCAAGTTTTTGTGAGAAGCTTGAAAAGGGAACCAATAGGAAGAATAATAAACATGTGTGATGACAAGGAATTTGGAGAAAATATGGAATTTACCTACTAACAGATGATTTTTGATCATGTATGATAAATTTTACTCTACTCTATCCACCATATATTGCTAGATTTTGGAGGGGTGTTTGGATGGAAAAT
Organism: Taxus wallichiana var. yunnanensis; assembly: GCA_018340775.1. Lineage (NCBI taxonomy): Eukaryota > Viridiplantae > Streptophyta > Pinopsida > Cupressales > Taxaceae > Taxus > Taxus wallichiana. The sequence continues at coordinate 925,642,469 of CM031239.1, read as the reverse complement.
AAGATGCCTAAAAATTAGAACATTTCTTTATGTTGAATCCACTTCCATTATAAGGTATCTAACCATGGAGGTCGGGTGAAAATGAATTTCCTATAACACTATGTCTTTCGCCACTAAAATTTTAACCCTAAAGGAAGGTAATAAACATCAAGGAAATGTAGGGTCTCATAAACATTATTCTCACCTTCTATTAAGGTGATAAATGAGTCATTCACAAAGTGACCATCGACCAACCGAGTGGAGGAAAACCCTAACAACCAAATACTTTTCACCAAAGTGACCAAATCAAATTGATTGACATTGACGAGGAGATAAAAAAATCCTTCGGCCACTAACACATGTAGAGTAGGAGCTAGAGGGTAGCCTTGGAAAATAAAGCAAAAATCCCAAATGACTATGAGTGGATGCCATTGACAGAAATATTAGTTGAGGCATCCATGAAAAACATGGACAAAAAGATGATAAAGGTATATCCAAAGCCAAACGATTTGAGGATAGATAGAATGAAGTGTCATTCGATCATGTCCTAGGATTTCTAAATTCAATTTTTAGAAATAAAGGTTTTGTACTTGAGACCAACGAGCCCATTCCATACCTTCCCAAACAACAATAATATTATCTAAAATGTGTTTGCTTTGAATAAACCCTATTTTTTTGAACTAATAATTATATGTAATGTGGTGGATGCGCAGAGCCAAGGCTTTGACAATGATTTTTAGGAGATGTTGAGTAAAGTGATAAGTTGTCAATTCCAAATAAGTTCCGGATCCCCCATCTTAGGAATGAATTTGATTTTTACCTCAGAAAAAAATTGTAATTTATTAAATATTTTAACAAATTACATTCCATATATGCAAAAGCATATCAACCAATTCCATGAGGAAAAAGGAGCAATAAAGAAACCACCCAATAGACCAGAAAGAGAAGGTCACACCACAGGAAGAGCAAACAATGAAAAACAAGGGTCCAATATGGTGCCAAGAAAGATCCCACAAAAAAACACCCCATACAAAAACCAACACAACAAATAATTTATAAAATCGGGGCAGATAATACTTCATAGAAATACCATCTGTCCTCTCATGTATGTGCCATATACCCGCTTCCAGTTAGAAGTCCCGCTTTAGAGAGTCCATCTGCCTCAAGATTTCTTTCTCTAAAAATATGATGGAAAGAAATACTATGAAAATAGGTTATGGCAAGTTGTACCTCCTCAAAAATAGGACGTAGGTTTATGTTTTCCAAAGAGTATTTCCGGTTCATCCAGTTTACAACAACAAGAGAATCTCTAAAAATTTGAAGTTTTGAAACTCTTTTTTCAACTCACTAGCATTAAGATCAGCTTAAGCACCATAAGCTCAACATAATTATTAGTACCTCTACCCAAACCAACTTTTAGTTTGAGAAAGTGAACCTCAGATAAAAATAAAACACCACCCACTCCACATATCGATGGTTCACCTTGACAAGCTCCATCAAAAAAAGCCCAAGCACCACTTCTATCAATATGTTCCACTGTAAATTCTCTCTGTGCTTTTTTCTTACTAATATGAGAAAACCTTCAAACATGGTTAAACTTTGAACAACACACTAAATGGAGGAATATATCTATCTTCAAATATCTGAGCATTACACGCACTAGCCACACTCCCCACACAACAATTAATGGGAGAGATTTATATTTTTAAGAGCATAATTATGACACCACTTTTGTAATCCCTCTTCAATAGTGTTGTCACTCTAATTCATTTGTATACCCAATCTATCTTCTAGCTCTTTCCATACTTGAACAGTGAAAGGACACAACAAAGTAAGTGAACAATGGTTTCTTCATATTCTTTGCAAAGAAAGCACCTTCCAGGACCAGAAATTCCCCTTTTTTGCAAGATATCCCAAGTAAGAGCTTTATTTTTAAGAGAAAACCACATAAAAATACATGTTTTTAAAGGAAATTTGAACTTCCATATGAGCTTCCACCACTAGACCCTAACCCCTGCCCCAGTGTCAGCCATTAAAGATTGATAGCCAGTTTTGGGAGTATAAACCCCTCCCACAGAATTTCTGCCCCAAATAAGCTCACCGCCTCATGCTTTAATCCTCACATGAGTGCACTTTAAAACAGAGATATACCTCTCCCATTAAAAATATCTCTACCTTCTAATCCAATCATCATTGTTGTTTTCCATTCTTGATTCCAGATGGATGATGAATCATGAAGTGCAACTTGATTAAGGAAGAAAAAACCTTTCCTGTGAAGATTTGAAATCAGAGCTTCAGAAAGTTTATATCCATCACCACTTCCCACCCACGGATCAGAACCAATCCTCACTTTCATCCCATTTCCAATCTACCACAATAGCCCATTACCTATAATAGAAAAAGAGGATATCATTGCTTTCCAAACAATAGAGGCATTATGACATGATTTATTATAATTTCTGATCCAATCTTCCACTGTATCAGGCCATATATATTTATGGATCATGACTTGACACCAAATTCCCTTGCCTCCAATCAGTCTCCAAACACATTTGGCGGCCAAAGCCTTACTAAACAAGAAAGGATTCTTAAGCCCCCAACCACCTTGATCTTTTGGAATGACAATATGCTGCCATTTCACCCATGCTATCCCTTTTTTATCCTTACTCCTAGACCACAAGAATCTGAAACTCATTTGTCTAATCTTTTCTAACACCCCCTTTGGAACACAAGCCAAGGACATCTAATAAACTGGAGTAGCCTCAAGAACAATTTTGACTAAGGTCAACCTACCACCCCATGAAAGCCACTGATTACACCACAAATTAATATGTTTTCCACCTTAATAATAAGCCAATTCCAATCCTTGATACCATAAGCATTTGGCTTAAGAAAAATCCCAAATATTTCAGACCAACCTCCAGATCAGTTTGTTGAAAGGGAAATAACTGAAGAAAAAACCTGATCTCATGATCATGAATGCCAGTAAAGGAAACCATGGACTTCTGTATATTAATCACCATTCCAGTCGTTGTACCAAAAAGATCTAAAACTTCTTTAAGTTTGAGAGCATCCCTTCTAGATCCATCACAAAAAAGAAGGATGTCATCAACAAATAAAAGATGCGAAAGAGAGATAGTACCACCAATGGAAATGCCTTTGAAAGAGCCAGTTCTTTTAGCCTCTAGAAGAGCTCTACTTAATCCTTCAGCAATAATAAGAAATAATAGAGGAGAAAGAGGACAACCCTGCCTTAATCCTCTGCCCGATTGGAAAAAAGAAGATGCTGATCCATTAACTAAGATAACAAAAGATACGGAAGTAACACAACTCATAATCCAATTAACAATATGGATGTTGAACCCCAAATGAATCAACATCAATCTCAAATACAACCAGCTAACTCTGTCATAATCTTTTGACAGGTCTAATTTGATAACCATAGAAGACAACTTCTTCATTTTGATGGTATGCATCCCCTCATGTGCAACCCCTATAGCTTCATGAATCTGTCTACCAGATAGAAGGGAATGAATTTGATGTGGCCCTAGTTAATGAAATGGCCAAGTGAGTTGGAATGAAAATATTCCAAATACACTTAGAAGAGGTCATTACCAACAACATCCCAAAGGGTTTTATAGAATTCACATGGAAGCTCGTTGTGACTGGGGCTTTGTCATTAGCCATTTGAGAAACAACTTCATAAAATTCTATGGGAGAAAAAAATTCTCTTGCAAGAAATCCTTTGATCTTGAGAAAGCTTGCAAGGGACAACAAAAATGCATTTCTCAAATGTCATTTATCACTCGGGAATATTTTCTTGTGCTTTGAAAACACACTAGTAATGGCAGACAAAATCTTGCACCATCTTCAAAACTTTAGACAAACATTGCAAGCCATCCCAAATGGCTTTGATCTATTAGTATTCATGTTTGGATTTGAGAGTGAAAGAATTATTTAGAAATCCGATCTCCCACCTTTAGCCAATGTAATCTAGCTTTGATCTAAACACCTTTGGAATTGTATGCATTAGTAATTTGGGTGCATTGAATATTCACCACCTATCTCTGTGATGATTTATGAAAATTATTTTGTTCCAGAGTGCCTAAAGAGCGACTCAACTTTGGGTGGTGGCAGAGTAAGCTTTCTGCCAAATTTGGGCCAGTTTTTGCCCAAATGTGCGTAGAAAACATGTTAGTCATTGGATGAAATCTTTGCACCCTATCATGCCAATTGGTCATGCCATTGATTCCCAAAACCGGATGATGTGGTGAAGGGTGGGCTATGATTCAAAAGGGCAATATTGAGATAAAATTGTGTGGTATGAAATTTTGGTTGTCAGAAATTCCATTCGATTTGAAAGTGGATAGGGAAATGGTTATAAATGACAATATTTGACATTGTTTCCACTGACAATTGAAAAACCACTGACAAACAATAAAAGGTTGCGCTGAAAGCATGACATGATCAAGGCATTTGAAAACTCTGTCAAATCCTTATAGAAAATGAGAAAAAATGTGCCAAAAACTAAGTCAAAATGGCGGGAAGCATTAGGGTCATAACACCCAAATTTATTATGAATGTACATCCAAGACGCCCTTTCGTTAGTAATCTAGTGCATGGGTAAATGGCCAATCTTGTCAATTTCTAGCTCAAGCATATTGAATTCATGACACAACACCTAATGGGTACAGGGGAGGTTGTTTACAATCCAACGCTAGAGTGCAATCCTTTCAGCTTATATCATTAGATGCATAAACATTAATTACTCCAAAAGAGTGATTATCAATGTTAAATAACACCCACATGATGTAATTTTTGGGTCACATCCATGAATAACATAATGAGGCCACCATTTAGGGGCAACAAACATTGTAATTCCTCCATGACTATGCTCATAATTACTAGTTAAATCTAAACTATATGACAAAATAACTTCAATGATCATAGATAATAGAAATCCTACCACCTTAACTTCTTACAAACAAAGAATGTCCATCTCTAGAAATCACTTCCAAAATTTTCACACTTGTGAATTTGCGAGTGGATTTTTAATACCCCTAACATTTGATGAGAAGAAATTCATTGAGAGCTAGCATCAAGAGATATATCTTTCGAATTTAGGACCAAAAGGTCTTCAAAACTATCATACAAAAATCATTTCTAGTTAGAAAGCAAAAATTCACTAGACTATGCTATCTGTCTAGTTGGAGGTGCAAACTTGTCTTCCTTGAGGTGGTGAAGAGGTCTCTAAGAGTTCTTTGTTCCCATTTTATGGGGATAACCTAGAAGAGCAAACACAAAAGTTGAAATCATCATTATTCTATATAAAAAATGAAAATTAATTAACTCAAATAACGCCAAAGAAGAATTTGGGGGCTACATTATAGTGTTGTGGGATGTCTCCTTCAAAGTCGAGGTGAAATTCATAAAAGACTTGGAAGAGTTAGCCCCAATGGGCTTAACAAGGTTCTATGCAATTGACAATGGGATAGATTTTGGCTCAACAACTTTGGGAGCTCTTGAAGAAGGATCAATAATGGGGGCTTTGTTATGGTTTTTTTTATGACCCACAGTGGTCCAACCATTTCTGCCATTAGCTTGAGAGGGCGTAGAGATGGCTTTGAAAATATTTTGTTTCACTCTACCAACAAAGAGTAATCATGAATCTTGTGGTATGCAGATTGGCATATGAAACATGTGTTGGGAAGGTTGATGTAAACCACCCTTTTAGTGTAATGGGAGTCCCCACCTGAATGCCAATGGTTTCTTTGAGGTTATGGGATAGGTCAACTTCAACACAAACCCGCCTCTGTGGTCTAATAGAGTTGAACTTAGGGGTTTCTTTTGTTATGACCCAACCTATTGAGGAAACGATGAGGTCTAAAAAGTGGTAGCGGGGCATGGGTAGGTGGGAAACTCCATCTAAACTAGAACTTTAAGAGGCATATGCTATGAAACCAAAAATCATGGGTCTATGGGGACACCACGAGTAGGGAACTTTAAACATGCCATGTTGAGGATTTATATAGAATTGTGGTGACATTGGTTGGGTTAGCAAAACAAAATAAAAAAACCCCTTTTTCATATATTAGACCAAGTCTCACTTATGCCAAAATAGGTCTAGGTTGTTTGAACCCAAGATCGAAGCATGCTTCTAGAGGTAATCCTTAAACAAAATAACCTATCATGCAAAATTGCTCAATCCTTGACAAACAAAGTTAAATTCCTTAATCAGTAATAAGATATTAGGGGCAGAAACCTCCCCTCATGGAATAGTTTTGGCACAAACATCCTCAGCCGCTTCCTTGGAGGTGTCATCATAGTCCGTTGCAGTTTCAATAATTGGACCATGTGAGTGGGAAGCCGTTATAAAAGGATTTCCCTAAGGCACACTTATTTCCTGGGTTATTTAAAAATCAAAATAAATGAAAGCATATGCAAGATAAATCCCACAAAGAGTGGTATGATGAGGGCCAAACACCTACCGACGACAACCGTATAAAACATGAAACCCTAACATAACATTTTTTACACCATAACCTTAAATTTCCCATTCACAATTTTTAGTTTCTACAACACTAACCTACTACTACAACTAAAAATTGAAGATATTATAACAATTTTATTTTGACATGTATATTAAATTTTGAACATTGAATAACAACCGTTAGAGCATCACCTATTTTGTTTTGAAGACCTCTAACATTGTATGTCAAAATCCAACATTAAAAACCACATAAAAGAATATATGATAAGTTGTATGTATATTCTCGCCATACATTTATGCTATATTAATAAAAATGCTCTTCAATCGAAAAATAAATAAATAAATTTAAACCATATACATATAGGGGAAAGGAGCCAATGACCGTGTATGGGCCAATGACCGTGAGTGCATATGTGAAATAAAGTACCATTAGTTTCAATTAAAGTGAGCACATGTCACTTTCAAAATTAAATATTAACTAGCCAATAAAGCAAGTCACATCAATAAAGTAACCAATGAAATGGTGACACATAGGTAGTCCATAAATGGTGACTTTATTCCTAAGTAATGGGTCACCTTAAATTTCTTTGTATTCAAAAATAATTAGTTTATATCCCTTAAAAATATGTTTTCTACACAATTATTATGCTCAAAAGAAATCTGCATATTGAAAAAATCATGATCTATTAAAGGATTTTAAAAATTATGATAATTAAGTGGTTCTAGCAACCCCTTAAGTTAGGGTTCATGATAACTAGATCCTTTCCACTATACGAACCACATAGGAAAATGGATGATTGCATGTATGTGCCCCTACACTTTGTTGGAAGAAGAGATTCTTCCCTTGTAAGTTTTTCCTTGAACCATGCATTTTTTTTTTACTTTTCTTTCTTGAAAAGAACTATTAGAATCACAAAACCCTTGAATGCTCACAAACTGGATGGGTTAAGACTCTTAGTGTGATTGCACAACATGGAGCATCTCTCAAAGTGTGGGACCTTGCGAGTTGAGAGAGCTCTCCGGATTAAGGCCGTTCCTATTCCTCTATTCAGGTGCATACAAATATATTGTAGAGGGTCTATTCTAAATCTACTCTATTTTACCAAGGAGACATGGTCGAGGAGATGCAAGAAAATAAACTAAGCTAACGAGGTGATGCACCAAAGGAATGTTAGACACTCATTTTGCAATTTAACACAGACCACAAAAAGTAATACAAACACTATGCACAGATGACCAAAAATGCAATAAGAGATCGGAGAAACAACAACGAATACATGAAAGGGTCAAGAAACATCCACATACATACATACATATACATATATATATATATATATATATATATATATATATATTATTGCTCAGGAGTCGATACAGTATATTGCAGTGGCCAAGAAGCAAAAATTACATTACAACCCGAAGGAGAGGTTAGAAAAGCTCCACAAATCCTTCTGTGAACAAAATAAAAAGGGAGGGCGCAAAACAAAAACATCCAACCTTTTACAATGAGCCCTAACCCTTCCTTTATAGAAGGAGAGAGAGAGGCGAGAAAACTAGTTTGAAGCTCAATCACCGCACATTAATGCATCCTATAAATCCACCCCAAATCATCATGTCTCGCATTAATTACTTGTTCGGCGCCTTGAAGGAGGAAGAACGGTAGATCGATTGAAACCGATCTGGTTGTTGGGGAAAATAGATTCTCAGATTAATGGAATGAAGACATTTTTTTCATTTTTCCCCACCTAACTTCTCCAAAATTAAAGTTTCAGATCTCCATGGCATAGATGAGGCCGAGATCTTTCCAACGGTGCCATATTTGTTAGATTTCGAGCACTGAGTCAAAAGATATGCCCATTTGAAATTTGAATCGGGTCCATACAAAATAGTGGGAACCAGCTACCAAAACGGACCCCCCTTTTGAAATGGACACGTGGAGGGCTGGCACATGTTTGAGGGATGCCTTTGTATTTTGCTTTTGAAGTTGCGTCGGGTTGACACGTGGCTTCTTCCGTGGCTTGCTTAGTTTCCTCATGTTTTGGTCAAGTCCCTTTTTGCTCGGTGGGGTCATACATCTAACCGGGGACACGTGGAGGCTTGGCGCTTGTTTGGAAACCTTCCCAACTCTTACTTTTGAAATAGCATTGTGATGACACTTGGCACCCTCCGCTGGCCTGTCTATATTTTGACTATTCAACCCCGACCCTCTCCCGTTTTTGGACATGGGACAAGTGGAGGGTCCGCTCTCATTTGAAAACCCACTCAAAATTTTACCTTTGAAGGAGCATCAGGTTGACACGTGGAAGCCTCCGCAGACTCTTGGAATTTTCAACGGTCACTCTTACTTTTTTGAGCCTCGAGTATGTGGCAAGTTGGCACTCATTTAGGAATCACCTTTTGGACCGCGCCTTGAAATTGTGTTGATGCAACACGTGGTGCCGTCTGTTGGTTCTCTATACTTAGTCGATTTTGGGCCCACTCTGTCCCATTTTTAACTTGAACTACATGGCAAGCCCGCACTCATTCGATTCTCTACTTTTAGATCTGCCTTTGGAGATACGCCGAGCTGACACGTGGTTGCTTCCGTTAGTACCTTTATACTTAGTCTTTTTTAGGCCCGCCTGTCTCGCCTTTTGAATTTTAGCTATTGACTCTACCCCTCTTTGGGCCTAGGACACATGGGGGTCTGGCGCTTGTTAGAGTCTGCCCTTTTGGATTCAATCTTTGGAGGTGCGCCGTTTGGACACTTGCAACATCCGATTTCTCCTCCATACTTAGTCATTTTTGGGGCTTGTTTTGAATCATTTAAGAGCCCGACGACTTCAAGCCTTCGCCGTTTCTTTTCCTTTGAGCCTCTAGTTTCTTTGACACTGTCTTCTCCTTCCCGACCCTGCTATTCCATTTTAGAGCCCACCTATAATCTATTTGCTTTGGATTTGAAGCATGGGTTCATTTGACAGAGCTGTTTCTTGAATTTCTTCTTACACGGGTCATTTGATCTTTCGTAGGCCCTGCCACTCCATTGTAGAGTCCTAATGCAACATGTTTGTAGGATTTGAATGTGATTTCTCTTGTTTCTTCTGTATGGGGTTGTGGCTGGTCAATTTTGTCGGGGAAAAAAATAGTGATAACAATTTGGTGACTCACAGGACATCTGCCTACTAGATGAAGAGATCAATAGCCTTGAAGCATCCATTGGGCATGGAGTCAAGAATGATGGCCTGATACTGATCCTACCTCTGATCCATGAGCCCGACCATTTGCACTCTCAATTTTCATAAGAAATCTTGAAACAAGGCTTCTGAGAGTAGAAAATTGTTTTGACCCGGGGCTTTCATCTGTCCTTGAATGGACTGTTTCAAAGATGGATTTTTAGTTGCTCTACATTTGTTTTATTTTGAAATAACAACTATTACAGGAAACTATGGGTCTCTCTGTCATGAATACTGAAAGGGATAACACGTTCACTTGGAGGCATGTTGAACTATGTAACGACGTAACCTGGAGCAACAAAGAACTCAGTGCCACAACACTTAGGAAATAAAACTACACTACAACAAAAAAACGTGCATACGCACTTAGGGAAATTAAAATCCTATGCTAATATTTACAGGGGTGGAAACTTCCCAATCAAGCAGAATGTTTGAGATGGATCCCATTCACTGGGATCTGTAATTATTCACCATCCAATTTAGCCAGCTGGAAGGCATTGCTACTCTTGCACTCTGTGATCATGTAAGGGCCACTCCAGATGGCATCAAATTTGGAGTGTTTTCCTGGCTTTTCTCGATCTGCATCCCATTTTAGAACTAAGTCCCCTTCTTGAAAGGTCCTCATTCTTTCCTTCTTGTCAAAACTCTTTTTTATCAATGCTTGATCCTTTTCCATGACTTGCATTACATGCTCTCTTACCTCCCCTACCTCCATTAGCTCTACATACCTGATTGCCATGGGTTCAAACTCAGCCAACTCCAACTGTTTCATGAGTTCCAAAGTGGGAAACTCTAATGAGATGGCAATACTGCCTCTTTTCCATATACAAGCTTGTATGGGGAGCTTGTGGATCTTTTGGATGTGATCCTATCAGCCCATAGAGATGATTTGAGCTTTGTATGCCAAGTCCTCTAGATTTTCATCAAGAGTCCTTCTGATAATCCTTAATAGGTTTTTATTTGTGGACTCTGCTTGGCCATTACCTTGAGGGTAATAATTTGATGAGGTGCTTTGAGATACACACCATTCTTAACGCCCATTTAGTGATCCTTGTACTAAGGAATGCCAATGCATTATTTGATATAATAGTGGCAAGGACTCCAAACCTAGTGGCTATTCCTTCATAAAAATCTAAGATGTTGGATTCATTTGCTTCTTTTAGTGCCACTGCTTCAGTCCACTTGGTGAAATAGTCTGTTGGTAGAAGTATCCACTTGTGGCCTTGGCTTGAATTTGGGTTAATCACCCCAATGAAGTCTAGTCCCCATTACATGAATGGCTGATCCACTGAAATGGGATGAAGGGGCAAGGGCTGCTAGCTTCTCTTTCCTGTGAAGAATGCACATTTTTACACTTCTTGACCCATGAGTAGCAGTCCCTGAACACTGTAGGCCAATAATAACTAGCTTTCATGATCTTGAGAGCTATTACTCGAGGGGAAAAGTGACCTCCTGCTTCTCCATCATGGAATTCATGCAACACTCTCTCAATCTGGCCTGTCCCAATGCATCTTAATAGAACACTATTGATATCCTTCTTAAACAAGACACCACCAACAAACACATATGGGATGGCTTGTAGTCTAAAGTATCTTATCTTTTCTTTATTCCATTACGAGGGCACAAACCTATTTGAAGGTAATGCACTAAGGCTTGGGTCCAACATGGAGCAGGTGCATCATTAGTTGGTTGTTCTTGATCATTCTGTAGAAATAGGACAACCTCCTTTTCACCCACTAACTTAGCTTGTTGCTTGGAGGTGAGCTGTTCACACAATCCTTGCCTCTAACTAGTTTGGTCACCTTGATCTCAATGTCATATTCCATTACCCGGTGATCCAACCTGCCCTCTTCTCATTCAAATCCTTATTTAAAAGGAAGTCCTTGACACCAACATGAGATACTAGTAGTTGAATCTTGTTATTTGAGACCAAGTGTCTGAACTTCTTTAGGCTCCTAATAACAAGGACCTATTTTTCAATGAAAGAGTATTTTACCTCGTAGTCCTCCAAGCTCTGACTGAAGAAAGCTATGGGTTGCTCTGAACCTTCATTGTTGGGCTGGACCAAGATGGCTGAGATGGTGTCTGACCCTCTAAAAGCATATAACATGAAGTCTTTTGAGAAGTCTAGGTTAACAAGAGTTGGAGCCTGTGATATTGTGAGCTTGATGGCCTCAAAACTCTCTTTCCTTCTTGCTGTCCATTTAAATGCAAGAATCTTCTTTAACATCATTGTTAAAGGATTCACAAGAGTAGAAAAGTCAGGTATAAACCTGCAAACAAAGTTTATTCTTCTGTAAGAAGCTTTGGAGAGAATTTTTATGTTGTGGCAATGGAAGTGTCCTGGATGGCTTCAACCCTTTCAGGATCAATTGTCAATCCCTCTCTTGAGACAATGTGCCCCAACAATTTCCCTTCATGAGCTAGGAACACACACTTTTTTGGGTTTAATGACACCCCAAACCTTCTACATCTCTGAAATACCTATCTAAGGTGAAAGAGATGGTCTGCAACATTCTTTGAAAATACAGTGATATCATCTAGGTACACTAGGACTATGTTATTAATTAAGCCTTTGAATGCCATGTCCATAGCTCACTGAAATGTTGCTCTAGCATTTGATAGTCCAAATGGCATTTTCTTATAAGTGTATGTACCCCATTTGGTGGTGAAGGTTGTCTTGAATTGATCTTCTTCTTTCACCATTATCTAGTTATAGCATGAATACCCATCTAACAGTGAGAACCTCTCGTAACCAGCTATAACTTATAAGTGTGTGATGAAGATTAGCATGTTGCTGGAATTTTACACAACGTTTGACATAATTACAACAACGCGGTTTAGGGTTGGCCAATAATAGCCAAGGAGAAGAATGCATTTAGTGATCGCTAAACAACTAAAGTGGCCTCCAAAATTCCATCGTGAACTTCCTTGATGGTGTAGGGAATTTCAAAACTTGTAAGGCATTGTAAGAGAATACCGTCAAAGCCACGCTTATAAAGGAGACCACCCATGATGACATAGAGAGAGACACTTTTAAGAAAGGCACGTTGTCCATTACGAGTGAGATCAGTGAGGTAGAATGGAAAGGGAAATATAGTCTACAAAATGCTTATACTAAAGGTCATGTGGGTCAGGTATAATGGTTCTGACGGAGTAGACCTCACGAGGTAAATAAGAGGGTGATTGTAAGCTTTGTATTGTGACAAATATTTTAGAGTCGGTGGGTGAAGTGGGTATCTGAGAAGCCAAGCAGGCCATGGTATCCATAAACTTATTGGTAGAACAGGGGATGGTTTGAAGTGCGTAACGGTCAAAGGTGGTCAAAAGTATTATTGTTGCAAATCAACAGCACCCCCTGGATGTTGATCAGATTTCTAGTTTGATCATACTAGCATCCAGTGTGATTGCACAACATTGAATCCTCTTCCCAAGTGTGGGACTTGCAAAATGGAAGAGGAATCTCTAGATTAGAGGCTGGTTCCTCAACTCCTCTGATCAACTAATTCACTTGTATAATTGTAGAGGTTTAAATTCCTAAATCTACTCTAAATTCCAAGGAGACAGAGATAGAGAATGCAAAAAAGAAAGAACTAATGCTAATAGGTGATGCACCAAAGGAGTTGTAGACACCTGATGCTACATGAAATACACAATCCACAAGGAAACACAGCACAAAACATGCACAAATGCTCAAAATGTAATGAAAGATCAAGAAAGCAATGATAGATATATGAAAGGATTGAGGGATTTTAATCACAGAACATATATCAACATCTCAGATCCAATACAGTACATTACAGTGATCCAGAGGCAAGAAAAGGTGTTGCATTACATGGAAAGGTAAAATTTCTTCACAAATTCTACCAAGGAGGAAGAAAAAGGAAGTTGCAGAGCTGAAAAAGTGTCTCCTCTTTGCAAAATGAACTCATTCTGGCTTTTACAGTGCAAACCACGACCCCAGGAGAGAGAAATGTGGGAAAACATGCAAGGGGTTCAACCATTGACCAAAATGCCATCAAAACAACATGGGCACCCTGACAGACCCATTCCCTGACATTTTTAACCATGTTGGGAGAGAATGTGAGCCATTCTTCATTAAAAATGGTGGTTGAAATGTCATTTCTGTCCATGACCACGTGCCAGAGGAATTTCTTGATTTTATCTCTCCAACTCCACCAAAATGCAAAAATGACCCTAGAATCTTGTAGATAATTTTACCAGCTTTCCATTGATATAAAGAACGTGAAAAACCGAGCTCTGGATCGAAAGATATGGCGATTTGAAGTTTTAGGGCAAAACAGGGCCAAATCGGGTCGGTGGGAAAAAATTCAAATTTTTGCACCTTTTTGGTCATTTGGAAAATTTTCCAAAATTTCCCCGCACTCCGCCACTCTAGGTGCCACATGGTGGCATCTCATTGGCCGCGGGCCTTTCAGGGAAATTTTTTCCAAAAAACTCCGCCGAGCCATAACTTCAAAAATACATGGAGTTAGGAGGAAAAATTTACCTTTCTAGAAAGCTGAGAAAGAGCTCTATCCAATGGTGTCATTTCTAGAAGGTTTTGAGTGCCTAAAAATCAAAATATTATGACTAAGGCACAAGAGAGGAAAAAATGAGAGGAGTTAGCCACACAAAATGAGTAGGGGCACATTTTGGATAACAAGTATGTCTACGCGATGTTTATACTTTTGAAGTATCTCATTACGACACTGGTATATACCATTGAATTGGTTTATGACCATCTGAATCACAAAAGATATTGATTGAATTAACATCTAAGGCATAAGCATCCTGGAGACCCAATACAAGTGCTTTGTATTTAGCGATATTGTTTGTACAATCAAAATCTAGTTTGAAAGATACAGACATAGGTTCACCATCAAGAGGAATAAGGATAACACCATCCCCACCTCCACGATAGAACTTGGAGCCATCGAAGAAGAGTGTTATTTGATAAATGGTATCATCTAAGGAGAGGGTAGCTATGGATTCGTTTGGGAAATCAAAGTTAGAGGGTTGATTCCCAGAAAGAGGTCCGTCTGCTAGTTGGTTAGTGATAGCTTAGCCCTTGGCAAATTTTGATGAATGAATTCTAGGTTGAGATCAACAAGAAGCATAAGACACCATGTGGCATGTTGATGTTGATAGGGTTTGGCATACATATAGTGTAGGGGGTCAGTATTGGTAACAATGAAGGTTTTTTGGTTGAGTAGGTAATGGTGGAGTTTGGTGGCGATGAAAACTAAGGCTAAGCATATTTTTTTGGCATGGATGTATCTAGTTTCGTAGTCCGAGAAGGGTATGGATTATATAATAAACCACTTGTTCTTTATGTTTCTCGTCACGATGAGTGAGCATGGTACCTACAAAATGGTCATGGCAGAAATATATAGGTAAAAGGTTGGTCATCATTAGGATGAATGAGCACTGGTGGTTGAAGAAGGTAGTGTTTTAAGGTGTCAAATGCTTTACGACATTCATCATCCCATTTGAATGAAACATCCTTCTTGAGAAGATATTTAAATGGTTGACAACGGTCGAAAACTGTGAGATAAAACAATGAATGGATTACAACTTACCTTGTCGGCCGAAGTTGAAAGAGATTAGTAGGTGAAGGCATTTCTAGAATAGCCTTTACTTTAGTAGGATTGAATTTTAAGCCACACAAAGAAATGATGAAACTAAGGAGTTTTCTGAAAGTATCGCAAAGACACACTTCTTTTTGTTGAAGATGAACACAATACTTGATGAGGCGGTCAAAGATGACCTTAAGGATGGTCGTGTTCGGCTCAATGTTTGGATTTGGAAAGAAGGTTATCTACGTAATCTTACAATATGCGATGCATGATGTCATGAAAGATGTAAGTCATGGCTCGTTGGTATGTAGTACCAACATTTTAAAGGCCAAAAGGTATGACTCGATAATCAAGGTCCCCAAGGAGTGATGAAGGTAGTTTTGTGTTGATCTTTTGGAGCAAGTAATATTTGATTATAACTCGAGAAACCATCCATGAGTGATAGCATTTCATGGCGGTAGTGAGATCAACTAGTTGGTCAATGCCTGGTAGGGGAAAATCATCTTTGGGACAAGCTAGGTTGAGGTCACAGAAATTTCGTGTAAATGTGGAGTCCCCTTATCGCCTTTGTGACAAGAATGATGTTAGAAATCCATTAGGGATAGTCAATGGGTAGGATGAAGGAAATTGAGAGAAGGCGCTAAAGTTCTTCTTTGACCAGAAGAGAAATGTGAGGATGAATTTTCCGCAGCTTCTGTTTGATGGGTTTGGCATTAGGAATGGTTACGATATTATGGACCATGATTTTAGGGTCAATACCGGGCATATCGGCATAGGACCAAGAAAAAGTGTTGTTATGGTCCTGGAGGAAAGAGGTAAAAGCTTCTTGTTCAACAACATCTAAAGACTGACCTATCTTTAGGATGTGCGGGTCATCCTGAGTATTAATGTTGATTTCGATAGTCGATTCGTTCAACATGGTTTGTGTCTTAGAGGGTAATGATCGGTGAATATAAGAGTCTTCCGCACCAAGGTAGGTGAGGATGGACTCATCATCTTGACATTGAACGACATTAATAGAAGGTGTATCGTCATCGATCATGTCAGGATACATGAAGGGGAGAGAAGAGGGAGCCTTACCATCATGTTGATAGGTTAGAGGTCCTAGGGAAATTTTGTTTACGAAAAAAAGTTAGGAGGAATAGATTTGGGATCTATGGACTCTGTGGGTGAAGATGGTGACATGGGTGAATGAGGTGGAGAAGGTTTGTCTTCCTTAATGAGGTCGACGTGGGCCTTCTTGGGAGGTGGTGCAGCAAAGCCAATGCCACTATGGTCATTGTGTTTACGGGTAGTGCAGAAATGATAGTATGATGACGCTATTTGTAAAAACTAAAGCCAAAGCCTTTCCATGTGCAACGGTGGAGGAAAGTGTGGGTGAAGCGGTGGTTAGTAAGGGATTGTAGGTCAGATGAAAATGATCGTGTTTGGGATGGAGGTTCGGGTGAATAAGTGGCAATATCAAGTCCCCCATACATTAGATTAGTGTGAAGATGGGGAGGACCATAAGGGAAAACCTCACCTACGCAGTAGTCATAACTAGGGTGTTGGCACATGTTCCCATACTCTTGCAGAGTGAGGAATGTGTCGATATTGTATAGGCGGTACTCCCCAGTGAGGCGTTGAAAAACACCTTCTAAGGGATCAGTAGTCGATATGTGGGTAGCGGGGATAAATGACTCGCTAAATGATTGGGAAGCATATGAGTCGGTAGAGGGTCAGCAGCGATAGTAGGAATAACATGGTTAGATGTGAGAGAGGTGGCGACCACATTGGTGGATGTGTTTGTGGGTGAAGGAGAATTAGGGGTAGTGAAAGATGCCTTGACTAGTACAAGCACATCATTGGGCTAGTATAACATGTTATAGGTCTTGAATGGTGACGATTGGTGGGGATGGTGTAGTTATGTCCCTCATGCTCGAATTTTACACAACGGTGTAAAGTTGAAGGGACACAACCCATGATGCGTGAATCTAGGGTCTGCTAAGCAATAGGTTATATTGGAATTCCCCCTCTAAGACATATAATAGTTCCGGGATAATGTGAGGGCCTACGTGAACATGAAGGATAATAGTGCCAAGGGTGGAGGTGATGGTGTCATTGAAGGAGCGTAACATATTTGGGTTACTATGCATACAGTTAGAGGGTATACACGTTTGATTGTATGTGTGCGAGGATATGATGTTAATGATAGCACCACCATCAATTATAACGTGTCGTGACGCGTATGTTGTTGATATAGACGAAATGAATAGGGCGGGATCAAGGTCATCTAACTAGAGAGGTACAATCTCCTCTTGAAAGAAGCCGAGGCGGTGACTTCGAGGAGTGGTCGTGGGGTAGAAGGAGGAGCTGATTTGGTTAGCGTGGCCACATGGTGAGGGTGATAATTGAGGCCATTGGTGTGGGGTCATTGGGAAAACTTCAATGGATTATAAGACCTTGATAAGGGATTGTGCAGTAAGATTTAGAAGTCTGGACGAGATTATACAAAGACATCTTTAGAGGAGACTGATGTAATTGTTTTATCATCGCGCGATGGGTGACCCCGTCAGAGATAGGGTATGTAGGTCTACGGATGGTGATTTTGGGAGCAGGTGCAAATGGTATATTGGGTAAAAGGTTGGTTGATGGGCTAGTTACTTTCTCTTTGCCCTTGTCTTTACGGCGCGTGTAGCGACGTGAACCATGTTAATTTGAGGGGAGGGGGAAAATGGAGGAGGTGTAGGATGAGTCTTGAACGACATGACGGGCGAAAACCTACCCGGGAGAAAATCCTTGTGAAGTGAACTGGGAGAAAAGACATTTGGGTGGTGATTTGGCTAATTCTCTAATACAGACCATGTTGATATCAAATTTTGGAGGTGGGTAAAATGGTTGTGGGGGTGGAGATACTAGTCGTTGATTCGTTAAAGGACGATGATGCGTGGTGATAGATGAAGGTGGAACATGATCCTCATCAATAAGGTCGTCATCATCAAAATTTTGTTCAGGAGGACAAAGTTGGAGAAGAACGGTCTTCAGAGCCTTACAATTTTCAACATCATGTCTTGACACACGATGATAGGCACAAATCTTTGTTTCATCAAACCCATTTGGTTTGGGTTTGTGAGGATTGTAAGGTTGAAGCGCGGTAATGTGATGACAAAGGTTTCTAAAAGATTAGTTAAAATGTTGGCGTAGGACCCCGCTAACGGATCACAATGGGAAGTGAGTGTGGGTTTGGGTACATGTGTTGCTGATTGTGAGGGAAGAGGCTTTATAGGAGGGGGAATGGGTCAGTCCACTAGTTTGGTACGTGGAGTGGTCTTAGGTTTTGTTGGCATCTACTTGGGTAAAGGTGGGGTAGAAGAGTTGGCGATGGAGGGTTTGGTTGATTTAACTACCTTATTGGAGGGTAGCGGATTCTTAGCTTTGAGTTGCACCTTCTTGGGTAAAGGTGACACAAGAGTATGGGATGTAGAAGGAAAAGTAGATGGTGGAAGAGGATGGGTTACCCATGGGGGAAACCGAGTTGTGGTGGAAGTGGTTGGTAGAGGTAGGGTAGACGACAGGGGCTGAAGTTGTATAGGCAAGGTTGGGGTTATAGTAGCTAGTGGAGGTATGGGTGGCAAGAAGTGTACAAGTAAAGGTGAGGAAGTGTGGTTTTGGGTGAATGAGGTGTAATAAAGGCTTGTGAGGCGGGAGTAGGTTGTTTAGTATTTAACGGCCTTGGATATGAGACTATTTGTGTAACGCCGCAAAAGACGACGCCACGCTCACGACAAATGCCGATGCGCCAAAACAATCAACCCGAAATACGACTAAATTTTTTTTTTTTTTAATGAAAATCGACAAGTGGAAATTATGTTGCAGAGTGTATGTGTATTGAATTTAGCTCGTCGAGCTACTGAGTTGGTTACGTTGCGTAAACTATGCTCCAAGCCACATACTTACATTGCTTGGGTTAATTTCTCATTGGACCAGCTAGGAACCAAACATAAGGCCTCGTATTTGCATGCTAGGGTTCTTTACTACTAAGCTATCAAACTTTTTTTTTTTTAGTTAGCTACAAGTTCTAAATTTTGCCCTAATACTCGTATTTTTTTTATTTATTTGTTTTTTTGCAAGGATGTATTATAGGTATGAGTAAATAAACCTATACAAATTTAACACATTAACAAGTTGAGAGAAGAATGATTTTCGCAATACAAAATTCTTTTAAAGGAGGCTCTTCAAAAATAGTGGTCAATTACTAAAAGGATAATAGATGACTATTGGGTTGAAAAGTTATACTATATGTTTATATAAGGATGATTGATAGAAGTCAGCGAAATTCATGAGATTTCAACTAACTCTCCATTGAACCGCATTATGCATTCTCAACCAAGCCACTATAATTGTGGCATTCCACATGGGCACCGAGCCAACTCGGCCGACATCTTATATATGTATTATCAAAATTTACACTTAAATGACTCTTCAAGCTTAACATAAATTTGAAATTTTGATATAAAGGAGCAAGAGTCAAATCGGGGGAAGCTTTTCAAACTTTGCTTAAAGGTTATGGTTGGGCGGTGGGTGGTTCCAGCCACCTGCCGAATTTACTACTCTTCCCTTGCATGCCGAACTCCTTCTGCTGCGCCGCTCACCTCTAATCATTCCACTAGATTTGCAAATCTAGCATTCAACATAGTCGGCTATCTGTTGGGTGCTGACCTGGCCGCGCCCACAAAAAGAACGAGTCTTTCAGAGGAGTTACAGGAGGTGAGTGGGAGGCAAGCGACCTCAACTGTCACCGTATGCAGCGAGGAATGGTCGAGGCAGGGTCCATTAGCCGCGGCAAGGAGACGTCTCCTTTCTTTTTTTTTGTTTCTTTTTGTTTTTCTTTATTTAATAATTTCTCAAGCAAGACGGGGCACAGGAAGCCCGGATTATAACGCCACGAGTCTTTCTTTTTTTTTTGAATGCTTTGGCAGAGGATACAGGGATCTACGGCCCGCTTACAGCACAGATAGCGACAGTGCAAAAACATGAAGGCCCCTTGGGCGATTCCAACAAGCAGGTTGTCCAACTGTGTTGTTATCTCATTGATCGTATCAACGTCAAATTCACACTCCTTCGTGGATTTTGTTTTTCTTTTCCCAAACAATTTATATCTTTGGAGGATGCCACCATTGCCATGAGGTGAATGTACCATGGGCGGAAGTATACAATCCTTCCACTTCCTTTCCTCGATGGACTGCAATTCAAAAATCCGCTGCAAGAGTTTTCTTCGAGTCTTTCAAATCCATTACAGTGTTGCTTCGAAGATCAAAAATTCATAAGAAATGATTGCAGGGGAATTGCATATAATGTGACATCTTCCATGTGGGAAGGACCGAAAGAGATCATTTCAAAAATACTGGTTGAAGTGGAGCTCGACAGTTGAGGTGGCGGGGTTGTTTGGTGCATATCACCAAGAACGAATTGGCACGGCGATCCTCAGAGCATATGATCCTGAACAAGATATTTGGCTTTAAGGGACAAGTAGAGATGTTACGGGAAACCCGATGAGATTCGTTTGAGAGATCTCTCACAGAGGTGGATCTGTTTCATACCGAGAATATTCTTGAAGCATATTAATTTCTAAACAAAACAAAATGCAAAAAAAGAACCCATACACTTTGTCTAAAAGCCACTGTTCAGTTTCATCTACTTGGCAATAGTTTATCTTAATATGCTCTTATCAATATAAAGGAAAAATTGATAATATATTGATAGTAATATGACTTGATAATGATTTCAAAAATTTTAGCATTGATTTAATAGGAGTAGTATTTAAACATTTGTTTCCTCTTTAAACGTTGAGGACATGTGTGAATGGTCTTGATAAGTTTTTAAGTATTTGTATCAACATTTGTTTCTATCCATCTTTAATAGACATTGCATGGGGTTTTAAGTAAGTTGATTTCATTTCCTTCTATACTTGCCAATAATTTTACAATGGATCCATAAATAAAGAAAGACATAAGAGAGCTAGAGCTTAAAATGTTTCATTGTCATACTAAAAGCCATTTGAAAACTTAAGTCTTTCCATCAAGTATAAAAGAAGGGATAATGCACTATTTTTTTTTCAAACCTTTCCAACACATCACTTTCAAGTACTCAAACAAAATTTTAATATATTTTCTTTTGTAATTTCTTTCCAACATTCCACAAAAGAATTCAACAACATTTCCAATAAATTTTAGAGTAAGAAATACTATCATTTCAATGCAACTTTCCTTCAAAATCTTGTTACAACATATCCTACTTCATGTGGAAACAAATTTACAATAATGGAAGCTAGAGAAAGCAAAGCAATATTACATTTTTCCTCCACTCAAGGTGGGTAAATACATGGTGTTTTTACATTGTCAACAACAAGGTTCTTGTGCTCCAAATATCAACAAGGTGGCTCCTCCATAGTTTGCTTGATTCACAACAAAATAAGGGGAGAGGCAACGCTCTCCTCCCAACCAAATACCCAATGGAGAAGAGAAGCCATCCTCTCCATTGGCCCCCGAGCCCCAACCACATCACAATGGGAGAGAATCCAACTCATGGCAACTACAAGCTTCCACATAACTAAACATAACATTTCACATGCATTCCATATTCCTTCAAGACAAGAGAATCAACAACACAACAAGAGGAAAAACAATCACAACAACAAGTCACAAGGCTTACCAAGAAAGCCACAAGAGTAAGACATATGGGGAAGCCACTTATGCCTCCCAATGGGAATGGGTGCCACCTAAAAGCCTCCAATGCAAACACAATACCCCTAACAACTCTTATGCCTCCCTCAAGTACCCCTTATCCCTCCATTCACTCTTATGCCTCCCTCAACTCTTATGGCTCCCTCAAAGTAAAACAAGAAGAAATGCAAGCATTTCTCTTACAAGGTGGACACCCAACCCAAGCTCCCTCCTCAAGCACATGATCTCTTATGCCTCCCTCAATTAAGCTCCCCATAGTCTCCTCTCACTCCCAACTTAGGCATTCTACCCATTCCCAACAAGCCTTTCAAACAACAACATTCAACACAACACAAAAATACATTCATATGACAAAAGAAACATAATGCAACAAAGGGGAAGCTCCTACCTTTCCATGGTAGAGTTTGCTCCAAATATGAAGTCTCAAATCCCTCCAAGGATCAAGCAAGCATCCACAAGCTCCAACAAAGTTCTCACAAGTATCCACAAGCTCCAAAAATTCACAAGCTCCTTCCAAATCCTCTCCTCTCCAAAATACAAAAAGACTAAAACATGAAAACTTCCAACCCCCAAAACAAACAAGAGGCTCAAATAAATAGAGAAAAGAGAGGGAGGGATGATGTGGCTCCAAGTAGGATGCCACCTCCTTTTCCCTCCACTCCACATCATTTGGTCAACATCAAATTCCAATGCACCATTAATAAGTGGTTGAAAGAAAGGCAAGCAACTTGCACACTCCAACTAAGCCCACTCCCTCAAAGGACAAAATTAAATTTGAAAGAAAGTGCAATTAATATTTTTACCCTTTTATCCCCCCAAAACACCTAAAAGACCCTAAATTTGGCCTTCCAACCCATAGGTAGGGTTGGCATGGGGTTTTAAGAGGTGTGGGACAAGTTTGACTTGTCCCACAAGCTTTGAAATTTGGCCTCAAAGGCCAAATTCGAGTTTCCCAAGTGGGGTAGAGTGTGCTACACTCAAACTCAAACACACATCAATCCACACAAAATCCAAAGTAAATCAAGGTTAATAAATGAACTCTCTTAGGTCACATCTTTTAATTAGTTTAGGACAATTTTCAATTTAACTTAATTAACCCACTACAACCCATGGCTAACAAAGGGTAAACTCCAATCCAAGAAATATGAATAATAACATAAGTAAAAATTTCACTTTCTAAGAGCAACACATACTAACATAGTAAAAAGGGAAAAATTTAAACAAAACAACACATGATCCCTAGGTCACAATTTTCCCTTTACCAGATAGTTCTAACACACACACAATTACTTGTTGCCATGGTGACCCTAGCTGGATTCTTCTCAAATTCCGATGTGGTTGGTCTCCACTCCCCAATTTTGCTGTGAATATAATATACCTGCAGAACAGAAAATACCTCCTTCGGCCTGTTGGCCGCATTAAAACATTCATGCCAAATATA
The DNA here is from genome assembly GCA_018340775.1 of Taxus wallichiana var. yunnanensis. NCBI lineage: Eukaryota > Viridiplantae > Streptophyta > Pinopsida > Cupressales > Taxaceae > Taxus > Taxus wallichiana. The sequence goes on along the minus strand of CM031239.1, from coordinate 925,619,046 downwards.
CAATATAATCTAAAATAATCAACACCTGATTCACTATCATCTATGCAAGTACGATATCACTTAACACTTTCTAGCACATTCTTATTCCACATTTCATTTATATCAAAACGATCATCACATTAGTCAAATTATCAAGTTCTACTCAATATGATTAAATATATCCCATGTCAGAATTAAGATAAATATCCCTGTCAAAAGTATACAAATATCATCATCAAATGTCCACCAGTAAACCATATGCATCATATAAAGATCAAATCAATAACAGTCCCATGTCAATGATATCTACTAGCATGCTAAAACAAGAGGTCATAATAATCCATAGTGAAGTAATCAGTCTCGAAAACAACAAAACAAAACGAAGTCGAAGGGAAGTGGGCACTACGGTTTGGTCAAGATTGATGGGTGAGGCCCTAAGATGGATGGAAGGGGGAAAGTGATAAAGGTGTGGTAGGTGAGACCGATGTATGTGGCATAGAAGGTTGGGTTTGCCTTTTAGGTGGGAGGATAATGTTGGTTTGGACTTGGGAAGACGTAGCTAGGTCTAATCGACAAGGGGTGAGTAAGGCTTGATGTTAGCATAACACCCAAAGTAGTGATGGGTCTAGATACGGGTGGGGGATGAGTGTGGGTAGGTTTTCGTGTTTTAGAATAGTTGTAGTGATGGGTAGAAGTTTGGATGGAGGTAGGGATGATGAAGAGGAATTCGTTTCAATTGGCATGGTCAGTGTAGTTTTGGTTGCTGAAAATACCTTTGGGAAAATCGTGAAAGTATCTTCAGAAAAATTTGCATTTGGGTCAAAACGGGGGCCGAAGACATCCTAAAGCATGGAATGATCAACGTAATCCAAAACAATTGACCAATCATGAAAATGGGACTACTGAAGAAGAGGATGGAATGGGTTGGGTGGCAATCCCTATAAAATATGTCTGTGAGATAGGGAATTGGCTGGCCTTAGATTCTATAGGTAAGAGAGCCGAGATCATGTTAATAGGGTCCTGGGATGCTAGGGGAGAATTGTCCTCAACAGGTAGTGACATGTCTAAATAATCTCCCATGGGTAGGAGAGATAATAGGTCGGGTGAGGTAGAATTCTCTCTCGGTGGAGGAGAAGACAATGATGATTCTCTTGTGGATGGGAGAATAACAAGTGTTGACGGTTCAGAAGGTTGGGAAGCAGATGATGACATGACATCGGTAGAAAGTGTGGGTTCCTCTGTGAGAGCAAGGGGAGATGAGGGGGACTCCTCTATGGGTGGAGGAGTAAAAGAGGTATGCTCCTTTATGGGTGGAGGAGCTCGTGCCAAGATTTCTTCAATAGATGAAGTAGGTAGGTTTTGAGGAACAATTGACACGATATCAAAAACTACGTGAACCTCACGGACATTGTTGTCGCTGGATGAAGGTTTGTTATTTTGATTAGACGATGGTTTATGATTAGGGAATGGATTTTTGAAGATGTGCAAATTCTGATTTGTTGGTGCATTCGGGTTGTCTACGATAAGGTCTCCATTGTCTATCATCTCTTGAACAATGTTTTTAAAAGTTATGTAGTTACCATCACTATGTCCTTTAATGCGATGATAATTATAGTAGTCGTGCTCTTTATACCATGTGGGAATAGGAAAAGCGGGATCGAAACCCATATGAGGTTTTATGGGAGGAAGTGTAATGGCTCCAGCTTTAAGAAGTTTTTCCAAGACTAAAGAATAGGGCTCTCCGATCGAAGTGTACTTCATTACTCCGGTTAGAGCTAAAAGGCCTGGACATGAGAAAGATTGGAAGAAGGTTGGGCTTGATTAGAATGATGAGGTGGACTGCCTTGAGGAATAATGCGTTGGTAGATCCTTTGGGCTTTAAATAGTTATTTTGGGGTTTTGAAGATGAATAAGAATCGTTTTATTTGAATGGGGTGTTCTTGTTCCGTAATTGGATTCTCTTTTCTTCAATGACACAAATTTCTAATTTTTGAGCCATGGTGAATGCTTCATCAAAGGTTCAGAAGGTTTGGACTTGCAGAGTTGGTGAGATGTGTTTGAAACAAGCTCTAGTGAACAACTTAATAAGTTTAGTTTGAGATATTTGGAATGTTAATTGGTTAATAAGAATCTGCCAACGGGAAACGAAATATGCGATAGATTCATCTTCATACTTTGCCGGGTTGAATAGAGATCGGTCATGGTGACTTTCTTGGTAACATTGATTGAAAAATGATCTAGGAAATCTTGGGCTACTTGATTAAAGGAATAAATAGAATGTTGAGGTAGTCCACTGTACCAATCCAATGCTGGTCCTATCATGGACATTCGGAAAGTTTGTAGGAGCAAAGCGTCATCGTGGGCAATTAGATAACACCCATGTTTGAACGACCGCAAGTGTTGCTGTGGGTCTTCTTTACTATTGAAGCGATTGAATTTAGGAATTTCCCAATGCAGTGGGTAAGGAAGAATGGGAATAGATGGACAAATAGGCTCATTACAGATTTCATCATATGTTAAAGAATTATGAGAGCCGAAACAGATGTTTCTAAGGTTTGCATCTTCTCCATCATCATTTTAATGAGGTCATTAGTAGGTTGGGATGAATGGGTGTCCCCTGTAGAAAAAAGGGGTTGATGTTAAATGTATGAGGTGGGTGGTATGATGGTGTATGGTGGCACTGAGTATGAGAACTGCATAGGAGGAATAGATGTAGGTGGCACATAGCTAGCATAAGCGATAGATGAGGTCGGGGTTGTTGGTAGTATGTGTAAGTGGGTGGGGTAGTCGTAACAACTCTAGTGGCGATTGGGGTAAGGATTGTGGGATAGAAAGGACGAGGTTTTGGAAAGGGGTGTAAGTTGCTGACATCGGAGGTGGTTGCGATGTAATGGGTATATGTGAAGTGGTGGGTGCAGATGAAGCTATACTCATAGAGGCTATCGATAGAAAATCAATGTCGTGGGCACGATTGATGACGTAGATGTTACAGTTATAGTGGCTATGGGATTTAGCTAAGACCACGGTAATAAAGTGGATGATGGTAGCACTGAACTGGTGCTAGCTGATGTAGAAGTGGGGGCTAGAGCAGGAGGGATAGATATGGGCATGCATATATTAATTGTCCTGAGGAATCCCGAGTGGAAGAATGAGCAAGGTAGTATTGAGGGGAATGAGATTCTGCTCGAGGAGTCTCACGAACTCCTCGTCACCGGTAGCGATGGGGATAAGTTGAAATATGAGGGTGTTAATTTGGTCAGTGAGTCAACACCATGTGAATCAGAGTATATCAGGTGAACTATGCTATGTAAGTGACACATGGAACAACAAAGATGGGATAACAAATTATGGGAGGAAAAGTTGATAAATGTTTTGATTAAAATAAAAAAGAGTGACCGATGACGGTTAAGGGGTGACCGATGTTTATTACAAAAACGATACCAGCCATTCTTTGTGAGAAAATGACAGTTTCAGCAAATGAGGTAGAAACTAATGATTGTTAGACAGAAAGTTGTATTTGATGATTATTATCAGAGTATAAAGAGTACAATGATACACAGAGACTCTAAATAGAAGAGAAGATGAGATAAGTGTCTTTTGGGTAAATTAACCAAAAGAACAAGGAACTGATGCCGGTTTGGTAAACTAATGGCGGTCAGATATAAACCAACGGCAGTCGCTAGACGATGCCGATTACTGTGAAATCTAAAGAATGAGGAAAAAATGATTTTTGTGAATTTAGATGAGATGAATAATCAACCCAAAATTATGGGGATGATAAGATGAGGTCCTGACACACTATGAGAAAGTCAGAATACTCCAACTGTGATGGCGAGTGTGAAAGGAAAAAAGAAAAATGAAGAATCATATCCTCACACCTCAAAACACAAGACAAACACAAAGCTAAGAAAAATACGTAACCCAACAAGTGATTTTAGTGTGTTTAGCTTATGCTATTTAAAATACTTGACTCGTGAATTTAGAGTAGATTTTTTGGTTGGGAAGGCTTCCTACGAAGAAGGAAATTCTAAAGGTGAGGTTTTAGGTTATGTTATGGTGGGGGTGGGCCATTCTCTGAGGTAATGATTGGACATAGATAACCAGCTAGGTGCCCATTGTCAATCCTCTGATCGTTGACAACTTCTTCCGGTGGGATGTTGTTTAAGAATATGTATATATTTCAATTTGTGCAGTTTGGAAAGAGAGAGAAGAAAGAATGTGCTTTTCTATGATTCAGTTATGTCAACCATCAGCTGGGCATGACTTCCAACATAAACGTGAGCTAAAATGCAACAAATCAGAATGCTATGCAAGTGTTTTAAGCCCAAATCAAAGTGTGATATTCGATGTAGCAAGTAGTGAACAGGAAGAGGGATGCTCTTTCACTAATGCAATATGAATGAAAGAAAAGAAGTATTCTTTTTATAGCACCAAAAACATGATTGCTTTTAGACAATAGAAAGAGAGGAAGATTCCAGAGAGGAAAATTAATGTGTAAGCTTTTCAAAAGGGAAACAAACACACAACTTTTACCTAGGAATGAATAAAATTCAAGGAACCTCGGATGGGTCCCACCAGGTGTGCCAAAATGTTTCACCGTTTTATTTAAGTTTTTAGATGAAATAGATAAGGGTCTAGGCTAAGGAGGAATACCTGTATGATGGTTAGTTTGAAGGTTGTTGCGTGCTTTCTGACTTCTTGATCCAATGCTGACTGTGAGAGCTTCCTTTTTGATAAGAGGAACTACCTGAAATACACAACAAGACCACAATAAAGAGTTAAACAATATATGTCAGTGGGTTGCCTAGCGTGTGCTAGATCCAGGAAGTGTGATACTTCCTCGGTGGTAGTCAACCCACAATTTAATATAATTTAATGTAGGAAATAACATAAATAAATAGAATCCTACTGTAGTTGATATGATTTAGGTATCTCATCCAAATACAATAAGAAAATCTGACATAACAGGCTAGGCTATGATCAGATATGGAAATAAGGTAAATAATTAAGGTCTTTGGCAACAGTCGGGGTCACTTGGGTCACTTAAAAGGGTTATTAGGATCTAGTATTAGTAGGACTGCCAAATACAGAGACCGACGTCGATCCGGTATGACCGACGGCGGTTCTTCTGCAGGATGGTAATAACTCAATAGTTCATGGTTTTGGGGATTTTTCTGAGACTAAATCAAAGATGGTAAGGAGTTGGTTTAGGTCTGGGGAGGTGTTGGGAATATTTAGAGGTACTCAAGAGTAGACAGAGGTGATTAAAATGGTTGTGAGTAATGTGAATGGTTAGGTTCACAGGAAGGAAATAGTGGTGGGGTAAAAATATAAATGGTGGTTTATAAACAAATGGTGAAGAACTCTTATAAATTGAATAGAAATGAAATGGTGCGGGTTAGAGAGACATTGTTGTGCGAGTTCAATGGCTAGGTGGTGGTGATGGTTGATTGGTGAAATGACTATTAGTGTCGTGACAATACTTCCCAAAATACTCCCGTGAATGCAAACACCTTTTGATCAATCATTGTCTTTGGCTATGGTTTCCTGGATGTGCGAAAGAGCTCTAGTTCTTGCTTGCATGCAAATATCCTTTGCTCCAAAAATTGAGAATGTTTCTAACCTCTCAAAAAGGTTACCAAAATGGTTATATGGTAACCGACGATGGTTTAGGGTTACCGGCGTCGGTTTCGGGTTGACCGACGCGTCGGTTAAGGTGGGATATCCTAGGTTGCCTAAAATAGCAGATCTTGGCTATCCTCTTCCACTTTTGCTCGTTTGTGCCGGGTCTAAATGGAACGTTGCGCTTAGATACATGGGAATGTGGTTAGAGGAAGAATAGGCATGTGCTTTTAGGGTTATACTAAGTCTTAGTTCATTAAGGTAAGTAGGGCTAAGTCTTAGTTAGTTATGGAAACATGCTATGAATAGGTCTATGGTGAGGTGTCTAGGTGAGGTGGTGGGGTGAGGTGGAAATTGGTTTTAATTAAGGTAATTAAATAATGAATGAAGTGAGGATGAATATTAATTTAATTGTAAATAATTAAATTAATATTAATGTGGGGTATAAGGGTCATGGATAGGTGAATGTGTTTGAGTTTGCTAATCGACAGGGGGACCAAGGGGAGTCGACCCAATTTTGGTGTCTACACATGGATCAACCAAAGTGTCAAATATAACATAGAAATGCATTTATTTAAATTACCAATCCATGTCAAACTCCCTTAACCAATAGAAATTAAGCACACAGATCAAACATGGATCCAAATTTGTGAGTAAAATCTATAAATAGTAGAGTTGATTCGTTTACTTCTTTCCCATTCAAAAAAATTGAAGATAATTTTTCTATCGATTTACATCTTGTTGTGCAAAACACTAACTTGCTACTAGGTGGATATTTACATCTTCTTGCTCTGCAAAGGCTACTAACTAGCTGTGTAATCTCTTCCATGTTGTTTCACTATCATATTGTATAAAATTTTATTTCATATATTTTTGGTAAAAAAGTTTGCATCTCAAAATAGAAATTTTACCATTAAATTTTTTATAAACAATAATGGCTCATTTAGATAGTTTATAAGCAACAATGGATTCGATTTATTATCAACAATAAATTGTTTTATTGTTAGAAATCCACAACATTTATATTCTATCTCCAAATGAGTAGCTCATCATTATTCATAGCTATTTTAATGATAACCTTATTTTTCCACAATAATAATTTGTTATTGATGAAACATTTATCACAACTTCTTGAAATAAAAAATTTATGCAGCTTTTATGTATTTATGCATTGACATCATGTTTTATTTACATGCATATAAATAGTGTACCCAAATATGCTGACAAAGGATTAATCTAAAAAACAAAGTTTCTTGCATTTCATAATGGCACGTGCAAAGCATCCTGCCAAAAGATCAATTAGAAAGATGAGGAGTAACTTGTAAAGGGGGTGAAGTTTACAAATATCTCTTCTGACGAGGATAACATATCTGAGAAACAACCTAAAAAATCCACCACATCTAATCAAAGGAAGAATCACTCAAGAGCCAAAGCACAAAATTCTGCCTTCGTTGATGCAACTAAGATACATAAGAAAAGAACATCTTCCAATAAAATGAGGCATCCATCAAAAGGTAAAGAATTTTCTTTTGATGAGAATATCACAGCTGCCCAAGATCCTGAAATCAACATTACTAATCCAACTGTGGAAGTAATTGGAAGTACTACTATAACAAAGAAAGTATACATAAGAGGGAAATGGACAGAAGGTGACATGAAAGTTGCCTTAAGGGATGTGGAGGGAAATGGAATGTCCTTGCAACAAGCAGTAACTAAGTGGGGAATCCCTAGTACAAATGTGACTGATTGGTTGTATGGAAAAAGAACCACTAAGAGGAAGGGACCTCCAACTATTTTGATAGATGAGGAAGAGAAAGAAATTGCTACATGGTGCAAAGATATGAATGAACTTGGCCATGGTCTTGAAGTCATTCAGCTAAAGGCCTATGCAAAGTGCACATGTGCTAATGCAAACCAAATATATTCAAAGATGGCTTGCTAGGAAAGTCATGGTGGTACAAATTCAAACGTCATCCCGACTTGAAAATAAGAACCTGCAAAAGGCCTTGACATAAATAGAGCAATCATGTTAAGGCCAAGAATTTTTGCTACTTTTTATGATAACTTGTAAAAAATGTATGTTGCAAATCAGTATGGGCCAAAAAAAATATGGAACTGTGATGAAACTGGTGTTCAAGTAGGTAGGAATTGTGCCATGCGTGTCATTACTAAGTTGGGATACGAGAGTGTTCCACACAATATGTCAAAAAGTAAGGAATGGATTACCATATTATGTTGTGTTAATGCAACAGACAAAGCATTCCTGGATTTTATCTTTTCAAAGCAAAGAGACAATTGAAGAACTATATAGCTAGATGTGAACCTGGAGCATGCATGACAACCCAACCACATGCTTGGATGACGAATGAGTTGTTTATGAATTGGTTACATCATTTTGCAAGATCAGTTCTTGGTGGAGTTTCACCAAAAAATAGGCATCTTCTCATGTTTTATAATCATGGCGACCATGTAGCTTTAGGCACAATCCAAGAGGCTAGACATTTAGGCATTGACCTTGTGACTCTACTAGCTCATACTATCCATAAGATTCAAGATTAGATGTTAGCATGTTCTCTCCATTCAATAAATACTTTAAATCAATCAGGTCTAAATGGATGGAAAGGAACCCGTGTCTTGAAATAAGGAGGACAAAATTGGAAAAACTCGGGACTCGGGTTTCAAACTTGCACTTACATCTAAAAATATCAAGGAAGGTTTTTAAAGGACAAGTATATGGCCACTTGATCAAAATGCTCTTTCCAATGATATGAGGCTAAGTGAGGCCTTTGATGTTGAAGAAGATGAGGTGGTAGCTATTGAAAACATATTGAGGGTGGCGGGAGTGGAAGATGCGGATGTGCAACATTATTTAGAAGAATTTACAAAAATGTGGTAGCTAATGAGGAAAAATAAAAACAAGGGAAGAACATGTTGAGTCTACATGTTTTGGCATGCCTACAAGTTTTCACTATCCCAAAACACTTAATGAAGAAGATGATCACCTTAGTTCAACAATTCATGTGAGCTAAACACAAGAAGCCACGATATTGATGATAGCTTGAGTTTACCAACACAATTCAACACACCTCAATGGATTAAAGAAGGGGTTGCTAACACGGGCATGAAAATTGATTTCAATAATGAGGAAGTTTTAGTTTCCATGCCATCTCCTCCCTCGCCTCTTCTAAGTGAGGTGGTGCACTATTATTCGACACATTAGAGTGGGAAGATCATGATGCAAACCAAATAGATGCCCTGAATTCAGACACACATGGTTTAGATAAAGGAAATTTTGAAGATGATGACTTTTTAGCCACTCAAGACAACCAAGAGGTGACTTGCACCCAAGATGAGAACAACCAAGCATATAAACCAGTAAGAAAATTCTTAAAACTGCCAATTGAGAAGGTTCACACCCGTGTACACTAAATGATGATGTAATCAGAATTGGAAGGCAATCTCAAATAATGACCTCTCGATGACTACTTGCATTTACTTGAAGAACAAGAGACAAGAAAAAGATAAATTGAATATTTTAAGGAAAGGAAAAGGGATCAGACAAATGAAAGGAAAATGAAAAGGCTAATAGAAAAAGAAACAAAGGGGCAAATTAAAATTGAAAGAGAATTGAAAAGTTAGAAAAAGGAAGAGGGCCAGTTACAACAAAAAAAGGAGAATGAGTTGAAAAAGGAGCAGGCAAAAATCTCCAAAGAGCATGATAAAAGGATGAAGGAATGACAACAATGACAAAAGGAGTGCGAGCGATAAAATAGGTGATTGAGTAGTCCCTCAAATCCCCTTCCTGATCAACATCATATTTTGTTGAGCATGTATAACACATTCATGCCTAATTTTTCTTCCATTTTTAATAACCAATGTAGCTTCCCATCTTCTCCCACAAGAAATGTTATAAATTATGGAATTTTAGATCAAGCGCTGCTTAGTCAGATTAGCCAACTTTCAGAAGCTAATGAAATTGTTCAGGATACACCTCCTACCATGCTACCTACTGCAGTTCAATCTGTGAATGCTACCAAATCAAAGAGTCACGAGGAAGTGCAACCTCCACCATTTCCAAGATTTTGGCGAAACTATTAAGTGAAAAGTAGTACAAATTTTGGTTTACATTACCTTTTTAGTAAGCATTATAAAATTTTGTTGAACTTGTAACAAAATTCCCCAATGGTAGCTAGGATTTCACATGTTTTAACGAATATGTAAAATGCATAGTATAAATCCTCAGGCCTTAAATAAATATTTTTTCAAATATTTAATCGAATGCCTTAAGAATGAGACTTTAGTGGATATTGATAAATGTTATATATGTAAAACTTCTAGAAGTTTTCTTTCATGTAAATTTCGGAAGAAAGTATCTAAAATTTTGAAATCGAAAATAAATAAATTGTAATGATATGTCAAAGAACTCGAATTTATGCCATTCAATCTAACAATTGTAGAGAATATCAACATGCCATTCAATCTAAATTCTTTAAAATAGATCATTTCCTTAGCAAGGTCACACTCGACCTTACCTGGAAATAGTTTGAATCCCACAACAACTTACAAAAGTCCTGCAAACAAATTAATATCAACAAAATAATAGTTCTTGTTAAAAACGCAGTTTAAAGAAGAAGTTTTTTCAATTTCTGAAAATATAATGTGTTTAAAAACACAATTTTGCATACTATGATTTTTTCAAAGATTCTGCACAACTCTTTCCTATTTTAGTGATGCCCAAATGAGAGCCACCAGAGATGCTACTAAACTTGTTGGGCTTAATGTTCTCTCAAAGATACATACATGCTACCAATGTTGAATGGAGACATGGTCTATAATTAAAAAAAAAGTGAGCCCATATGCACAAAATTTAATTGAAAATGAGAAATAAAATGAAAACCAAAACATACACAAAATGAGGCGAAAACTATCTAACAAAATAACAAAACCGAGAATCAAGAGATGCTCTCCTTCTACTAAACAAAAAATTCATAGTTTCAAACAAATGACAAATCTCGAAGCTCACCATTGATTGTAAGCCAATGAGAGTAGCTGAAAGAATGACACCACCGAGTAAAATAAAGACATGATAAATCGAGTTAATTGTAATATAAAAAAACAAATATACTTGAGAAAACCCACGTAAGCCATCAAAAGGGTGATGTTCTATCCGCCGATGGTAAATTCGATGTCTATCCGCCGATGGTATTTCGGAGGTTAAATCATGCTCCTACATGGCTATAGACACCCTCAAAGTTACAGTGCATGGTTATGGGGTCCTTACCCTATAAGTAGTTTTTTTTTAAGAAAAGAAGGAAATGAATAATTAGTACTATTTTAATGTTTTCATTTTTATTTTTTGGAAGTTTGTTTTTACTATTTTTGTTATGTCATTATTAGTTTAAAAGAAGCAACTTAGATAACTATATTCCATTGTGTTGTTAATAAGATATGACTAATAATTGTATAGTGCCTAAATTACATCAAAAGGAATGTAAATTTGAAGTTAATTTGTGATTTCATTTTAATGTCAATAAAATAAATGAAAAATTTGTATTACATTTCCCAAGTCATAAAGTGAAATAATTCACATATTTTGTGTATACCTCAACATTTTGTATACATGTCTATAAAAACATTAACTACTACAACATTAGACAAAAATACACTTTCTATTATGATTTGATGGATATCTACACCTTATTCTAAAGCTCCTATTTTGACACGGGTGGGAGTATTATAACAAAGGTCGTCAAGTCCAACTTTAGACCTTTCATATATATTTTCCTGAATGTTTTCAAGGCCTTGTCAACAAAACCATTTTGGGCATATCCTTCATTTATGATAATTCACAAGACGTCTCATTAAAGCATTTTGTTGTGTTCTTTGTGTATGGTCTCACATTTTATGTACAATCCTAGAAAGGCACTCACAACTACATCTAACAAAAATCAACTATCCATTATAATTTAATGGATGTCCATGACTTGTTCTAAATCTCCCATTTTGATAGAGGTTGGGAGAATGTTGGCAAATATTGTAGAGTCTAACACATGGTGATTGCACTCATTGTCTCATTTTGTCAATGGTGTAATCAACCAAGTTAAGTCTTTTGTATATGAATTTGGCAAAAATTACTTCACACGCCATACTTTATGATTAAAACATTCAATGAATGCATCATCTTGACATGGGATGCTAAGTCCCTTGATGTGTGAATGAATAAATGAAAATTTTTATACAAAATGTTGTAGTTTTTTTGTGATATATTTAACATGGAGTAATTAAAGAACAATATTGGGGAGAATGTGAGAATTGAGTCATCACATCCTCTAACATATGTGATGAGGAGGGTCATGGAAGAGAAGAGGATGTCACTTCATAGATCCCAACCACCTGGATTTGATCTCAATACATGAAATGTGTCAAAAAGGATGACTTCTTTGCAAATCGACTCTAAGCCCTCCAAGACTATTCATCCCAATCTCTAGAATCTCCATTGCAAGGTTTGGTATGCTTTATTATAATTTTATTTTCATACATCCTCCTATATCAATTAATTTACTCCTCTAAAGGTTAATTATGTTTCTTTTTTCTTTCTAACATCCACTTACACTTTTCTCTATAATTTACCAAACCTTGTTTCCACTTGATTTGTCCCTTCAAATGGTAAGCTAAACATATTTCTCATCTCCTTGAAATAAATCATCACATATTATATCATAATAAAGTTCTTCATACATTACAAAATTCCCTAATATTTTCATATGGTAAAATACCCTTCCTCTATACCTCCGTTCTTCTCTACACATCTTTCATGGATTCAATACAATCCCCGAGAGTTAATTTTCCATTTCATTGAATGTTACATGAAAAGAGGGGAAAATCAAATGAGTGTTGCTCAATTCATTTTAGGATTTATAAGTCATGCAATTGATAACTTAATTTCTAAGGGAGCCTTGATATGTTTAGTTGGCCCATTTTTTCTTCTAAAAATATAGATGGATATGATAAGACAAGATTCATTATTGACTTATGTTTAGAAGAAGTGGAATGATAGGAATGGTTAGAAAAATAGTCTCCACAAATTGTGGTATACAAATCCTTTGAAGGCGTGACTATTATAAATTGAAAATAGTTAGAAGATTTTTCCCTAGGCTTGGAGGTCAAGTAGAGATAATTTTTTTGGATTCTTCACACTGGTCCAATGCATAAGAGAAACCTGGTGCTTCTACTATTTTCTATACTTTCCTTGTTACCCATATCCATGGCTCCATTACAACTCATAGGTGTGATTTCTAACGTACATGTAGTGTGTTGTTTTCAATGAACAAGTATTTTACAAAATTAGGTGAAATATGAATTCCCAAAGTAAATACCACATTTTTGCATGGGATCCCAATTAATATTACATAAGGAAGAAAAATATTTTTTTAGCGATCGAAGAAAAGTTTCAAAATTTTAAGGTAGTTTCCAAAAGAAAGAAATTTCTATTATGTAAATAAGTTTATGAAAGATGAAATCATTTCATCCTAGACTATAACATTTAATAATTATATTCTTGGTGGATAGTTTTGTACATGTGTATAATGTATTCCTTGTTCGAGTCTTAATTTATTCCTATATCTTTGTCTTGGATATGTCATTCTATTATGATTATGCAATATTTATTGTATCTATGTAAAACTCCATTGAATGACACCTCATTTGAGGAAGTGAGATGTCTTAATAAAAATATTAGCTCCATAGAAGCGATATGTATCCATGTCGATTGCATCGATAATCAACATTGGATCACATGGAGGGTTCTATAGGTGGTATCGCCGGAAAAGTGACAAGCGAGCGTGGGAATCTACAAGCGACTCTTCCGCGTACCCGACCTCCCGAGGTCGTGCCGAGACAGCCGGTGGGGATGGAATACAGGTAGTATACGGATAGACTAGTTAGGCAATCTAATATCTTCGACACGCACTAATGGAATCTGCGAATCTAAGGCAAAGAAGGCCCTTCTAACTCTGGCTGGTGTGATAGATCGATCAGCCAGGATGACTACTCGAAGGCTCCAATCAATATCGAGCTCTGGCGTGATTCGATCTATGGGTTGTGGGATGCGTGGAAAATGACCCGGGATGGTTTCGTGTATTTCTCCTGATAGGGTCATATGGTGAATATAGTCAACTCTATGGACGATTCTCTGGCCTAGTCCAAAATTCTCTAGCTTCGTTAGCTGTTGTGTCTAGTAGGGATAACTGTTGAATGATGATAGGTGGAATCGGAGTAGACTGAAATACTAATGTGCGTAGGCCAGTGTCTATGTCTAATTCTCTTATGGATTCGTTAGGCTGTGGGATTTGTGGATCACAACCGTAGACTCTTGGTTGTTGCGGTCCTGTTATGGTCATACGCGAGATCAAGTCCTAATCCCTAGTATCCAGTAATCGTATGCTTTCTCGGCCTCTACGTTTAGAATCAGCAATTGTGCGATTTTCTCAGAATACCTCACAGGTGTTCTAGCAACTTGAATTCTTAAGCTGGTATCTATATCTACGAGGGTGTCTCCAGCATCTGGCTGTGGAACTAAAGGATCGCACCCGAATATTTGTTCTCTTTCAAATCCTTCTACAGTCATGCGGATGTTTTCTAGGATAACCTATAGTTTGGCTGATTTGACCAAAATGTGTGTGCTTGGTCGTCTTCGATGTTTAACCCTCTCAACTGTGACCTGACTGTTGGAAGTCTGTTGTTGTTTGGAAGACTTATATCCTAAGGTTTTGGTCAATGTCGATTATTGCCACTACGATATTGGGTGGGGCACTGATTGGCTCGAAAATGTATTCCTGGCTCCCTAGGTCCCGTAATTGTCATGCAAAAGCAAGATAATGAAACAAACTATAATAAAGTAAAATCTAAGTACACTTCTAGCATATATAATTTCTTTTTGTATTTTCTGGCAATTTATAAGAAAGCAGCTATTTAAAATATTTAGAATTGACAACTAAACTAATAACGTAAAACAAACAAAATAGCGAGTGTAGCTATTTATGCAATGCAATTTTGTATATCTATTCTAAACAACGAAATAACTAATCTATTTGCAAGATTCTCGATCCTACCTCAGAAGTGAGGAATGAATCATAGTTTCTTAGAAACTATCAATCCCCACAACTTCCCTAGCAATATCGAGAATGGAAATAACTGAAATAAAGTGATTAACTACTTTATTTGATAAGTTCTAACTAAAACTTTGAAAGATGGAACCTGGATTTCGCAGAATAGTGGCAAATCCGACGGTGTGTGTGTTCTTGTCCCCTCAGTATGATCTCTTCGTTCTTTGTGCTCACGTGAATCCAGAAAAGCGTGTAATGCTTGCATCAACAGGAATAGATATTTGGATCAATGGACAGCCTTCAGAATGCAGACAGAATAGAATGCGGATAGGAGAGGGATAGCCTTGCAAGAGTACGAGCTTGGCCTATGTAATTCCTAGCGGGTCTATTGCGAATCATGTAACAAAATGCGTCCGAACACAAACTAGTCTGTATGAAGAGCAAAACCTGCAACTTTAATGGCTGCCTAAACTATTCTACTCCAAAAACAATAATACTGTTTGCACAAGTTGGATCTGTGGCTTACCAACAGCTGAGTAATGCAACCAAGCATGTAAAGGATTTAAACTATCAAACTTAAGTAAACTAGAAGACTGAACTACTGAAAATGGTGAGTTTGAAACAAGAACGAGGGGCCACTTGCATGTGCACAAACCATGCATTTATAGGAATTCAAACACCCAAAGATCAAAACCAAACTGAACTCCTAAACAATAAACAAAGGAAAAACACTATTCCAGGGGACCAAAAACATAAATGCATGCTCAAGTCGGCAAGAAAAGCTGGTGAAGCGTTGAAATTTGCGTGCGTTCCGTCAAAAGAACGTTCTGGAAAATGCGTAAAGGCTGCCGCCTTCTGAACCAGCTTCAGGGTGGCGGTTTCGTCACTGAAGACCAAAAAGCCAAGAAAAGAGGGAAAAAGGGGAAAACAAAGCACGCGGGGGCTAAGCGGGGCATGCGGGATGTTAACGCATATCCGTAAAGCTTCTCTGGATCCCGAACACCTTGCGAAGAGACCTGTATCATCATTGGGGCATTTATTACACCATTCCACAGTACAGTACCTTACAATTTTGGGTACGTACATATTGCCCCCTCGGAGAAGCGTTTTAGCCATGAAGAGGCGTAAAACGGTGGGTCCGAGTATGGCCATCCCGAAATGGGAAGCTAGAAGTTATACCTTATACGTCCGTGTGTCGAAATGATGCCATCTGAAATTCCCGCTTCCTGTAAAATTAAAGGAGAACTCAAGTGCAGATAGATACAATAACTTGGAAAATAAACGCTAAAATAATAGGGGAAGAGGACGTACCATTAATGCGAGGATAGAAACTTACCTCCGTTGGTGCTCGAACTTTGTGAAAAGGGGATTTAAAACGAATTAGAGCGCTATATATATAAAAGTGGGCCCATTTTCCTATTCATTTGCGCGAGTCGATTTGATAGATTTTGAGCTCTGGGGCCCACGGTAACGGTTTCTCACGCGAGTAGAGTCAAAACGTCCACAATGCGAGATAGTGATCATGCCTCCACATGTGGAACACCACCTCGCGAGATCACGGGTTGGTTTTCTTCAATTTTGTGCTTTTCCCTCTTGATTTTGAAATGCTAAATTTGTTGTAATGGGGGGGTCATTTTTGAAAATGTTAGGTTTAAAAGGTCCATCTAGGGGGGGCGCCTACTGGGTAGGCTTTGTTTTTAGCTAAAATGGTCGTTTTTTGCCAGTTTTTGGCTTTTTGGGGTTAAAAACCCGCGCGGTTTTCAGAGGCCGCCGACCCGCCGCCTTGGCGGCGGTTCTAAAACCCCCCCACGCCTGGGCGGCGGTTTTGCACGAATGCAAAAAGGACCTCTTTTGAAAACTTACACTTGTATTTTTAGCATTTGTGTATGTTTTTATGACTCTCTTGATATCGTTTAGATACTAACTTACTCTGTTTTGTGTGTTTTTGGGTGTATGCAGGCGAAGGAGGAGTATATTAGATGGAGCCGGGAGAGAGAGTGTGGCCCAGCCGCCCGAGGTATTGGATGCCCTCTCAGCAGATGAGGAGGACACATTGCAGAGGGCCGGCATATTGCGGATATCGCGTGTGCCTCACGTTGCTCCGTCCAGTCACATACTCTGTGACTTATTCTCATACTGGGATGCAGATCGGAACACTTTCCGATTGCCAGGGGTCCGTGGTGAGTGGACCATTACATTAGAGGACGTCTACCGCATTCTGGGGGTCCCGATCATCGGGAGGCGACTTACATTAGAGACAGCAGGCTCACGGGCACAGATTGCACAGTGGGCGACATATATGGGAGATGCAGTCATCTCCACGGGGTCGAAGAAGGGGGTGAGAGTCAGATCCATCCCTTCTTTGCCCATCCCCATATTTCGACAGGCCATCATGGGGATCCTTGCCTCGAGACTGATCGGGGACAAGGGAGGGGACACTTTGTTATACTGTTGGGCCCCCATCATTACACAGATAGAGGGGCATGGCCGGATATACGCCTGGGGGGCAGACATTTTGGGGACCACCTATCACGACTTATATAGGGTGGTCCGTTTACAGGGACAGTCGTTGAGCCACCCAACTCTAGTCATGAGTTGGGTGTATGAGCATTTTATTCCTTATGGCAGAGGCGTGGAGGTGGCAGATCCTGGGGCTGTGAGGGCGGCCAGATGGTCAGATATGTCGGTGCTTAGAGCACCTCACCAGCCAGTAGCCTCCCTCACTACAGCAGACATGGAGGCCACACCGTACCAGCTTATGGCCGGCGTATGGGGAGAGGAGGCCATGACATTGGTCTCCTGTTCCATCACAGGGCAGCTTATTGACCGTGTGGGACGGGTGGAGGTACATCCTTTCAGCAGGGTTCCTCAGCAGTTCGGCCTCCCATATGTGGGCATGCTTCCTCCAGTAGCACCAGTTTACAGATCAGTTCGGGAGGCTAGAGGGGGGCCTAGAGGCCGTGGTTGGACAGTGGTTACCCCTGGCATTCCTATTGCAGCCAGGGGGATAGTTCGGGCCAGAGGGAGAGCTGGTGCGCCTCGGGCACCTTTACTTCGGATTACCGCGGGTCCTGCTCATAGTAGCGATGACCCTATAGATATTGACTCCGATTCTGAGGAGTCCACAGAGGGAGGGTCGGAGGAGCAGACGGACGAGAGTGATCCTGAGTGGCATGACACTCAGGATATCATGCAGCGGAGAGGGCGGAGCGAGAGCATAGAGAGAGACTCGGTTTCGAGGAGCCACTCTCCGAGGCCATGGTGGAGATGATGAGTCCGTTGCGGGGCGTCATGTTGCCCCAACTACAGGAGCAGCTCCTCAGTCGGCGGCGGCATCTGCAGCGGGTGCTGGCCCTAGTGACCCATCTTGGAGGCCCGGTGATCCGAGTAAGTTATCCTCTCTCCCTTTCAGTGTTAGTTTGATTTAGGACTTGTTTTAACTGCTATCTCTCGTTATATTTGTATCTTGTATATTTTAGCCTTTTGCCTAGTTTCTAATTCGTCTTTCTTCTTTATTTTGCAGAGACTGTCGACGAGTGGCGGGATCTAATCCGTAGGGTATGCACTGATTCTCTGATGATCCCTATGGATAAGACTCGTGCGGAGCTATCCGTAGATGCCGGGGAGCCCTCAGCAGCCGGCAGGCATACCGACGTCTTTGCTCCCGTTTGGCATGTGGCCAAGATGGTGTCGACTCTCCGTACAGAGTTGGCAGGCTATAGGACAGCCGAGCACCTTATGAGGAGCCATTCTCATGGCGAGACCACGACTGCCCCTCGAGACCCTGAGCCTTCCGTCCATTCAGAGCGCCAGCGTAGCCGTAGTCCTAGGCGAGGGCGCGCACCTTCGGCGGGGTCGCGCAGGGGTTGAGAGGCCACTTGGCTCTCTGTATTTTTGTATTATAGATTCTTTTGTGTATCACGGGCTCTTTGAGCGTTTTGACCATGCCTAGTGCATGATGGCATTGTATACAAACATTGATTATTTATATATATGCGTCGATTTTTGGGTCAAAAGCTTGTCACTCATGCGCGTCCTTTCTATTCCCAACTGCTTTGTGCATACTACGATGTATGTTTTATATGCTTTCTAGAATGTATGCAATGGAAAACAGATGATGCAAATGTTTGCTTTCCTTTTGTGTTTCATGATGCTGATATATGATATTGTAGATATACTGTGATCTTGAATCTTAACTTTTATTAGCAATTTGGATAACTTGTATTTGTTTTGGCACAGTGATGAAAACAACCAGTATGATGAACAGATAAACTTGCCCCACTCCTAACTCCACGCAACTAGTAAGATGCGAGGGCTCATCACCAAGAGCCAAGAAGGGCGCAAGTTATGAAATGTGATGAAATGATAGTGATGAAAGACAGACAAAGCTTTGACAGAACCAAATTGAAAGCCACAAGCCGACTCGACCTGAATGACTTCATAGTTTTGGGTGCAACTTGCTTTGCGGTTTATCCAGACTTAGACCCGTAGATGGCCACATAGTAGACAAAATCTGGTTTTTAGGATTTTTAACTCTCTTGGAATTTTGAACATCTGATTCATTTGTTTTTGACTCAAAGTTCGAATAGTTTGTTTATGACCTTTTAACGTTTGCATTGTCTAGAGGACCCCCTACACTTTGCCCCATGCTACTAGTAAGAAGCGTGGGTTTATCACCGTGGGCAAGGCATAGGCGAGTAAGGGCATTTCCATCCTTTCCCAACCCTACGTCACTAGTAAGAGCCTTGAAGCTCATCACCGAAGGTTGGTGGGGCAAGGAAATGTGTAAAAATAAAATTTTCTGTTTAATCACTTCTTGACTTGTTTGTTTGAGTAAGATGTCAGTATATTCTTATTTCCAAAGAGATGTGCATATGGGATAGATGTGACACCATGAAGCTTCTAGAACAGACCATAGGCAAGACACCTACCCTAAGAAGAAACCAAAGCGAGAACAAACTTGCAGATCTTGGTATGGTTACCGTTAAGACTTTGTCATGTCTGATTTTATTAGATAAAAGATTCTGAATTGATTGATGATATCGAAGATGGAGAGGTATGATTAAAGAACTTCATGCCAGAAACATCACGAGTTTGAAATAAATTGCTTTGAGAATAGATTCCTTGATCACAATTTGTGTAAGAACAAGTGGACAAAATGATCCTAATCTATATGAAAATGCAATGTAGATAGTTATATAAGTAGCGTTAGCTGCTTACGCGTAGAAACGTTTGAGGTGGAGAGAATTGACTGTTTCGCCAAACTCCTCACCTTCTAGCGTGCATAAGAGGTATGCACCATTTCCGTAGTCCTTTGTGACTCGGTACGGGCCCAACCATTTGGGCCGGAATTTCCTTCCTTCGCCGGTCTTCTTGTCGATCCGGCTGTCTAACCTTAGAACTAGGTCACCTTCGTATATGTCACGTTCATAGACTTTCTTGTTATACTGCCGGCACATTCGGTCGGCATAGACTCTATGTCGTTGTTCAGCATCTAACCTAGCTTCATCCAGGCTTTCTAATTGAGAAAGACGTGCTTCTCTGTAAGCGTCCTCATCCAGAATCCCTTGTAGTGAAATGCGGAGACTGGGGATTTCAACTTCAAGTGGGAGAACTGCTTCTGACCCAAATACCAGCGAGAAAGGAGTTGCTCCTGTTGGAGTTCTTATTGAGGTTCGATGGGCCCACAAGGCCGGATATAACTTTAAATGCCAATCCCGTTTGTTTTCTTTTACCGTTTTAAGGAGAATGGCTTTCAGTGTTTTGTTCGTTGCTTCAGCCTGCCCATTGGCTTGGGGATAGTACAAGGAAGCCGTATGATGGCTGATTTTAAATTTGTTGCATAGCTCACGAACTTCTTCATTCTTGAAAGAAGTTCCATTATCTGAGATAATGATTTGCGGGATACCGTACCTGCAAATGATTTGGTTCAAAATGAACTTAGCGATTACAGAACCAGGTACAGTTGTAAGAGGCATGGCCTCTACCCATTTAGTGAAATATTCAGTGGCCGTGATTATAAAATTGTGGCCGTCTGTGGACGAGGGAGAGAACTTCCCTATCAAGTCCAGGCCCCATGTAGAAAAGGGCCACGGAGTAGCGATCGGTTGCAAAGCTTGTGCTGGCATGTGGATCTCATGAGAGAACTCCTGACATTTATGACACCTGCGTACAAACTCTATTGCGTCATGTTCTAGAGTGGGCCAGAAATAGCCCATTCGATGTATTTTTCGAGTGGTGGCGTGGCCGCCGAAGTGGCCTCCACATATACCGCTGTGGGATTCATGGAGAATCTTCTTGGACTCTTCTGTGTCAACACACCTTAAGAGCATTCCATCGAATGCTTTCCGATAGAAACACCGCTCTATAATGACGTATTTAGCTACGATTATAATGCGTAACCGCCTTCTTTGTTGAGGTGTAGCTCCTTCTGGGTACCTATGGTCCATGATATAACTAATGATATCAGCGTACCAAGGGCACTCAGATATAGCAGGTCGGGTTTCGACGTAGTACACGCATTCATCTGGAAAGTCTAAGTCTACTAAGTCACCTCCGTCTAGCGGGTTATCAGCTAACCAATCTGCGATGATTTTCCCTTTAACTGACTTTTGGTTTACAAAAGTTAATTCGAACTCTCCCATTAAGGTTATAAAGCGTCCTACCTTTTTAGACAGGGACCCTTGTGTGAGGAAGGTTCGTAAGTGGTCAGTTTTTACCATGACCCTTGTCTCTTGATTTAGCATGTAGTGTCTTAGGCGTTTGGTTGCGAAAACTATGGCAAGGCATTCTCGTTCTGCTTGTGTATAGCGCGTTTCGTAGTCGAGCAATGTTCGGCTAATGAAATAAATTGCGCGTTCTCTTTTGTCATCGTCTTCTTGGGCTAGCATGCAAGCTAACGAAACATCGGTAGCCCGTGAGTACAAAATTAAAGGGCGATCTAGTTTAGGTGGCATTAGCGTAGGTGGTGACAACAGAAAGCGCTTAACCGCATCAAAAGCTTCATTGCAATCTTCAGTCCAATCAATGCTATAGTCTTTCTTGAGCAAGTTGTTGATTGGATGAATAGCGAAGCTCAGGTCTGGGATGAATCTTCGGATTGCACCCAGCTTTCCGAGAAATGATCTGATTCCGGATTCACTGGAAGGTGGGACCATTTCGAGGACAGCCCGAATTTTGGTTGGATCAACATCGATTCCTCGTGATGATATGATGTAACCTAGGAGCTTTCCTCCTGTTACACCAAAGACGCATTTCTCTGGGTTTAGGGTAACCCCGTATTCTATTAGGCGTGAAAGAATGATGCGGAGTACTTCAGGGTGGTCACAGCGCTTTTTGGCCTTAGCCAATAAGTCATCCACGTAAGATTCCATGATTTTATGAATTAGATCGTGAAATATGTATGGCCCTCTGGTACGTAGCACCGGCGTTTTTAAGACCGAATGGCATAACAACATAGCAATAGGTTCCCCAAGGAGTTATAAACGTGGTTTTAGCTTGATCTTGCTCGGATATTCTGATTTGGTTGTATCCCGAGAATCCATCCATGAGAGACAAAAGCTCAAACCCAGCTGTTGCATCAACAATGACATCGATAGATGGCAATGGGAAGTCATCCTTAGGACATGCTTTGTTAATGTCCCGGAAATCTATGCAGATGCGTATCTTTCCATTCTTCTTGAGAACGGGAACGATGTTTGATACCCATTGGGAGTAGTCAACTGGCTTGATGAATCCTACTTGGAGGAGTTTTATCACCTCCTCTTTTACCATGAGAGCTACTTTGGGCTTCATGGGTCTTGATTTCTGTTTAATTGGCTTTGCATCTGATCTAGTGACGAGGTTGTGCACCGCAATGTGGGGTGCGACTCCCGTCATCTCCTTGTAATTAAATGCAAACGCCTTCTGATGTTCTTTGAGAACTTGAGTATGTATCTCTACTTCCTCTGGGGTTAACGAAGAACCTAGCTTTAAAATTCTTGGCTCATCTTCCGTTCCGATATTGACATCGATTGTTTCTTCAATTAAAGAGGCGTTACCCTCTTCGAACTCAGGCGGTGCTGGGGGTAAATCCAAATCATCCCCGTTTTCCACCGCGTATATATTAGGTTCTTTTTGTGAGGGAAGATTCGTTAGAGGATTTTCGAAGTAGGAAGACGAATGTGGAATCAGGGATAAATCTAGCATGTGATAAGAAAGATGTAATGCTGCATAGGCATTTAAATAATCCAAGGTAGCCGCATCGTTTCCAACATGGTCTAGGATGGTAGATTTACTTCCACTAAAAGGAGGATTTGTCATTGTTTTTATTAATGGTTCGTCACGAATGGATACTGTGAAGTGAGTATCTTCTAATTCATTGCTTGGAGTAAAACGTGATGCTGAAGTTGCTATTGAATCGGCGAGAAGATTTTTCTCTCGCGGGACCGCCTCAATGGATATAAAGTTAAACGCCTTACTCAAATCTAAAACAACGTTTTTGTAAAGTTGCAAGTGTTCGGCTTTAGTTTCATATACCTCTGAAACTTGGTTTGCCACTAATTGCGAGTCTCCTAAAACTCTGATATTATCAATACCAATTCTTTTGGCTAAGGTGAGACCAAGGAGGAGGGCTTCGTACTCAGCGCTGTTGTTTGTGCATTCGAAATTAAGCTTGAAGGCAAATGGCATGACTTTTTCTTCTGGCGAGGTAAGAATTACACCTGCCCCTGCTCCGTAACGGCATCTAGCCCCATCAAAATGGAGTGTCCAATACTTAGCTGGGAATATGGAGGTTGGGTTATTCATTGTGTTTGCGCATTCTACCTCGACCATGCAAAGATCTTCTGCTGGAAGAGAGCCAACCCCTAAGGAATATCCTATACCTACCGAATCAAATGGTAAGAACATTGGTAAATCTTGTTCTATTAATTCAATGATTTTTGCAGTAGTCCCTAATGATACAGTTTCTTTAGTTTTACCGCCAGGAATTGGGGTTGTTTTGGCTACGCTGATGGTTTCAAGATCCGTCGTAGGTACCAACTTTTCTTTTGACTTTGAGTCAGTGGGTTTATTAAGTTGGTTTGTTGGAAGTTCGAATTCCGAGTGTACACCTGGTCTCTTCTTTAAATCAGCTAGGTGCACGTCAAACGGCTTTGGATCACCTTTGGCTACAAATACCTTTCCTAGATGCAAGAATCTTACTTCTTGAAATAGCGTGGAAGGGATTGCCTTCATTCGGTGTATCCACGGTCGGCCGAGGATCATATTATAGTTAGTTTCCCGATCTATAATATAAAACTCAGTCAGGATTGTTTTAGGTCCCAAAGTGACCGGTAGTATTATGGTTCCTATCGACGTGGCTTTAAGGCTATCGTAGCCTCTCAAGGTATTTCGAGTAGTGGAGCAGTTTGTTTCACCATATCCCAATTTTTGGAGAAAAGAGAAAGGGACTATGTTAACCGCAGCTCCATCGTCAACCATTGCCCGTTTTACATAATTATTATAAACCTGTACTTGCAAGTGTAGGGCTGGATCGCCTCGGCGTGCGATCTCAGCATCTGTAGGCATTTTACTTATTTCGAATATGAATTCGACATCCCTATCCGCCTGTCCCGGAGGATAAACATCAAAGTCTATATGATTTACTTGTGCTTCTGGTGGTGGAGTGATACTAATTAAATGACCCAAACCTAACGCCTCTAAAGAGCAGCCACAGAGCGGGGAATTCTTTAGTAAATCAAGGAATGAAATATGCGAGAAGGTTTTTGTTAGATCATTAATTAGATCGTAAGCACCCATAGGTTTTGCTACGGTTTGCTGGATGTTATCTGTTTCCGGCAGATGGCTTGGACTTGGTTGAGAGAAATACTCTCGTGTCCTCGTAATTGCTTCAACGGGTAATTCGGAGTCTAACTCTACTAATCCAACTACCTTAGGTCGTGGTTGACTTCCTAGTTGTGGCGCGACTAACAGATTTAGCGAAGTTGAGGCCTCGTGATCGTTGTTTCCTGTTATTGCACCTTTGTTTGTTCCAGTTGGTTTCAACCTATCGCTATCATGATTTGGGAGTGGATCATTAAAGATCTTGAGAGGGGCATTCTGAGGGGAAACTGCCCCTGCGAAGGTACTTGCCGTTGGTGACGTAGGATCTGCTAAGAACATATCCATAAAAAATTGTTTTTGTTCATTTGGCAAGCGTTGCATGAATTTGTTGTAGTCACGACACGTTCTAGTGTCATGACCCCGAATTTTATGGAAACCACAATAAGAATTGGGGTTGTAATTCCCGTTTTGTTGGTTTGGTGTGTATTGTGGCCTAAAATTCCGATCAAACTGTTGCCTATTAGGACTAAAGTTTTGTTGTTTCTGGTTTTGACTTTGGTTTTGATAACCAAAGGAGTTTTGGCTTGGTCCTTGCATGGGATTTCACCGTTGTTGTTGTTGTGGATTATTAAAATCCACCGTATTGACCGTCGGGGTAAAATTGTTGTTTCTTTGGTTGTTTGTTTGTGACGGAGTATTAACGACATTTACCCTCTTGGGCTGGTCAGTTACCCCATCTGTTGTTACCCCACGATTTTTGTTAAGGATTTTGGGTCCTTGATTGACGCTTGTGGTGGTTGTAGTATTTTGAGTAGAGGTGATTAACCTCCCGTTTGCTCCATACGTCTTACGGCCACTATCTATTGCTGCCTGGTCTATTCGTAGAGCGCTCTCAAGTACTTCGTCATAAGTCCTTAGTGGGAACTTCTGGACTTCTTCCTTCACTTCTCTGCTAAGAGAATGAAGGAATAAATCGCATAGCTCCATCTGATCCATGTTTGGAGTGCTTGCCGAGGAATAAAGGACTGTGCGCCACCTTTGGATGAAATGGGCGACAGACTCGTTATGTTCTTGCTTGATGTGCAAGAACTCCCTGATTCCTGTCCTTAATAGTTTGTTCATGTCGAAGGCTTTGATGAACTCCGACACGAGTTGTTTGAATGAATGTATGGAAGCTTCAGGTATTCTATAATACCAATCGAGAGCAATGCCTTCCAGCGTTTTGGGGAATATTTTAGCAACAACCCCATCCCATGGGAGTAATTCTCGAATGGCTGTAGCGTAAGCTTTGATATGCGCATTCGGATCTCCTTCTCCTTTGTATTTGGGCAAATCGGGAAGAGGCCTTGGAAGCATAACGCTTCGTATGGCGAAATCTAAGGGCTCCTTTAAATATTCTGAATAAGTCCCTATCGCATACGTCTCAACCATTGATGGTGCCTGTTGAGGAGGCGGTGGCGGAACGGGTTGTTGATATGGCGTAACGTACGCGTTGGCAGGGGCATAAGGCAATCCCTGCATTTGAGTAAACATGCCGGGGGATGAGTACATATCCCCTTGTGGCGATTTGGAGTACATGTTTAAGTACGAAGGGGTACTATCCAGGAATGGATTGCTCTGTACTGGACCAGGAGGAACAGTGCTAGCGATAGTGGGTCTAGTTGGCACTTGTTGTGAATACTTGAGGAGTCATACCTAACGTGCCTACTCCTGTGAGGAGATCTACTTGGCTAGGATGGTGCGGAGGATTGGAACTCCCTGTTTGTATGAATCTCGAATTTTGACTTGCTTGGGCAAGTTCTAATCCTCTAACCTTTTCTATTAGAGTTGAAATGACTTCGTTTGGTGAAGTCACGATATCGTGCCTTGGTGGCGTTTGTTGTATAACATGGCTTTGCGGAGGTATGTGATATCCTGCTATGAACTGATCACTATCCTGCCAAGCATCTCTGAGAGTATTTTCTATACGTGATGGCATAGAGGTATTTTCTTGAGGAGAGAACTCGGGCTGTATTTGCAAAATTCCTACAGGTGGGTACATGCCTTGAGAGCGTTGTTCACTCCTAGGATAACGTATTGAGTACTCGTCATCTAGAACTGAGTATGGATCTGATTGTCTGCTAATATGTGGTCTAAGTAACACCTGAGGAGATGAAGCAGATTCTCCAGTCAATGTCATATTGTTTGAGCCTGAAGGCTCTGTTTGTGTTTGAGCGAGTTGCTCCAACCCCTCTGCTTGGAAGGACGAATTATATCTAGTCCTTGGCGTTTGCGTTGACAACTGATTAGTTGAATAGTTGTCGCCCCACATTGAGAGTGAGGGTGATGACTGCCTATTCTGTTGGGCATAGTATGCCTCGAGACCCAGGAGGGGTCTTCCATATGCATCGAATCCCGACATATTCGGGGGGTATATGAATACCCGCAGAATAATGGGAAGGAGCGAAGGTGATTTGGATAAGATGAAACTTCTCAGAGAGAAGGTGAAGCAATTGTAAGGTTCACGTCGGGTTCACCAATTTTGTTGGTGAAGCTGATGTGAAGGTTAATGAGGTATAGAAGGTGAAACAGTTGTTTGTTTCACGTCGGGTTCACCAATTTTGTACGCCGGAAAAGTGACAAGCGAGCGTGGGAATCTACAAGCGACTCTTCCGCGTACCCGACCTCCCGAGGTCGTGCCGAGACAGCCGGTGGGGATGGAATACAGGTAGTATACGGATAGACTAGTTAGGCAATCTAATATCTTCGACACGCACTAATGGAATCTGCGAATCTAAGGCAAAGAAGGCCCTTCTAACCTGGACCGGTGTGATAGATCGATCAGCCAGGATGACTACTCGAAGGCTCCAATCAATATCGAGCTCTGGCGTGATTCGATCTATGGGTTGTGGGATGCGTGGAAAATGACCCGGGATGGTTTCGTGTATTTCTCCTGATAGGGTCATATGGTGAATATAGTCAACTCTATGGACGATTCTCTGGCCTAGTCCAAAATTCTCTAGCTTCGTTAGCTGTTGTGTCTAGTAGGGATAACTGTTGAATGATGATAGGTGGAATCGGAGTAGACTGAAATACTAATGTGCGTAGGCCAGTGTCTATGTCTAATTCTCTTATGGATTCGTTAGGTTGTGGGATTTGTGGATCACAACCGTAGACTCTTGGTTGTTGCGGTCCTGTTATGGTCATACGCGAGATCAAGTCCTAATCCCTAGTATCCAGTAATCGTATGCTTTCTCGGCCTCTACGTTTAGAATCAGCAATTGTGCGATTTTCTCAGAATACCTCACAGGTGTTCTAGCAACTTGAATTCTTAAGCTGGTATCTATATCTACGAGGGTGTCTCCAGCGTCTGGCTGTGGAACTAAAGGATCGCACCCGAATATTTGTTCTCTTTCAAATCCTTCTACAGTCATGCGGATGTTTTCTAGGATAACCTGTAGTTTGGTTGATTTGACCAAAATGTGTGTGCTTGGTCGTCTTCTATGTTTAACCCTCTCAACTGTGACCTGATCTGTTGGAAGTCTGTTGTTGTTTGGAAGACTTGTATCCTAAGGTTTTGGTCAATGTCAGTTATTGCCACTACGATATTGGGTTGGGGCACAATTGGCTCGAAAATGTATTCCCTGGGCTCCCTAGGTCCCGTAATTGTCATGCAAAAGCAGTAATGAAACAAACTATAATAAAGTAAAATCTAAGTACACTTCTAGCATATATAATTTCTTTTTGTATTTTCTGGCAATTTATAAGAAAGCAGCTATTTAAAATATTTAGAATTGACAACTAAACTAATAACGTAAAACAAACAAAATAGCCGAGTGTAGCTATTTGTCTATGTAATTTTGTATATCTATTCTAAACAACGAAATAACTAATCTATTTGCAAGATTCTCGATCCTACCTCAGAAGTGAGGAATGAATCATAGTTTCTCAGAAACTATCAATCCCCACAACTTCCCTGGCAATATCGAGAATGGAAATAACTGAAATAAAGCGATTAACTACTTTATTTGATAAGTTCTAACTAAAACTTTGAAAGATGGAACCTGGATTTCGCAGAATAGTGGCGAATCCGATGGTGTGTGTGTTCTTGTCCCCTCAGTATGATCTCTTCGTTCTTTGTGCTCACGTGAATCCAGAAAAGCGTGTAATGCTTGCATCAACAGGAATAGATATTTGGATCAATGGACAGCCTTCAGAATGTAGACAGAATAGAATGCGGATAGGAGAGGGATAGCGCAAGAGTACAGAGCTTGGCCTATGCAATTCCTAGCGGGGTCTACTGCGAATCATGCAACAAAAGCGTCCAGAACCTGAAACTAGTCTGTATGAAGAGCAAAACCTGCAACTTTAATGGCTGCCTAAACTATTCTACTCCAAAACAATAATACTGTTTGCACAAGTTGGATCTGTGGCTTACCAACAGCTGAGTAATGCAACCAAGCATGTAAAGGATTTAAACTATCAAACTTAAGCAAACTAGAAGACTGAACTACTGAAAATGGTGAGTTTGAAACAAGAATGAGGGGCCATTTGCATGTGCACAAACCATGCATTTATAGGAATTCAAACACCCAAAGATCAAAACCAAACTGAACTCCTAAACAATAAACAAAGGAAAAACACTATTCCAGGGGACCAAAAACATAAATGCATGCTCAAGTCGGCAAGAAAAGCTGGTGAAGCGTTGAACTTTGCGTGCGTTCCGTCAAAAGAACGTTCTGGAAAACGCGTAAAGGACCGCCGCCCTGCTTAGGGCGGCGGTTACAGGACCGCCGCCCTTTCAGGGCGGCGGTTTCGTCACTGAAGACCAAAAAGCCAAGAAAAGAGGGAAAAAGGGAAAACAAAGCACGCGGGGGCTAAGCGGGGCATGTGGGATGTTAACGCATATCCGTAAAGCTTCTCTGGATCCCGAACACCTTGCGAAGAGACCTGTATCATCATTGGGGCATTTATTACAAATGGTGTGTCCCAACTCATTCCACTATAATGGTATGTCATTTTATCTATCTATCTTGACGATATATCTTAAATACATCTATCTAAAATTACACTAAAAGATATCAATCTTAGGGTTTTTATCTTATATTTTTTAGATACCAAATTGATTAGTAAGTTAATTACCTTCATGGCCATATTTCCCACTAGGTGGTGACAAATGAAATCTATCTTGTTGTACACCAATGTGTTGGGCTCACAAAAATATTTTCAAGAAAAATGGGCTCCAAAATCTATGGTATGGCTAAGATTTTACAATTTTGGATTGACTTCTCCAAGAAAAAATGAAAAACATTTTTGAAGTGAGGTTAAATTGACATCAAATTTAAGGTTGCAAATTATGTGTGATGATCAAATGAACATTGAATTTAAGGTTAAAATTTCTATATGATCATCAAATAATTATAAAATTTAAAATCCAACATTAAAATGAACAATTCCTTATACTACACTCACCCATACTGCCCTTGTGGAATGCATATTGGCATAAAACCACATTCATTATTGCAGAGAGAAAAAACACAACAAAAATTTTGGCATCTGGATCACACATCAAGCATGGTCTGGTTTTACGGGTAAGAGGAAAAAGACATATCCTTTAAAGGGATAATGGAAGTCGTGAGGAATCAATGAGCGAAATTTAGAGAAAATTTAAATTTTCAATTTGAAATTGACTACCATCTTTGCTAGAGTTGAAATGAAAACACAATTGTTAAAGGCGTGTCAAACAAGAAGTACTTGCACCGTGGGTGCAATGAGCCTAAAAATGTCGTTGGTAAAAAGTACATGGGCTGGAGAAGGGGTGTTAGGATACCTGTTAACACTGTTAATAGAGTTTTGGAAAATGGTAGACATGTGGGGGTCAAAGTGCCATGTTGGTATTCGACCCTAATTGTACTGAGAAGATATGCTCAATGATGGTATAATATTTTGCGGGTAAATGAGTTTTATCATAGTTTTTTGAAAAATCAAAATTAAAATTTTAGATACAAATATTATGTTGAGGGAAAGGGGATTGAGTCCTTAGTAAATTCGGCATTTTACTAGGGCATCAAGGGAACCTATTTTTCATTATAATATATTTTAAGAATTTGGAATTAAAATAATTTATATAAACATTCAATATTATTTGACTTGTTTATTGATATTATTATCCAGTAACATAAATTTCACACATACACATGAAAAAGGTGTTGTAAACATTTTACAGGTATAAAAAAATATGACATATTTTGAGCTCATATGATTTTATTGGTATTATTAGTCGTTATTCAGTGCGACTCCAAATTATAGAAGTATGTAATTTTTTCTAGGTAATGGTTAATGTATTTTTGATAATGTCACCGGTGTAGCTAGTAGAGATAAGTATAATTGAAGGAACAAAGCAAAAGTTTTCTATTCCTAATTTTTTTGTTGAAATGTCTATTATTTTTTATGGAGGAATTGGTAGGCCTAGTCCAATTACCACTTTTAATAATACCATGGGAGCTAATTAAGCAAATATTGGAATAAATAGATGCCTAATTATGTAATAATGCTAAATATATGTAATGAAATACGTAAATTGACCCAAGCAAAACAAGATAAAGAGTAATGAAACCCTAATTGCAAAGAGGAGATAGGAGAACTTAGTTGATACACAAATAATCTTGGATTATGCCGAAGTGATGAATTGATAAACAGAAAGAGAGAAGTGTCACACCAAACCTTAGGAAATTGTGTGACCACAAGATTTGTCTAGACTGGGGCACCTAGAATGGATGAAGGGCACTGTGGATGTTGTAGACTGCTCCGGGAACTGTGGATCGCTTAGAACCTCAGAAAACCTCCTTCGGGGGTTGCAAGATGTTCATTGTTCTTTGCTTCTTGTCATTAGTATGTCACATCAAGTTCATCGATGTCACCTCTAACCTGCAATGAATAAATGACCTACAAAACCTCAAAAGTGCATTAAAATGAGGGGCCATACTATCCTTGTCTCTCAAACAAGTGAACTTATAACCGAGCACTACACTACATCTCAAACCCAATGTAGTTCTATGTGTGTGTGTGAAGATAATGTGCCATAGGTGGCTCTTGTGCATGTCACACTTGATAACGAGCAAACAACTAGATATAATAAATGTAAATAGATGTGTGCATGAAAGAATGAACTTCCCCTCCTATGAAGTGTATGCAAAATAATACAGTCCCTTGCCCTTGTGTGGATGTTAGATGGATGATTGAATGCTCTTGATAATTCCTTTAGATGCAACCTTAGGTGGTGATAGCTAATGCTTAGTGATTGGTCATTTATTATGGTCACATAACTTTATATTTATATGATTCCCTTGCTTGAATTTCATAATTAACCCCAAAAGGATGACTACCAAAAAGATAAGATTCCCAAACAACTAGAAAGGACCCAAAGATGTGAGAAAAGTACAAAGAGGTCGGGCGCTGACGTTGGCTTCCCTGGCTGGTCTTGGTGTCAGAGTGAGAAATGCCGAAGTGTGAAAAGAAAGACTGGGCTAGAAGGAGTGTAAGATCAACAAAGGAAACAAAAAGAAAGCAAAGATGGCCAAAGACATGGGTCAATTAATAATTTTCTTGCTTAGGAATCATATGAATAACAATATGTGATCAGGACTAAATAGATACCCAAAGTTCGTGATTTAGTGTCTCACAAGAACTACATAAGAATTTTTATTACTTTGCAAGAAAATGGTAATTTTTCTAGGTTTGAATCCCATTACCTACTTTATATTGGTAAATCGGATGTGCAAGAAATATTTTATGAAAAATTTCATTTATTTTTTGCATGAGAATTCTCAATTTTTTTGTTTCCATATGTATGTGGGTAGAAATAAGTTGTTAACATCTTCTAGCATTTGGGTTTTTGGGTAGAAGGTGTAAGATAAAATATATAATTTTTGAAAATTGTGATAGTAATGGCTCATATAGCCTATAGATCTTACTACTATAGTAAATAAAGTGTCAAGACTTGTAGAATTGGAAAAAATTATGAGAGGAGTCCATTTTGAGGCTATGAAGACCACTTAACGTAAATGACCACTCAAGACAAAGGAACGACAATGGGTGAAAATGAAAGTGATGACGAGATTGCATAAAAGAGAACCTTAGGACTATTAGACTAAAGCAAGGCACATTTACACGTGGGAGAATTGATTCTTGTGTGTAATCATTAGAATTGACACCAACCCAAAGGTAGATGTTCCTAGTTACTATAGCACTTCAAATCTAGAACAACTCATTGATTGAATAAAACAAAAGGAGAAATACTTTGAATACGAAGCCATAAAATATCCTATGAAGATAATATTTTCCTATAGTAAGTTCAAAGGTCATGCATGCTTTTGGTGGGAACATGTGTAGACTAAAAGAGTGTGCATATGGAATGATATATAAGATTAGGAATTAGTATAGACTAGTGATGAAATTAAAGGCTTAGTTTTTTCCAGTAGTGAAGTCTAGCATAAATTATTGCCAATCCTTTGTAATTAGCTACAAATGTTTTTTCCATGTAGTTAGTCTAGTTTTGAATTGGTTCCTTGTTGTTTGTCAGTTGCTTGTTCTTTCCATAATGATAATCATCAAGGTATTATTTTTATTTTAATGTAATTGATTTACCATAAGGTTGATTTCCCTCTCATAGCCCAAATTTTAATAGAAAGTGTTTGTAGGTGTATCCATTTATTTATTAACATAAATTGAAATTATTGTGTACTTGTTGCAGTAATTCCAACTCAATGTCGATTTCCACATTTTTCTTTGAACTTTGGTGGAATTCATAAGAAGGATGCTTCAAAAAGTATAACTCCTATTGCGGGTAAATACACATGCTCAACACCTACATCAATTCATAATTTTGTTATTTATTTTCCTACATAATCATTAATGGGATATTTTTTAGTTACATGTGATCTGAGGATTAATGATAAACCACATCCTTGAACTTGTTTTGACATCAAATTTAGGGGATGACCAACAAACCATAATCCTAAACTTCAACATTTAAAAAATGATTTAATATTTTTTACTTTTACTATTATCTAGAAGCTACGTGGATTGAAGATGATCATCAATGTTCATCTAGATGACACATTTAGTTTACTTATTCTTGGAATTTTTTTCTAGCAATTTGAATGCATACTTAATTTCATAGTATTTATTCCTTTTTTTCACTTTTATACAAGGTAAAATTATATGATATTTTTCAAAGCAATGGAATGTGTGTTGTTCAAGGAGATATGTATGGTATATAAGTAGAGATTCAAATTAAACTTGTGCAAATTCTCCATCCCAAAAATTTCCAAGCATCCTCGTATTTTGTTTTAAAATGGGAGCTTATAAACAAGGCATACATCTATCAAAGAAACATCAAAAGCAATATTTTGTTCAATATTTATAAGTTGAACAATTCCAACCATTCTAAAACTACATCGACACGACACCAAAATGGGAATTTTTGAATAGGGGGTGGACATCAATCGAAGCATAGTAGATGGAGGATTTTTTTAGCTGGTCAACTGTAAGTTTGTTAGATGAGATAACAAGCTCTTGTGGCATGGAAGAATGGTTGAAGGGGAGTTTAGGTGAGGTGTTGATGGTACCATGGATGGGGATGTACACAAAAAGGGTATCCCGGCGTTTGTAAAAATGTCCTTACAAACTCTTAAGAAAAAGTAATTGGTAGGTGTGCAACTAGACTCCACAACCTTTGTTAACATCATATCAACCTATTCCTAAAACAACGTGATTTTAAAATGGTATTCTTGGCAAGGATTTAAGACTATTCAAAGAAATGCATAAAATAAATGTGGTCTCATGGATTATTATGATGGTAGGTCATCCCTAAAATGTATCTAGTGAATAGGCCTTGTAAAATTTGTAGCAAATGCAATGGAAGGTGTGAGTCCATACTCCACAACTTGTGTCAGCATACTACATGCCTATGTTGAAATATGATCTTTATAACATGGTGCGGACTGTCGACACTAAAATTTTCCTCCGTAATTTCTATTTCATTAATGTATGTATTAGGAATAGGATGTTGTTAAGTATAATTAGTAGTAGCGTCTGATAGAAGATAATGATGCCATCAATGACGGTGCCACTAATAATGTGGAGTACTTAATACAAAGTACAATAGGAATGTTGTAAAAGTAAATATTTGACGTAAGTGGTCCGGTAATGTTAAAATGTCAAAGTTTGGGTAATTAGAGAAGTAAGGTCTACATGATTAGGAATTAGAAATATTATATTGGTAATAAGGACAAGGAGTGAGGTCATAAATATTTTGTGTATTTTATTTGTAAAAAGTCTAAAAATGTGGAACCCATGTAAAATGATAAGGTTTATCTTATCTTTAAAAATAAGCTTACATGTACAAATAAGAGTTAAGGTGTGGAATATGATTCGTCAGAGTGGATTTCTTATCCTATCTTAGAGATAAGATGGATAAGCCTGAAGTTCTATAAATAGAGGCCACCCCCTCATTTAGCATAGAAGGAAGTAGTGAGAAATATTGTAGGAAGTGTGCAAAGGAAGCCATCGCCTTAAAGGCGTGTTGAAGAAGCCATTAAGAGGTGTAATTGTAAAGTTTCTCCCATAGTCTTGTGAAAGGCAAGTGAAGTCAATAACACTTGAAGTACCTCATGGGTGAGATTGTAACAATTTCATGTTAATATTATAATTTACTTTGATATTTCAGATTTGTCATCATTCCGTCTTATCATAGTCGATGGTATTCTTGTGTTATGTTGTTGTTTTGTTTCAGTTTACATCCACCAAACTAAAGGTCATGCATTAGTAAATGATCATAGCACGAGGAGTTCGGTGAAGAATTATCATAGTGCCGGATTGGTGATGACATTTTGGTTCCGTTGCCGGACCATTCCTCGTTAGTGGATTTTCTGGAGAGATATTCCCACTTAGTCAAAAATCAATTGGAGGGTAACCTTATTTTTACTGTGCATAGTAGTTACCATGGTAAAGTCATTTTTACCGTGAATAGTAGTTACCATGATAAAGTCATTTTTGCTGTGAATAGTATTTATCACAGTAAAGTCACTTTTTACCGTGAATAGTATTTACCGCAGTAACTTCACTTTTTACTGTGAATAGTGTTTACCATAGTAAAGTCAGTTTTTACCATAGTAAGTCAAGTTTTACCATAGTTTACCGTGGTCATTTCTATTTTACTGTAGAAAGGTGTAAAGTCACTTTCTAGTATAGTGATTCCAATTATTTGTGCACATAAGTCTTGTTGATTGTACTTGTGGGTTTGGTTTTCACGGTGGTTACCTTTGAAAATGGGAAAGATTCCTATTTTTTCAGCTCAATCTAATGAAGATGCTTCTTCTTTCATTCAAGAGTTTAAACGATCTTGTATTTGTAATGGCCTTATAAGAAGGGAACAATGGACTGAATTTTTTCCTACCTTTTTGGATGGTTCAACACTTAGGTGGTTTGAAACACTAGGTGATAATGTGAAAAATTCATGGGATTTATTAACTGAAAGTTTTCTTGAAGAATTTGGTGAACAATGAAATAATGCAGATCTCATGATCGAGATCACAAAGCTATCCCAAGGAGAGAAGGAGAAGATAAGGGATTATCATGCTCGTGTTCTGAGCTAAGGAGGAAGCTCGATGCCCGATCCGGAAGGAAGGATTAGCGGATGGGTTGATGAATGGTGTGGATAATATCCTCTGTAAGCACTTCATTCTTGGGATGAAGCCAGAGATCAGACAACAAGTGAAGTATGACCGCCCAACTACCATTGAACAAGCAAAGGAGATTGCAAGAAGGCAAGAAGAAAGCATGGAAGAGGAGCCCAAAGAAATTGTTGCTAAAGTAGAGCCTACACCAAAGCACCTTTGGTCCGAATCCACAACCACTCTACGGTGAGCAAAAATATTTCTCCTAGTACATCTACTGAGTATGAAGATCTGCTCAAAAAGATGGGTCAATTAACTATTAATCTTCTTCAAGGAAAAGAATTTAGTTCTCAGGGAGGAGATAGAGGTCCAAAAAGAAATATTTCTGAAGTTGTATGTTATGGTTGTTATAAAAAGGGTCATTATAAGTATAATTGTCCGATAGAGCTTCTACATCCGTAAAGGAGATAATGATAAAGGAAAACACCGTGAATTCTTTTGATGTAGTAGATAAGAGCAGAAATAATGAAGTAGATGTGTTTGTAACAAAAAGAAAGAAAGAAAAAGATAATCAAGATGGAAATGATCCTAAGAAGATGAAAGGAGAAACTAGTAAGAAACATAGGAGAAGAAAGTTGGGTGTGCAGGATTTTCTGATTTCACAGGGGCAAGGACCATACTCCATCTTGGAAGATCTGTCAAAAGGCACAAATATTACATATGGTCAACTCTTGGCTATGTCTTTTGAGAAGAGGCGGGAGCTGCGAAGTGGACTCAATGCTCGACGAAGGAAGGAGGTTGAGGTCCCTGTTTTGGAGGCAGAGGCGATCCCTATGCTCCATAAGCTGAGGTATTATGTAATGGTATTTCAATTCATGATGTCTTAGTTGATGGAGGTGCTGCGATTAATGTAATGACCGAGTCTCAATGAATATGTTGGGTTTAAAAATTGATCACCCTTCAACTCTTATGTTAAGATCATTAAATAAGGGAAAAACTAAACCAGAAGGTGTAGTTTCAAATGTGGCAATATCTCATTATGGGTGTTGTAGTGTGGTAGACTTTCGTGATGAAAAATGGTATGTGCGTACACTCCAATGCTCGCTGGGAAGACCATGGCTAAGGAGAGTTCATGCAAGAAACTACCGGAATGAAGGTTTCATGACACTTGGACGTGGTAGAGAGAGGTGAAAATAAACGTGATCCTCGGCATCATAAGCGAGTAACTGTGGATTCAAGTTATGAAACTCGATGATTGGACATCCTCTCGATTACTCTAGTACCGGTGAAGTGGACACTCGAAGATGAAGAAAGTGAGGTTGATGTTTCAGTCATGGATATCCTTCCATCCACACCAACTCATGACCCCATAAAATTATCTCAAGAAAAAGTTGATGATCGTCTCC
This sequence comes from Taxus wallichiana var. yunnanensis, assembly GCA_018340775.1. NCBI lineage: Eukaryota > Viridiplantae > Streptophyta > Pinopsida > Cupressales > Taxaceae > Taxus > Taxus wallichiana. The sequence goes on along the minus strand of CM031239.1, from coordinate 925,581,474 downwards.
AACAAATAAAGATTGGTGATGCTTGTGATAGAGAGTGAGAAGGAATCCTACCTCCACTTTTTCAAAGGTACATACACATATTCACTTTTGATTACAAGGAACTCCGTCAAGTAAGTTGGGTAGAACATTCTATTGAGTTTGGTAGATGGTGTTAAGCCCATAAAGCAAATGCCATATAAGATGGCATCCTAATTTTTCCAAGACCGTAAAAGAAGAAATAAATAAGTTGCTTGATGCAGATTCATATTTCTTGTGGAGAATTCGAATGGGTTTCTCCCATTGTGATCTCAATAAAAAAGAATGGGAAGCTACACATTTGTGTTGATTACAGGAAGCTCAATAAGGAAACAAAGAAGGATCATTACCCTCTTCCATTTTCGTGATCAGATCTTGGGCCGAAGTAGCTGGCAGGAGTGCTATAGTTTTTCCGATGGATATAGCGGCTACAACCAAGTTCGTATAGCGAAGAGAAAGATCAGTGAAGACCACGTTCACCACTCCTTGGGAACGCTTTGCTTATAGAGTTATGCCTTTTGGGTTGTGTAATGCTCCAAAGAACATTCCAACGTTTGATGAATAGGGTGTTCGAACCCTACATTGGGACCTTCATCGAGTATTTCGGATGATTTTTGCATCTATGGGAGCAAGTTGGACCACCCGCACCGAATGATGGAGACAACATTTCAAAGGTTAGATGAAACACAAGCCTCACTAAACCCTACAAAGTGTGTCTTTGGATGTTCTAAAGGCGTTTTGTTAGGGCATGTTATATCCAGAGATGGTATTAGTACGATCCCGATAAAGTTTCAAAAATCAAAGATTTACCATTTCCTATGAATAGAAGTAAGTTGAGATCATTTTTAGGCCATGTGGGTTACTATAGAAGGTTCATCAAGAATTTCTCAAAGATTGCACATACCACTAACCCAGCTCCTCAAGAAGGATGTTACTTATGAACCAGAAATAAGGTGCATGAAGCTTTTGGACAATCAAGGAAGCCCGTGTCTTCACTGCTTTTGAAGAATCCATATTGGAGCAAGCCATTCATTGTGTACACTGATGCCTCGGATGCAAAGCACTAGGAAGTACTTTGAGCCAAAAGGATGAAAATGGGAATGAACATCCAATTTATTTTGGGAGAGCATAAATGAGCAAAGCATAAGGTAAATTATAATGTAGCTGAAAAAGAGGCTCTGCTATCATTTTCTTTCAGTAAAGAAGTTTAGAAATTACTTGCTAGGGCAAAAATTTCTAGTTGTAATAGATCTTCAGTGCTTTAAAATATATTGTAAATAAGCCTAACCCATCGGGAGGATAGAAAGATGGATAATTTTGCTACAAGAATTTGAATTTGATATTATAGATAGGCGGAAAGAAGCATGTCAATGCGGATGCACTCTCTCGAGCCTATGATGGTTTAGGATCATCTTGTGATGATGATGATTTTCCCGATGCAAAGATTTGTTATCCCTTGACACAATCCTAGTGAATACATAGATATTTGGAATTATCTCGAATGAATTCAAGTTTCCTGATGGTGCCAATGCAAAGGCTAAGAGAAAGATTACTCAAGCCATCGTCCATATTCTATTCTGCATGGATTATTATTTTGAATAGGACCTAATGGACAGATAAGAGGGCGATTGGACGTGATCAAGGGAAGGAACTCTAGAAGAATTCCACAATGGTACATGTGGAGGGCACTTCTCCTGACAACTTACAAAGAAGAAGAATCTTGGATGCAGGTTATCACCGCCCACTCTTTTTAAAGATTGTTATAATTATTGTAAGACATGTGATATTTGTCAAACACATGGTAACCGTAAGACTTCATCACTCCATTATGCCCTATTCTTCCACTTGGTCCCTTTGAAAAGTGGGGAATAGACATTGTAGGTCCACTTCAACTACCTCACGCCAAAATAAGTATATTGTAGTTGCCACAGTATTTAACCAAGTGGGTTGAAGCTAGGCCATTGAAAACATCTTCCATGGATGAAGTGGCAAGGTTCATATATGAACGCATTGTCACCGGATTTGGTTTTCCATTAGAAATTGTAATGATCAAGGAAGCCACTTCATTAATGAGGTGGTAGAAGCCCTAGTCAATAAGTTTTCTATTAAGCACGGAAGGCAACAACATACAAGCCAAGCAAATGGATAGGTGGAACGAACAAATTTTGTGTTGTGTCAAATTCTAACAAAAGATGCGAACCTTGCAGTACATAAATGGGATAAAAGGATTCATGCAAGATTGTGGGCATATAGGGCAACATCAAAGTCAGCAACAGGATACTCTCCATTTCAAGTTGGCCTATGGCATTGATCCAGCTTCTTTCTATTGAGTTTGATATTCCCACCTTTGTGAGAGTTATGAAAAATGAAAGGATGGATGAAAGTGATTTAGTAAAAGAAAGGTTGGTACATCTTCATTTTGCTAGAGGAAATGAGGGAAATAGCAAAGGATACAAGCCATAAGAAGAAAATGAAGCGAAGAAATACTTTGATCAAAAGATCCGTTGGTCTCCATTTCATGTGAATGACTTGGTTCTAGTATATGATTCCGTATACAAAAAAAGAAGACAGAGAAAATTTCTTCCAAAATGGATGGGGCTCTACAAAATAAAGAATTGTGCATGAAAATGGTGCGTCTGACTGACCGGAGGAATTGGATGGCACTTCCATTACGAAATGGGTCAACCACGACAAGTTGAAGATTTTCCAAGCACATAATAGTCTACTCAAGGACGGAGTAGAAGCTAGGAAGGGGGAAGATGTCAACACTAAAATTTTCCTCCGTAATTTCTATTTCATTAATGTATGTATTAGGAATAGGATGTTGTTAAGTATAATTAGTAGTAGCGTCTGATAGAAGATAACGGCGCCATCAGTATGGTGCCGCCAATAATGTGGAGTACGGTAACAGTCAAAGTACAATAGGAATGTTGTAAAAAGTAAATATTTGTCATAAGTGGTCCGGTAATGTTAAAATGTCAAAGTTTGGGTAATTAGAGAAGTAGGGTCTACATGATTAGGAATTAGAAATATTATATTGGTAATAAGGACAAGGAGTGAGGTCATAAATATTTTGTGTATTTTATTTGTAAAAAGTCTAAAAATGTGGAACCCATGTAAAATGATAAGGTTTATCTTATCTTAAAAGATAAGCTTACATGTACAGATAAGAGTTAAGGTATGGAATATGATTCGTCAGAGTGGATTTCTTATCCTATCTTAGAGATAAGATGGATAAGCCTAGAAGTTCTATAAATAGAGAGGCCACCCCCTTCATTTAGCATAAAAGGAAGTAGTGAGAAATATTGTAGGAAGTGTGCAAAGGAAGCCATCGCTTTTAAAGGTGTGTTGAAGAAGCCATTAAGAGGTGTAATTGTAAAGTTTCTTCCATAGTCTTGGTGAAAGGCAAGTGAAGTTAATAACACTTGAAGTACCTCATGGGTGAGATTGTAACAATTTCATGTTAATATTATAATTTACTTTGATATTTCAGATTTGTCATCATTCCATCTTATCATAGTCGATGGTATTCTTGTGTTATGTTGTTGTTATGTTTCCGCAGTTATATCCACCAAAGTAAAGGTTGTGCATTAGTAAATAATCATAGCATGAGGAGTTCCTGAAGAATTATCATAGTGCCGGATTGGTGATGACAAGACATATAGAAAATTATAATGGAAAGGGGACTTTGTAAGATTTCATAGTTACAAATACCCTAATAGATATGTATGTAAAATATGCACCCATACATAATATACACAAATTTTTTGACAAAGCACCTCCAAACAATGTGGTTTCATAAACAATTATGATTGTAGATTATGTTGAACATGGCATTCTTGATGAGGCTTTAAGACTTTTCAAATAAATTTGGTCTCAAGGACTGGTACATTTGCAGGGTATGCAAAAATGATTTTGTTGAAAAGGTGTTCAAAAATTTGAAGCAAATTCAATTGGAAGGTGTGGAGCCATACTTCACAACCTTTACCAACATACTCCTAGCTAGTGCTAAAATGGGAGCTTTGCATATAAGAAAGGGGATTCTTGTCAAATGTTTTCATTGTAAATTCCCTTCTAGATATGTATGCAAATTGTTGATTCATACACAAGGCATGAGGAATGTCTAACAAAATGCCTCATAGCTATTTTCCTTCCCTCGTCTGTTGTCACAAAAAAACACATATTGGTTGGTCGGTTTGGTCCATAGTAGCATATAAACCCCAATATATCACAATGCTTATGCCACTAGAGGTGAGGCAAAAAGGAAGTGCCCTCTCACTAACATAATGGTTGATTGGTTGTGAGATAAGTATGATTTTTCCTTGCTTTCAAGGTTATATACGCCTCTCAAAAAATTAATCTTGCATTAGTTGGTTAGTCTAGTCCACAATAACATAGATACCCTAATATATCATGCCTTAAATACCAGTGAAATCGCAATGGAAGTGCCCTCTCACTAACATAATGGTTGTTTGGTTGAGAAATAAGTATTGTTTCTTGTTTCCAAGGTTAGAATGCCTCTCAAAAAATAAATCCCACAATGGTTGGGTGGCCTCATTTGTGATAACATAGATACCCCAATATATCACGATTGTTATAAGTGGCCCTCTCACTAATATAATGGTTGATTGGTTTTGGGACGAGTATGCTTGTTGCCTTCTTTACCCAAGTCTAATATGCCTCTGTAGTGCATCTTGGAATTGCTTTGCCAAATCTAATTTTTCCCCATATTTTGGTATCAATGTAACTATTACATCTCCTTTAAGTGTAAGTGTAGCATTGATAGTGTGTATACAAAGGGTATGGTTGTAATCCCAATGTTGAACACACTTCCCTAAAGTGCCAGTACGACTCAAAATTCAATAATAACATTCCACCTCTACATTTTTGGTTGGTCAGTTGGTTGGCTTGGCCTGCAATAACATATAAACATCTATATATCATGATTAACTTGACAAGGTCATAACTTGAGCTCTGGGTGTCCATTTGAGTCCGTTTTTTTGAAACCACATGTTTCGATGAGACAAACGCAGCGGCAACCCGTCCCTACCAATTGGAGCAAGTTTCAGGCATGTTTTCGGGCCCTAAATCTGCCATCTTGAGGCCAAAATTAGGATTTAAGTTGTAGTTCAGTTTTTTCCTATTTTTGGGCATTAGTTAATTTTAGTCTATTAGTTGCATTATGAGTTAGAAAGTTGGCAATTCCTCTAATTTAGGAATGTAGAAGATGCATGGAAATTTCTGTGCCGTATGAATAAGCATGCGAACTTACTAAGAATAGCAGGTTCTAGTAAACTGCTAAAAATAGTAATTTCTGCCACCTAGAGTAGATTTAGTCAAGTTAGTTAGAGTTTGCTTGGAAACTTGAGTTGGGAGTTGTTTTCCTATTTAGGAAACATTGTAATTCATTATTCAATAACGAAGAAGGAGATTTATTTTCTTTTGGAGTTCATATTATTTGCAGAATATCAAGTTTGTTTAGAATTTGGCTACATTATCTAGTATCAGAGTTGGTTCAAAGTTTTAAAAAAATGGCAGAAGAGGAAGAGGAAGAGGAGGTGGTATTGCCCAGATGAATAGAAATATGCAAGATCTGCAGAGACAAGTTGTTGCGCTTGCTGCAATGATAACCCAGAGAGGAAATCAAGGTGGAGATGACACAAATGAAGAAGAAGTTTGTGAAGAGGAGGAAACACAAGCACCACCATTAGCTTTTGAAGAAAGGATGCTTCGAGCATTAGAAGGAAAGAATGATGGGATAAGAGTTGATGTTTCAGAGTATGGTGGTAGTCTAAAACCAGAGGAGCTGATAGACTGGTTGACTAGCATGGGAAATTTTTTTGAGTGGAAGGCTATGTCAGAGAAAAAAGAAGGTAAAATTTGCATGCACGAAATTGAAAGGTCATGCTATGTTATGGTGGGATCACCTACAAAAAGAGCGGTCAAGAAAGGGGAAAGAAAGAATTAGGACGTGGAGTAAGATGGAGAAGAAGCTGAAAGATAAATTTCTCCCTGTGGATTATGCACAAACCCTTTACAAGAGGTTTCAGAATCTCAGACAGAACTTACAAATAGTGCAAGAATACACAGATGAGTTCTACAAGTTGTCCATTCATGTAGAGCATGAAGAAACTGAGAAAAAATGGCTGCAAGGTATGTAAATGGATTAAAATTTTCTATTCAAGATGAGATAAGTATGCATAGGATTAAAAGCATGGAGGATGCCTATCAATTAGCCTTAAAGGCCGAGGAAAAACAAAATCGTCAAAGTTTTAGGAGATCACTTGGAATGAATAGGGGGCCTCATCTTCCTTTCGAGGATGAGTTAGTTTCAGCCAAGGTAGGGGAGAATCATCTCATGTGGATTGGAAAAGCAAGAGGATACGAGACAAGATTTCCAGAATCAACAAAGAGGTAGAGGATTTTCTAGGGGCAGAGGATATGCTGGTGATAGAGGATGGGAGGCTCCACGAAGACCATTTGTTTATTACAGATGTGGTGAAGAAGGGCATCGGGATTTTGAATGCCCACATATTTATACACATGACAAAAGGCAAGGAGATGCTCCAAGAGTAAATCTTGTTGAAGTTGAACAAGTAGAAGATGAACATGACCTAGAAATTCCACCAGATGTTGGAGAAAATATGATGATCAAGAGGATGATGATTGCTCCAAGAAAGGAGATCAAGGGGGATGCATGGCTGCGTACAAATATTTTCAGAACAAGATGCACTTCAGGAGGAAAGGTATGTAATGTTATTATTGATGGTGGTAGTTGTGAGAACATGGTTTCAAATGAGATGGTTGATAAATTGGGTCTTGCATTGTGAGAAGAATCCTAACCCTTACCATATTGCATGGTTTAAGAAGGGTAATGAAGTTACTGTTGATAAGAGATGTTTAATAAGCTTTTCTATTGGGAACAGTTATAAGGATGAGATTTGGTGTGATGTTATTCCTATGGATGCATGTCATATGCTTCTAGGAAGACCATGGCAATTTGATAGAAAAGTTATTCATGATGGGGAAAGAATACTTATACTTTCTGGAAGGATGGCACAAAAATAGTTTTGCTACCTCTTAAGGAAGAGGGGAAGGCTGAAAATATGCTTTCTGCAAAGGAATTTGTGAAGGAGGCAAAGGCAACTAGGTTTTTGTTATGCATTAGTCATAAATAAGGATGAACTTGTAAGTGCACAAATACCAATAAAACAACAAAATTAATAGAAGAATTTTCTGATGTTATTCTGATGAGCTACTAGATGGATTACCACCCAAAAGAGATATTCAACACCATATTGATTTGATTCTAGGGTCTTCACTCCCAAATCAAGTGGCTTATAGGATGATCCCGACATTGCATGCAAAGTTGAATAGGCAAGTGGCAGAGCTCATGTGAGAAAGGGGGGTCGTAAGGGAGAGCATGAGTCCATGTGCAACACCAGCTTTATTAACACCAAAGAAGGATGGAACATGGAGAATGTGCACATGGATAGCAGAGCAATCAATAAAATTACAATCAAGTATAGGTTTCCAATACCTCGCCTTGATGATATGATGGATGTGCTTGTTGGATCTAGGTATTTCACCAAGATTGATCTTCGAAGTGGTTATCATCAGATTCGGATCAGAGAAGGAGATGAGTGGAAAACAACATTCAAGACAAGAAATGGATTATATGAGTGGTTGGTGATGCCATTCGGGTTATCCAATGCACCTAGTACTTTTATGAGATTGATGAACACCGTGTTGCGGGAGTATAATGGTAAGTTTGTTGTGGTTTATTTTGATGATATCTTGATCTTTAGTAAAACTAAAGAAGAACATTTGAGGCATCTAAGGGTGGTATTTGAAGTGTTAAGGAAAGAGAAACTCTATGCAAATATGAAGAAGTGCACATTTATGCAAGAGAGTTTGGTATTCTTGGGCTTTATTATTTCAGCAGATGGGGTACAGATGGACTCAGAAAAGATAAAGGCAATTATTGAATGGCCTACTCCACGAGTATAACAGAGGTAAGAAGCTTTCATGGTCTAGCAACATTTTACAAAAAAATTTATTAAAAATTTCAGCAGTATTGTAGCACCTATAACAGATTGCACAAAAGGAAGGGAGTTTTTGTGGACAAAGGCAGCTGAGGATAGTTTTCAGTTCTTGAAGAAGAAGGTGATAGAGGCACCCATTTTGGCACTACCAGATTTTGATAAAGTGTTTGAGGTTGATTGTGACGCCTCACATGTGGGTATTGGTGTTGTTCTAAGTCAAGGTGGAAAGCCAGTAGCTTTCTTTAGTGAGAAACTGAATGAGGTAAGAAAGAACTACTCTACTTATGATGTGGAATTTTATGCAATTGTACAAGCATTAAGGCATTGGAGGCATTACTTAGTGCCTAAGGAGTTTGTGTTATTTACAGACCACATAGCCCTGAAGTATGTGAATACCCAAAAGAAGTTGAATAGTAGGCATGCAAAGTGGGTATCATTTTTTTAGGGTTATACTTTTCTCTAAAACATAAATCGGAAAACAGAATCAAGTTGTAGATGCATTGAGTAGGCGTGTGACTTTGTTTACCACTATGGAAAATGAGGTGGTGGGTTTTGAAGCAATAAAGGGTTTGTATTCTTTTGATTCTGATTTCAAGGATATTGTTGAAAGGTTAATTTGTCCATTGTCAGAAAATGCAGGAGATGTCCTGGATGAGTACATTTTACAGGATGGCTACCTATTCAAGGGACGCCAACTATGTATTCCAGTTGGGTCTATGAGAGAGAATATAGTGAAAGAGTTGCATAGCGGAGGATTGGTTGGGCATTTTGGTAAAGATAAGATGATAGCCTTGGTAGCAGAGAAATACTATTGGCCAAAGCTGAAAAGAGATGTGGTAAGATATGTGGAGAGATGTCAAATTTTCCAAGTCTCGAAAGGCCATGCACAAAATACAGGGTTGTATATGCCGTTGCCTGTTCCTAAAGGGTCGTGGACAGATCTGAGTATGGATTTTGTTTTGGGATTACCAAAAACACAACAAGGTAATGACTCAATTTTTGTGGTTGTTGATAGGTTTTCTAAGATGGTTCATTTTATTGCCTGCAAGAAAACAAGTGATGCGACAGGCGTAGCAGATTTGTTTTTTAGAGAAGTTGTTCGTTTGCATGGTGTTCCAAAAACCATTACTTCAGATAGGGACACAAGGTTCTTAAGTCACTTCTGGCGGACTTTATGGAAGAAATTGGGAACTCAACTACAATTCAAGTGCCTATCATCCTCAGACTGATGGGAAAATAGAGGTGGTAAATCAAAGTTTGGGAAACCTGTTAAGGTGCATCGTTGGGGAAAAGCCGAAACAATGGGACTTAGCATTACCACAAGTTGAGTTTGCATATAATAATTCCATAAATAGATCCACGGAAAGTCTCCATTTTCAATTGTGTATGGGAGTAATCCAAATGGGGTGTTAGATTTGGTATAACTACCAATTGATGGCAGAGTCAGTGATGATGCAAAAGCATTTTCCAAACATATACAACAATTGCAGGAAGAAGTGCGGAAGAAGCTTGCAGAATAGTAATGATAAGTATAAGGAAATAACAGATGTGCACAGATGGAGAAAGGTATTTACAATTGGTGAGTTGGTTATGGTATATCTTGGAAGGAAAGGTTTCCAAAATGAACCTATAACAAGCTTGAAGTACAAGAAGATTGGTCCCTACAAAATCGTGAAAAAAATAAACGATAATGCTTATGAGGTAGAATTGCCAAGGAATTTTGATATTTCTCTAGTGTTTAATGTTTCAGATTTGTATTCTTTTCATGGGGATGGTGCAAAAGGGGATGTTATTGATGAAGTAGTAGATTGGAGGCAACAGGTTCCGGTGAAGAAGAAAGAAGAAGTGGATCAGATTCTAGATAAGAAAACAATGGACACGCGACATGGGAAATACAACAAATATTTGGTACATTGGAAAGGACTGGAACAAGAGGAAAATACTTGGGTCACAAAGTGGGAGATTAAGAAGTTGGATGCAGATAAATGGAAGCAGTTTGAAGAAGACAACTTGCAGGAGCTGCATTTTTTTCAAGCAGGGGAGAATGATGTGCCAAAATTAGCAGGAACTTGACAAGGTCATAACTTGAGCTCCGGGTGTCCGTTTGAGTCCTTTTTTTTAAACCACATGTTTCGATGAGAAAAACACAGTGAGTAACCCGCCCTACCAGGTTGGGGCAAGTTTTGCACATTTTGGGCCCTAAATCCGCCATCTTGAGGCCGAAAATTAGGATTTAAGTTGTAGTTCAATTTTTTCCTATTTTTGGGCATTAGTTAATTTTAGTCTATTAGTTGCATTATGAGTTAGAAATTTGGCAATTCCTCTAATTTAGGAATGTAGAAGATGCGTGGCAATTTTTGTGCCCATACGAATAAGCATGTGAACTTACTAAGAATAGCAAGTTCTAGTAAATTGCTAAAAATAGTAATTTCCGCCACCTAGAGTAGATTTAGTCAAGTTAGTTAGAGTTTGCTTGGAAACTTGAGTTGGGAGTTGTTTTCCTATTTAGGAAACATTGTAATTCATTATTCAATAACAAGAAGGAGATTTATTTCTTTTGGAGTTCATGTTATTTGTAGAATATCAAGTTTGTTTAGAATTTGGCTAACATATTAGTCCATTAAAGTGTGTGTTTTGGAGTTATTTTCCATTCCCATGTCTCATAGTTATAATTCATATCTATATTTTGTGTTAGACGTTACATCATAATACCAAGGGCCATGTATCTTGTTTTAATGACCCATGGGAGATTAATATGTCATAACTTACTAGCTTATTATGAAGGTATTTTGGTAATGTCTAAGATTTGATAGATGTATCAGCTAAAAAGAATGGAACTATTACATTTACTTGGCATTTAAAATATTTACTAAACAAAGATTTGCCATAGACCATGTAAAGTGAGAATGACAACTAATCTTGTTGGAGAAAGCACGTAAATACTAAATGTGAAAAATCTCTGTCAAAGATATAAACCCATCTTTCATACATTTCAATTGACAAGCAAGAAAATTTATTCCAAACTCTAATTTCAGAGGAAAGTGGCAGCGTTAAAAAGGGGCATTACCATGAAATATGGCGTCTCTGCTCTTATACAATTACATTGCTAGAAGTAGTGTCTGTTATATGCAAGAAGAAAAATCCTATTAGAAAAACAAAGATATGCTATTTCTTCTGATGAATGCTACCACACGTTCTTTAGCAGCCATTCCAATCTCTGCATACAAACATTTTATCAAATTTAGCGTAACAAAGTTCAAATTAATACCACTGTTCATTATCTGGTTAGCAAAGTATTTGCCTTGAACACCTTCGCTGCCATCCTTTTCACATTTTTGCTAAACATCCTCATTAAAAGGCATATATTAAAGGGAATTTATGATTAGCATTGTTTAGAACTGTAATTTGGAAAAACAAATGGTATTAGTTGAAGACAATCACTTCCATTGGCCTACCAAAAAGACTTGCCATGTATTTCATCGTCTTCTTAACCTTTACATCTCTCGCAGCTTTAAAATAGTAGGTAATGAAATATCTTGATTTGTTACATACTTGCACTTTCTCTAACAATGCAGCGATGAAAGTCATTAAAGAAATATAATACCAGAGAAAAATACCAGTAGCAAGTGAGTAGCATCAGTAGTTTAAGACTATGGGTAGAAGCCATTCCATCACACCTTCTCGCTTGAACACATTGTAGCCTGCTGTGAAATTCTCCAGCAAGTGCCATGAAGGCGACCCTAAGATAAAGGAATGTGCGGGATTTTAGTTATGTTTGAATTTTGAATTTTGAATTTCCAATTCATCCCGCCAGTATATTTTTGAACAGGTAGCAGTCACCTCATCTATTTTCCTCCTCTGTCCTTTCATTTCATATCAGCTGTTGCCTGTTGGTCTTGTTTTTGAAATTGGTGCAACATCATCGGGAAAACTAACCGGATTTATTATAGACGATGCAATGGAGTTATGGACAAAGGTTAATGAAAGGACAGATGGTAGATGTCAAATGGCCATGCGATACCGGCAAGATACACTCAATGTCTTCCAATAGCCCAGGGGCATAGCAGGCCAACGCTATGTGCAGGCCAACCTATGCCTTCATTTTTTTTTTTGTGGCTAAGGCCTTTATGAAATAGGTGGTGAGCCACTCCATGTTTCCCATAGACACATAGTTGGCACACACAAGCAAGAGTTGGATCAAAGATAACCCCGCTCCTTTGTTTTCATCTCAAGTAATGCCGTCAACGTCATTCGCTGTGGTGCAAGTGGACATGCTTGGTGTTGTGGGCTCATTGTACCTTGAAATTGCTTCTACAACTTTGAAAATTTGCATTCAATCAAAAAGCCAATTCCACCTTTGTTGGTTGGCTTAGTATGCGGTAATATACCGACGATCCTTGTGTCACATGGGGCAAAAGTCACACTAGAGGCGACCCACTCACTAACATAAGGGATGATTGGTTGCGGGATACATATCTTTGCTACCTTACCACCCACGTTGGATAAATCTCTTTATGTTTCTTGAGATTACTTCAACAACTCCACAAACCTTACTCCCTAGGTGAGACACACCTCTTCAATACATCTGAAAAGTGCTTCATGACTCTCAAACCCACATATATTTACTATCAGCATAACATAACACCTCCTTTTGATGCTAGTGCTAGTCATATCACAACAATACACTATAAAATTAATAAAAACAAGTGAGATAGCCCTTTAACATAGAATATATTATATTAATATGATCCCGTGTATAGAAGTGTAGTTAATAAGTTATTTATCTCATGCCATGCATAAAAGTCTTAACCGTAATCTTAGTATTTGGAAGTTAGTAATTTTTCAATCATCCTTACTACAGGGATGAAGTGGAACAATTTAGAGCAAAAAGTTGTGGATTCAAAGAATAATATGTCATTCAAGAAGAGTCTGAATTGCACGGATTGATTCTGGCTGTTTCATGGAAAAATCAAGGGTTTGTACATACATCGTCTTTGTCAATACTAGTAAATATATTGTATACACACAAAATATATTGCATGCACAGAAAATGTGATATATATACATACATTTGTGTTACAATAATATCCCATAAAATAAAAACAAGTTAATGTAAGAATGAAAGGAAGAGAAGGCCAGAATAGTGTTGCAGTATCATTATTACCTTGGAGAGAGAAAGAACACCGGCCAACAACAAAAAGACCTTCAAAGCTGCCTCCCTTACCTCCAACATCTGCTGTAAAAAAGCGGCGAGGTCAATTTACATTTTCTTTAACTTTACTTTCTATTATTGTTTGTATTTTACGTCAATTTTTTTATTATGAAGATGAAATATTAATTAATTAATGGAAGATTTATCTTACAAACATGGTATTTTTATTTTGGATTCATAAATTTGATGGAATATATTTTTTTATTCAATCCATAAATCAATACGAAAAAGTGTTAAACATTATTAATATTTTAATAGGACGTCCTCCAAAAGCTAGGGAGGAACATGTGGGCTTGGTGATCCTCGCACTTTCAACAGTATTAGAATGCAACCTGAAAAATTCAAGACGACAATAATTCATTAGTAACATCACCAGAGACGAGGAAATGGATTGAAAATAATTTGTTATTAATATCACCAGAGACGAAGAAATGGATTGAAGGTGATCTCTCTGCTGTGACAATGAATGAAGATGGGATTGAGGGTGGCACAATGAAAGAAGTAGTGATTTCATGTGCAGAAAAGGAAGAAGCAGAAACATGGATTCCACATGAAATGCCATTCAATGAGCTCCTCTATCTGTTTGAAGATAATGCATGGTCCCAAAGCTAGCCACATTTAAATGTAAAGTCGTTAGATGAAGTTTTAATTATGTTTTTCTTCTTTCCCTATATTTTTTAATAATTATACTTTGCTTTCTTTGCATTGAGCTTTTAATTTAAGTTTTATAATAAGTATTATAGGGGTTAGAATGAATATATATTATAATTGTTACATCATTTATTAATTTGAAGAGATATTGGAAACTACACAATCTATATAAGTTTTAATTTTTTTTTAATATAAATTTAATAGTTTTGATAGACATTTTATAATGGAAATGAGTGTAATGTAGTGAATTGTTCATTGTCTATTTTTATAGGATATTTTCATTTTTAAATTTAATTTCTATTTAATTATTAAATTGTAATTTAAAATTTAAATTTAACTTGCATTTAATTATTAAGAGTGATATTAATTTTAAATTTGACTGTTATAATAATTTTAATTTTAAATTTGACCTCCATTTGAATGTCATTTAGAACTTTTTCCTTTTTGCTTGGAAAAGTTGGAGTTTGGAGGCTGTTTTTTCTCCCACAATTTTTTTCTTAAACTTGATGAAATGATGTAACTACATAGATTCCCTTAATCACTAGTCAATAAAAATTTGACAAAAATTAATAACGTTATTAATTAATATGATATGTTTAAAGTCTAAAATAAAAATATCAAATTCATACCTCTCAAAATATATCAAATATATATCTCAAAATATTTATACTATTATAAAATGAGTTATAATTTATTTAGGAGCATGACAGCATCTTATAGTTATTAAATTATTCCCCAATTTTAATAGATGCTTACATTTAAATCAAATTGCAAATCCTTTAAAAGACACTTTAACTACAAAGACTAAAGAGATTACATTTTGATCAGACAAAATGACGGCATGCTACATGTTACACCATTCACTAAAATATTTAAATTTTAATAGATATTTAAAATTACACCAATCATCAAGTAAATTCTCTAAAATATTTAAAATAAAAGCCTGCGAAACTTGATAGTAATGAAACCGCAAAAAAAATAAAAATTAAAATCAATTTTCTGAACACTCAAATCTAAATGTCTATTCTTAAATTATTTTATTTTTAATAGTCTACTTTATTTTTTGATATTAACAATAATGAAAGTGATATGTGTTAAAGGGCTTTATTTTATAGTTTTTTTAATCGAAAAAGTTTTATTAATTGTATGTAATAATCATATATTAAAATTAGAAAAAAATTATAAAAAGAATATGGACTTGGTATAGATGTCTTAAATACATTTATCTAAACTATGCTAAGAGATATCAACCTCGAGACACCTATTTAGTTGTATTAGTGTAGTATAAGTATGCCAAAAATATAAATATATTATAATAAATGTATCTATATGAAATACATAAATACATATTAATTTCAAGGTTCTTAGCTTAAGTTTTTTTCACATGCCACATTAATCAATAACTTCATTAAATTCTCTATTGATATCCAATTGTTGATTTATAGTAGATGAAATCAATTTAGTTGTGTCATTGTGTTGGTCTCAAAAAAATCTATTCAAGAAAAAATGGCCCAAAAATTACTATATGACCAAGATATTACTATTTGTTGATTGAATTCTCCAAGAAAAAAGGAAAATAAAACATGTTAGTGATAGTCCAATGGAAGTCAAATTTATGGATGAATTGTCATGTGACGGTCAAATGAACATCAAATTTAATGTCAAGAATAAAAGTGAACAACTCACTCCATTACAACCTTGACTGCCATTGTAAGAACGCCTCTAGGCATAAAAATGAAAAAAGAAATTCAAGAAAGCATAATCATATAATTATATTCTCCTTTCCTTATATGAAACACTTCATATAGTAGCTCGAGACAATGTCCTTTTTGGATGGATTCTCGTGTTAAAATAGAGTTTTGGTAGATGAAAAGATAGACTAGAAATAATCTTCACCACAAAGTGGGGCTTGCTCATAAGAGGATGGAATTTGGTTTAATTGATGTTGGATCCACGTTCCCAAATAGTAATGGATGAGGCCTTTCAAGGTCTAATAGCTAGGTGTATTATCATTTATATGGATAATTTACCAGTATTTTCTAAAAACAAACATCAACATCCCCAACACTTAGATAATGTACTACACAAATGCATATAATATGGTATATCTCTCAATCCAAAAAAGTGTGTGTTTGTTGTCATAGAAGGTAAATTGTTGGGACACATCATCACAAAGGAAAGTATCATAGTAGAACCCAATAGAGCTCAAGCTATCTCCAAAATTCCTTTTCCAAATAACAAAAAAGTGTTGAAATCACTTTTTAGTAAAATAAATCTTATTAGAAAGTTCATATTTGGTTTTGCCAAGATTGTTAAACCCTTGAATACAATGTTAGAATAGGATGCAAAGGTGGAATGGAACCCTCAAGCCAAGGCTACTTCCCAAGATATCAAGACTATAATTATGCACATTCTAGTGATAATCAATCTATATTTTGATCAAGACTTTTATATTTATTTTTTTGCTTTAGATCATACTATTGTAGTTGTACTAATAAAAAGAAAAGATTTAGTTGAACACCCAATTATTTTTATGAGTAAAAATTGAAAGATTTTGAATTAAATTATTCAATACTAGACAAACAAGCCTTTATATATATTAAGAAACAAAGTGCATGTTATAAAACTTGATACAATAGTCAAACAAATGCTTGGCTAGAATAAGCAAAGAGAAAGAAGAGGAAAACATATGCAACATTACAAGAGTTTAATTTACTAATTGAGACAAAAAGATCTAGTCAAGGGTCAAGGATTGGTGAAGGCTATTGCTTAGATTGATCTAATGATCACTACCTTTCAAGTAGACTAGTCGAAGCTAAATCTAGGCACTGGTATGATCATATTGCTTATTTTCTAATGTATTCTTATTGTCTCGATGAATTTAATAGAATACAAAGAAAATATTTTAAGATCAAATCAACACATTGATACATGCTCAAGAAGGAAGTATTATACAAAATAAATTACCATGTGATATACCTTAGGTATGTTTCGTAACAAGAGACAGATCAAATCATGTCTAGTTTTCATGAGAAGCTAGGACTTGTAGTCATTCTTTAGGGGATGTCACTACTCATACTATCCTCATAGCTAGACATTATTGGCCTACTATCTTTAAATTTTCCCATAATCATGTAAGGGCATGTCATCAACACTAGATCTCTGTCGAAGAAAAAATAATGAAACGATGCCTTTAAAACTAATTATTGAGTGAATTTTTTTGCTCAATAGGGGATAAATTTTATAGATGTGATCAATCCTAATTCTTCAAAGAAACATTAGTTTATTTTAATAGCCACAAATTATTGTACAAGATTGGTGAGAACTTTTGCAATCAAGAGAAGAACAACAAAGGAAGTCATAAAGTTTCTTGAGACTAACATTATTACAAGGTTTGGATACCCATTTTCTAGTGTATGTGATAAAAGATCAAATTTTCAATCTACTAAATTTACATAATAGGATTATAATAATCACATCACACTAAAGTTATCTTCAAACTATTACCCCAAAGGTAATGGACTGGAAAAATCCACAAATAAAAACTTTTGGATGTTATAAAAAGATAACTATTTACAAACCAAGATCATGACATTCATTACTAAAGTACGCGTTGTGGGAAGACAAAACTAGAGTAAAAATATTTAAATACTTTGTTATATCTATTGGTTTATGGACAAGACACGTGTTTCCATCACTTTACAACTCCTAACACATTAATTCTTATTTAACTACATGGATGGAGGTATTAAGGTTAAAAACAAAGTTTTATATGTAATACAATTGTAGCATTCTAGAAGAAAGACACTTGAAATTTTAGAAAGGACAAAAGGTTGTCAAACACTAGTTTGAAAAAATAGCTAAGGTAAAATCCTTTAGAAATGGGAATTTGGTCTTTTTTGGGACAAAGAACATGAGATGAAAGATCAAAACCAAAGTTTGACCCATTTTGGATTGTACCATATCAAATTGCAAAACCTTTGGGATAGAACACCTTCAAATTGAAAGATTACAAGGGAATGATATGATCTTATTAGTTAATGGCTAGTACTTGGCACACTACTTCATGGCTGCACCATCATCCATATCCTCTAAATAATCGGTTAAGTTATTTATAGTGGGAGTAAATTTATATACTTTTGATTGTGTGTTGCTTTATTTATATTAGATTTTATACTTTCTAGATTAAATTTCTAGGATATATTTTTAATAAGACATAGGTTGAAACAAAATGTATGACATATTGAAAATTCACCATTCAAAATTCACAAAGGGTTTTATTGTTGTGGCATGTTAAAACTAAGAAACAAGGTGAATTTTTCCAAGGATTATTGAATAACTAATTTGTATAAGTTTATTGGTTTATTCAAGATTAGAGATGTGATAGAAATAGTTATGTGGATTACGGAAAGAAAGGATATAAATAGAGTTGTAAACACACTCAGACTTAAAAAATTCTTTGAGAAATAATGAAAGGGATGAGTGATGGGAGTAGCTTGTTTTTATTTTTATAAACAAGGTTAATTCTCGTCCACAACCTTGGTATAAACAATACTTAAATTTGTAATTAAAGGAGCTCAATACACAATTAAAATATTATGGTTGACTCTAAAAGGGTGATTTAAGTAATCTCCATTAGAGCTATTGTATTAGGTAGATTTCAGGTATATGCTATTAAATGCGGAAAGTACCTAAAACTCAAAACATGGTAGGGTTTAGCGATACTTGCGCCAATAGTCACAATGTTAGGATGATCAAATGTGAACAGTGGATAAATGCTCCTCCTTTTTCCAAGTGAAGATACCTGCAATCAAAGACAACTAAACAAGAAATATTAGATAAAATGGGATGATGAGCTACTTGGAAAAGGCCGATTCCAGAATCCAAAGGGACTTCCTTAGAGGATGTCAACTCGCTTTGATACAATTAAGTGAGTCAATGATAATGATAAAATAGGTAATGAGAATGAAAAAGATAGAAGCTAAAACTCAAGGTGAAAGGGTAGATCTTGTTCTGCTTCGTAGGTGGGCCAGGCTAAAGTGGCGACAATCTAGATAGCTTCAAAATAGTCGTACCAGTAGTATGTGGTTTCTTGTTGGATTTTGTGGAGGAACTTGAGATGATTCTAAATATCCTCGATGTCAGGTGTGAATATGATAGCACACAGAGTGAGGTCATGGAGGATGTCAATTTTTTCCCACACGAAGGGATGCTAGACGATTAGGAGATCATATATGCTTTTGATCGAATGTGATTGACATGGACCAATCATCTACAATAGAGACATGCTTGCAATAGAAAAGTTAAATCAGGGGATATAGATGAAAATTGAAAAAATGCTTTAATTTGATTAAAAATATATAATGGAAAGAAATCACAGGTGATTCAAAGGAATTGCTGGTGATTTAGGGGAATCGCGGGTGATCCCTGTAAAAGACTGATTTTCTCGAAAAATGACAAACTGATGTAAGTGGAGATCTAAATTGATTATTTTATGAATGTTATGAGATAGAGACAATGAAAAATTAAGAGAAGATTACCTTGTAGTGCAAAAACAAGCCATGGAATGTTTGCAAAGGATGATTGAATTGATGATGTTGATTATTGGTTTCTTGGAGAGAATACTGAAGACTTTGATGTAAAAATTGATGTTTTGTAGCTCCTCGAGGTGATCTACCACATTCTTGAGCTTGAGGATTGCTTTGGAGTGGTGTAGACTCATTGTTTGGCTTGAGGAGGAAAAGATGCACATGCGTCCAAATGGTTTTAGAATATCCCTGTAATAGGAGTTTGAACTCCTATTTATAATTGTTGGCGATTTGTTAGAATTTCCGGTGATCGGGAAAATTCGAGAGGGCATTTAGAATTGGTTTTAACCACTTCCAAATCGGGATTTTTGGGTATGGGAACAAGGGAAAATGGTTAGGTAAGAGGTTAGAAAATTTTGGGAGGTTAGGAGGTTAGGATGAAATGGGTTAGGGATGGTTTAAATATGTTTAGGTGGTTTCCTAGGGAGTTATGGTAAATTTGGATGAGTAAATGTGATTTATCGAGGGGGTAAAAATCAATTTTATGGGGTGAGGAGGATGATTAGATAATATTTATAGTGATATGTTTTGATAGAGTAATGTAAAAATGCAAGAAATAGGTGGGTAACGAAAACCGTATGTCTACATTTCCCCTTTTTTCGAGGGGTTTGTGACAGAAATAAACATTTGAGATGGTTTGCTTTGTGTTTGGATGGTTGACCCCCCTCAAACTGGGGTGATTTTGGGAACGTGCAATGATCACCAATGTTATTGAGTTGATTGGATGGTTTGACATGCGTGTTTTATTTTAAGTTTCCCAAGATGAGGTATAGAAACAATACTGGTGCTAACATGGAATCAAATGATAGGGGAACTAAAGGGTCTATGTCCTATAGACATATGATTCGTAGGGAGCAAATGTTGCTGCAAAGATGGGTTTTTATTGGAGACCAGGGAGCCAAGTCATAGGGTAACCAATGGGTTCATGTCTTATAGACTTACGGCTTACCGGTGCTAAGAGTTTCAAAACAAATTTGAGATGGATTATTAATAGGGGCCAGAGTTTGACCGGATTCGCTGTATGATCGAGGAAATATTTGATGTGATTGGTTGGTTACAAGGGGTTTAGGACCCTTAAAAGGAGGCACATGTTGAAAAAATGTGCTAGTTGGATGAACATTATAGTTTTTCAAATGACTTGGATGTTTAAAAGGTGTGGTTTGATCATTTAAGTGGAATCACTTTGGTGATTTAAGGAAATCACCAATGATTAAGGGAATCATTGGTGATTTCGGGGTGAGAAAATGTGCACCCTATAAATAGTCGATTTATAATATTCATTTTATCATAGATATTGAGATTTGACTTAGTGCCTTTTGAGTGATAAGCAAGAGATGGAGGTAAGGATCAAAGAGGCCCACCTTGAGAGGTGTACCCTTTTTTGATGTTTTGTGCTTTTGCTTGATTTTTTTAGGCTTTTAAGCCCGTGTTAAGAGATTGTTTGAGTCTCCTAATAATCGATAATTTTGGAAAATCGCATACGATTGGGTTGAAATGCCAATGATTACGGTGAATTGCTAGTGATTTCCCACCTTTGATTGTGTAATTTTGATTAAATAATGTTCTAATTTATGTTATGTGTTTTCGGATGCATGAGAGGGACAAATTGAATATCCGAGATAGGATTCTCGTTGATTCCTTGGATGTGCAAGCCTCTTTATTAGATCATAACCCGGCTCATTTAGAGGATGTTGGTTTAGGAGAAATGTGCCATTATAGGTGGATTCACATAAAGCGGGGTTATTGCTTTTTAAACAGGGCATTTTACCTCTTGGAAATCGTGGAGAATACAAATATCAACGGTTTGCGGGAAGGTGATTTTTTTGGGGGTCTCCTGTGAAAAAATTTCGCCAATTTTGGTGCGACGAGAAAATCGCATATGTGCGATAGGGTATTTTATCAGCAAGAAAAAATGCCAATGACCTTACAACCTTGTTGACGCGCCATCGAGGTGCTGACGCGATTTTTATGATTTTCCGCGCGTCTGCAGCCTCCCACCTCCACCGCTTTCCCATCAAAAAATCTCTGTCGCACGTCAATTTTGAAACACTTCCTTAAACACTCCTCTCATCATGTCACCACGCCCAAGTCACGCGTCAATTCCTATGTTATGTCACGCGTCAACACTTCCTCTGGGATTCCATGAGAGGGACAAATTGAATCATCAACACTTCCTTTGTCGTGCATCAATCGCCCATAGCGATTCCTTTGTCGCGTGTCGATTGAGGATCATAGTAACAATAATAATGCGAATCTCTCTGCTTATATAGTTCATTTCACAAAGATAATTTGTTAAGCTCTTAGGTATACTAGGATCAGTTAGGTTTTTATAGGAGATGTTTTCAAATGAAGGCGGTTAGACTTTAAAAATATACTATATATTTTAGGCGAATAGGATTCACCCACTCCGAATAATTCACCTTTTCAAATTTTCATAAAATGAAATTTTCGCCATATTACGAATATTCACTGCTAAAATTATCCCCGAGAAATAAGATCCCACTACTTGTACATTTTGGCTTCCGAAGGGTGATATGCCCATCACCCTAGAGGATATACATAGGATTTTGAGGCTACGTATGCGGGGAGGGATTTACTTGATTGATGAGACATATAGACCGGAGTGATGAGGAGACTATATAGTGATGATGATGATGGGGTGGAATTCTCATCGTGAAGGGTATTTTCATATGGGGCTTTATATAGTCCCGAGATAAAGGGGCACACTTTGATGACCTTGATGATTAGTGGGATCAATTGTTATGGTTTACCTGAATCTGTTGGTGGTCGATTTCCATGGATGATGACTAGCGTATGAGCCGATATGTTGAAGTAGAGGACCATTTTTACATGGGCCCTTGTGTTAATTATGCAATTACTGAGATTCATGGGCATGGAGGATAGGGAAGAGGTTTGAGATTGATGTTGGTTTCTTATTACAGTGTTGGGCATATGAGCACATTGTAATGGCTCAACCGAGGGGTTTACCATGGGGAAGTTTAACAATGTTGGATGAGACGGATGGATTTTTTTATGGTGATCGGATAAAGGAGAGGCGGTGCCGGTGCGTGGTGATGAGCACTATCGACAACTCCTTGTGAGATTATAGGTCGATGATGTGAGATAGAGACCATACATTGGGTTTCCAACATGATAAAGAGAGGAGGGTGAGATTACGACCACTCAACATGATATGTAAGTACAAGGCCGACGATCTAGGAGAGTGTGCTATGCCCTTAAGCTATTACCTACATTAGGATATGAGTAGCCAAATTTTGGCTTACCATATCATTTTATTATATCATTTATACTTTCTCATGCTTAATATATCAACCTTGATGATGACCATAACATATGAATAGTATATATAGGGGATTGTAGGTAGTAGTTCATTATCATTTGAGCATTTGAGTCTTATTATATGGTTTGGAGGTTGCCCCCTCGAAGTGGCGAAGCTATTCTAATTACATATTGAGATCATTATTATGAAATATTGTGTTATTTGGTGTTCTATTATTTCTCATAATCTGAATTATACTAGTAATTTCATTACAAGTGGTATCATAGCTGCAATATGGGCCAAAATTAGGGTAAAAACCTAATTTTTGTTTCACCATATATTTCAAACCAAATATAATTGGTGTGAGATATTTTTACCACAATTGTGAAACATTTCAAGTAAGGTTCCTTGAAAATTTCAGAATTTTTTGATTTATTTTCCACAAGTTATTACAAATTTAGGGTTTTCATAAAATCACTCCCTAGGGTGCAAATTGTAGAATGTTTTCAAGTTCTTTACATTTTCGGAAAGCTCTCAAAAAAATAGTATTAGTATCTTCTCTGTGTTTTTTCCTGTTCGGCCAAATTTTTATCAAAACCCTAAACCCTAAGGTTTGACATCATGGCGGGGCCTTCCACAAGAGCAAAAAAATCCGGTTACTCTGGGTAAAACCCCAGATAAATATGGGGTAGTGATTGAAGAGATGGAGTCAGAAGGGGTAAGTACAGATTCCTCAGCACTAGGGTTTACCTCAGTTGATCATAAGGTGAGCCAACTTGAGTATGAGATTCAAATATACAATTTGAGATGGCCTCTAAAGGAGACATAGACCAAATCAATCATCGGTTGGATGATATCATGCAACATGTAAAGGGTAAACAATATGGCCCAAATACGGCCCATATCGACCAAGGAGGATCTTCAGTTCAAAATCATGGAAAAATTAACCATGTTAGATCAAGTTTCTAGCCAAATTAGAATCCAACTTATTCGCAACCACAAACATGATGCCGAAAATGGATATGCACAAATTTGATGGTAAGGATCCCTTGAATTGGATAAATCAAATGGATAACTTATTTGAGTTACATCAAACACCATCAAGAAAAAGGTTACATTGGCATCCCCGTATCTTGGGCATCCCCGTATCTTGAACCGACCAATTCGTTTGATCGATGGTTATGTGCTCAGAGGCATAAGAATGGTCTCGGTGTCACTTGGACACTTTTTAATGAGGAGTTTCAATTGAACTATAGTTCCAGTGTTTCAAATAACTACTTGAGTCAATTAGCAAAGTTACGAAAAAGGATCATAAAATATTATGTGCATCAATTCCAGAACCTATCCTTAAGGGTGGAGAATATTCTAGAAGAGAATCTGAATGACTTGTTTCTTAGGGGTCTTAAGGACCACATTGAGCATGAGGTACGTATGTTTAATCCACTCAATATTTCTGATTCTATTATCATGGCACGTCGAGCAGAGGAAAAATTTATTTGTAGTAGGAGGCTACCTTTCATTAACACCAAAGACCATAGTATCTCTTCCCCTTCATTTTCTAGGCCAATTAGACTGACTCCTCAACAAATGGAAGAAAAGAGAGCAAAAGGATTATGTTTTAACTATGATAGAAAATATGGACCGAGACACAAATGTGCTAAGAAGAATTTGTTCTATATTGGTGGAGGTAATGAGGATGATGAGGAAGTTGAAATTATAGGAGAGGTTGAGGAACCGGTAGAAGATGAAGTAGAGGATCACCAACCTACAATTTCTTGCCATGCATTGTCAGGTATTAGTACTCCTCAAACACTCAAGTTTATTAGCTATCTCAAAAAATAGAAGGTGACGGTGTTGATTGACTTGGGAGTACTCATAACTTCATAAATAGTAAGTTAGCTACCCGCCTCAATTGTTTTATTTACCCAGCTCCATAAATGCAAGTTATGATTGCGGATGGTGGGATAGTCAAGTGCACAGGAAAGTGTCATAGTATCAAGCTTCCCATGGGAGACTACATGTTAGACTCACCTATGTTTTCTATTTCTATGGGAGGGGTAAATATTGTTTTTGGTGTCCAATGGCTCACAACCTTAGGTACTATAGAGATGAATTTCCAAGAATTGTTCATGCGATTTCATTTAGATGGAAGGAAAATACAATTGAATGGGATGGTAGCTAAGTCTCCACAGATTATTAGCTCTCATTAGATGCAAAAGGTTCTCATAAAAGGAGTAGATGGATTTATAGAAAAGTTATTTTCCATAGAAGTACAACATATAGAGTCTTCAATGCCACCCGATCTTCAGAAGATTGTTAATGCTCACTCATCTTTTTTTGATGCAATTCCAAAGGGACTACCACTAATTAGGGATCATGATCATGCCATTCAGTTGATTCCAGGGAGCCAAACACCTAACATTAGACCATACAGATACCCATATTCCCAGAAAAGTGAGATCGAGAAAATGGTTCAAGAAATGTTGAAGGTAGGTATCATCAGGCCTAACTAGAGTGCATATTCTTCACCAGTGGTCATGGTACGTAAGAAGGATGAAACATGGAGGATGTGTCCAGATTACCGAGAACTCAACAAGTACACCATCAAAGATAAGTTTCCTATTCCAAAGAATTGGTGATTTACTTGATGAATCGTGCATGGTGCTTTTTATTTCACAAAATTAGATCTTTGTCCTGTGCCATCAAATTATAATAAAAGAGGAAGATATTCATAAAACAACTTTCAGGACTCATGAGGGCCAATATGAGTTTTTGGTAATGCCTTTTGGTCTTACAAATGCACCTTCAACCTTTCAAAGCTTGATGAACACTGTTTTTAGGCCATTTTAAAGGAAATTTATATTAGTTTTCTTTGATGACATATTGATTTATAGTAAGACATGGGAAGAAAACTTACAACATGTAAATAAAGTGTTACAAGTTTTGGAGAAATATACTCTGTATATAAAGCCATCCAAATGTTCTTTTGGTGTACAAAGGTAGAGTAATTGGGTCACATTGTATCCCATGAAGGCGTCAAAGTTGATCCTCAGAAGATCAAAGCTATGGTGGAATGGCCAATGCCCAAAACTCTCAAAAATATTTGTGGGTTCCTAGGACTAACAGGGTACTATAGAAGATTTGTGCGGGATATGGTAGAATAGCAACCCCACTCACCGTATTCTAAAGAAGGATGCCTTTCATTGGACATACTTAGCCACTAAATCCTTTGAGTAGTTTGAAGGAAGCTTTGTGCAACACCCAGCTTTTGGCTATACTCCTAACTTCTCAAAACCTTCATTGTTAATGTGACGCTTTAAGATCAGGATTGGGAGTAGTTCTAATGCAGGAAGGAAGACCAATTACATTTGAGAGTCACTAATTCAAAGGAAAAGATCTACTCAAACCTGTCTATGAAAAAGAAATGATGGCTATTATTCATGCGGTCAAGAAATGGAGGCCTTATCTCATGGGTAGACACTTTAAGGTAAAAATGATCATGATAGTCTCAAATAATTTTGGAGCAAAGGCTATCATCCGAGGAACAATAAAAGTGGGTGAGAAAATGTTGGGTTATGATTTTGAAATCATATACAAAAAGGGTAAAGAAAATGTAGTAGCTGATGTGTTGTCTAGAAGGGATACATCCGCAGATGCCTTACTATGTGGAATGTCCATGTTGACAGCTGATTGGGTGGATGAAGCAAGATTGGAATGGGATCAAGACAAGGATACACAATCTCTAATACATAATATCAAGCAAGGATCTATGACATCTAACAAATTTGAGTGGAAAGGTAATGCCCTATGGTACAAGGACATGTTATACTTGAGTAAAGATTCTGAGTTAAAGCATAAGATTCTTGCAGAGCTACATGCCTCACCTGTTGGAGGACACTCTAGGTTTTTGAAGACATATCATAGAATAAAAAGAGAATTATTTTGGGAAGGACTCAAGGGGGATGTATAAAAGTTTGTATCAGAGTGTTTAGTGTGCCAATAGAACAAAGGGGAAATAATTAAGACACCAGGTTTGTTGCAACCCTTACCGATTCCTAGCCAGAGATGGGAGGAGGTCTCCATGGATTTCATCACCGGATTTCCTTGTTCAGAGGGTAAGAATGTTATTTTCGTGATTATGGATAGGCTCACAAAATATTCCCATTTTTTTGCCCTATCACATCCATTTGCAGCCAGTCTTGTCGCAACTATTTTTTTGGAGACAGTTCAAAGGCTACATGGAACCCCAAAGATAATTGTAAGTGATCGTGATCCTATTTTCAAAAGTAATTTTTGGACGGAATTATTTTCATGTTTGGGTACTCAGCTAGCTCACAGTTCATCTTATCATCCTCAAAATGATGTGCAAATGGAACTGGTCAACAAATGCTTAGAGGGGTATCTACGTTGTTTTGTATCAGATAAGCACGAAAGGTGGATTAAATGGATACCACTTGGAGAATGGTGGTATAACACATCTTTTCATACCTCTTCTCAAATGACCCCATTTTTAGCATTATATGGTTACCATCCACCTTCTATCACTTCCTCCTTGAGGGTGCAAAACTAAGGTAAGAGATGTTGAGGAACACATTTAATATCAACAACAGTTTTGGATAGTTTGAAGGAGAATTTAGCATTAACACAAAACAAGATGAAACAACAAGCAGATCAACACCGTAGTGAAAGACATTTTGAAATTGGTGACTCGGTTTTTGTACATCTCGAGCCTTACAAATGGATGTCCCTAAAGCAATGAAAAGGACAAAAACTTGCTCCTAAAAATTATGGCCCTTATCGTGTTCTACAAAAATTAGCAAGTGTTGCTTATAAACTAGAGTTACCTCCATCTTCACACATACACCCAATATTCCATGTTTCATGCCGGAAGAAGGTTATTGGAAAAAAATTTGAAGCCCAAACAGATTTACCAGAACTTGATGAGGAAGGAAGAATCATTTTGGAGCCAGAGAAGATTCTACAAACACGTACTAAGAGGTTGAGAACCAGAGACATTAAGGAATATCCGATGAAGTGGAAAAATATGAGCATAAAAGATGCAACTTGGGAGGATGAAGGTTTTCTACAACAACATCCAAGATTATTCAACATTAAGGAAAATGTTGGTTTGAAGGGGAAGGGCATGCTACGCCTTAACCTATTACCTATATTAGGATATGATTAGCCAACTTGTGGCTTACCATATCATTTTATTATATCATTTATACTTTCTCATGCGTAATAGGTCGGCCTTGGTGATGGCCATAACATATGAATAGTATATATAGGGGATTGTAGGTAGTAGTTAATTATCATTTGAGCATTTTAGTCTTATTATATGGTTTGGAGGTTGCCCCCTCGAAGTGGCGAAGCTATTCTAATTGCATATTGAGATCATTATTCTAAAATATTGTGTTATTTGGTGTTATATTATTGCTCATAATCCGAATTATACTAGTAATTTCATTATAGAGTGGGAGATGATTAGATTCATTGCATCAAGAAATTTTTGGGCTTGTTTAGGATTTTTCAAGAAGAACACGATCTATAGGCGTGATGATGGAGAAGTGGACACACCGTTACTAGTAGTCACAATGATTTGTGTCATCACTGATGAGGATGGGGTGATGGGAGTAGGCGATCAAGGTGTTCCAATGGTGGAGGATAACACATGAGTTACATAGCCATACATTGCATGGTGGTAGGCTCATTCTGCTAGAGTTGATAGATAGGTACAAGCCCATGTAGAGGCGGCTCCTTGGGAGCCGGTGGTGATGGTGAGGGATATAGAGGTGAGGATGTCAGTGGAAGTGAGGACATGATAGCTTTAGAGGCCATCATTACTTGGTTAGAGGCCAAGAAGTCTCGCGCTATCAATCAAGCCGACTACCTTGACTATGGAGAGAGATGGTTTGGTGGGTGAGCGAGATGGATTAGGTAAATGGTTGGTGGGTGTACATTCAAATCTAAAAAGACCATAACTCGATCATGACAGTACATGCAACAACGAGAGGTCTTGAGAAATTCCTTCGATATCACAGTTTCTTTAGTGTCATGGACCGAGGTGGAGGTAGTGAGGGCCCAAGCTAGCAATTAGATGGGATCACTTGGTAGTGTTAGCTTAAATAATTACGAGTCATTGTGTGAGGATTTGGGATATTACGAGGAGATAGTCCGACAAAGGCTTGTTAATGAGCCTCATTTTTAGTGTATGAGGTGCAAATACGAGTAGGAGCTAGTGGTAGTGTAGTAAGTGTGGGTCACCACCACAAGGTCTAGATAGAGATGGTCCTAGTAAAGGACCTAATGGAGGCAAGGGTGGTGATTAGGGAAGTAACACCTAAGGATGCATTTGGTTGATAGATGTCCAGTTCACCCGGTAGATGTGATATTTTTATATATACATTTATTTGTGAAGCCCATATTCAATGCATATTTTTGATATACGAGCTTTGAGACTTCGATGATGTATAGTGACACATTGATATGAATATGATTTTGATTTTGATTTGTGTGTTGATTTAGTGTAATGTTTTGGATGTGATAATGTAATATTTAGATGTGATTATGTTGTTTTAGATGTATAGATGTTGATAAATGATGATATATGTTTGATGTTAGATGTTTATATTGATGTTGAGTTTGAAACAATGTTTTAAAGATATTTTATCGTGAACTACATTTTAAAATGTGTCTTATTCATGGATAAGAATAAAATGTGAAATGATTTCCTTTGGACTAGATTTGATACATATGAGATGGTAGTATGTGGAGTGAAGGAAATTTGTACCTTTAGCCTTATAACAGATGTTAACACATGACCAACAATGGGTAGTTACATATAGGACCTTGGATAGGGATGAAAATGAAATGTCTTCTTAAGACACATGAAGGGTAGAAACATGTAGGTCAGTGTGGGAAAGTAGATTATCCTTTCAATGGTTTCATAAGGAGATGCCCCAACTATACATTTTATTTTTGACACAAACTGATCGATGCGGGAAGTTTTCTCTAATGGGAAAGTTGATCGATGTAGGAAGCTTTCCTAGGATGCTTTTGATATTTTGACTTTTTTGAAGGTTGATTGATGTAGGAAGCCTTTTTACATTGATATGGGTAGTCATCCTTTGAGGGAGTGGTCTACAATATTAGAATTTTTGATTTTTGCTTTTGAATAGCCGTCCTTTGAGGGATCGGTCTATAATTTGATAGGCATATGTCTTTTGAGGGATCAATCCGCTTTCGTTTTGAAATGTGATTTTGATATTTGATAGTTGTCCTTCGAGGGATCAATCTATTTATTTTGATAAGATGCATCCATATATATTTTTAATTTTATTTTTACACTGAGGGAAGGCCTAATAGACCATTTTGAGGAGGGGAAGATATGTGTGCATAGACTACACATGTGTATCCCGTAACATGTCTTTAGTTGGTAGATAAGGTGGATGGATGTAATGATTGTGGGGTTCCTTTTAAGGAGGAACTTGTCCATGTGAAAGATATGATGAATAGAGCCATGTTGCTCATATTTAAGGGTTTTTAGGATAATGACGATAAACCACATACTTTCAAATCATTATAATGATGAAATGATAGGATGGTAGTGGAATACGATCTTTGATGTGACTATTGTCATGGCAGTCAATGCACTAACAATATAAAGGACACACGTGCAAGGATTTATAAGGTTCCTTTTCACGTGTACCATTAAGGAGGCTAAACAAGAAGATACTAACCCATACTTTTGAGTGATGACATATAAAATGATCTAGTTAAGTGATAACTTTCCAAATTTACTCCTTTCCAAAGTATTGACATTTTGATTTTCTTTGAAAATGAGATCACCTATATTAAAGTCACGTTCTTTGACATGTTTTTATTCTTGCGATTCATGCGCTCTTAATAAACATGATGATGTTCGAAATCATTTGGGAATCGTTTATCTAGCAACTCTAATTATGCTATACCTTCTTTAAGATAATCATCATTAGGGATAAAATCTTTGAGGGATACATAGAGAAATGGGATCTAAACTTAATGGGAAAAAGTGCTTGGGAGCCATAGACTAGAGAAAAGGGCATAGTGTTGGGGTTGATAATATCAAGTGGGATATCATTTGATAGACCACTACATATGACCCATTATTAAAAGTTTATTTATAAAATTAAGTCAGTCTTCACAACTTTGAAAAGAGTGAAATGGTATTACCGCTCACCCATCCTATATATATAGGATGATCCCTCACGGGATTGGTACAAAGGAGTAATGATTTGATCAAATACATGCTCAAGTTATTTTATATATGTGAGCTATTATATTGTGAGACATTGGTATGCAATTATTATCTGTGATACCAAGGACCGAAGTGGAAGTTCTGGTTAAAGTCTTGATATTTCTTAATACAGATAGTGATTTATTTAGTGGGGTTTTTCTCCTTTAGGTTTCCCCACTTAAATATGGTGTTATTTGTCTCTTTTACTTTCATGTTATTTGCTTTCAACTATGGTTATTAATATTTGTAATCCATGATCTATAATAAGATAAATCAATGTTTAATTTAACTGCACATAATAATCTATAATATTCGGATTTTATTTTATGGATCTATAATTTGTTAATTATATTTCCCTTATAAATCCTAACATGGTATCGAGCTGATGATGTTATTATGTGCAAGATCAATCTGAGAGTTTTTAATTTGTTAGAGCGAAGAAGCTTGAAGTTTATTTACGATATGTAAAACCCTAAAATTTCCACAGTCATTTTAAAGCTAACCAAGTTTAAATTTCCAATTCCTACCTAAATATTGTTTGAAACATATTGGCTAAATGGATTTTTAGATTGTGTTTGAGCTAGTGTATGCCTAGATATTTGTGTCTACATCTTTGTTTCAAATGTTTACGGTTTAAATCCATCGTTTATGATATTATTTTAAGTTTTGTGTCATTTATAGCCGCTAGAGAGTAGTTTTGTGTCTATGGATCCGAAAGATTTATTTAGATCCAGTTTATTTGGAGCTTCTAAGTTTGTTCCCGTAGTAAAATTCTTTATTTTTTGCTAGTTTTTTCTTTACAAAGCTTGGGACAATCATTTTGTGCCGTCTCATGCTTCACATTTTCAATATTTTATTAGAATTTTCTTTTTTTACAAAGCCCAGGCCAATTAAAAGGCTTCATCTTGCTTCGTGGTGTTAATTTTATTGTTTATCTGATTGTTATTTGTGAAACATGAGCCAATGAGGGATTTACACATTTTTCATGTTGTCAAACCTTTTTTAGCTTGTTTTTTTCTTTGTGAAATCTTAACCAATAATAAATCTCCAAGTAGCTCCATATTTTGCATTGTCAATCTCCTTTTAGCTTGCTTTTGTCATGTGTGAAGGTTGATCCAATAAAATTGCTCCAAGTATCTTTGTATTTCACATTTTTCAGATTTATGAAATTTGAGCCAATAAAATTGCTCCATATTTCACATTTGTCAATCTTTTCATTTGTGGCAGTGGTTATCCAATAAGAATTAGCCACCTTTTCACATTTGTCAATGTTTTGTCGACTTGCAAAAAGTGATCCATTTAAAAGGCTCCACGTGTGTCCATTTCTAGCCTTAAGTCATTTTGGTTGCACTGTGAAGTGTGAACCAATTACATTTGGACATGTGTATTAATCTTCTAATTGTGACACATGTGACACATTCTTTTATTTTTTCGCATCTTAACTTTATTTTAAATTTTAGCTTATTCTAGGGACTTTAAGTCCACCCAAGGAAATCTAGTTAAAGTTTGGCAGAAAGCCACCAAGTGTATATTATCAATCGTTAGATCTTTGACAAGTGACATCATTTGATTGATTTTTTTACTGTCTTTGATTTCACATTTTGTTTGAAGTTTTTCAGAGTGCGAAATAGCGAACTAATTAATTAAAGACCGTGTATACGGTTCTACTCTGTCTTTTTTTAATTAATTATCTTCAGACCTATTAGCTACACTATGAAGTGCGAGCTAATTGAAAAGTGACACGTGTATTCTTCTTTTCATATTTGTCGCTCGTTTGTTATAGTTTTTTGACGCATGTTTATTTTGTTTGTTGTCACAAACTCGATAAGTCTTCTATCTAATTTAATTTATTGAGACTTTATGTCTACCTTTTTTTCATAGTTTTTAACTTTGTTGCGGTCTTGATAAGCTATCTATTTTAATTAAATTCTGTGGATTTCAAGTCCGTCAGGGAAATTGAGTTGGGATAACATCGGAATTGTGACCCATGTCTATCTTAAGCTATTGGATTCGTGTCAAGTGGTTCCTACTTATTTCTTTGCTTGTTTTAGTTAATTGGTCTTTTTAATTCATTGTATTTTTTTCTTAAAGGACTGTAGCTCAACTTGGTCCAAAGCACGGTTAGCTCATTTCTAAACTTGATCAAATCAAGTAATTTTTTGATCAATTTTTAGTTGTTTGCATTCGTATAACAAATTAGAAGATCTATAGCTTTTTTTTATCTCTATTTATCTCCCTAGTTCATATTTTTAGTTGTATTTGTCTCCATTGTTAGCTGAGCTTTACAAATGGCTAGTTCTACTATTTTTCATTAGATAAGACTTGGATTATTAAATGGAATGAATTATAACATATGAATTTTTTATTGAAAGCTTGTTTTATGGCTAGGAAGCTATGGGATCTTGTGACTAGTGTGGAAAAATGTCCCACAGGAAGACACATAACCCCTAAAAATCTTAGCTCCTTCTCTTAAAATCTCAGGAGGCTCTACCCATCTTTTTATAAAGCATAAAATATGAATTTCTAATACATATAGGTCATATGGAGTCACTGATGATGTCCTGGAAGCAATTAGAGACTATGCATGAAGGCAATCATTTGTCTAAGATAATTAAGCTAATTTTAGAGTTATTTACAACTCCTATGAAGGGGGATGAGAAAATAGTCAATTATTTAGCTAAAATTAAGAACATTAAAGCTCAATTAGATGGTTGTAATTGTGAATTATTTCAAGATAATATTTTGTACTTCATAATTCAAATAAATATTCATGAAAATTTAGAAATTATATCTCTATTCTTAACTCTAAGTATCAGAATGAGAATGATCTACTTGATTTAGACACTTTGTCTTCTCTATTAATTCAAGAAGAGTGTGTTATGGAAAATTTTGATTCAAAAGAGACTGCTTCTCAAGATTTTTCTCTCATAATCATAAGTTTTCTCATAATAGGAATAATAACAATCCTAATCAGAAATCTAATATTAGATCAAGATTTAAATCAAATCCTAAGTCTAATTTTGCTAAAAATAGTCAAAACTTTAAAGTCAAATTTAATGGAACTTATAACAAGTGTGGAAAATTTGGGCATAAAGAGGATGATTGTAGAGTAAAAACTAAAAAATCAGCCAAGAATGCTAAGAACAACAAGCCTAATAATCATAAGAAAATTAGATGCAAAATAAAAAAATGTGGTGAGCAATCTATTACCCCGTATAATGCTCTCTCATCAAATGAAAATGAATGGATTTTTGATAGTGGTGCCTCTAGGCACATGACTTACACTCTTGATATCCTCTCAGATGTAGTTAAATGTGAGGAAAATATCTATCTAGGAGATAACCCATCATTAGATCTGAATTTTGTGACAATGTTAAGCTATCAAATAGAGTAATTAGGAATGTCTTGTATGTTCCTCAACTGAAAAATAATCTTCTATCTTGCTCTCAGCTAACTAAAGAAAATTGTAAAGTTTTTTTACAAGATAAGTGGTATGTAAAATATAAGTTTAGTAATATTATTTCTTCTAGTATTCAAAAAATGGCTTGTATATCTTTGATGGTTTTGTGTTTGAGTCTTGTTTTTATTCTTCTTCTAGGAATGATATTCAACTTTGGCATGAAATATTAGGTCATGTAAATTTAAAAATTTTGTATGAAATGTCTAGAATGAATCTTTTTGTTGGTCTTCCAAAGATAAAATCAGATCATGAAACATGTGAAAGTTTCCTACGTGCAAAAAACATGTTGAACCATTTCACAAACATCATGATCCCAATTATTCTCAGTTATTAGAACTAATTCATAGTGATGTAAGAGGTCCACTTGAGGTTCTTTCACTCAATGGTGATTTGTATGTTATTTTTTTATTGATGATTACTCTAGAATGACTTGGTCTTATTTTATCAAGAAAAGTCGATGTCTTATCTAAATTTTAGGAATTTAAAGCTTTAGTTGAGAATGCTTCTAATATGAAAATTAAGAGAATTAGGACTAATAATGGAGGTGAATATGTCAACAAAATTTTGATGAGTTTTGTGTGTCATGTGGGATTCAAAGAGAGTTGACTACTCCCTATTCCCCTCAACAAAATGGCATTGTAGAAAGAAATAATATGACTATCTTAGAAATGGCTAGGACTATGATTCATGCTTCTAATGTGCCTAAGTTTCTATGGGATGAAGCTATGAATATTGTTGTCTATATTATTAATAGAGTGTCTACTAAAATCTTTTCATCAAGCTACTCCTTATGAAGTATGGACAAAGCAAAAACTAGATATTTCTCACTTAAGAATCTTTGGTAGTCCTGCTTCTATCTTCATTCCAAAAGACAAAAGGAAGAAGCTTGATCCAACCTCCTTTTCTTGTATTTTTGTTGGCTATGGTTGTAGAACTAAAGGACTAATATTCTATGATCCTTTCAAGTATGACATTGTTGAAAACATAAATGTTCAAGTCTTAGAAAAGACATTTTGTGATGCTTCTCATGAACCCTCCTTTGTTTCTCTTGAGATAGAACCTGATAATCCTTATCCTAACATTATGGAAATAGAATTTCAAGAGGTTGATTATCTTGATCTAGATATGATGGAGATTAGGGGGAGTCATCTCAAGATGTCTTGCATCACAAGGTTCCTAAATGGGCTCAAAATATGGTTAAGGAGTCTAATCTTGTTAGTCTTATGAATTTCACTCGTAGTCAACATTCTTATCATGCCTTGATGACCCTTTATGAGGTTGAACCACAATATTTTGAATAATCCTGTCAAGATGATAGATGGATTCAAGCTATGAAAGATGAATACAATGCTTTGATCAAGAATAACACTTGGGAACTAGTCCCTCCTCCTTCTAAGAGAAGCATTGTAGGATCTAGGTGGTTGTACAAGATCAAATATAATTCTTTAGGAGAAATTGACAAGTTCAAGGAAAGGATGGTAGCTCATGGTTTCACTCAAAAACCTGGTCTTGACTATGTTGATACTTTTGCTCTTGTAGCTAAGATGAGCACTATGAGAATTCTTCTTGCTTTTGCTGCCCAATATGGTTGGAAAATTCACCAAATGGATGTTAAAATGATTTTCTTAATGGTGACTTAAAAGAAGAAATATATATGAATCAGCCTAAAGGTTTTGAAGAACATGGTAAAGAACTTTATGTCTGTAGGACGAAAAATTATTTGTATGGTCTTAAGAAAGCTCCTAGAGCTTGGTATGCCAAAATTAACAATTTCTTTCAAGAACTTGGTTTTCTAATTGTTGTTTTAACAATGATCTATTTGTTAAGTTTGACAACAATCATATTATAATTATTGTTCTTTACATTTGATGATATTTTGATTATTAGGAAGTGATAGAAATTTAATTATTAGAATCAAAGAAATGTTAAAACAACATTGTTAAATGACTGATTTAGATTTATTAAATCATTTTCTTGGCATGGTTATATTTTAGATCATAATTCTTACATGTCAATCTCAGTATGTTGTGATTTTTCTTAAATATTTAACATGATTAACTATAAGCCTATAGCCATTCCTATTGAAGTTGGTGTTA
This sequence comes from Taxus wallichiana var. yunnanensis, assembly GCA_018340775.1. Taxonomy (NCBI): domain Eukaryota; kingdom Viridiplantae; phylum Streptophyta; class Pinopsida; order Cupressales; family Taxaceae; genus Taxus; species Taxus wallichiana. The sequence goes on along the minus strand of CM031239.1, from coordinate 925,544,852 downwards.
AATTAGATCCTAAACCATCTTGTGCTAAATTTGATCCTACTCTGTATGGACAACTTAGTTGGTAGTCTAATTTATTTGACTATTACTAGACCTGATATTTCATATGTAGTAGGAGTAGTTTCAAGATTTATGCAAGAGCCGTATGAGGTTCATTGGAAAATGGAAAAAAAATTGAAATATATTAAATGAATAATTAATTATAGTATTTTTATTATTCTTGTAATGATGCACATTTATCTCGGGTTATTGTGATTTCATCATGTTGGTGATTGAGATAGAAAGACTACTTCTTGATATGTTTTCAAGTTGGGTGCGCAGGATCACTTAGAGTAAAGCAAGAAGAACCCAACAATATATATACATACATACATACATACACACACACAACACACACACACACACACACACACACACATATATACATATACATACATATACATATATACATATACATACATATACAATATAATATACAACATATACATATATATATATATATATACATACATACATATATATATATATATATATATATATATATATATATCTATCAAGCAGAGTATAGAAGTGTTATGGAAGTTGTAAAGGAAGCTATGTGGCCAAAAATATTATTGGATGAACTGCACATGGGCGTGAAAGGGAGATGTACGGATGAAAATCGACACATGACCTTCAACCCGCACTCAACCCCCAAGGTCGTGCTAGGGAAGTTGATGTGGAAATGTGGATGAATAACTATAGGAGAATTAGTGACTAAGACTTGGTAGTGTGAATTCCTAGTAGGAGTCAACAAAGGGGAGATTTAGTGGCTATGAGCGGGTAGCGTAAATTCCTATGGCTTGATCTACTTGATTGAATCTAAATATTAAACTAGTTTGAAGTGTCCAAATTAACTAAGATGAAGTTAACAATCTATTCTAATATTGAAAAGGGAAACTAATCTAAACAAATCAACAAAATTGAGACATTACAATCACAAACAACAAATTGCTTTTACTCTAAACAAATAAATCCTAAACAAGCAAAATAGTCGGATGTGGCTATTTTCCTGTGTAGTTGTGTATTAAGTCTAAACTAATTTAAAACAAGAACTTTTCCAATTAATCTATGATATGTAGACAACTTCCTATAGATATTCTTCCCTCCAAATCCACAAGGATAAGAAGAAGAAGATCTGTCACCGGAGTTGCTATGAAAGATGTTAATCCTCTTGGAAATTAATTAACTACTTGTAGATGAAAGGAAATTAATTTCTACTCTATTTGATATGATATAACAATAATGAAGGAAATCAAACAACTCCAACCTAGAATTCAAAGAACAAAGGTAAATCCAGTTGTTTGATAATTCGTCCCTTAGTTTCTCTTTTCGATTCCTCGTGTCCACAGAGTCCGAGGTTGGGAATGCAAAGACACCAATATAAGGAAAGCACTAGAGAAATGGGCAACTTGAATTGGAAAACTGAACAATGCCCAGTGGAAGAAAGATAACACAATAGAACTGAGATTGGCTATGTAGTTTCTAGCATGAAAGAAGACAACTTAACAATTGCAAGGAAGCAAAAATAATTCTCTAGCCATTTTCTTGAAAACAAGTGATCAATTTATAGAAATTTAGTTGTAGAGTGCATAAGTACACTTGATAGCAATGGGATGCCAAATCATCACATGAAGAGGAAATTAACTATGCAATCAAAAATCACAAGTGAAAGAGGAGTTAAGCATGAACAAATCAAGCCCAAATTTAGGAAATTTGACTAAGAAACATCCAAAAACTGAACTGGAGTTGAGTTACATGCGTACAAAGCACAAGTGAACATTATGGAAAATTTACACAGACTTCCACCCAATGTAGAGCAGTGATTACAAGACCGCCACACTTTGCTTGGACGGCAGCTTACAAACTCGCCACCTAGGCAGGGTAGTGGTTTTTACACTAAAGGCCAAAAACAAAGGAAAATTAAGTGGGGAGCTTAGGAAAAAGCATACAGAGGCTAAGTAATACATACTAGGCTACAAATATAATCTACAAATAGGTTTTAAGAGCTCAAACACCTTCTGAAAGGACATGAATCATCACTGGGGACCTTTTTGTAACCGTTTTCTTAAAAATGTAGCATGTGTAAAGTTGGGTGCGTATAAGAGCACTAATCTTCTATGTTGCTGCAAAATTTGCATTTCTCTTGCAAAAAATCTAGTTCAACATAAAAGGACTAAGCATATTGAATTTCATATGTACTTTATCGAGAGAAAGTCCTGAATAACGATATTGATCTCAAGTTCTATTAGAATGAAGATCAAGATGTAGATATCTTCACCAAGCCATTAAGAACTCTAAATTTTTGCAAGTTTTGTGCCTTATTGGCCTATCAAAGTTGCCATTGAGGGGGAGTGCGCATGAAAATTCCACCTCTTAATGGTTGTTGTAAAAGTCCAACACTTCCTCCATTTTGTAATAAGTAAATGTGTCACACTATGTGAAGTTACTTGTAAATCCCAACAAAGCTTTAGTTATGGGTATGCCTTAGTTTATAAAAGGATCTATAATCTGATGTAAGTCTTCATATGTAAAGCACTTGTCTTAAGAATTTTTGAATGATTTCCCTTGTTTTCATGCTAGCCATAGTCACTACTATTGATTCTTGGATCTATAAATACTTTTGTAGAAAAAGGTAAATTTGGCATGTCTTGTTTGTTTCTTCCCACTTAACATTAAGGGGGAGTGTTGGGGTTGATAATGTCAAATTGGATATTATTTGATAGACCACTACATACAACCCATTATTAAAAGTTTATTTATAAACTTAAGTCGGTCTTCACAAATTTGAAAAAAGTGAAATACTATGAATGTTCAACCATCCTATATATAGGATGATCCCTCACGGGATTGGTATAGAGGAGTATCTTGATTTGATCAAATAAATTCTCAATTTATTTTATATATGCGAGTTATTATACTACGAGACATTGGTATGCAATTTTTATATGTGAGGACGAGGAGTGAATTGGAAGTGTTGGGTTAAAGTCTTAATGATTCTTAATACAAAAGTAATTTATTCAAAGGGGTTTTTATCCTTTAAGATTCCCCACTTAAATCTAGTGTTATCTATCTCTTTTACTTTCCTATTATTTAATTTCAGATATGGTTATTAATCTCTGTAATCTATGATCTATAATAATCTAAATCAATGTTTAAATTAATTACACATCATAATCTATAATTTTCAGGCTTTTATTTCTTGGATCTATAATTTGTTAATTATATCTTCCCTTATAAATCCTGACACTTAGCACCTATAGGAGTACAATACTAGTATGATAATTCCAAAGGGAAAATGGGATTTGGAGATGCTAATTCTGCCTGTTTGATTGACAATTTTGATAAGAATTTTGTTAAGTTTTTTATTATAAGCTTCATCTTTTCCATTTACTTGTGGATAATAAGGTGATGAAAAGCTTAGTTTGATGTTGAATGTGTCACATAATTTCTTAACTTCTTTATTCTTGAAGGATTTTCCATTATTAGTGACTAGCTTATGAGGGATGTCAAAGCAACATATGATATGTTGATAGATGAAATTGACAATTTTATTTTCTTTAGTAGAGACTAAGGGGATGACATCCACCCATTTAGTGAAGTATTCAGTGGTTGTGATGATAGAGTGATCTCATTGTGATAAATGAGGGTTGATGAGACAATGATTTTTGACCCCCATTGTGCAAAAGGTCATAGATATTGGGTGGGATGTAAATATTGATTGGGAATGTGAGTGTTATTAGAATGTTGTTGGCATTTAACACATTTATTGATGTATGTGCAATAATCCTCATTGATAGTAGGCCACTAATATCCCATTCGAAGAACATGCTTAATGATAATTTTCCCGTTAAGGTGTCCATCAAAAATGTTGTCATGGACTTCCTAAATGACTTTTGTAGATTCATGAGATTTGATACATCTTAACAAGAGGCCATAAAATCCATGCTTATATAGAACACCACCCACGATGACATATCAGGTAGCATGTTGAAGGAAATATTGCTTAGCGTTTCTAGACAATTCGGAGGGAATTTTTGATTCCGAAAGATACTAAGTATACTAGAGATCATTTGGGTTGTTTTTGATGAGATTGATATAAAGTAGTTCATATTTTTGGGGTGGATGGATGGTGGAGTCTATGTAAAATGATGAATAATTTATAATTCATTTGATAGTGGGATGAGTGATGTAAGAGAAGCCATGGTGTCTACGAATTTGTTAAAAGATCGTGGGATTGTTTAGATAGTGCAACGATTGAATGCTTTGTTGAGCTCAAATATGCATCCGTGCCCAAATCATAGAGAATTCAAGATTTTATATAACATGAGACTGTCTTCAAGTTGTGGGACTCAAAATGAGACAAACCTCTGGAGAAGGTCGGCTTCTCTATTTACTCCTAATACTAAACTACTCCTAGGAACTAAAATGCAACTATTTATATATACTCTAACTTTCCAAGGGATTAGAGTGAGAAGGAGATGCATAAAACAAAAACCTAAAGTAGAGAAGGTGATTACACCTAAAATAAGAGGATGAATACGCAAACAAGAGATAAAATGGAAGAAAACAATGATGAAGAGGGATGAAAAAAGCCACAAATCAAAATTGTGTCCGAGTTCCACTTCCACGATGCACAATAGACACATACCTCCAAAATAACACACACAACAAACCTGTGAATAAATGAGAGGCAAGAGAGTGCAATAAAACAATAGCTAAGGCCGAATGAGCCACAAAACCAAAGATTTTATTTCTTAGAGATCATACACAAATCATCATGATATAGGAGAAGGATGCAAAACATTTACGAGAGATATAACCCAAGGTATGCGAGATCTTAGAACACTTGTGAAACATAAAATGATGCCTTTGTATTCCCACGTATCAAAGATTAAAATAAGGCATCACTTTATAATATATAAAAATTGAAGAAAGAGAGAAGAAGAAAAGAGAGGGAATTTTGAATTCTCCTTCCACCAGCCGACCACCTTAATTTAATTTTATAAAGATATCTAATTATCTCTACAAATTCTACCTCCCACATAATTGCCTTGTTGAAGAAGGAATAGTGCCATACTGCATTTAATTATGGTAGTTGGGACAACTGGAATAAACCCTTTATGTGTTGGAGACGTCACCCTTTTGCTTTTCCCACCTACTACCTACCTAATTCAGAAAATCTGATCTTATTCCATGGAGGAGGAAAATATTTCTTCAATAATATCATATTTACAAAGATTTGATCATTAGATTCTAAATTTATATCAATTTCAACTCCTCGCGGAAAATACTATTTTCTTTGTTACATGACTTTGACTTGATCATTCTGCGGCTCCATCATCTCCTTCACTTGGGTGATGGTCTATTCACTTGTCATGTGGATTTTATCAACATCCGCGAACTTCTTTTCCTTCAATCCGTGGATTTCTCAATTTTCTTTTAGCCGTAGCTTTATGCTTACGTGTATTGTGGCTTGCTATAACATCCGCAACCTCTTTCTATCCCTTTGTGACATAACCAAGACTTTGGTGGTCCTTTTCTCTTTTTGCAGATTCATCGTGAGCACACCCTTTACTCCACGGCTTTTACTCCTTAGCTACGACATGTTGAAACTTTTATGTGGTCCTTATTCCAAGTCCGCGGTGAGCTAAGTTGCCCATTTTTGCAAGGGTGCAAAAATAGACAATATTTTTGGCTACTCATAGGGGCCATTTTCCTACTAGATGAGATCATTAGTAGCCTTAACATCCATTGGGCATGGATTCAGATTTAAATCCTTGAGTCCGATTTAGTTTCTCTACATTTGATTTTCTAGAGTTAATCTACAACTAATCCTTGATATTTTGAACCTCCTTCCTTGGAAGCAATCTAGAATGATGAAACAATGCACAAGAACATCTCTAAGCAACAAGACTATGAAAATCACTTAGGGAAAGAAACCTACACTGCCAATAATGCAATGTCTTTGAAAGCACCTTAGAGGAATTGAAATTGTAATAATTTATATACAAGATGTAATGAAAACTCTTAATGAGAGGGTTTGAGATGAATCCCATTGATTGGTATTTAAAACACATTCCCATCAAGATCAGACAACTCAAATGAGTTAGCCACCTTGTAAGTGGTGATGATATATGGTCCACTCCAAATAACATCAAACTTGGAGTTTCTACTGTTTAGCTTGATCCGCGTCCCACTTCAAAACTAGATCTCTAATCTTGAACATATAATCTCTAACTTTTCTATCAAACCACTGTTTGGTTGATGCCTGATGTTGTTCCATCTTTCCCATGGTAGTATTTCTATTTTCCTCCAGTTCTACCAATTCCACCATTCTGATTTCCCTTTGATCCATGCCTTCAAATTCCAACTACTGAGCTAACTCAAATGAAGGCAACTCAAGTGACAATGGAAATCTTTCCTCTTTACCATATACAAATTTGTAGGGATAAGTGCCAATAGCCTTCTTCGTTGTTATCCTATCCACCCAAAGAGAATTTTTTACCTTTGTGTGCCATTGTCTTTGATTGATGTCCATTGTCCTTTTCATGATTCTAATCAGGTTCTTGTTAGTAGATTATGCCAATCCATTACCTTGGGGGTAATAATTAGAAGAATTTTTTTGATAAATCCCAAGTTCCAAAGCCCAATTAGAGATCTTTGATCCTAAAAATCCTTTTCATTTTCATAAATGATAGTCTGAGGGATGCCAAACCTTGTAAAAATGTCTCCAAGAAATTCCAAGATGACCAATTCAGTGGCTTCCTTCAATAGCGCAGCCTCAATCTACATGGTGAAATAGTTTGTGGCTATAAGAACCCATTTGTGACCAGAACTAGATGGCAGGTTGATCATACTAATGAAGTCAAGACCCCATTGTGTAAATAGTGGATCTGCTCTAATTGGATGAAGTGGAAAGGCCGCTAATCTTTTATTTCCAGTGAAGAGTGCACATTATTTTCATTCCCTAAACCACTTGTGAGCATCCGCGAACAATGTAGGCTTAAAATACCCCGATTTTATGATCTTCATGGATATAGATTTAGCATAGAAATGTCCGCATGAGAAACCATCATCGAACTCAGTCAAAACCTTTTCACATTGTTCTCCTTCAATGCACCTGAGCAACACTCCATTGATATTCCTTTTGAAAAGGACGCCATTAACTAATGCATAAGGAATAGATCACAACCTCAGATGTCTTCTCTTTGTTTTATTCAAACCAAGAGGGTATGAACTAATAGAGAAAAAAATTGACATATCAAGTAATCCAACTATGATCATTGAATACATTTCTCTCATCTCGTTGCCACTCAACATTATCCACGGCGGATCACCATTTGAGGTCACTTCATTCATGAGGGTGGTCTCTTGGGGTTCCACAACATCTAGAGCCAACTGCTTACAAAGTGATCTTCCCCTTACTAATTTTTTAGCTTTAATGGTCACATCATATTCCATGATTTTAGCTACCCATCCAACTCGTTTCTCACTAATATTCACTCCCATAATGAAGTCTCTAATGTTGGAATGTGATACTAAAACCTTTACATGGCTAGCAACAATCATGATTTTAAATTTCTTTAAGGCTCTCATGATGGAAAACACCTGTTTTTCAATATGACTGTACTTGAGCTCATAATTCTTCAATGTTTGGTGACAAATGGTACAAGATGCTTTATTTCTTGATCATTCAACTGTGTCAAAACTGCGGCTATACTTGATTCCACCCCATGAGCATAAAGAATGAAATCCTTGGTATAATATGGATTAATCAATGTTGGGGCTTGAGAAATTTCTTGTTTTATCTTTTCAAAGCTTTCCTTCCCTTCCACGGTCCACTTGAATATTGCATCCTTCTTGAGCATGAGGGTAATATGTAATACTAAACCCATGAAGTGGGAATGAAGTGCCTAAAAAAGTTTATCTTTCTAAGGAATGATTGCAGAGCTTTGTTGTGAGATGGAAAGGAAAGAACCGTGATAGCTATAATTCTTTTTGGATCAATGGCGATGCCTTCTTTTGATATAATATGTCCCAAAAGCTTTTTGCTATGGACTAAAAATTTGCATTTCTTAGGATTAAGGGATACACCAAAATCCCTGCATATTTCAAATACTTTCTCCAGGTGCTTCATGTGATGTATACTCTACTTTGAGAAAACAGTAATATCATTTAGGTAAACCAAGATGAATCGATTGATATACCTTTTTAAAGCAATATCCATTGCTCTTTGGAAGGTGGCACCTGTGTTTGATAGACCGAAAGGAATTTTATGATATGCGTACATCCCCTATCTAGTTATTTGGAATAGATGGCCTAACCACCATTTTGATATGTTGGGCATTTCCTTTGATCAAATCCTTAGCAGGTGAGAATTGAGATCCAAAGGTTGTCATTTGGTATGCATCTTTGTTCAAATTTATGGGAACAACCTATAGGTTAATGGAATCAAATATTTCTAGAAAATTCTAAACTCTATGTTTGTAAGCTTTCAACAGCTTATTCTTCATCACACATCTACCAAAGAGTTGGTGAATGACCAATTCAATATCTCCAAAGACCTGCAATTCTTTAATTTTCCTTTTTCGCAATCAATGACCATGCACTAATTCTTCATACTCTTCCACATTGTTAGAACATGAAAATTACAATCTGTGAGTGAAGAATAACTTCTTACTGCATGGATAAATGAGCACAACACCCTCCCCAACTCCATTTCTACCTCTAAAACCATCAAACAACATCTGCCATAGTCCAGAAAAAATTTCCTTTTCTTTTTTTGAATGTCACAGGTATCACAATTCCTCTTGGAGAATGTAATAGTTTCTTAGACTAGTCTCAAAGGTCCTAATCTCTTCATCATAAGGATCAAACTTATGATTTCTCTCAACCCATTCATCCAACATCAAATCAGGCATGGAAAGAGGAATGACCTGCTCTTCTAAAGATAATTATTGCTCATGTCCCTCTTGTATTAAGCAATTTGATAGAATGTGAGTTGGGTTATATGACTCAATATGGTAAGAAAATATGGGCTCAACTTGTATTGTAAATCATGTACCATATCTGGTTCTTAAAAGTAGTGAAGTCTCTAGATAAACAAATGGAAAACATAGGGGAAAGTCAATGACATAAATGTCATGGGTTATGGTGAGGCTTAGGCAGGCATGAAGTGTCAACTCAAGGTATTTTATTATGCCCAGGACATTCACAATTGACCCATCAAGTTGTAAAATTCCCCTAGACATAGGATTGTATTTGAGACCTAGGATATCAGTAATTTTCTTGGGCATTACAGAGGTACTAGCCCCTAAATAAATATTGATAATTATGGGTAAATAGGGGCTAGTACATATGTAAAACTATTACTGAAAACATGCACAATCCATTACAATATAGGCACAAGGAAAAACCCTTTACAAAATGCCAAAATTTGAGCCCTTTAACTCACAACAACTCGGAACAATTTTGATAGATTTCCCTTGCATTACGAAAGTATCCCCTCAAAATGTGGTAGATTTTACAATATATAGGCAATTTGTGACACCAACCAGAAGGATGTAATAAAGAGGTATGGGGGCCATGTAATTTGGTACTTTACTTGTACGGGTAGTAATGGGTGCCATGCCTCATTAAATCTGGTTATTGAGTTGTCAATCATCCACCTACCCTCACCTGGACTAGTGCTCGTCCATCTTATAGGTCACCCAACCATGTGGGGTTAGATGGCGTCTAACCATATGGTTCGTATAGAATATGAGTTGGACATCCAACCTCCTTTCTGTCCAACCTTGGGGGGTGAGACGACATCAAAAATATAGGCCATACATTCTTCTCGGTCTCGACCAACCCGAGAGTTTCCATCTTCACACCGTAGGCTATCCAACCTAGGAGGTTGATTACCGTCTATCTTTGAATTATATAGTTGATGGGGTTGGACAACCGTCTAACCCCGTGTCGTCTGACAATGTGCAACCAGACCATCCCGATGGGCCGTATAACCATGTGTCATCTAACTTGGGGTTGGATGTCGTCTAACCCCGTGACCATATTGTTTGTATGTCGTTGACCCGTCCTAACCCAAGGGGTTGGATGCTTTCCATTTTTCTATACGTCATTGACTCATCCAACCATGATCTTATCACCGAGCTATCATAATAGGTCGGTCGACCAACCTTGCTAACTAAGTTATCACTCCATCTTAACCGACCAACCCAAATGACACACCCATTCGACCAACATGGTCATACAATGTTCAACCCATCTAACCTAGGGGGTTGGATGACCATTGTACCCTTCTTTCCAACCTTGTCTTCCATACGACATCTAACCTTGGGGGCGAGATGAATTTCTAAATCTATTGCGCGCCAACGAGCCACTCCGTCTATTTCGACGACCCATCCAACCATGTGCCATCCAACCCCGCGAACCATACACACATCCTCGACCTAGATGATTCCATAACAAGCCCGACCACCAATTTTATCATTTTTCATGGTTCACCAAAGTGCTCTATGAGTTAATATTAACTCAACCAAGCCAAAATGTGAGCTACCTTGAAGATTGCAAAGTGTTTCCTTTTTCCCCATCAACTGCCAATGCTCCAACCTATTAAGTTTTCCATCTTGCAGGGTGTAAAAATAGATAACAGCTTTCTCCTCCCATATATTATATCATAATAGATAGATTACGGTTAAGATATTTTAAAAAGTAAAGAAAGGAACTTTCTGCTATAGGTCTAACAAAAACTGGAGTTATGTCCCAAGTTCTCTAGAATCTGAAGTTGAAATCCACCATTTTCTCATTAGGTGCTCTTTTGATTGTAGTTAACTACTCTAAAAGAGATAGGTTGTCTGCTCTTTCTCCAAATTGGTCACAAACAACTATGCATGCACAATCGATCCTAGTTTTGAATTGTTCCTTCCCTAGGCTTCTGAACCATTGTAAAACTTTTCCTTTAAGTGATGAAGCCAAACATTTGACTGTCACTTCCATCTCGGTAATTTCATGAATAACACAAACATTTGCAATATCTTGAATGTGATCAACTACAGTAGTGTGATTTTCTCCAGTAAAGTATGGAATATTATTTAAAGAGGCTACTAGAATATGATTTTAAGCATTCAAAGTGAGTGGATTGTTTCCTATGAAATTTACAAATGGATTTTATTGTTGATGAGTCATTCTAATAGCTCTGAGAACTCTTGTTGACTACAAGAAGGGCTTGCTAGGTGGAGGTGTTGAAAGAGTTTGATTTGGAGGAGATGGAGATATTTGAATCTGTCTTCCTCTTCTACTTCGCCTGGGATAACTGCAAGTATTCAAACACACATTCTTCTCTTGTTCTCGATCATGTTTAGATTTCTCTCATGAATCGGGAAATTTAAGTCACCAAAGACTACTAAAACCAGTTGATATTTTGAATGGAGTTGCCATATGTGTTACTGTAGAGCCTCCAAAGGCTAGAGCTTCACCAAGATACACATCAAAACTTGATAAAACTGGAAATATTAATTTCAACTTCCCACGGGAATGCCAAAACTGTTAGAGCTCAAATATGCACCCGTGCCTAAATCATAGAAAATTCAGGATTTGAGACAACATGGGACTGTCTCCAAGTTGTGGGACTCAAACTGAGACAAACCTCTGGAGAAGGTCAGCTTCCTCTACTTACTCCTAATGCTAAACTACTCCTAGGAATTGAAATGTAACTATCTAGCTCTACTCTAACTTTCCAAGGGACCAGGGTGAGAAGGAGATGCATAAAACAAAAACCTAAACTAGAGAAGGTGATAACACCAAAAATAAGGGGATGAATACTTAGGAAAGAGATAAAATGGAAGAAAATGAAGATGAAAAGGGATAAAATGAAAGAAAAAAAAATCAAAATCACATCCAGAGTTCCACTTCCACGATGCATAATAGACACAAACCTCTGAAATAACACATACAACACACTTGCGAATAAATGAGAGGCAAGAGAGTGCAATAAAAAAATAGCTAAGGCCGAATGAGCCACAAAACCAAAGATTTTATTTCTTAGAGATCATGTATAGATCATCACGATACCAGAGGAGGATGCAAAAAAATTACATAGATATAGCCTAAGGCATGTGACTCTTAGAACACTTGTGCAACATAAAATTATGCCTTTGTATTCCTAAAGTATCCAACATTAAAATGAGGCATCATTGTACAATATATAAAAAAATAAAAGAAATAAAGAAGAAGAAAAGAGAGGGAAGTTCAAATTATCCTTCCACCAAATTACCTAACCGCCATCATTTAATTTTCAAGAGATCTAATTATCTCTATAAATTCCGCCTCCCACGCCATTGCCTTGTTGAAGAAGGAACGGTGCCCATACTGCATGTAATTATGGGAGTTGGGTCGACTGGAATAGACCTTTATGTGTTGGAGACATCACCGTTTGATTTTCCCACCTACTACCTACCTAAACCTAATTCATAAAATATGATCTTATTCCATGGACGAGGAAAATATTTCTTCAAAATATCATATTTACAAAGACATGATCATTAGATTCTAAATTTATATCAATTTCAAATCTCCTGCAAAAAAGTTCTATTTTCTTTGTTACGCGGCTTTCACTTGGTCTATTCACTTGCCATGCGATTTTATCAACATCTACGGACTTCTTTTCCTTTAATATGTAGTTTTCTCGATTTACTTTTACCTGTGTTTTTTGCTTTGGTGTATCACAACTTGCTAGAACATCCATGACCTCTTTCTATCCCTTAGAGGTACAACCATGAATTTGGCAGCCCTTTTCTCTTTTTGTGGCTTCATCAAAGCATGCCATTTACTCCATGATGTTCAACCTTAGCCGAGACATGTTGAAACTTCTCTGCGGTCCTTATTCTAAGTCCGTGGTGAGCTAAGTTGCCCATTTTTGCAAGGGGTGCAAAAATAGACAACAAAATTCTAAGAGGAATTCAAAATGGATTTATAATTTTGTAGTATATCATCTTTACATTGATAAATTCCTTTAAATTGGTTTATGAAAAGATGTGAGTGTCCGTAGATGTCCAGGATTTAAACTCCAAACATGACAATGGTTTGGAGACCCATGATTAGAGCTTCGTATTTGGCCATGTTGTTAGTACATTCAAATTTTTGTTTGAAATATAACAAGATAGGAGTCCCCAAGGGAGGTATAATAATGACACCAACTTCTCCCCATTGCTGACCCTTAGATCCATAAAAAAGTGTCATTTTGAGAGGAGTGTATTCATGATTGATAATATTGATAGATTCATCAAGGAATTATTCGTGAGGTGGTTGACTATCGGAAGAGGGGCTTCGACAAGCTGATCGGAGATGGCTTACATCCTTTGATGGATTTTTGTGAGATGAATTCAAGGTCAAAATTGGTCATGAACATGAGCCACCGAGTGATGTGGTCACCGTCATATGGTTTGGAGTACATATTTTTAAAAAGATTGAAGTTGGTAATGATGTAAGTCTTATGATTAGGTAAGTAATGAAAGAGCTTGGACGTTTTAAATTACAAGCCACAACACATATTTTTGGCTTTAGTATAACGAGTCTCGTAGTCATGGAGAGAGTTGATTATATAACAAATGACTTTCTCACCACCTTGATCATCTCAATGAGCAAGCACCCAAGGCATGATTAGTAGTGGATATGTAGAGGTAGAATGGTTCCCCCTCATGTGGAGCTGTAAGAATAGGTGGTGATAAAAGGTATTGTTTGAGGTCATCTAAGGACTTTTGACAGTTTTGATCTTGTTTGAAATGTACATCCTTCCAAAGGAGGTGATGAAAATTCGAGAATGATCTTAAAGTTATGAGATAAAACGGCAAATCTATTGAAGCTTACCATGAAGGATGCGAAGATGTTTTAAGTTTGATGGAGGAGGCATTGTTGTCAATTTTTGCCCCTTGGAAAAAATGGACAATATGATAATACCCTAAGACCGAAGATTCTTCCATAAATATTTTGGGGTTATCAAGATAACTTCAAGCTTTGAAATCCTTGTATGTTATTCCAGAAGGTTTCAGGATCCTCTAGGATTGTTCCTTATTTTTCATATCTTGGAGGTTCAAATTGGTCTCGGAATGAGAAAATTACCTTTGAAGGGCCCATACTTGCTCAACTCAAGCAAGACACAATTAAAATTGGCATATGTTTTTTCTAGTGTCTTGTCATACCCTCATGTCCCATTTGTTCATAGAAAAGTTCAGAATTTTAAGAAAGGACAATGTAAGGCTTGAAAATTTGTCAATGCCAATGGGTAAGAGCTAAAAGTGGTCGAGCTGCCCATTGAGTTAGTTGGCATGTGTTAGTGTGATTTGCATAGAGTGAGCTCTGCACCGAACTCATTTTGGTTGTTGAATCTACATTTAGAAATTAGGAAATCGGGACAGTGAGCAATGAAGGTCGTGGAGTCATCGCATGACCAGAAGCTTGGGAATGAGGTAGACCGAGTTGAATCAAGCTTTCAGAGTTTAATTTCAAGGATTCTTTTCGATAATTTTGTTTCATAATTTCAGAGATTTTTGGGATTAAAAATGTCAAGCAAGTTGAAAATTCTAAAGCTCGACTCAAACTCAAATTTCGAAAAAAAAATTGGAGAAAATTTTGGGGAAAATTGGGAAAATTTCAAAAAAATTCGGAGAAATTTTCAAAGATTTTTTTGATCTTTCTGTTCGGAATTTCAGAACTTTTGACTTCGGAGATTTCTTTTGGAACTTTCCTCTGTAGAATTTTGGAGATTTTTCTTTCGGGTTTTCGAAGACTTTATTTTCAGAATTTCTCCAACTTCAGCTTCCGAAACACAGAGCTTAATGTCTACTTCCACATCAAGGGAAAAAGAGAAGATGAAGTAGGCTATTGAGATATATAGTGAGTTACAAGGTGTGAGAACTACCATTTCTAAAGTGGATGAGGAATTTTTTGAAGATAGTAACAACATGAATTTGAACCCAGATCAAGTTGAGCAGCCATGATAGGACAGATTTGAGCTCCAAATCAGTCAAAGTTACAAGGTTGACTTGGTCAAACCTTTTGCAACAAATTTGTTATTTTCATGGGAGCATGTTCCCTTAATATTCATGACATTTCTATTTTTAGTTAAGTGTTAGTTAAGGGCCCAACTGTCATGGCTCAGCCTAAAAGGCTTATAAATAGTTGAGTATAAGGAGTATTTAGGCATAGAATAGAGAGAACATAGGATATAGGTTATTTTTGAAAGAAGTTTATCTTCAAGATTGGAAGAGTGCTTCGAGAGATTCTAAGAAACCTTTTAATTATATTCGAGTTACACCTTCATTGTTGAAAAATATGATTTATTGTGTTGAATGGTTAATCGGTGTTTACTTTGTGAATTTACAATTCCTTAGTGAGAGTGATTATCTTACCTTTATTTCAGGTTATCTATTTCATGTTGTGAAGGAATAATACTACTATCTTTTATGTCAGTTGTGAAAATCTTATTTTCCTTCTATATTAATTTTATGTCATTATTATCCCTAGTTGCAGAAATAGATGTTTGATATATGCATGTGTGGTTTCCTCATGATAAATTAATTTTGTGTTGAATCCGATTTGATCTACCCTTATGTACACTCAAATTTAATAGAGGAATGTCCACCCCTGGTTTGTGGTATTTTGTACCTTTTCTAGTTTCGATAGGTGAAGGTGGTTAGTGATGCAAGCATACCTCCCACATTAACCCTTCTAGATGTTAAACATCCTTTAATTTGGTGCATCACCACTTCTAGTATAAGTTTTATTTCCTTGCAAATCTCTTTCCCTAATCCCATGAAATGTTAGCATAGGACTTGTTAGTCATTTTTCTTGCATTAGAAGTAGTGTTGTGTTTAGTTTAGGAAGAGGAAGCCGGCCTTCTCCGAAGGTTTACCTCGAGCCCAAGTCCCACAGCTTGAGAGGTGATTCCATGTGTCCCAATCACACCAAATGTCATGATTCATTTTCAGGCCATTCGGGGGGTGTAGTGATTTAGTGACAACGGGCATTTCAATGATGATTTGATCTTGGTAGGGCATATTTCAATTCCCCGAATAGAAACAATGAACCCTAGGAGTTTACCGTGATAACACCGAACACACACTTAGTAGGTTTGATACGAAGAAAGTATTGGATAAGGTGGGAAAATATTGTGTCAAGGATAATGAGATGATCTCTGTGTTGCTTTGACTTTGCATGTTGATAAGTGGCTTCAACATTTTTTAAGTCCAAAGGGCATTACTTGATAACATAATGTCCACCAAAAAGTGATGAAGGATGTTTTGTGTTGGTCATCGGTAGTGATAAGTATTTGATTGTATCCAGAGAATCCATCCATTAGGGATATCATCTCATGACTAGTGGTTAGATTAATGAGTTGGTCAATGTTTGGAAGAGGACATTCATTTTTAGGGCAAGCAAGTTTGAGGTATCATAAGTTGGTATGAATTCTTAACTTTCTTAAGGATTTGGTTACATGAATGATATTAGAGACCCATTATGGATAATCAATAGGTATGATGAAATTAGCAGAGAAACAGACGTTGCAACTCCTCTTTTATAAAAAGAGCTATGTGAGGATGCATCGTACGTAGCTTTTGTTTGACAGGTTTGGCATTAGGATAAGTGATGATATTGTGAACAACAATGTTGGGGTCAATACTTGGCATATCACTATACGACCATGTGAAGTCTTTACTATACTTGGATAGGAATGTAGTGAAGTCTCCTATGGAGTTCCTATGTTAATGTCGATAGTGGGTTCATTGAGAAGTGTCGATGTGTTGGGCGGTAGATTTTTAAAGTAATAGTCCCGTACTCCCATATGGGAGAGGATGGATTGGTCATCTTAGCATTAAAGAAAGTTAACAATGGGTGAATCCTCTTCTATCATTTTGGGCCAAATGAGAGGAATGGTCTCAATACCATGGTTATTTTGATTAATCAGTGGTCCTAAAGTGATAGTGTTAGCTAAAACAAGTTAGTTGGGATGGAAATAGTATCATTTATATCCATCGTGTCATTTTGTGTAGATGGAGAAGATGGTTTAGGTTCTATGATAGGTACAGATGTGGTACTCGTTGAAGACTTGGAGGATGGTTTTTCAAAACATAACCCTTATTTTTCATGGGATTTCAGGAATGGTCAAGGATTAAGTCATGGATTCCTTACTCATAACGTATGATTATGAAGTATTTCTACACACAACGATGTAGATATATTTATTTGAAGGATTGGTTATATAGAAATGTGAATCTTAATATGAATGGTTTGGCATGATGTTGATAAGTAGGATGTGGAGATGGGTGAAGTGTCCCTTTGTAGATGAGGTTGGTTTTGAGATATGGTGGACCGAATGAGATAACATCCCCGACATTAGGTTCATACATGGGTTGCTTGTGAGTTCTTCCGTATGTCTTCGACACAGAAAAGAATTAAATGTAAGGAGACAATACTCCCCCAATCAAAGACGTATAAAATCATTGAAAGAAGTCTCATTTGGTAACTTGGATGAGGCAATAGATGAACTGGTGGAGGGTTCATTAGAGGATCTCGAGTTTGTTTTAGGAAAAATCATTTCATTTGGTTGATATGTCATGTGACATGATTTGAAAGGGTTTAGATCTATGGGGACCATGAAATTTTTACCCTCATGTTCGTATTTGAGACATCGATGGAGTGTAGAGGGAATACAATGCATAGTGCATATCCAGGGTCACCCTAATAGCATGTTATATCGAAACTCTCCTTCCACCGAGATAAAAGAGTCCATGGAGGATTTTAACGCCAACTTTTATTGGTAAGATAACTAATGTAGGGGCGATGGTGTCGTTAAAATATCTCAATACAAATGATGACTATGTGACAAGGGTGTTGGGTAGTTGAAGTTGATCAAAGGTTGGTGATGATATGATGTTAATACTGGCACCATTGTTGATCATGACCATGTTAAGAATATTATCATCAATTTAGGTGGTTATGAAAAGTGCGAGGTGACGATCCTCTGGTTGTAATGATGGGATTTCTGATTTTTCAAAAAGAATAGGTAGTGAATATTCTAAGTGTACCGACTAAGTTTTTAAATGACTGAGGTTCATCTGAGGGTAGTTATATAGATTTAATTATTTTGATCATGTCTTTTGATGTTGAGGTGAAGTTTGAACAAGCTCATAAAGGGATATTTTTACTGGAGCTTGATGGAGTTGTCTAATAATGGTGTTTTGTATAGAAGTGGTATATTATGTTTGTGGTGTGGAAAGGATGGATACCTTAGCCTTAACAAGGGGTGTTGGATCGGATGACTTGGGAGCAAGCGGGATGGAATTTTTTTATTTATTTTTATCAACAATGTTAGGGTCATGGGTATATGTTCTAGTGGTGATACATACTACATCAATTTAATGGAGAGGGGATTTATTGGAAGAGTCCCTACAGTTGGTGGATGTGAAGGTAGGTAATGGTTTGGATGTAGTAGTCTAAGATGTTTTATGGGTTGTATTTGATGGTTCTAAATTTGTAGGGAGAAGGCCTTTATTGGTAAGGATTTTGATAGCAGTGTGAAGGGCTTTACAATCCTCTGTAGAATGTCCTAGTGTGCGATGATAATCAAAAAATGCTTCAAAATTATACTTGGAGGGTTTCCACCCTCAAGATATAGATGGTTTAAGAAGAGATAAAGTGATGATAGACTATGGATAAACATTTCAAGGGTCAGTGCATAATGTCATTTTGAGGCAGAGGTTGAGGGAAGTGATGATTCCTTTGATTTTACATGTGTTTAAAGGACCATTTTTAGTGTGATATGTTGAGATGACTGATGGGGAATGATTTTTGATTGTGTGACAATGACCGATAATTTTGACGAGGGGTGTAGCTCTAAGATAGAAGGCATCAATTTCATATTTTGTGTTTACAAAATCGAATGGTCACGTGATATGATGGTCGTGTTTTTAGACGGGGGAGTGTGGTCATGTAACATAATTTTTGATATTATACATATACTATTGAGTGACATGGTCATCATAGGATCTTTTCACATATTGTAAGATAGGTTTATTTTCTAGAACTTGTGAAGAGCTTGTAGATGGGCTTGAAGAGGATGAAATAGATGTAGATGAATTTGAGATTTTTTTGATGGTAGGATTAGGAGATGTGTCCGATTCCATAGGTGTTTCGATGTGGAAACACAAGGTGTAGTGGATGATTCGTCGTTGTTTTTGTGATAGAACTATTAGTGGATGATTCTGATGGTGCCTCTCTCATGGAATCACTAGATGTTGAGGGTGTAGATTATTGATATTTGATTGTGTTGATAGTGTGATGAGAATGGATGACATTAGATTGGGTGATCTGTTATATGGGGGTGATTCAAAATGGTTGTTTAAAAACATCCAAATTTTGATTCGAAGGCACATTTGGGTTATCCAACAAATCACCTTTGTCGATAAAATCTTGAAGATTTATTTTGAAAAATTGACACCTTTTGATGTCATGGCCTTTGACCCTATGGTATTTACAGTAATCATTCTCTTTATACCGGAGGGTTTTGAAATAGACGTGTCGATGGGGCGATGGGAGAAAGGGTGATCATATTGTGGCTAAGAGCTTATCAATTACTACGTTGTAAGATTTATTGATATGTGTGTAATTATGTTGAGGACGAGAGCATTTGGAGATCAAAAATTCTTTGGGATTAGTTTTCTTAATGACTGCAGTTGTTGATGTCTAAGTTTTATCATAGCTGGAATACGGTTTGAACGAGGATTTAGGTTTAGGCTTCGTTAATATGAGTTTAACTTTACCATCTTCAAGAGCATGAAGCTTGAGTTTGTGAGCCATAGTGAAGGCTTTGTCAAACATCTGTAAGGACTGGATTTGTAACATAGATGATATGTGCTTAGCATAAGAGTAAGAAAATAACTCGATTAACTTAGTCTGTGGGAGGGAAAAGGACAATTGATTGATAACTCCCCTCCGAGGGTGACGAAATCAGAATAGATTTTTCCTCAAATTACTTAATGATGTATATATCAGCTGATAGTGATTTTATGCACAATGTTAATCGAGAAATGGTATAAGAAAAGTTGTGTGAGATGAGTGAATGAGAAGAGTGAGTATTAAGGAATATTATTATACCAATCTAAGGCGGGTCCGGCTAAGGACATGGGGAATGTTCTCAACATATGATCTCAGGTTGTGTGTTATGAAATAACAAGCATGTCGAAGGCCCAGTTGTGTTGTTGAGGGTCTTATTTATTGTAGAATTTGAGGAACTTAGAGAGTTCCCAGTGTGGAGGATATGCTTTGTATGGTACGGACGGGTGGATGGGTTTGTTGTAGATTTGTTTGTAGGATAATGTGTTTTTAGGACACATAAAGGAAAATTCAAGGTGAGAAATTTTGTTCATTAATTCTTGCAAAGGGTCATTTTGTGATGGATGTTATTGGGGAGTGAATGACGAAGGACTGGGTTGATTGTATGTAGATGGATTTGATTGTTGGTATGGATGGTAAGGCAAAGGAATGTTATGTTGGAGAGGGGTATTCATAGGAATATTGTATGTAAGTTGTGAAGCTATGGGTTGTGAGGATTGGATATATTGATATTGAATGGGCACGAATGTGTTTAATAGAGGTCATGACATCGGGTATATGTTGAAAGGGGATTGAAGTGTGGGTGAAAGGTTGGGATTGTTGAGGCATGTGCTAGAAAGGAATAGAAGTGTGGATGAGAGGTTGAGATTGTTGAGTATGTCTTGAGAGAATATAGGGGTGGTTGACGATTGTTGTGAAGAGGGGTGAACACTAGAGATGGAACTCATATTAATGAGTGGTATCGATGTTGGGATAGACATGAATACATTTTGAATAGATGATGTGGGTTGTTGAGATGAGATAGGTTGAGATATGCTTGATGGGATGGATGTTGAACTTATAGGAGGTGTTTGGATCGTGGAGGAGACTAAAGGGCTCGACATGGATAAGGATATGTTGGTGTTGTTTTGAGATGAGGCGAGCTAGATGAGGGACCTAATGAGGATGATGATTGTTGGTTAGTTACATCTTGTGAGGAAACAACGTTAAGTTCAAAAGTAATGATGGGGAAAAAGACGCAGTAGATTTAGATGTTTCATATTTTCTAGCAACTGGGATAAGGATGAACTTGTTGGATGACCGACTCATGGTTAGGATCAAAGAGCAAGGAATTTTTTAGGTAGTTTTGGTGACAGGGGGTCGTTGTTCAGGTGTAGATTATTGAAGAAGAATGCTCCGATGATCCAAAATCATAAGCAAAATGCAACATTCATCCAAAACAAATTTCTTTAAATGATGATTTTATGGAGTAAATTTGCCATTATGAAATTTCCTTATCTTTAAAAATTTGTAAGTATTGTGTAAAAATAGAGAAAAACCAGACTATACAGAGAAATACAGTCACTACAATTGATAATGGAGCTCAACAATAGAGCCTACATCTCCGAGTCCATATAGATGTGACCATTCTATTTAAATAATGTCGTAATACACTTACATTGCTTCAAAAGACATAACCAGAGATCTTGTCCAATTTCCACAATATTCCTCTTGAAAAGATAAGCCTAGTCCCCTTTGGAATTTTCTCTAATTTTGTTCCTAGATCCTAGAATAAGCCTTTTAACATACACAGCTTAAAAGATTACCCTTCAAATAACACACGTCACCTTATATAATATGTTTCAAATGATTGGCTCAAAGTTCAAGCCTATCATTTTGCAAAGCATGGATAAGTGTTCGACTCGCTTATCCCTCCTCCATCACTTTGGTTTTCCTTTACAGGAATAGTCCCACATTGAGCATGGGTTAGGTAGGAATAATGTTTAAATAAATGTGGTTGTTGAATTTGTTTCGATCTTAAGACCAATTTTGCTACACAAGTGTGTTGGTTTTGGGTAACATAACTATGTTCTTCCATGTGGAAGTTAACCATTGAGTTGTTGGGTTGTTAGGAAGATGAGGATGAGTTTGCGAGGAAGTTACAAGAGATAATGGTAAGTTGGAAAATAGATAAGAGGTGAGATGACAGGTGTGGATGATGGTTAGAGAGGTGAGGTGGATAGGTCGGCTTGATCGACCGAGATGGGGCAGTTTGACTCACCAAGTCAAACTGTCCACCAAGCCAAGACAATGCAATGCATTTCTATACATTTCAAAGCACTAACAAAAATAGTCCCACATGCATCATGTTATAAATTCCATGAGAAAATATATACGAATCTCAAAATGGCAATATGAAGATCAAAGACAAAGTCACCCCTCACAAAAAGAGTGTGTCAACCACAGGCCGAGGGCCCCAAACTAGCAAATAGTAGGGCCCACTCGCCTATAAACGAGTTTCAAAGACCGGATTCGCAAAACCAAATTTTTCTTCACACCACTTGTTCCACTTGTTGCAATTTCACTCGTCCACTTAGCGTATGTGCACACATCCATGTCCCCGCACACACCATTTTTTCCAATTGGCCAAAAATATCAACGGGCTATATCTTCTACATACATGCTATGTTTTAAGTAAACAACATACCGTCGTAAAGCTCTCAATTTTTCTACACAATGTAATTGTCTCATGAATGATTTTGAGAAGATCATCGATCAATATTTCTCAATGAGCATTCTCTAGTTGATTTTCTCGTATGTAATGCAACCGCCATGAATGATTCTAAGAATATCATAAATCGATATTTCTCAATGAGGATCCTCCGGATCACCCGAGAAAATAGGTTAGCATTGAGAGAAATAGGGTTTGAATCTAGAATCTCGGTGAAGACTAGATCTCCATTATCAAGAAACAAGGACTAAATGGATCAGAATTTATGACATGGCGGATTGAATACTAGGAGAGTGTGGGGTTCTTGATCGTGTGTTGGAGGTGATAAAGATGCTCAATGTTATTCAATCACATGTTTAGCATCGAAAATGTGGGTTTGGATATTTTCTAATGATTGTTGGAAACGTTCCACCATATTTCGAGTTCTTTTTACGGGACTATTGTCCAGTTAGGACCATGAAAACAAACAATCACTAGAATAAAAAATAAATATAGAGAGTTGATTAAAATCATGAATGCAAGTCTAACCAAATAATTTTTATTATCTTGATTAGATTAAAACAGATGAAATGTGAAAAAATTTCTATGAGGTCCTAGGAAATGGAAATTTATGGTTGGTTTTAGGAAATTTTAAATGTTAGAGTCCTCATATACTTGAAGGTACATGAGGCCCGAATTTGTGTTTGTATTAGTACGAGGCATGGTATTGGGGCATACCCCCTCACTTCATGGTCCCGTAGTGATAAGGGCGTCAAGTGCTTAGAAAATATACAACCCACCAAATTATTTATACTCAATCTAAACACCTAGTCATCTTATCCTCTTGGTGATGAAATCCAAGTAGTTCCACCTAGGTTGGATTGTTTTGATGACAATTATGTTGAATGTGGTTTGGTTATGTGTGAGGGAAATTAAGTGAAAGCAATTCATTAACTTACTAATTAGACTATATGATCAAATAGGTATGAAAGGTTCATTTTAAGTCCCAAAAAGAAACAACATACAAGTGTGATGCAAAGAAAGGGAATAATAAAGTGGATGTACCTGTGATTAATTTTGATTTTTGATTTTTTAATATTTTGATTTTGACTCTTGATTTAAAAAAATAGGTGCTCCAGAGGAGAAAAAACCCGCAACCGTTAGATGGAGACAAGGAAACAAAAAAGAAAGCACAATCCTAAAGGAAGAATAACCGAGTAATCATGTGATTTGAAGGAATCATAGGCGATTCACCAAAATCGTTGGAAATTCTACATAATTGTTAACAATTATAGAGAAAACAACCTAAAAATAATTATAAGTTAATTTTAATGAAAAATAAGAGGAACAGGGTCCCATCGGGCATGTAAGGAATTTATTAGGTAGATTTCAGGTATATGCTATTAAATGCGGAAAGTACCTAAAACTCAAAACATAACAGGGTTTAGTGATACCTACATCAAGTGAAATCACTATGTCGGGATGCTCAAATGCGAATAGTGTACAAACGCTTCTCCTTTCACTAAGTGAAGAGACATGCAATCAAACACAACTAAACATGAAATATTAGATAGAATGGTATGACAAGCTACTTGGTAAAGGTCAATTCTAGGAATCCAAAGGGAATTCCTTCGAGGAGTTCAACTCAATTTGATTAAACTAAGTGAGTTGATAATAATGATAAAATAGGTAACGAGAATGAAAAATATAGAAGTTAAAACTCAAGGTGAAAGGGAAGATCTTGTTTCGATTCGTAGGTGACCCAGGCTAAAGTGGCGGCAATCTGAACAACTTCAAAATAGTCGTACTAGTAGTTTGCGGTTACCGGTTGTATTTCATGGAGGAACTCAAGATGATTCTCAATATCCTTGATGTCAAGTGTGAATTTGATAGTGCACATAGTGAGCTCGTGGAGGATGTCAAATTGTTCCCACATGAAGGGTTTTAGATGATCAAGAGATCATAGATGCTTGTGATTGGATGTTATTGACTTGAAACAATCATCTACAGCGACAGAGACATGCTTGCAATAGAAAATTCAAATCTGGGATATAGATGAAAATTGACAAAATTCTATGATTTTATTAAAATAAGAAAATGGACAGAAATCGCAAAAATGATTCAAAGGAATCGCTAGTGATTCAAGGGAATCATGGGAAATCCCTATAAAAAGACTCGATTTTCTTAAAAATGAAAAACTCGATGTAAACAGAGAACTAAATTGATTATTTTGTGAATGTTATGAGATAGGGACAATGAAAAATTGAGAGAATATTACCTTATAGTGCGAAAACAATCTATGGAACATATGCAAAAGATGATTGAATTAATGATGCTAATTGTTAGTTTCTTGGAGAGATTATCAAGACTTTGAAGCAAAAATTGATGTGTTGTAGCTCCTTAAGGTGATCTAATGTTGTTGCTTGGCTTGAGGATTTTGGAGTGACATAGATTTGTTGTTTTTCTTGAGGACAAAGATACACATGCGTCCAAATGGTTTTAGAAGATCCATGAAATAAGAGTTTGAAATCATATTTATAATCACTTGTGATTTGTTAGAGTTGTCGACTATCTTGGAAATTTGGAGAAGGCATTTATAAGTGGTTTCAACCACTTCTAAAATGAGATTTTCAGGTATGGGGACGAGGGAACAGGTTAGGTGATTTTTGTAGGTTAGGTGGTTAAGATGAAATGGGTTGAGGATGGTTTAAAGATGACTAGGTGGTTTCAGGGGAGTTATGGTAAATTTGGATGAGTAAATGTGATTTATCGAGGGGTTAAAAATCAATTTTATAGGGTGAGGAGAATGATTAGATAATGTTTATAGTGATATCTTTTGATAGAATAATTTACATACGCGATAAGTAGGTGGGTGATGAAAACTCGGTTCTACAACTATAAACACATGGATGACGATGGAGCAAGTCTTAGAAGGGAATAAAAGGTATCTTTGTTGAGGCTATGGATTTGTGGCTATAAGTAGAACAATGCCCAACCTTATGTGCTTTAATAAAAAATATTGATTTTATTATATTGTTTATTCTAATATGGAAATATTTCATAAGGGTGGATCAAACACACCTTTCACAAACTTACAACTCTTTGAAATATTTTGTTAACCTCATCACTTAACAAAATCAAAACTTGTGCTCAATTTGTGATTTGTCTGGGGATTTTCATTTTCAATTATTATTTTTTTGAAATGGTAGTTGAAACCAAAATTTATGAGTTATAAACACTAATAGGGTTTTCCTACAATATATTTCCATTTTTATGTACATAATATACCCCTACTTGCTTATGAAAGTGGGGACTCACTTGAAAATTTTGAGAAGATTTATTTTGTGGAAATTAGATGTTAGACCAAATGAAAAAAATACACAACAACTTTGCAAGTTTATTTCTCACAAACTTGGGTGACATTTTATTGATCATCTTCCCTAGGGATACCAAAAACTTATGAAAATTTCACCCCTTATTATCAATTTGATCTCAAACACATTTGAAATACCACCAAAGAAAAAACATTACGATAAAGGGATGTATTTCTTTTGAGCGGGGTCACTTGTGTTCTTGGTTTATTCAAGTATTGATTATGATTTAACTTTTCAAAAGTCAACTAATCATGTGATTTCGAGCCCTTAACCTCAATGATCATACATTTCACTTTAATTTTTAAGAGTTTCATGACCCTAGGCTTCACAATTGGTCTCTTTCTATTATTATGAAAGCTTGTTTAAAGAAATTTATTTGTATTGTTTCATTTTTTCAAAAATAAAATTATTTTTCACAGGTGTATAGTGTTGTATTTGTGGTGTGCAACAAAGCAAGTAGGACACATGATGTCACCTCTAATACTTGTAACTAAAAAATCCAAAGGTTAAGGAAACTTAAGGTCCACAAGAACCCAAGAACCTAAGAGCTTGAGATGAGCACATTTAGCACTAACACATAATTTGAGAGTTACACCGAGAATTAACAATATTCACATAGAGTAAAATTATCCCAAGAGCTTCAAGAGTTTTGAGATCCCTAGATTTAAAAATCGATACACATAGTTTTACATAGGAGCCTTGTGGTCCCGAAGTGTCAAAAATTAAAATCAATAGGGAGGAGGAAGAACATAAATATCTTGAAAACATGAAACCGCGACAAAAAGCCACATGGACCAATTCATATGACCTTGGTTTCCAAAGGCATAAATTTGGAAAAGGTACTTCAAACAAGAAGACCCCGACATCTCGAGATTCAAGGATTAGAACACGTGGAAATAAAAGTTAGAAAGTTAGAAGCTAATGTTAGATTAAAAAGCTAAATTTTATCAAATATAAAGATACCGAAGTAAAAATACATAGTGGCCCATGATTAAGAATAAACAGAAAAATAAGATCTAAGACCAGAATTGGAGCTATTTTTGGTCAAATCAGAGTCAAGCACGCATGTAGGTTATAACATGGGATAAATAAAAAATGATTTAAGTCTGAATTTAAGCTATGATTACTATATTCAAAAAAATAAGAGTATGATAAACAAAAAGTTTTGATTAGTCAAAGTTTTTTTAAGAATAAACAGAAAACAAGATCTAAGGGGGTTTTAATCAATAACATGGGATAAATAAAAATGATTTAAGTCCGAATTTAAGCTATGATATTATTTCAAAAATAAGCTTTTTTTTTTTTTGAGAGTTGTTTTAATGTAAACTAGAGACTCTAGTTTTGATTAGTCAAAGTGGAAGTCAAATAAGGTTTTAAATAAGACATTTCATTTTTGGGGAAATTTATTGTAAATTATAGGAACATGTTCTTGTAATTATCCTTTTCAATATATTAGTTAGCTTTAGTTGTTCTAGATTAATTTACTTTTCTAGGAGTTCTAAGACATGAAAAGAATGTGGATGAATCTTGTTGCTCTATAAAAATCAGCTTAAAAGTAAATATATATATTGAAAATAATGGATCATTGTAAAGAAATATTTTGGAGCTTCCAATTGGTTTTGTGAGTTTTTGAGTTATCTTTTAATTGTTGATTCATGTCTTGATGCCTACACAAAATTCTCTTTTAGTTATTAAGTAAAGTTTGCACTTCTAATCTTAGTTAAATTTTGCAGAGTAAATAGGTTGAGATATTCTAATCTCAATTTCATTAGTTAATGTTTATCGTGTTTATATTCATGGATGTGCTTTGCAATCTTGCATGTTTATGTGATCTAGATATGCTAGCAAGCATAAATGATTATGTTAGTATTTAGAATTGGGTCATATTGGAAAAATTAATAGGATGATTAAAACTTTGATATATGCTTTGCCAATGAACCATTGGTTATTTTATTAGATGATGCAAGGTTATCATTTTATTTGTATTGTTTCCTTTGAATGCTTTCCTAAAACTTATAAAGAATTGAGGTAACCTATTTCTTATATGATTTGGTTTTGTTAGTGATTTAGCCATGATAAAATGTGTTTATGAAGCATAACATAGAGTTTGTTTCCCTTTCCTTCCCTACCCTTATTTCCTTTTTTAGTTTTTTGGAGTCCCAAAATCATTTAGTTATGATTAGATCATTGTGAATATCCATAAGATGAGACACACTCTAACTAAGGATTGTTTGAATCCAATAATTGAGTTTCAATAGGTAGTTTTCCCAAACACACTGGTCCCTCTAAAGGTTAATATTTTCTCCCATATTTTCCATCTAAATCTATATGTCCCAGTAGTATTTCGTATCAGTGAATCCAATTGTCCAATAGAGATTTTAAAATGAGTTGGATTAAATTCTCATCTTCTATAGAAGCTCGTGTAGTAAAATTGCATCAACATAATGTAAGGTAGAAGGAATTTCTTTCATTTTACTAATCCAAATCCTCATGAGAGATAGATGGTAATGACCATTGTCGAGGACTATACATGAAACTAAAATAAGACTATAGGGGACATAAAACCAAGTTTTTTTGCATAGTTATGCTATATCCCTTAATAATCACAATAGTATTGCTAGGTATTTTCTATAGTATTTGAGGATATAAATAAATTTCTCTATGTATATGTTAATACTTGAATTGTTATCAATCACGATTCGTGTGTTTTTGTGGATATATGTATCAAAAAGAGAACAACTTGTATAAATAGTGGTATATTATAATATTCATTTTTGAACTTCAATTTCATAAAACAAAATGGGAGAATAGTCCCTCTTTGTTGATGTGATTATGACCATGCACATAAATCCATTAAATGAGTGATTTTTAGAAAGATGTGGTTGGTCCCCATAATTTATCATATGAATACTACTTTTTTATTGTGAATGTATGTCACGGTTTGGAATAGGGATCATAATTTTTTTTAAATATTAGTTTATGAGCCATATATTCATTCAATACACTATTGATACCTTAAACTTGAATTTGATTACTTTCAATAAGGTCGAGGATCTTATTTATCAAATTTATGCATCTATTGGAAGAATATTTGGGGCTCCATGATAACTATTGTGTGTATTGACATAATATCTTTTAGGAAAAAGCCTTGTGGATACAACTATCAAAAGGGGTAAATTAATTATGTTATATTATAGAAATAATTGTAACAATTTATGTGGACTCTAACTTAAATGTATAAATTTTATACACTATCGATATTGTGGGAAGATTGTATTTATGTTTCTCTATTTTTATAGTTTCTTTATCACACTCTTCATTTGAGGCCCTTAGGTTGGAAATTATTATGACAAAGTTAAGCCTTTCAAAGTTTTCTAGTTGAAAATTTTCTCCACTAGTCATAGGGGAATTTGATCCCCATATTTGAGAATTTTGGCCTCTAAAATATATACCTCCACATTTTTTATCACATGAAAAATGTCATCAAATCATTAGTGGGTGTTAAATACTATTTTGGCGTTGATGGGTGTGAGAAATATTTATGAACATAGACTTATGAGGTCACTCACTTTCACAAAAAAATTAGATATATATTTGTGACCATAGCATTGACCTAAATACGTAGTTACTAATAGTTTCATTGGAATCTTGTCCTAATTTAGAGATAAGTGTAAATCGACATACATGTTAATTTTGATCAAAAATGCATGAAATAAATCATATACTTATGCATCATAAAAGTGTGTATACATCCATTTGGTAGAGATTCAAACCAATCAAGAATATATCCTTTTAAACTCATATGAAATACCTTGGTAAATAATCAAGTACCACATGTGAAGTACAAACAAAACCTATAAAATTACCTTATATACTTTGTAACTATTAGTGCATAATCACAACACTCTTGAGTGCCTCGTAAACTAGGTGAGTTGAGACCCTTAGTGTGATTACACAACATGGAGCATCTCTCAAAGTGTGGGACCTTACGAGTTAAGAGAGATCTCCGGATGAAGGTCGGTTTCTATTCCTCTATCAAGGTGCAAAAAATAAATTGTAGAGGATCTACTCTAAACCTACTCTATCTTACCAAGGAGATAGGGTTGAGAAGATACAAAATAAACCTAAGCTAATGAGGTGATGCACCAAAGGAATGTTAAACACTCATTTTTCAAGCTAACACAAACCATAAAAATGTAATGCAAACGCCATGCCTGATAACCAAACTGCAATGAGAGATCGAAGGCAACAATAAACACATGAGAGGGTTGAGAATCATCCACAGACATATATTATTGCTCCAAAAGTCGATACAGTGCATTACAGTGGCCAAGAGGTAAAATCTTGCATTACAACTTGAATGGGAGGTTTGGAAACTCCACAAATTCGCTTGTAGACAAGGGAAGAAGGGAGAGTGCAAAACAAAATGTCCAACCCTTTACAATGAGCCCACTCCTTCTTTTATAGATGTTTCACGAGAGGAAGAAGGAGAGAGGCAGGAAAACTAATTTGAAGCTTAGCTATTGGCCATCAATGCCCTTGTAAATCTTCCCATAATTAGTCAAGTCCGCCGCTCCATGTCTACTCGGCGTATCGAAGAAGGAAGAACGACGGATCAAATCAAATATGATCTGGTTGTTGGAGTAATCGGATCACGTATTAATGACATGAAGATGTTTTCCTATTTTCACCCACCTAACCTCATCAAAATTAAAGTTTCATGTTTCCATGGCGTAGACAAGGTCGAGACCTTTCCAATGGTGCCAAATTTGTTGAATTTTGGGCACTGGATCAAAAGATATGTCCATTTGAATGTTTGAGTCGGGTCCATACAAAAATGGTGAAAACCAGTTTGTAGAATTGGTCCATGGGCCTGAAACTCACTTTGCACCTTTTGGACACAAAAAACAAAGTGCAAAAATTGTCCCGCAGCCTGCAATTCAATTTTATAAAAAAACCATCATCGGGCCCATCGGTCCACATTTTCCATTTGGGCAAGAAATCACTCCAAGGCTCATCAGCTCGCATGTAATTTAGGCCCGAAACATGGCTCCTTCACGTAGCTTTGCTTTGTTCCTTTATGTTTTTTGACTAATTTCCTTTTGTTTGGCGGTGCCATATATTTGACTTAGGACATGTGGAGACTTGGCGATTGTCTAAGGACCCGCTTTTAGTTTTATCTTTAAAGTAGCGTCAATGGGTTACTAACACTTGGCTCCCTCCGTTGGCCTACCTTTGCTTTGACTATTCAACCCTCGACTCTATCCCCTTTTTTTTACCTAGGACATGTGGAAGGCCCGCGCTCATTTGGAAACCCACTCAGGATTTTACCTTTGAAGGAGTGTCGTGTCGACACGTGGCTTCTTCCGTCGACACCATTATACTTAGTCATTTTTGGACCCGCTCTCTTTTTGGCCCCTAAACACGTGGAAGCCCCGTGATTGTTTGATTCTCTAGCTTTGGATTTACTTTTTGGAGATGCGCCGATGAGGCACATGGAATATTTCACCATCTCCTCCATACTTAGCCAATTTGGGCTCACTCTGAATATATTGTGAAGCCCGAAGACTTTAAGCCTTTCCCTGTTTCTCTCCTGAGAGCCTCTGGTTTCTTCGACACTTCCTACTTGTTTGCCTCCTTAACTAACGCTGCTCCTCCATTTTAGATTCTCGATGTTGCACGATTGTCGATTTGAAATGTGGGCTCATGTGACGGAAATAAAGTGACCCTTATATTTCTTCTGTGCGGGGTCGTTTGATCCTTCACAGACCCTGCTCCTCCATTGTAGAGTCCCGTTGTTGCCTGATTATTGGATTTGAATGTGAGTTCTCTGGTTTCTTCTGTGTGGGGTCGTGTTTGACCAATTTTACCCAGGGGAAAAATTGGGATAACAATTTGGCGACTCACGAGGACATCTTCCTGCTAGATGAAGGGACCAGTAGCCTTGAAGCATCCATTAGGCATGGAGTCAAGAATGATAGCCTCACGATACGATCATTTTTTCTTTTCTTTTCTTTTTTTGAAACTTCTCCCTAATTACCTACATCCCTATCTTGACTCGAACTCGCCCCGGGCTTTGCCCTGTTGCAGTCCCAAGAATGGACTATCTCGAATCCAATTTTAGTTGCTCTATATTTGTGTTTTATTTGAAACTAACAACTGTTACAAGAAACTATGGATCTTTCTATCGTGAATATTTAAGGGCCTGGCCTCTGCACCTCTAGAGCAATACAGAAAAAAACTTATGTACAAAGATAAAATCATACATGCCTCAAATGAGACATGCAGAGTGTGCAAAAACACTTATTTTACTGAAACAAAATCTACTCCTACTCCTATACTAACCCGAGAGAAAGGCCTAAACAAAGCTTTCCACGAAGCAAGGAAAAATAAATTCCCTTCCTTAAAAGGGGCAGCCATGCAAATGGTTTGATGCTGAATGTGGTTGCTTAGATGAGTGAAAAACTGACCTTAAGTTGATCCTCCACCCATATCATCAAGGTATCAACGTTAATGGAAAATACCTCCTCAAGCTGATTTACATTGGAATCCTGGAGGTGTTGATGGTGACCCTTGGTGCTTTGATACTCATCCTCATGCCTTGAAGTGGGCATGATTGGTTTTGGCTTCTCCCTTGGCTCCAATGAAGCCAAGTATCTGATTGGGAAAGGTCTGGTCCTTTGAATTTTCCCAAAGGTCTGGTCCTTTGAATTTTCCCATTTGCTCGATATTTTAACTCCAAAAATGGAGTCTTCTTGCAGATCTTCCTAGATGGATGATGTGAGAGGGATGATGACATCCTCTTGCCTTTTCTCTTCCTTCTCCTGTGAAGAACATGGAAGGCTCAAATCTTCCAACCTTGGTTCCAGAGGGCCATGTTTGGTTCATCAATTCTATTTCTAAAAGACATGGAGTGCAAATTGTTATCCTTGAATTCTCTCTTCCATGGAAGCAGGCTCATGTGCTTGGAAGGTAGATGATGGAGGAGAAAATGATGTGATCTCCTTAGGATCCTCTCCATCAAAGCAATCTTCCAAGTCTGACAGGCATTTTCCTCCTTGTTGTCCTGTTGCATGTGCTCTACCTCCTCCATGGTGTCCTCTTGATCTGCAACTTGCTCACCATGGTTCCCTTCATCCTCAAACATGAAGTTTGAAAGATCAAACTCCTATTCAACATTAGATCTTGAAGGGGATGAAGTGGGAGGAAGAATGAAGGTTCTTCTATAGTCTACTCTGCACTTGGAGCCTCTAAAATTGTATGGTCCTCCTCCATCATGGGTTCATCAATCAAATCAGGCCCTTGAAATGAAAGTAAAAAATCTTCAATTATGCCTTCTTCATTAAGCGTCCTCAAATCTGATTTGATCACTCCTAGCTTCTCCTCTTCAATGGTAGTTGGAGCTGGTTGTTCTTCCTCCTTAACTGGTTGTGCAACTTGGATCGAGATCAACATCCTCTTGAAACAGAGTGTCATTATGGACACTTTGCCTTCAAAGTAAACATGTTATCAATGAACTTGAACTTCTCCTTCATGTTCTTGTTCTTCTTCTACACGCAAACTCAACCTTAGCCACCACTAGTTCTTCAACCTTGACCTCCTCTGTTGGCTTAACCATCAAGAGGATCTTTGTAAACCCAAATTTAGCAGCCCAAATCTTCTGCGATTGTCTGTCATTTATTTTCTGCGTTTGGGCGCTTCTTCTTGTTGTTCTCCTTGATCAGATTCTTGAGTCTCCTCCCAACATGGACTTGGGGAGCAAGAGGAGTAGCAGGTTGGGGTTTAACCAGAGTTTTTTTATTGTTTGTGATGGGAAGGGAGGTGGAACTTATTGTTTTTTTGAGGGAATTATTTCTTGGGAAAGAAAAGGGTAGAAGAATTGAGATGAGGTGAAAGATTGGGGAATGGAGAAGGGAAATCAACACTTGGGGCAGAAAGTGAGGGCTTGAATCTTGATCATGCTCAAAGTATGGAGTTTGAGAAAAATAAAATGAGGGGAAAGGAGCTGGTGATTGACTTACCCATCGACAAGGTTGTCTCGCACTCTGCTCATATGCTCCAATATCCTCAATCCCTCCTGTAAGTTGAGACAACACTTCAACCATGAAGTCAAGCTTCTCCTGAGGGGTGTAATGTCTTAGAAAAGGACCTCCCCATAAACAAGGTGCCTTGAAACCAATCCTGAATGCCTTCATCTTTGTTGTAGCACTAGAATGTACGATGCTAGCCTCTATTCTTTGGATCTTCTCTAGCAAGTCAGCATTTTCCATGTATCTGTCACCATCAGTATGCACCCCTTTGTTCTTGATAAGCTTCATGGCCAAACTAGTTTTGACCCTGCTCATATGGGTAAGCATGATGGTTCTAGATCTGATCATAATGCTGATCTGGAGGAGTTGGGAAATGAATTGGAGGCAGACTGCACTGATGTAGGTGTGAATTCCATGAAGGGAATGAAGTCATGATTACACAACTTCATGGAATGGAAGAAAATGAAAGATGTGGAAATGAAAATGAATGAAGATGGGTGGGAATAAATGGATGGAATAGGTTTGAAACTCGAAGGATGGGTTATTGACCGAGATGGAATCACCGAGATGTGTTTGCATGTGCCTCAAAAGGTTGAACCTTAACAGGAACACACCAACATGCTAAGATGAAGTGGTAAGGTGCTTCAGGACTGTCCCACCGAGTGTGCCAAAACTATTAGTGCGAATCACAAAGCACCCTAAGTGCCTACAACTAGGTGATTTGAGACCCTAAGTGTGATTACACAACATGAAGAATCTCTCAAAGTGTGGGACCTTGTGAGTTGAGAGAGCTCTCCGGATTAAGGTCGGTTCCTATTCCTCTGTTCAGGTGCACAAAAATAAATTGCAGAGGATATACTCTAAACCTACTCTATCTTACCAAGGAGACAGGGTTGAGAAGATACAAAGTAAACCTAACCTAACGAGGTGATTCACCAAAGGAATGTTAAACACTCATTTTGCAAGCTAACACAGACCATATAAATGCAATAAAAATGCCATGCACAGATAACAAAACTGCAATGAGAGATCAGAAGGAAACAATAAACACATGAAAGGGTTGAGAATCATCCATAGACATATATTATTGCCCCAAAAGTTGATACACTGCATTACGGTGGCAAGAGGAAAATTATTGCATTACAACTTGAATGGGAGCTTTGGAAACTCCACAAATTTGCTTGTAGACAAGGAAAGAAGGGAGAGTACAAAACAAAAATGTCCAACCCTTTACAATGAGCCCAGCTCCTTCTTTTATAGATGATTCATAGAGGAAATAAGGAGAGAGGCGGAAAACTAATTTGAAGCTTAGCTACTAGCCATCAAATCCTCTGCAAATCCACCCACAATCGGTCAAGTTCGCTGCTCCATTTCTGCTTGATGTGTCGAAGAAGGAAGAACGACAGATCAAATCAAATCTGATCTGGTTGTTGGAGCAATCGGATCATGTATTAATGGCACGAATATGTTTTCCCATTTTCACCCACCTAACCTCGTCAAAATTAAAGTTTCAGGTTTCCATGGAGTAAATGAGTTTGAGACATTTCCAATGGTGCCAACTTTGTTGAATTTCGAACCTGGGTCGAAAGATATGTCCATTTGAATGTTTGAGTTGGGTCTATACAAAAATGGCAAAAACCAGTTAGCAGAATGGGTCCGTGGGCTTGAAACTCACTTTGTGCCTTTTGGACACAAAAATACAAAATACAAAAATTGTCCCTTAGCCCCGCAATTCAATTTTGTCAAAACCCATCATTGGGACAGCCGGTCCACATTTTCCATTTGGGAAATAAAACACTCTAAGGCCCGTCAGCCCGCATGTAATTTAGGCTTGACACATGGCTCCTTCCATAGCTTTTCTTTGTTCCTTTATGTTTTTGACTAAGTCCTTTTGTTTGGCGGGGCCATAAATCTGACTCGGGACATGTGGAGAATTGGCGCTTGTCTAAGGACCCAATTTTAGTTTTATCTTTGATGTAGCGCGTTGCTGACACTTGGCTCCCTCCGTTGGCCTACCTCTACTTTAACTATTCAACCCCTGGTTTCTTTCCTTTTGGACCTGGGACACATGGAAGGCCCGTGCTCATTTGGAAACCCGCTCAGGATTTTACCTTTGAAGGAGCGCTATGTCGACACATGGCTTCTTCCGCCAACACCTTTATACTTAGTCATTTTTGGGCCCGCTCTCTTTTGGTCCCTAGACACATGGAAGCCCCATGCTTGTTTGAGTCTCCGACTTTGGATTTACTTTTTGGAGATGCGTCGATGAGGCACATGGAAGCTTCCACCATCTCCTCCATACTTAGCCAATTTGGGCTCACTTTGAATCATTTGTGAAGCTTGAAGACTTTGATCCTTTCCATGTTTCTCTCCTAAGAGCCTCTGGTTTCTTTGACACTCTTTTCCTCCTTAGCTGACCATGATCCTCCATTTTAGATTCTATTGTTGCACGATTGTTGGATTTGAAATGTGGGCTCGTGTATGACACGACCCCTTATATTTCTTCATGCGAGAGTCGTTTGATCCTTTCACGCACTGCCTCCTCCATTGTAGAGTCTCTCGTTGTTGTTTGATTGTTGGATTTCAATGTGAGTTCTCTGGTTTCTTCTGCATAAGGTCGTGTTTGAACAATTTTACATGGGGGAAAAATTGGGATAATAATAACTTAATATGGATTTCCCTTTCCATTACCGAGTTCAAATATTGGAGTAGTGAAACCAATTGAGAAGGGGCAAGTAAGCACGTCATAAGTCAAATGCATAAGTAATATTTCACCAAAAGTGGCCCTATTGCATGGGTTTTGAGAAAATTGAGATAAATATTTATTATGATTTTGTAATTCATGGATAATGTTCATCATGATTCTCACCTCACAATGAAGAGAAGTGGCGATTGTATACTAGAATGGAAAATTTGGGTAAAGAAAAAAACTATGAAGCATTGAAAAAATAAAAAGAGAATGTGAAGCAAATTAATGGGATATAAAACATTGAGAAGCAACACTATAATGAACCATAACATGTGAAGAATAAATATAAACATTAATATTAGGAAAAACATGAGGAGAAATGATTTTAGAATATATATTCAAGAAATGACCACATGATATGGTAAAGAATGTGTCTCTATAAGTTCTCAATCATTACTAGCAATTAAATATCCATAATTATCCTTATAGACCTTATCTTGACCAATAATGCCATTGGTATTATCTTTACCTTGAGTTTTATATTAATATCACACTCAATATAACAACTATTGAACACTATTATTTTCCAAGAGATGATTGTAATATGGACCGAGTCTTAGATTCTAGATTAATCACTTGACAAATTATCTTTCCCTTTAATACTTAGAAATTTTATAAGAACACGAGAACTATTCATAACATTTTATTCCATATGACTCATAAGAAGGATTAGTAAAATTTTAGTGTTAACATTATCCTCATTATGAATCACCCTTTTTTCACGCAAACCCTAGGATGAATCAATTGTTTTTCACAAGATCAAACGAATTGGAAATGAACCTATCACTTCTTCTAGTTGGATTCTTGGATCCAATCAATTTGGATGACATAAGATATATTAAATATAAAATAACAATGCACAATCATATCACACACATAAGAGTATAAAAGATTGGAAAAAAACAAATACCATGTGATAGTAAATTCTATCAATAAAAATAAAAAGATCCCTCGAATGTTACAAGAAATATGGGTTTACATAAGGTAAAAACCATAGGTTGGGTGCAAGATGAGAGGAGTTTACCAAAATGAAAGCCCAAGGGTTGAATTTTCAATATAATAGTGACTTCACTGAAAAGGAAACCCAATAAGTTATATGCAAATTTTGGGTTTATAGAAATGTAAAGAGAAATTGAAGTTTCTAAACGATATAAGATCCAAGTGCTAAAATAGTCCCAACTTAGACAAATGATCAATAAACACGCAAATAAACTAGCACCATTGCAATTAACTAATACCGTACCAAAATTAGGTTTCTATAAAGGCCTACAAATATTTTAAAGATATATTAACAATTTTTTTGTATTCTACTATATATGTATTTATTTAAATTAAATAAATTATAAACTTAATGTTGAGCCATATACCACATTTAATAAATTTATTTAGCAATACACTAAAAAAATTATTATGATTTGATGTTTAATGTCTCCAAATTTGTCAAGATTGGGTGTCCCAATTCTCATGTGATGTGCATGCCATTATTTTATTATTGAGTTAGTCACAAGTTGTAAAACTTCCTTGTTTCAACATTTTCTTCCAGAGCCTTTTTCCTATAAAATGGTCCTAGTTGGGGACTCAGTCATGTTTACTACAAAATACAATCAAATTTGGAAACTATTTAGAGATGATATTATTTTTCAAATATGGAATGATATAAATTATGTTATATTTATCATATGCATAAGGACATATTATTTTCTGTTTCTAACAAAGTTTTATTTATTGCAAATGTGTTACTCCAAATTTAGGTCCAAGTAGAGAAAGTCTTCTTGAAGGTGTCCAACACCTTCAAACACTCATCATCCATTAAGATAACACACCTTATGCAGCTTATCCATGAACCTAAAGATCACTCATGACAACATTCCTCTCCTTGGGATTGAGACTAAATTCTTTCACATCATCATCATGATCTAGACACAAGTTTTAGTGTTGGGTCCCAACCTCCCTTTCACGGGGGTGACAAGAGGAAAATATTAGACCATTTTGGTGGTGATGGGACTGTGTCTTGGTGATCATAATACTAGTGGCGGTAGTGGATGGAATTATCCCCAGGTGGAAATGGTGGTGGTGGTTCCAATGGTGATATTTGGGGCACCACCCCTTTTGGAAAATTTCCCCACCTTGCTTTGGCCATTTTCCCCGTAAAAGGAAAAGACAAGGCTCGTGATGGATGGAAAAACATCCCAAAATAGGATCTTACTGGTTTTTCTGGGTGGGGTGAAAATTCCAAAATCCTACACCTCATCCTCTGTCAGCCACCATGTTTGTAGTGTTGGTCATTGTTTCTTTGGTATTGTAATTGATGTCAAATGTCATTGATGAAAAAGGGATTCTAGGTGTCATAAGTGTCTCCATGAAGTTTGCAGGTCAAAATGGTACTTGGGATAGTTGGATAAGGTTGTCATGGTGTTATATGTCAATTTTTAGGTCAAGGTTATGAAGGAAGAGCAAGAAAATGAGTTTTTGGCAAAACCAAGCTCTTACAGAGAAAAATCCAATTTGATGGGTCATCTTGTTGTGCACACTCACACGTGTGGGTTTTGCATGGTAATTTGAAGATTTTGGGGATACTTTTTCATTCAGCTAAGACCATTTTGCACAAAAATGGATTTATTTGGTTGTCATATATTTATGAACAATTATTAAGAAGTAAGATTGGTCTGAAACCCTAGCTAAACCATTATAGTAAACCGATATGGAAGAAATGCATGGTGTGGTATCCAAATGGTATATGTAATAAAATTTCATGTATTAGGGTTGGAGAGGATTCTCGAGGCTCATTTTGGTGGTAGTTTTATGTTCCAACTATTTCGGAAGATGAAGAAAACCCCTATTTTATGGAGATTTGCAGTTTCAAGGCTGAGATGGAATCTTCAAGATGAAAAGTAAATTGTTGCATATTCCTTGGGATGTGTTATAGATGGAAATGGAAAGTTTTATATAGTTATAGTGAATAAATTTTATGTTACTGGTCTCCAAAGTTACCCTAGAAGGGCTAAAACTTAGTCTTGTGGTTTGGGTTGAGATGATATGTTTTACATGTTGTAGTTGAGTTATTTGGGCATGGATAAGTTGGTATGATATAACATGATGTGTTGGAGCTATTGAAATTATTTGGACATGTTCTTTCTTGGTCAATCCCTAATGTACTAATCAACCCTCTTAGGCTTCTCAAGAAGGTGTGTTGAAACATGTGTGCTTGGTTGATTTTATCCCAATGACATATGCATGTGATGGCTTTGAAGTGGAGTTTTAGGTATCCCTTGAATTTACAAGTGGTTTTAAATATTTTAAGTTTCATTGAAGATGTTTGTGCATGTTTCTCTCGAGCCCGGTTCTTGAGTCCATTTTGGTAGTTTTGACATGTTTTAGAGATGGAGCTGGTTGGAGGCCTTGTGATATGATTTGATGGATGAAATTAGTTTTTTCATAAATTAGACTCAAGAAGATTTCCATTGGTATGATACTTGAGCCTTGATGATGATTTTTTCTATGTGAACTCGTTCATTTTTTGGGATTGATTTATGGGTATTTGAAGACCTAGTTGTGTATGCTTGCTTCTTGGTGTATTTCATCATGGAGATAACATTTGTAGAGTTTATTATGTTTTTGGTGATGATAAGAGCTTGTACCTTATTTTTGTGGAGCTTGTTCATTCGTTGGAGATGGATTGTTTGCTTTTGGCCTATTTTGGGCTTGTTGTGTTAGTCCTTGTTGGTGTGACCCTTTCCGACCTACTTGGGTATCTTGGAGATGTTTATATGGTGTTGTTGATATGTTTTAAGTTAGAATGACTGAAATATATGGTCATGGCCGATCTATGGGTGTTTTGTGCAAGTTTCATACATATATAAGTGAGTTGTAATGACTCATTTGTACTAGTTGTGAAGAGGGGGATGTGAGCAAGCTATAGAAGGATGAAGAATAAGAAGAGAGAGGGTAAAGGAAATATTTGAGGAGAGGTATGAATGATTGAGTAATATTGAGGATTAGGTGAGTAAGGTCATTAGACCTAATCAATAAGAGGACCAGATTTGAGCGAGTTAGGAGAAAGCTTGTTTTAAGAGGGTTTGAAGAGTGTGGAGCTAAATTAGATACCACAATCAGTTGTGTGAGCAACCTATCTTCAGTGATAATCAATTTTAGGTAGATGAGTTGGTGCTTGGTCATCTTGGGGGTTGTAGTCTCCTTGTAGGATTGGTGACCTACTAAACTAAGGGTTGGTGCTCCTTATGGGATTGGTGCCTCACTAAAAAATCTTGTTTGATGTGTAATATTCTTGTATGTCCTTTTTATGAGTAATATTAGAAAAAATTTCAGTGGGTTTCTTCCCCTTGAGGGTTTCCCACTTATATTGGGTTTTTTTTGTCCTCTCACTTGTTTCATGCACTTGTGAATGTTAATACACACATAAAAACTCACATTGTTTATGTATATTGAATGTATGGTTTATATGATGAATGTATGTAATGGAAAATGAAGTAAAGTTTTTGCATGACCAATTCACCCCCTCTCTCACCTTGTGCTTCTAACATGTAGTTGTTACTTGATTTCTTTTTGATCTTCGTTTATTGCTTTTATATAACGACGACATGGCCCACATGTTGGTCTACCTTGATGAAATCGATTTGGCATTATGGGGTGTGTTACCATACCAACCATTTTTTTATGATTATCTATTTACTATAATTTTTATATTAATAGAGATTTTTAATTAAAAAAGTTATAGAACTCAATTTCTATTTTTATCTTAAGAATTATTCAAATTTTATTGTGATTTTTAATTTATTTAATTGTAATTTTAATGACTAGTCTCCCCCTTATAAAATCCTAATAGTCCACATTTAATTAACTAACTCATCTTTGTTATAACATAGGACATGCTTAGAAATTCAATCCATTGTGAATCATTTGGAATCATATTTTGAAGTGAAATATTCTATGCTAAGATCAAATTTGAGGAATAAATTTATGTTGTCACGGATCTATAATGAGAAAAACATAAGTACTAAAACATCACGAATGCGACACAAACACACCCATTATACATTATCTATACACAAAACCTATATGTCTACGTATAATTTGACATACAAAAAATAAAGGTAATATCAACAAGATCTTAAAATTATTGAAACCACAATGTTCTTCCCTCCCCACCATTATGTCTACCTCTTATCTCAACTCTTGATTGACCTTTGTAATCTTTTTGGGTGAAATTTGTTTTTAATAAAAATAAAGTGTAATAAAAATTACAATTTCTACTACTATCGATATTAATTGTTATTCTCTTATGACCATATTAAAAATATATTAATTAATAAAAACCATACAACAAAATTTGTCAGCTATTACAAAACCTCTTATGTCACTACCTCTAACTAACCTCAATCTCTTACATCAAAACACCACACCAATAATACCATTGTCCACCTCATGCCTCAACACATATTCCCATAGCCCAACCCTATGAACCACTTCCATAGATTGCATAAAATAGTAAAATTACAACTTAATAAACAATCAATACTATATTTTTATCATGTTTTCTCATAAATAATACATACCATATTATTTTTAATTTATTCCGATGAGCATAATAAAAAGACCATTCAATAAAAACCACAATAAATTATGTTCATAGGCACTATACACTTGTTTCCATTACCAAGTCTTCTTAACTTGTCCATCATCTATCATTACTTGCTTCCACATGACCTTGCCTAATCAAGGCAAACCTACCTCCAATGACAATTTCACCCAAGTAGTGCAACCCAATATTCCACCTTTCACCGATCGGGACATAGACCTAGGGTTCTATGTCACTATTATTCTTGACTCTTCCATCCACCATGATAAAGTCCATAGCATTATCTCCGACCTTGACAAGAAACTTTTTCTCACTCAAGAATACATGTAGAGATATTCCTTTTTGTCTTCTTTGTGTTACCACAATCCGACTCATACCATCTTTGCACTATTCACAATACTAATCTAATATCATATCATCATCATCTAAGTCAACTACCTTGGTCCATACTAACAAGGAGTCAGTACACACTAAAAAAACCTATGATTTTTGGCATGTAGAGGTACCTACTTTCTCACCATGTGGAGAAAATTTTAGTGCTTGAATTTTACATCCATATCTACAAACACGATTAATGACCACTTTGTTGATGATTCTTTTCTTACTCTTTATAAAAAAAGGCCTCTTTTAAGGAATCTCTACAATGCTTGGATATTTTCTACAAGGATTCCGAATTCAATTCCCAATGGGCAAAAATTTTATGCTTCAAAAAAATTCTTACATTGATGAATGGTTGGCTTAAAGGTTTTACTTGGAAATGGGTGGAATGTGGAGATTGATTTAAAGTCCTTGCAATTCCCTTTTATTTGGACTACTCCCCTTCATATATGTGGTTGATCGTGTGGAAAAAATATATTGGATTACCAAATCCTCTATCCCTTTCTAGAAAATTCCATGTCTACACTTGTATTACTCTTCTTGATGGGATCCCTTTATAGCTTGTTATAACAACTCATCTAAATTATTGAGAAACTTCTTATAAGATAATGCCAAACAAGCTTGAGGATTTAACATGGTTGGGTGGGATATATGCTTCTTCTTCTGAGTAAAAGGTAACATGTGCATCATCGACATTCAATGCCAATGTATTGTCATTTTTGCTAAGTGGGTCAAGTGGAATGTGGAAGGAAAAGAAGCTTGCAAAATATTATTAAGGCGTTGCATCTCAACAATGTCTCCATATAATCAAACTTGCTAGCAGAATATCAGCTTTCATACACTTGTTATGACAACCGTGAAAGCCAAAATCAAGGGATCTTTCATTACGAAGAACATATGTGAAGCTTTGAATTAGTTGAGCCACACCTTAAGTGGTTCTAATATGGTTTCAAAAATGGATTTTCTTTCAATGATCACAATCTATAGTGATCCCTTATCATGACTTCTTCCAACATCCCTCTAGGTAAATTTATTCTTATTAAAACACTCATATTTTTCGTAAAAAGACATATGTTCCACAGAGGGCCTTGTCACCCTTAGAGATTGGATACAAGGTCAAAGTTACAAAGGATTCAAAGATTAGATCCCATGATTGAAGTTACATAGTAAATTCAACCTTTTGGCCTCGATTTTCCTTCACTCCCGCATTCCAAGGAGTTGTCCCTTATGTTAAGTTGCATATGTTTGGG
This sequence comes from Taxus wallichiana var. yunnanensis, assembly GCA_018340775.1. NCBI lineage: Eukaryota > Viridiplantae > Streptophyta > Pinopsida > Cupressales > Taxaceae > Taxus > Taxus wallichiana. The sequence goes on along the minus strand of CM031239.1, from coordinate 925,500,857 downwards.
CTCCACTACCATGACCTATGGAAATATTAGTGATGGCTATTCTCCCGGTTTGCGATATCATATTATGAATATTTTCTCATTTTCACTTGTCAAACTTAAAAGGAAATGGATTTACAATACTCTCCCCATAAAGTGTTTTTCCATACCTTAATAAGATATGGTCTTCCAAGCTAGAACTGAGCTAGCCCATTTTTTTGGTGCCCTATCCCTTAGGGCCTGCCCCTAGGGAAGGGCTTGGTCACACCTAATTACCTAATGCACAATGTCCATCTTGTGCCCACTAAAATATCTTCAAACATTTTTTTGATTTTGTCCTAGAGTGCACTCAACCTGGAACTTGATTCATTGGCATATGATTTTTTTTTCGAGATTATGTTATTTGTATTTCTTTGAAATTTATTCTGAAAGCAGATATTCTCCAAGTTATGGAAATCTATAAAAGGAGTCATTTTTCACTAAAGAGATAATTGATCATAACTTTATCATTGTCAATGGAAAAAATATATATTATCTCATCCAGGGATCAAGTGGAGAAACTTGCACTTGAATTCCAACATTGGCGGGAGTTTCTCTACCATTGAGGAGTAATCCTTACACAATGAGTCCAGTTCCCTAACATAACCTCCATAGGGTTCCCCTGCCACAAATTCCTAAACTTTTTGTTGTTACTCATGTATTCATTTCTCCATGACTCCTCAAAGGGGATTAAGAGTCTGTCTTCACTCCCAAATGGAAAATCTATAGTTGGCCCATCACAAAGTGGTCATCCCTATTGTAGGGAAATGTTTAAATGATTCCTCCACTACTTGGGTGGGGAGTTAATATTTCCTTGTCTCATAATGGTGTCAATAAAAATATTGATGGTGATGGGAAGGTGGCTCCCAATCCTCATTTGAAATATCCTCCCAAGGATGATCCTCCTCCACCTCCCCACAGTGTCTTCTGACTTCTTTTGATTTACTTTCTAGTTTTATGTGTTATCGTGTCCTTTAGATCACCATGTTTTCTTAGTATGTTTAGTCATGCTTTCTCCACTTTTATCTTTCTTTCAAGTCTGTGTATGCCAACCAACGACCTTTAGTTGTAACTTGTAAACTTTTTTATCTCAAATAATATGATTTATTGATGAGTTCCAATAAATAAGAGTATATGTGGTACAAGAAGAGGTATGAAAAAACTCAACGAGTGTTATATTTCCATGAAGATTATAATAATAAGCAATAGTAAACTACACATATGCCAAACAAATTGGGGTCACAATATTTAACATGTACAAAATAGTTCCCCAATAGAAACAAGAAAACAAAGTCTAAAATGAATCTCCTTACATTAAAAATGAATATTTTGTTTTCTTATACCCAATAATATAATAACTCAAGTGTAGCATAAACAACTCTTTAGCCCTAATGTATGTCAACATGACCCAAACAATTATCTAAATGATATCACAAGTTGGTAACTTAATGGACTCAATAAGTCATACACAATGTTTATTTATTATCCCACTAACATGATGGTTTATCGTTGTGGGAGTATGTTTGCTTGTTTGGCATTTTTATCTCCTCCTTTGTGGCTTCATAAGAAAAAAGAAAATCCCATTCAAATATCTCTAAAATACATACCTTGATATGCCTCAATGGATCTTGGAATTGCTTTAACTCTAAATCCTTGTACTTAGAAGGTATGGGAGGCAACATTGCATGGCATCCCCCTTGATTGCATGAAAACCAAATATAGATCTAAATTTAACAAATTTTACCTCTCAAATGGATTCATGAAGATGTCAGCGATTTGGTCTTCAAATTGACAATACTAGAGACATATCGTGTGCCCTTAGATCATTTGTGAAATTTTATGCTAATGAAAGTCAATTTGGTTAGTCTAGGCATGAGAAATTGGATCAAGAGAAAATTGGATAGAGATCGTATTATTATTATAGTGTAGATGATTGCCCCTATAGAAGCCAAAGTTTATCCAAAATTTGTGAACCCAAGATGCCTTGATCCATATTCACATATCCTTTATACTCAACCTTGGCGGTGGAAAGAGAAACTCCGTGTTTATTATAACATGACCAAAAAAATTGACCTGATCCAATATAATAAACATACCCCAATATAGACATGTGTGTAGCACAATCTACAACCCAATATAATTCCGCACATCTAACCTAATGAGTATCACCCCTATTAGAGAACTTTATCCCATGTTGAGAATTTCCTTGAAGATATATCTCATATTTGTTTCTCTGTTTTCCAATGACTCAAGGATTCAACATGAATTTAGACACAAGGCTTACATCAAACGTAATGTCTAATTTATTATGAGTCAAGTAGATAAGACATCCCAAAATTTATATGTATTATCATCATCCTTCATAGTAAGTACATTGAGACGTTAATTAGCTTGATTCCTAACAACTATGGAGTGAGTGAAGACTTACAATCATAATGTCAAACTTACAAATCAAGTACATGATTAGAGTTTGAAATAAAAATCACATCATCTAATAACAATACTTAAATACTAATAAAGTAATGCAAGAAACTAAGTGAGACATCTCAAAAGCTTTTATTAATTTTGACTTTACACCACAAATCAAATCAACACAATTTCCTTTCAAGTATCATATCATCCACATAAATAACAAGTATAATAATATCATCCTTGAAATGCATAACTTATTATGATCATAATAGAAATTGGTGAAACTACAATTGACTAGGAATTTTCCATCCTTTCATTAAGAAACAGGAGGAAACCTACATATATTATTGATTTGTAATGATCAAGATACACACTTTCATATGTCAGTAATACTTATAAGTATTGTACAATAGATTACAAACTAGAATTTTGTTACACATGTGCAACAATTAAACGAAATACATACATGAATACAAAAATTAAAATATATAACTATATTACCACCTATTTACCTAAGTAAGAATTAATTGGCTAAGGTAAACACTAAATCATTATTACAATGCATAATTACCTCTAGAATATGAGTTTTTCCTAACATCCCCCTTAATTTTGCATTGTATCAAGATAAGAAGAGAGGAAATCTCGAACAACTCAAATTTTATATGTGCAAGTGACTTCGTAAATATATCTACTCATTCTTCGAGATCTTTGGGAAAAAATGGAGTGAATATTGTATCTCAAAACATGATCACGGATGAAATGTACATGTACCTCTATGTGCTTCATCCTCTCGCACAATACTAAATTGCGAATAAGTTTTAGAACACCTTTATTGACAACATACAAGGTAGATTTATCTTGTGGTAGTCTAATTCCCTCAATTATATGACGTAGCCATATCACTTTGTGAACTGACTCCACGTGCAACACGTTATTGGGATTTTGTAGAAGATCGAGAAACAAAGTTTTATTTCTTTCTTTCCCATGATATTGGACCAAATCCCCAAAAAATACACATCCATAAGTGGATTTCATGCCATCAATGTTACTTGCATGATCTCGATTAATATCTTGTCAAGAAGAATTTTGATCATTCTTCTTTTACTCTAGGTCAAAATCCATAGTACCCTTGATGTATCTCAAGATCCGCCTTGTTTTTTTCCAATGAAAAATTTTGGGTCCATGCATGAACCATGAAAGATAGTTGATTGCAAATCTCATATCTAGCCTAGTATAGGTTAGGTAAATGAGACTCACAATCAATTTTTGATAGAGAGTTGAATTTATATGTGGTGATAGAACTATAAGAGAGAACTGAGTCTTGTCTCCATAAGTGTGGCAATGGGTATATAGTCCATCATCCAAAATTTCACGAGTGTGGTCTTGGCATATTTCAACTGAGAAACAAATATATGATTCTCCTTCTGCCATATTTCCTAGCTAAGACAATAATGCGTCAGCTCGAGATCTATCATGTCAAAAGATCGATTAAGATTTTTCTTCATTTCATCGATCATCTTCATTGTCTTGTCAATGATGACTAGATCGTCAACATAGACAACAACAATGACAATCTCCTCCCTTGTTTTTAAGGTAGATATTGGGATCATAAGGATTCCTCTGGAATCCATGTTGAATGAGATGCTCATCTATTTTGATATACCATATTCGAAGAGCTTGTTTAAGACCATACAATGATTTAATGAGTCTATACACCTTTTCTTATTTTCCGTGCACGCCTAAACCTTCTTGTTGAGTAATTTAGACCTCTTCTTTCAAGTCTCCATAGAGAGGAAATTTTCACATACATCTAGTGAATTTTCCATCTAAATTGTGCAGCTAGAGAAAATATCATCCTAATCATTTTGATCTTAGTTATGGGAGAAAATGTATCCTCGTAGTCTATGCCTTCCTTCTGAGCATACCCCTTTAATAATAGTATCACTTTGTACTTGTCAATGGTCCCACATACTTTGTACTTTGTTTTGAAATCCATCTACATCCAATGAGCATCTTCCTGGTGGAAGATCGACAAGTTTTCATGTGTTATTCTTCATCACCGATTGAAACTCATATTTTATGGCATCTTTTTGAGCTTAAAATGTAGGGCTTCTGAACTATAGAGGGCTCAATTGATTTAATGAATCTACTCATTAATGCAAAATTTACCTCTTCACGAGCTTTTTGTGAGTCAATTGTCCATGAGTGGATGTGTTCGAGGGATCGTCTAATTTTGCATCTCGAATCATGTCAATCTACCATTTTGGCATACGTTGAATAGTTCCCATAGGTTGTGGTCCTAACAAATCATCACCATCATCCCCATCATCACTGTCATCATCAGTGGGAACATCATCTTTTGTTTTCACAACAAGGTTACTTTGAACATCTGGTGAGTTTGTGGAAGGAGCTTCAACTTATTTCTTCTCAAAAAACTCAACATCCCTATTGGTGTATATTTTCCTAGTCTTCAGATCCATCGGTCTGTACCCAAGAGCTTCTTCACTATATCCAATGAAGATGTATTTTTCTACTTTCATATCCAACTTCTTTCTCTTCTTCTTGGGAATGTGCATGTTTTCTTTGCACCCAAATACTCTGAGGTGTGCAATGGATGGTTTCCATTTTTACCATGCTTCATGTGGTGTTACTCCATGAGTCCGTCAAGAAAGCAATGGGAAATTTTGTTCAACAAATATATTGTTGTCTTAACTTATTATGCCTAGAATGTCTTCATAATTCCTAAATCATCAATCATACATCACACCATCTCCATGATAGTACAATTCATTCTCTCAACAAAACCATTTTGTTGTGGTGTATGTGGAGGAGGAATTTGTCAATGAATCCCATGATCTTCGAGAAGGATTTGAACTCATTGTTGGTGAATTCCCCCTTGATCTGAGTGAAGATATCTGATTTTACAACCAGCCTCTTTTCAACAACCACTTTGAACTTTTTTAAGTTCTCAAAAGCTTCATCTTGGTAAAAATATAATAAATACACATTTTTCTAGAAAAATCGTCAACAAAAATAATGAAATACTAAAAACTAGAATGACTAGGTCGCATCGGTCCGCAAAGATCATTGTGCACCACCAAATCAAGCTTACAAAGCTCAATATGTACTCTTTTGGAATGAGGCTCTGTGTTGTTTTCATGTTATGTGATTTGGACACTTATATGTGTCCTTTTTGTGATATGACAATCCTCTCACCATGTCATACCAGTGGAGTGTGTTGAGATATCCAAAACGATATGGTCAAGTCTCGATGCCACATTTGTATGAATGAGGTGTCTTTTGCCACAAGTGCCTAATCATTTCTCTAAACAAAATCAAGTTGAAAGTATTCATCCCACATTTGAAGCTCTTGCAAAAATTTTGAGCTTTTAAATTTATCTCTAATTAGACACAACTTCTTATCGACTTTACAATTAAAATCAATCTTTAGATTATGATCTAGAAGTTGACTGACTAATAGAAAAATTTAGTCAAACCAGGGGACATACAATACATCAGATAATCTACAATTGTGTGTACCAAGGAGGTAAATATATGTTTCCAATACCTTAGACACTATATGATGAGTCATCACCCAATGAGACATGATTTTTGGAGGGTGTGTCACACATTTTGTAGAACCAATCCTTACACTGGTAATGTCGAATAACACCGAATCAACATACCGGATAACACTAGTAAATGTGGTTGTTTCACTAGAATGGACAGTATACACGAAGTATCCTTCATTTGAGTTGTTTTCTTACTCAACAACATTGCCTTTCTGATGGGTTTTCTTCTTCGAGTTCCCCTTCTTCTACCCTTGCCTTGCATAATGTTGTATTGTCCTGTTAAGATTGTTGAGTATTGGGTTTCAAATTGCTTAATGAACCCTTCTTGTATGTGTTGTACCAACAATATTTCAAATCATGACCTCTCTTTACAAATATGACACTGTTTATTTTTTTCTTGTCTCCTTGTTGATTATTGCTTATGTGACTTATTAGAATATTGGAATTTGTTTTCCCCTTTTTGATGAGAAGAAAGTTTTTGCTCGCCTTTTGTTATACATTAATTATTCTTGTTGAAACAAGTTCACCAACTTTTCAAAACTGATGGTCTGATCGGACAAATTGATTGTCGTCACGAAGATCTTGTATGAGGGAGGAAGTTCTCTAAAAACAATAGGAACAAGAGCTTCATCTAAGATATCCTCTCCTAGGGCTAGAAGTGAAGCCCTCAATGTTGCAACTCTTCTTAAGAAAGTCTTGACTTTCTCATTTGGATTGAATTTCAATGTATGTAGATTACTCTACAAATTCAATATTGTATTCTTGTTCTTGGCCTCATAAACTACTTAATTTATCCCATGCTTCTTTGACCCTTCTGGCATCTTGAATGTGTGGTTGCACATCATCGGACACACCAAACAAGATGATGAGTTTGGCCTTTTGATTGGCCTTGTCAAACTGACATTGTTGTGTTGCGTCGTCAACTGATTGGTTACAAAACCATTTACAACAAGCCAATTTGTTTCAAACTCAAATTAATTCAAATTTATGTCTTCCACGTGGCATTATTGTCGACACGAAACAATCTGCGAGTGAGGCAAAAAAATTTAGAACATTGTTGACCATTGCGGGAGATTACAAGTTTCCCGACAAAATGGCTCGTTAGCACAATACAATAAGTACAATACACTTTGAAAACATTAATTTTCCCCCTTTGCGGAAAAAATTGTTTGGTAGGCAAAACAATTGTTTTCGGGCCCTCATGGGCCTCTGAGCACTATGTGGCTCCAAATGTCAAATTTTCACAAAAACAACAAAAATACTTTTATAGAACGTCAAGATATCCCTTTTCAAGAATTTGGGAGGATAAAAAATTAGCCCAATTTTAGGGTTTTCTATGCCAAATCTAACCAATGATTAAGCGGCTTATTAGGGGTCTCTTTGCTAAGTTTAGTGGTGGTTCTTTATAAGTTTCTCCAAAATTATGGGGTGGGCGGTTTGATCCATACATCTCCCGAATACTAATGATTTACAAAAGTTTGGAAAGCCAACATAGCGTTGACACTTGTGCTTGATATATGAAATTCACAATACTATATTTAAACTCTAAAATCAAAGAAAATGTTTTAAAAATAAAAAAAAACTTGCCTTCCTAAGCGGTCAACTCGAATGAGTTAGGGTTTGGCTTGATTTTCAAAGCCTTCTAATTAACCACTTTGTATTCTTTTTGAAACTCATTTTATTTGCAAGGTTGAATGGTCATCGCTTGGAGGAGGATCCATTGCTCTTGTTGTTTTATTTTGGATAGCTCAACCTTGATTTGTTGCGGTTCATGGGCTCGGCACAAAGGATCAGCCACGACATCACCGTTTAACCCTTTAATAGGGTAATGCAACCCTTGGATGATCCATGCGGCTCAACGAATTAACTCAACTCGATGGGAACTTATAGAATGGATCTCAAATCGGCCTTGGTTCGGCGTGTCGAGGAGCTCGGTTCGGCTAGATAAATGTGGTGACTCACCCGGCTCGAATCGCATTCTTGAATGCGAGCTCACCTAACTCTAATGTGGCTCGGTCCTATTAGAGGGTAGCCTAGTCGATCTAGGGTGTTGAATGCAACTTTCCCCCAATGCAAAACTCACCCCTCAACTCGTCGGCTCGGTTAGGAGCTAAACCATCTCGGCCCCTTAGCCAACTCTTCCACCACCCCAACTTTATGGCAAAGATGTTTCCAACTATGGAGATTCTATCAAATCTAGAGTAGACCAGATTTTTCTCCAAATGTAGAGGTAAAACCTTGGTGGGGAAATTTATTTGTTTATTCTTTCGACTTCCCGAGTCTTCCATATTATTGCATGCGGTGTAGGAGCCGATTGGCTGCAGGTGACTCCTTGTCCAGTGCACAATAAAACTTGATATTTACTTGAAATTATTTGCACAAACTTGCAAAAGCTCTTGTAGAGTTATATGGAGTGTGTGAGGTTGGGAATGGAGCTAGGAAAGAGGAAGAGGGTTGAAATGGCTCCTCTTCTACCGCTCAAACTACCTCTTGTGCCCCTATTCTTCTGCAACCTTCTCCTTGATCATTTTTGTGTAGGCACCACCTCTTGTACCAAATGTAATTGGGAAATAGGGAGGAAGCTTTGATAGATCTTATTGATTTGCAATAATCAAGTTCTGGGGGCTTTCATATGTTGAAATACTTATAGGTATTGTACATCAACTTACAAACTGCATATTGTTACACACGTGCAACAATTAAACAAAATATATATGTGAATACAAAAGATAGTACATGGTTACAAATAATTAAACTATATAACCATATTTCCACCTACTTACCTAAGTAAGAATTAATCACCTAAGGTAAACACTAAATCATTATTACAATGCATAATTACCTCTAAAGTATGAATTTAACCTAACATGCACAATATGCTTTTTTAACTCTTAAAGAGACTTTTCAACTTATACACAATTTGAGGATGACCATCCCGCACAAAGGAACTACTCCATATAGATTACTTCATGGAGATTACAATGTAAAAACACTCCTCACGTCCATCTAGTGGAGCTCCTAACGAAAATTAGAAATAAGAGAAATAAAATAGCACTCCTAATGTTGTTCATCTTACCAACACAATCACATTTCTCAACATAATCAATGCATTCCTTTTACGAAAATACTTTACTAACTAAGCAAGCAAGCTTTGTGCAGATTTCAATAACACCATCCGAAGTTAACTTGTTCTTGTAGACTTACTTGAATCTCTCAATGTTCTTCCCTTTCAAATAAGGAACCAATCCCAAGTCTTGTTCTTTAATAAAAGTGCATTCTTTAGGCATAGCCTTTTCCCGAATCTTCATTCCCACAAACCTTCATATAGAATCAAGGATCGCAAATATCTTTTTCTTTCATCATTAGCGCAAATTTGACCACTTGTTATTTACTAAAGGCACTCCTATGTCATAGACAACACTTGCATCACCATTAGTTACTTAAAGAGTAGTCATATCCCACTTGGGACAAAAACCTCACTAACAAATTCCTTAGGTGCATACTCACCAAAGGATCCTCTCGTCTAACTCATCATCTAAAACTTCTCTTAGGAAGGAGTCGACATTAATAAGAGAACCAATTTGTTGAATCAAGAGGAAAGAACTGCAAAAGATACCTTACAATTGAAGACCACTTCTCTATAAATGATAACCTTCCCGTTGATATGATCCAACAATTATCGGGTCTTAAATTCCTTAGAATAATATCCCACAAAGTGCAAATTTGGTCAAAGATGGGGCAATCAATTACACAGTATAAAATGTCTTCGTTATATCCATATTGTATTTATGCACTACATTATAAATATTTTTAGGGCGGAGAGTTCCTACATTCAGGAGAGGTACTCTCCATTCTAATCTCCAAAGAACAACATAGCCTAATTAAGTGAGTGGTTTGAACTACCACTATTCACATAATTAAATGAGTTGTATTACAAACTCATATTAAGAATATTATAATATAAATCATTAAGTATTAATACACACAAATATTATCTATGTGAGCACTAATACAAACTATAATATTCGTAACATTCCCCCTTAGTGCAAACATGGGAGAAAAATAATTGCACTTCTTCTATAGCTTGTCGCCCTTGTGTGCTCACGATCTTGGCATATTGATGGCTTTATATAGGCTGACCAACAACCTCGGTATGAACCCCTTCTCATCCGGTATGAACCCTTGTTCATCAAATATGGACCCATGTCCAAGGTATGAACTATTTTCATCCTCTTTAGTATCATGATGTTGCTTTTACCTTGCGCTTTCATTTTTCCGCTATATTTTTCTTTTAGGGATTACATAAGAATCTGCTCACTTTATTATAACGGGAACATACTGTAAACTAAATACGAACAATGACAAGTACACTGCAACTGAAAGAAAGCACATTGAAACAAAATGCCACCAAACCTTGATACGGCCTCGTCGTTGGCAACTAACGAGAGGACGATGCTTGTCCTATATCCTCTTGTGCCTTGTAATGCCCACTTCTCTTCAACACTAAATGAAACATGATCATCTTTTCTGAATTATTATAATCGTAAACCTTGTTACTTTATTCTATTTAGCATACTAATGAGATGTGTGGGGCATCATGACTCCTTTGTGTTTTGATTATTATTATTTTAATTGTATGTCGTATTGTGGACCCTGATGGGCATTTAAGGATAAAATAATTAGCTAGAATGTTTACATTGTCGTAATTTGATTGTGATAGCATTACTCTTCAATATTGTTTTGTTGTATTTGGTTTATCTCTGTGATTGGACACATAGACACTATTGTGCTTTATTACCGGCAGATGTTAATAGACAAACAACATTAACACGTTGTGATACAGGAATTGAAGGATAGACATTATTGTAACCGAACTAATTAACTTTTGATAGACATTCAGTATGGAAGAAAATGATGTGTTGTCAAGATAAATATATGTTGATATTTCGAATCATTTTCGTATTGGTTTTTATTATGATGTTCAAAGTTATTTTTGTGATTTAATTGATATTGGAGATTGGCGAAATTGTGAACGAGTGAAAGTATTGCTTTAATCTGATGATCCAGTTGGTCTTTGATCTTAGTTGCAAACTGATGTATGAGTAGAATCGAAATGTTGAAAATGGGAATAATTGTTAAATTACTTGGTCTTAGCAATAGTAGTTATGATTTTTGATGTTTGAAATTGATAGTTAGATGTAAGTGTTTTATTACTTCGACATCATTAATATGGCCATGAGGCTAGAGGGGTATTGTGTGTTTTGTAGGAAAACATATCACGACAAACTACGGGGGATTGGAGACCAACCACATTGGAATTCTAGGTGAATTCAACAAGGGTCACCATGGCAACATGTATTTGTGTGTGTGTGGAATTATTGTTAGGGGAAATTGTGACCAAGGGGTTATGTTTTGTCTTTTATTTATTTTCCTTTAATTGATGTTAGTATGTGATTTTAGTGATGTAATTCATTGTATTAATTATTTGGAATTTGGGGTATGTATTTTAACCTTTATTATTAATGGGTTGTAGTGTCTTAATTAGAGCTAATTTAATCTTGTCCTAAACTAATTATAGATGTGACCAAAGGAATTCATTTATTAGACTAGATTTTCTCTTGGATTTTGTGTTGAAAGTTGAGTGCTTGGGGATCTTGAGTGTTGTACACTCTACCCCTTCATGGAAATTCGAATTTGGCCTTAGAGGCCAATTTTGGAAGCTTGTGGGACAAGTCAAACTTGTCCCACACCTCTTAAATTGCTATGCCAACCCTACCTATGGGTTGGGGGTCAAAATTAGACCCCATTAGGTGTTTTGGGAAGATAAAAAGGTAAAATGTTGAGTGCACTTTCTTTCTTGTAATTAATTTTGTCCTTAGGAGGTGTGGGCTTGGATTGTGTGTGCAAGTAATATGTCATTTCTTCACCCACTTATTAATTGTGCTTTGGAGTTTGAAGTTTGACTTTTGAGGTGGAGTTGAGGATGAGTGATGTGGCATCCTACATGGAGCCACCTCACCCTCCTCTCTCCCTTTTCTATTTAATCAAGTTCTTTTTCTTGTTTGGGGGTTACTTCATTATTGTGTGCTCTTGCTTTTTGGGAGTTAGAGGAATTTGGAAGTGATTGTGGATTTTTGGAGCTTCTTGGTGTTTGTTTGGGCTTGAAGAAGCTTGGTGTATGGCTCTTGGATCAAGCTCTACCATGGAAAGGTAGGAGCTAAACTCTTGTTAAATGCTTTCTTTTATTTTGTATGCATATGTGCTTGTTTTGAGTGTTTTGCTATGCTTGTTGGGTGCTTGGGTAGATTGCCTAAGTGTGGTGTAGGAGGGGACTATGGGGAGATTTCATGTAGGGAGGCATAAGAGTTTATTTCATGTTTTGGAGGGAGTTTGGGTTGAGTGCCCCACCTTGGACAAGAAATTGCTTGCATTTCTTACTTGGTTATTTTGTTGAGGGAGCCATAAGAGATTGTAGGGAGGCATAAGAGAATGGGGGAGGCATAAGAGGTTCTTGAGGGAGGCATAAGAGTGTGTAGGGGTTTGAGATGTTTATTGGAGGTTTTTAAGGTGGGCACTCATTTCCCATTGGGAGGCATAAGTGACCTCCCCATAGGTTCTTGCTCCTTTGGCTTTTCATATTTGAAGCCTTGTATATTTTGTTTGTTCTTCTTGTGATTGAAGCATTGAGTTGTTTGTGTTTTGGTATGGTTGTGAAATCTTGGATTGTGATGTGGAAGCTTATTTGTTGCCATGGTTGGATCCACCTTTCATTGTAATGTGGTTGGGGCTCGGGGGCCAATGAGGAGGATGGCTTCTTCTCCTCATTGAAATTCTTGGTTAAGGTGAAGAGTATTGTCTCTCCCTTTTTGTGGTAATCAAATGAAGCATGGTTTAGCTCTCTTGTTGGTGATGTGAAGTTTGGAGCCCTTGTTGGAGTCCTAAAGAAATTCCTTATGATTAATTCTTCTTGTTATTCCCACTCAAGGTGGAAGATTGTAATATTGTATTTGTTTAAAGGAAATGTAGTTTTGTAAGTTGCAATATTATTTGAAGAAGTTCATTGAAGAGTTGTATAATTTACCTTCTCTTTCAATTATAGTATGGAAAGCTTGTGTAATAGTTTAGTTGAAAGTTGTATTGTGAGAAAGAAAGTTTATCTTCATTGTTGAAGTTGTTTTATTGAACATGTGAAAGAAGAAATATAGAAGTTGTAGATGCAAATAATGTATGCATGGAAAACTTGAATGTAGAATAAAGTGTTATAGTTATTTTGAGTAAAGAAGTTGTAGTGAAAATGGAAAGAGACAACAAATTTGAAGTATATTATTATGTTGGAATATTACATTATTGTAGTAAGGAAAAATAACAATACTAAAGTAGATTTAGGCCCTTTTACTTTTAGAATTGAAAGAAAAATTTTTGAACAAAATGAAAATGGCCTTGTAGTTGTTGTTGCTATTATTGAAATAGAAAATGCTTTAAAATGAATAGTTTTAACTAAGAAATGATCAAATGGAATGAAATCTCAAAACTAAAAACTTTAGGTGCATAAAATCAAGTTCAGAATGTAATTTGGAACATTGTAGTAACTTTTACTTTTTGTAAAAATCTCATATTTTAGGTTCTATTTCTAAGAAACAAGACCACCGCCCTGTGTAGAGCGGCGGTCGCGTAACCACCACTCAGACAAGGCGGCAGTCTCAGAACCGCCGCTCCATTAGGAGGTGGTTCATGGTTTATCACCCAGGTAGGGCGGCGGTCCCAGGACCACCGACCTCTTCTGGGCGGCGGTCTGTCACTTACAGCGAAAATTTCCAGTTCCACATATGTGCAATTTCTAACTTGTAATAACTAAAATTTTAAGCATGTAAATTTACTAAGGACACTTCCAATAAACAAACAATGACAAATCTCATGGTTTTAAGCAATATAATCTTCAAAATGGAAAACTAAAAGTGCTAAATCTTATTTATATTAATGGAGGAAGGGTTTTCCCCAAATGGAGAACCCCAAATACAAATGGCTTGAAATAAAACCAGTTTGGAAAGGAAAACCTCCTTCATCCTTGAATGAAAGAACTACAATGATAAATCTACAATCTAAACAAATCTAAGCTTGATCTTGAAGAAAATCCTCCATAGTTCTTCCTCTCTTGCTCCCATGGCTTCCTTCTCTCCAACCTGCAATTTTAACAAAAGAAAATAGACCAAATGAGGAGTTTAGAATAAAGGAAAGGTTTTAATAAGAATTCATAAGGATTTTTAGGGTTAGTTTGGAACCCTAGGATCTAGTGGTTCTGCAATGCAGTCCTAGAAGCCCATACAGTCGCCACCAACTCACTGGTTTCTCTTGTCTTTATTGTTACTTTGTCTGCCTTTGTTGATGTTTTGTACCCATCAAGTTTAGTGAAGACGAGCCACTCCAATCTGATCTGTGAAGCCTCCTGTGGAGTGTACATTTTTAAAGGCCTTCATAAGGCCCTTCTTCACCTCATCATCATCCAATGGGATAACTCTACCTGGCCTCTCCACATACCATTTGGGATTCAGTGCATACGCAACCATATGAAGAGGAGTGTTCAACTTCTCCCATCTCCGTTGAATAATGGGTTGTATATGCTCATTATAGAACTCCAAAGTGGGGTCCCTCACCATAATAGTTGCCTTCATTTTCCCAAGCATGTTGTTAATGCACTCGTAGATCTCACTAAGATTGGGGTTGTTAGAATCCCCATATTTGATGACACTAAAAACTAGAGCTATGATTGATATGATGTATTTCATATCAACCCAAAATGTTTCCCTCAACACCACTTCCTTCACTCTTTTCCCTTGCTCTATCTTGGACTCACACCACCTAGTCCAATCTTGTGTCATAATCATAATTTGCAGGGCTCCTACAACTCAAACATCCTCTCCAACAAAATAAAATAGGATGCAAAGCGGGTGTCAACTGGTTTCAAAATTTCTTCTTGAAAAATTTCGAAAAAGTGTCAATGATGTGTGGTGATTACATATGAACTTTTGCACGTCCCTGGCCTCAGTCACTATCTGGTTGACCCACTGAATCTTCCCTATGTCTTTCAGTGCATTGTTCATGGCATGCACACAACATAGAGTCCAATAAATATGCTTATATTCCCACTCCACTAGCTTATCTGTTGCTCTGCACACATAAGTTGCATCTGTGACAACATGTACAATGTTTGAAGGTCCAACCTTCTCAATGGCATTCTTCAAAATTTGATCTTTGGAACTCAACATCTTTCCGCTTCCCAGAACAATCAATTGCTCTCAAGAAATACGGTCCATCTTTGCAAGAGACAATGATATTGATGAGAGGACGATGTCTAATATCCATCCACCCATCCATGATAATGCTACATCCATGTGACACCCATGTCACCTTCATCTCCTCCATCAAAAGATTAACCTTGGAATAGTTTCTATCCAAGATTGTTGTCCTCAGTTTTGTGTCTCTAGGAGGCACATAACTTGTACCTACTTTTGCAACCTTAGCCATAGCCTCCTTGTAATAAGGAGAAAAATGACATTAAATGGAATCCCATGGCATAGAAAAATTTCCCGGTAGCATCATTTGCCTCTTCCCCCGTGCCTTTGAATCAAACATGTCAACAATGAATTCGGGTTGTCCCCATGACCTTTCTCTTCCCTCTGCTTTCCACTTCTAACACTCCAAAACTAGAACCAACCAGAGTATTACTATGTTTGCCAGTCCTATGAGCACTCAATGGAGTCATTGGAGTGTTAGCCGTAGAACCACAAACTTTTGGCACATTGTCCGTGGTATTTCCATTGAAGATTCTCACCATCTCGGCTCTTTGCTCTAGTGAAAGGCCCTTACAAGTGTTAACCCCCTTCCTGTAAGGTGCAACAAGTGTGCATTGGTCCTAGTGATATTGCCATGCCAAGTCAGTGCACATATGTTGCACTTCCATACTTTGTTCCCCCTTCAGACTTGGGGTTATCAATTATTTGGGCAAATTGTTGCAATGGCTTCTTCTTATCAAATGATCTGTAAACTCTTCAACTTTGGAATTATCCACAGAATCACAAATTAAATGTTGTTGTTATACTTTCTATTAGAAAATGATAGAGATAGCTAGTGAATGAATTTTGCTTGTGCTTAGAATCAACAATTGCGGGAAAGGAAAGAATATAAACTCACAAACACCAAGTTTTATCTTGGAAAACCTCAAGAGGAGGAAAAACCAGTTGGGAAGGACAATTGCTCTTTCTTCCAACTTTTATCGGCCAATTCAAAACAATAAGTACAAAATTTACAATAAGTATGAAAGAGAAGTAGATAATATCTCACACTTCCTCCCAATTACTTGTTTGCTTTGTCTCAACACTCCTTTCTTCTACAAAACACAATTTCAGCACTAAGAACTTCTTTCTCACTTGCTTTCATGCTTCGATGCCTTGTTCTCTTCTACAAACATGTATTTATAGCCTTTCTCATGTCCTCCCGTGCATTGGAGAATGGGAAAGGTTATGGAGGAGAAGATCGCAAACAACCTTTCAAATTTTGACATTGTTTGTTTCATATTTTTTATTTTTTGTCGGAAGAGCCAAGACCCGATGCCGATGTAGACCGAGCGGTCTCAGGACCATCGCCCTGGTTGGGCGGCGGTTCTATAACCGCCGCTCTGCAGAGCGGTGGTCCTGTTACTATAAAGACAAAACCTCCGTGTATTTATTTTCCTTCTTCGTGCTGACTGATCTGATGAAGTGGAGTCATTTTGGATCCCTATGGATCATCAAATGGTCCAATGACAAATTTGAACAACATTTGAGAGAGGCATTGGTAGCACTACCAAGCTGAACTACCAATTTCCGATGCCACTACATTTTCTCTCTCTTCTCCACTCTCCCCCATTGTGGCATCACCAACTCTTCCACGGCCACCTATCTCAACTTTCCATTCAACCCTCTCCTGCTTTGATTCATGCTCCATTCATACTCATACTCAAAAGAAGAACTCATGGTGATGATTGCTGTAATGAATTAAAAACAACCATAACTATATGATTGATTGATTATGTAATGAATTAATTTATAAAAAAACGTAGCCAATATGCATTTTTTAAATCGTACAAACTATATGCGTGATTATATTGTGAATGTAGATGCAAATGCTAAAAACAACCCCTAAAAAATGCAAAATATAATATAAATTTTAAACTAGAAATAAAATGTAATTAAAAAACGTAACCATTTAAATTTTAAATTTTACAACCAAACCCTATGCAAGATGCATTTTTTTAAATCCCACAAACTATATGCATGATTGCATTATGAATGTAGATGCAAATGCTAAAAAACAACCCCTAAAAAATGCAAATATAATATAAATTTTAAACTAGAAATAAAAATGTAATTAAAAAAACGTAACCATTTACATTGTACAACCAAACCCTATGCAATATGCATTTTTTTAAATCCTACAAACTATATGCATGATTACATTGTGAATGTAGATGCAAATGCTAAAAAAAAATCCACGAAGTCAGACCCTAACAAATGCAAACATAATCTAAATTAAAAAAAAATAAAATTAACGAGTATTGTAAGCAAATAAAATTTTAAATACCTCTTGCTCTTGCTCTTGCTCTCTTTGTTGCTCTCACTCTTGCTCTTGTTCTTGCTCTTGCTCTTGCTCTTGCTTGGTGTGAATATGAAATGAGCCCATAATGTAAATTTATAACATAAAATAGCACTTTTAGGGTTAGCGTTAGGTTAGGAATGTTAATTTTATGTTGTAAGTGATTTACAATTTAAAAAAATAGTTTTGAGTATAAAAAGTGTGTTTTTTATTTAAAAAAGCGGCACAACACGTGGGAGACATCTGGGGCGTCCTGGGAAGTTTCCGAGGGCGTCTAAGCGTCCTGATGTCCCCCACGTCCCCTACGTCCCCAAGGCGTTTCCTCCCTCTCCAGGACGTCACCAAGATGTTTCCCGCCAAGTGTGCCTTAGAAACGTGGAAACATTTTCCCACGTCCCCACGTCCCGTCAGAAATGGGGCAAAAATTTGAGGGGGCGTCCCCACGTAACTATGAAGTAAATTGAATGTGATTTGTTGAACAACTATGAGATTCCATTTGTTCCAAATCTTGTTTTGTTGTTTCAGCAAAATATGGAAGAGAAATAGCAAGAGGAATGGTTATATACCTAAACACTAAAACCCAGGTCAGGTGGTCTGAGGCCATATGAGTGAACATAAAGATCACTAACTCCTTTAAGGGATAACAAGCTCATATTCTAGGAGAAATGTCCCCATCATCACTCAAGGGATGTCACTTTCTTTTGAGAAGGCCAAGTGAGGGGACTAAGGAGTTCCAGTAGCTTCAACTTCTGATCGTTCCTCATGTGAGATTATTTTAAGAATTCATTAAGGACTTCAAATATTTTTTCCTTCCTTGCCCATTCTTCTGCCTCCACGACATTGATTGCAACCTCTCTATCTCCCATCTCTGACTCGAGAAATTTACATCATCTTGGGACAGAGGACTGGCAAGGCTTTCAATTCTTTACTTATCCATCTATTGCCGAGTTTGTTGTTCTAGGGAAGGATAAACTAGTTTAGACACTAGATGGAAATTTCAAAACCTAAAGTGTGGTACCTTGTAATCATTATCTTGGTCTTGAATCAACTTCCCAAGTCGTATTTCATGGTGTCCAAGAGAGGTCAGCTCAAATCCATTTCAACGCATGTCCTTGCATATGCAACGATTTGTCTTTCTTTGGTCAGCTAAGATGTGCCAAGGAAGTTGCCAAGGAGCTCCTTAATGGACTGCAAGATATCATCAATCCAATATAGCGTGAGAAGCTTTAATATGCTAATTCATACGGGACTTTTCGAGGGTAATTCCTCAGCTGATTCAAAACCACCCTGTGTTAGGGGTTCCTCATGACAGAAACTGTCCGGTTGAAGAAGTGAGGACAACCTCTAAAGCTTTGGTCTATCCTCCATGTGGTTGAAGATAGTTATGAAGTATCTTTTAGCACATGATATATTTCTAGGGCTCGCTCCGGCTGTTGATTCTGCCTTGTCCAGTCCCTCTACAGATCAAAGGGTAGTCAGACTCACATAAATACGATTCCTGAAGTAAATCATGGCATCCACTAATGCCTCAAGGATAATAATTTAATTCTAGTTTGAAACTGTTGCACTATCCTCCATGCTGGCAACGATAGCTATGAAGTATATAATAGCACATGATTATATTTTCAGGTCTCGATTTGGCTGACAAGTCCACCTTGTCAGCTCTCCCTGCAAATCAAAGGGTAGTTCTTAATCCTATAAACATGATTCCTCTAATAAACCATGACATCCACGGCTGCCTCTGGGATAATGATAGATTGTAGTTTGGAAGTGTTGCGATACAGGTAACTAATAATTTTCTTGGGTTATATTTACCAGGAGATGGGTACGGATATGAGGAGATGGGTCGGGTATGCAATTTTTCAGAAAACTAGGAGACATGTACTTGGCGATGGAAATATATATATATGTAAAATTTGGAGAAAACAGGATTATGCAACCTAATATAGCCTAAGAAAAACATTAGTAACTTTTTAGAGTAAAGATAGTACATGCCAACAAACGACAAGAATAATATATTGGTATTTATCTTTGATGTCTCATGACATCTAGGGTCAAGAGTACAAAATATATTTTTAAAAACACCAAAATGCAAGTCTTTGAGACTTGTCTCTAGTGGTAGGAGACAAGTCTCCGCGCAACACTGTCTTCAGGGCTTTATGTTTTTGAGTTGATTTCAAAGAATCCACTAAATGATGATTTGTAGCCATGCGTTGGGACGAGGAATTCTGTTGGACCTCCTAGGGACCCTAACCTATTTGAAGCAGACAGGGGGCCCTCTTGCCCCATGTGGATCTGTCATGATAGACCAAGGCATTGTAGACAATAGCTGCCAGTATCAAACATATGCCAAGTCCTAACCACAGTTTTTCCCTAAATAGGATAGCCTAATTAGGATGTGTTGCTTTCACAAAACTACATTTTAAAATTTGTGTATAGAAATGCATTTCTACATACATTTCAATAATTCCTTCCCCAAGTATCATATGCAATCATAATTTATATATGTTCTACATGAGTACGTGTGCATGTCATAGTTACCTAAGTCTCGGGGACAAGGGGACGGGGGTACGGAGGGACGGGGTTTCCGGGACGGCAAAAAATTTCCCAAATTTTGGGGACGGCACGGGGACGGCTTTGAAAACAATACATAAAAATTAATATTTCAATATTTTAACTTTTTTCAATGACATTTATGGATTTAAATTGTATTTAATGTATATTGGGTACTTTCAAGATTATATTTGATGTTCTTGGTAAAATAACATCTTTTTAAAAGTAAAAACATCAGAAAACTTTTGAAAGATTTTTTAAAAATTGGGGACGTCCTCTAAGTCCCCGAAATGTTCGGGACGTTACCAAAATCTAGGGACGCATCCCCGCGTAACATTGGTGCATGTATGTGTATATGTGTTTGTGTGTACACACTTCCCTCTTTCTACTGAATATATGACGTTGCTTTCTTGCATGTGGAGTCAAATGCATGCTTGACATCCCTTTACATCATTATTATATCTATTGGTTTTCTGAAAAGACTACAACTTTTATTGTTATAAAGATGTCATATTTTACAGAATAGACGGACAATAATAAATACACTCAACCATTGAAGTAATGAGTAGTCTAATGGAAAAGGACTTTAACTCTCTTAAGACTGACCCAGATTCAAATCCTTGAGTGGACATGAAATACAGGTTCTCCTTCTTGAGGGTGTTTTCCAATTAAGAAAAATCACTGACATTGATATTGTCACCACAAACATTTACTACAATGTAAGGTACTCAAATTTAAAAGAGATAGGACAAGTTAAAAAGACAACTGTAGCTTAAAGTGTGCCAGTTGACAAAATAGCACTGCAAGTTAGTTTGGCATAGTGGCTTCAGAACTTGATGCCTTGAAATGACTTCAAATGTACAAATGAATTATAGCTTCGGCCACAATATGCACCTTTTGTTGGAAGCCCGATGGGGCTCAGCCTTGGACTCGCCATCCGGTGACTCTGCAGAGTGCGAGTTGGTTAAATAGTTGACAAGTTGGATGTTGCATAGCAAGTTGAATGCATTGATACATTGGCGAGTTAGTTAGAAATTGTGGCAAGCGGCTTGGCCACGGTAAGAACAAAAGTGACTTGCCAAGTTGGAATCTCAACTCGGCTGAGCTAAATAGTGGTTCATAACATTCAATGGAGCTTAGCTCCAAATTTTATTAAAAAAAATGTACAAATGAATTGATGAATACAGGAGATATTATTATTTATCTCTTGAAATGTATAAAATCGTTACAAACACACCCAGATTCACAAATAGGGTGTTTTCCAATTAAGAAAAATCACTGGCATTGATATTGTCACCACAAACACTCACTACAATGTAAGGTACTGAAATTTAAAAGAGATGGGACAAGTTAAAAAGACGACTGTAGCTTAAAGTGTGCTAGTTGACAAAATAACACTGCAAGTTAGTTTGGCATAGTGGCTTCAGAACTCGATGCCTTGAAAGGACTTCAAATGTACAAATGAATTAATGAATACAGGAGATATTATTATTTTCTCTTGAAATGTATAAAATCTTTACAAACACACCCAGATTCACGATTTGTGAATCTGCCTGAAATGAAGCTATGCTCAAGAGCAATGTTCACATTGTTCTACTTTTATACATTAGCAAGAAGCTTCAACATATTAATACACAAGGAGGTGACTAAGGCTAGGAAGCCAAAATCACAAATAATAAAGGCATGCTTTGGCCTTGGATGAACATGTATAAGGGAGATACAAGAAAGCAACTATACAGACATAATCTCAGACCTTAGAAGCACTTAAGTTGATGATCAGGGCACATCATCTGCGTGTGAGGTTGGCACATAGGTTGCTTCCGATAACCGACTATGGTTGATACCATAGAAAAAATAGATTACGATTCGAATACAAGCCACAGGGAAACTCGGATCCAAGTACTTGCCCTGGTTCAAAATACAAGTGACAGTTTACATTAAACTTTTCCGATATTTGCAACCGTATTAAGAAGAATCTCTGTACAAATCGAAAGAAAGATTGTACAAAATGTCACTGGAATGATGTCTTTCTTATGACTTATCAAAAGATGAGTAAATAGGACTAGAAGCTACAGATATCATTGTTTCAATATAAAAAACATGGAGTTTTTTTGGTTTAGAATTACCCTAGATTGACCAACAAGTATACATTTATTAGAATGCATGCCACGGGAAGTACTGGTACAAATGGACATATGAATCCTGCACAAATAAACTTAAAGCTTGTTAAAACAGACATCCAAATTATGAGATTCTAAAATATCCAATGCTAAATGAACACGAAATTTTCAGTCTTGTAATATCCTTTAGCAGAGCATGAAAATGGAATGAAAGAGCGGCATATGATGCACACCTCCACTATGTCCAAAGCTATGTCGTCCTTCATCTTGTTCAATCATTATTAGCACAATCAAACCACAAAACAATGAAAGCGCTCCAATTACTCCCATACACCATTGAACCCAGCTGATAGCCCACAGGAATGTTAATACATATGGTGAGTCTTCTTGTAAGAATAAGCTTTGTGTTGAAAATATGCAGCAAATAGAGTTACAGAGCAAGAACCTCACCTTGGAAGCCACTCAATAGATGCAGAAAGAGTTACGAGTAAAACTCCAATGCATGCAGCGGAAATGCTCAAGGCCGCAGCTTTTCGTCTCTTTTGGTCTTTTAATTTTCCGGTACCACCTAATTAGAAAAGTCGGGTATAAGTGCTCTAATAGGCATGTACTTTGAAGACGGCAAACAATAAGAATTCTTTTGGATGACATTCCTTTGGTCCATTTGTTTAACATAAGAAATTTCAGGTGGAAGTTGAGACATTTCTAGAGATGTGCATAGATTAAGAAAAGAAAAAGGGTTTCTCAGTTTCAGTAACTTTTGTCAAGCTAGATAAGTCTTACAATGCAGATATGTTCATTCAGCTCATTCTATCGGGTGCCTACAAAAATTTCTCTCAACGAGATAGAAAGATGACCACATTCAATTTTCAACTTTTTGTATATAAATTTTACGGTGAAGCCTCCCATTTTGTCAAAAGTAACCTTGTCATATGTCATTTGACATCTGGAAGGTCGTTAGAAATGAGAAGAGCCATATTCTAACTGGATAAACCAATAGAATTGAAATGAATCAATGTAACATGTGAAACTAAAAAGATACCTACCATTATCATGCATCTCCTTCAAAATTAGAGGACTTTCAAGGGAACCACCAACTCTTTTATCAGGCTCTGGAAAATTTGTCTTATCTTCAGAATTTTGAGGTTCTTGAGATACCAGGTCACTTCTACGTATCATATTCTCAACCTTACTTGGGTCTAGAACTGTATGTTGCATGAAATTTGGATGAGCTTGGGATCCTTCACTGTAACTTCCTTGAAAACTCTGTGGTAAGGCCTCCGGGTCTGCCGAGTCATGAAGTGAAGGTGAAACAGGCACCCCATCTGGTGGCACATATCTCAGTATAAGAATAGAAACTGCCACAATTGTAAAAGCAAGAAGTGTACCAACGCTAACCTGAAATGAGAAACATGCATGTAGATATATTAACATGAAATCCCCATTACATAAAAGCATTTATAGATGACACTCAAGAGATAAAAGATGGTATACTGCTTATGTAGCATGCATTATAGTCTCTCAAAGTTGGTCCCTGTGCCATTAGATTCATATTGAAATCAATTCTATGATGAGTAATCGAAGATTTTAGGATCAATCATGGCAAAATATCTACTTGATACGTGCACGAGAGATACGTCGACACCTGAGGGTGTCTACTGTGCCTCAAGGGCATATTATATACAGCAAAAAAATCATTTTCATCTATGGTGCAGATTATTTCCTGCAAGTATGAGTCAACCGCTGATATATGTTTATGTTTAAACACCTCAAAACCATTGTTTAGGTACATCACACAAAAGATAGTATGTAATGTAGGAGGCAGATTGACAATAATGGGAACTAGAAGGGCATCTATCCACACTAACTTTAATCTAAAATTCAGTAAAGAACAAATATATGTATAAATATGGAGATTGCTTCAACCATGAAATTTCTTCACTGACTACGAAAACTACACATACAAGGAATCTGGCATAGGGGAAAAAGTAAAACTTAAGATTAGATTATTTTCATAGGTTCTCATTTAAGAAATATATATCTGGAATTAACTGTGTTTAATCTAGTTTTCTTTACCAACGTTTTGAGTCTAACATCTAGACTGTTCTTCATGGACAAATCAAGTCATGAGAAACCCATCACATCACATTATTGATTATACTTATTATTTTAAGACTGATTACTGATTTACAACATATGAAAGGGCATAACGTATATGAGTAATCACTGATCTCCAATAACAACTTTAAAGGTTTAGGCTTAGAGCAAGCCTGGATTTTATTTCCTTGTATTAAGATGCTACAGGGATGCAAATCCTCTAATTGTAGCTCCTTTATAGTTAACTTTCCAGTTCATTTATCTTTTCCATTGGACCAAAACTGCTACACCTAGAGATTGCAAATTGATTGTGTTTTTAATTTTATTGCTAGATATACATTCAGCTTATTATTATCATCCGACCACCTCTTATGTGAGTGGAGATATGAAATCAACCAGCACGTTTTCCATATCTAGACAATACCGTAGTACATTTTCATTTCCTCTCTGAATTCTTCGACTACAACCATAACTTATGGAACTTCATTTCTTTAAAATTCAAATTAAGATTATTCTTCATTTCTAAAAAAATCAGTTTAAGCTTGTTTTGTCTGTTTTCTCTTACAAATTATAAGACTTGATATCGATTTTAAAAGTAGGAAGCTACAAGACAAGAACTGAAATCATTGACAACAAACCTAACTTTATGTTTAACAAGGCCCTGCAACCATATTTGACTAAACCTTAAAATATATAGAGACCAAAGGTGTGAGATGAAAATCTCACAACCAATGAAAACAATGCATAATATTTTCTATGAAGCTTCCAACACTAAAGAGAATTAGGTAATATTTTATAGATTTTGCAAAAGTTATGACTCACTTGTTCCAAATACACATCTTGTTCCATTTTTATCTTTAATAATGTCCTATCAGCATTTTTGGCGTATCATGGATAGAAGGGGAATAGCAAGCTGAATAACATAGCAAGTTAGAGCGTGAAGCTTTATAAACCTTGTTAAGGCATAAAACAGCAGAATCAACACCCATTCAGAAGACAACGCCATGAATGTAAAGAAATTTATTTTTTTCATGTCCACCAATTGAGAAACATGCATATAAAACAACCAAAAAATAAGGCCTCCCACCCTATAAAAAATAAGCCTTAAAAATATAGAGAACAAAGGTGTTTAATGAAAAATCTCACAACAAATGAAAGCAATGCATACTATTTTCTATAAAGCATCCAACAACTAATGAGAATAAGGTTACCTTTTATCAATACAAAAGTTATGACTCTTTTGTTCAGAATAAACATATTGTTCCATCATTATCATTTATAATGTTCTATAAACATTTTTGGCATGTCATAAACAGGAAGAGGAATAGCATGCTTAATAACATGGCAAGTTAGATCGTGAATCTCTATAAACCTTGTTAGGCATGGAACAGCAGAATCAACATACAGAAGACATAGACTTACGTGCAAGGAAGTTTATCTTACCATGCCTGCCAATTGAGAAACATCCATAGAAAATGACATAAAGGCAGCAACGCATCCAGTTAGTAATGTGCTTTTAATGGGAACTAAGGTAGTTCTGTGGAGTTCGGAAAAAAATGAAGGCAGTAATCCATCTCTAGCCATTGCCATCAAGATTCTGGGCTGCAAAACGAACACAGCATTACAAAAGAAATATGCATTCATATAGTGTATCAAATGCTAGCTCTATAGTTTGAATGCTGCTAAACCATCTCCATCTACATAGTCCAAAACATTTTCTTTGAAAGGTGTGAGAAACAGCATGTCTTACATTAATATCATCTCTAGTTTTCTCTACATACAAAGAAAAAAAAATGACATCGTACTAATGTTCATGGTTGATGGAAAACATAGAAGAAACTGCTGGAGGAAAAGTGCATTGGTCGTCATGGCTGATCAAGAGCTGGTAATAAGGCTGATGGCACATGCACAAATTATACAGTAAATGGGGAAAGCATACAGAATTTTCCACCTCCCATCACCCCCCTAAAAACAGTCTAATTTCCATAACTAGACTGAAAAAGATTTGAATCAGGTACACCATACATAATTGTAACAGAGCCTGTGCTAAAGATTGATAACAAAGACTGTACTAAGATGGATTTTCTCATAGAGAGAACATTATTAATGTTGAATTTGTAGGTGATCTGTAATCACTAATCCCTTTAGATCAGATGATGTACTGGAAATTATAGTCCAAGTGATGTTCTACTTGAATTCTACGTCAAATGACAGAAGTGAAATGTAAATTTGTGCTAGAATTAATGTCTTCAAGTTGCTTGAAATGTAAGAGTATTTGTAGTTGCATAACATGTAATCAAACAATATGAAACATTAACAAAGAAAGCAACCACATCAAACTTGACACAGAAAATGCAACCTGGAAACTCTAGTGTGGGAAAAATCAGTAGGAAGTGGCAACCGGCTCAGCTTCCTCTCCTTTGAGCCAAAATAATTACAAAGAGCTCAGATAGAGCATGCTATGGCATTCATCCTACTACTGTGCTCATTTAAACTACTCTATGTCCTTCTCTTTCTCCTTGTACAACTAACTGAACTCACTAAGTCTCACTTTCGCATACTGTCTTACGTTGCATTTGGATTTGTACCTTTTAATGATAAAATATTAAGACTGTTCTTTCATGCACTAAAGGTCTCCCAAAGACTCAAAATGCAAAGAGAACTTTTCCTGTTATTGTTCCATCTGTTGAGCTTCTTCATGCAGAACTACCACTTAACACAATGTCACATGCACCATGTCACATCTGCAACCGCCAGTAGCACATGTGCAACCACAAATTTGTGTAGTGTGACATGCACAACCACCACTGACACATGTACAACCACCATCTACATAAACTAGTAGTTTCGCCATTGTACGGAAAATATCTGTGTGAAGGTCTGAATTGGCTAAATTTCTTGGTCAATTGATGAAGATGAATATTTTCTTGATCCTTATAGATCATACCTCCCCTTTCAAGAGGGTTTTTGTCCCACAAAATCTTAGTGGTTCAGATGTGGGAAAAGTTCTCCCACTTTCCCCTTAAGGTACCATCTTGTCTTCC
Source organism: Taxus wallichiana var. yunnanensis (assembly GCA_018340775.1). Lineage (NCBI taxonomy): Eukaryota > Viridiplantae > Streptophyta > Pinopsida > Cupressales > Taxaceae > Taxus > Taxus wallichiana. The sequence continues at coordinate 925,473,416 of CM031239.1, read as the reverse complement.
TTGGTCTCTTTCCCTTGATGCCTAGCTGACAAGGGTCTTGAGATCCTCTTCTAGCCTCTCAGACCTTTCTCCGCAATGCTACATCCTCCTCCAACTCCCCTTTTGCATCCAGAACAGTCTCTAAGTACCACTCTTGGATGCTCCGTTCAGTGTAATCCTCTTTTATGTTAACATTTTTTTCCCCTTTTAAAAAAAATGGAGAGCAGAAATTTTCCTCCATCTCCTTCATCCAAGATGGATAGCTCCTATAAATACAAATTCTCACAATTTACTACTAAGTGCATTTTCGTGAAGGAAAGCAAGTCAAGCTTGATAACATTCTCTCCAACCTGCTCCAAGATCATGAAAAATCTATATCTTAAGAGGTCTGAGATTCCCAGTTTATCCATAGAATCTCTCTTTGACAAGTAAATCCACACCTTGTCTACCACCTTGAATGTATGTCCTTGACGATGCTGGTCATGCCTAGCCTTATACTTCGCTAGAGAGAGATTTCTCTAATTGTTCTTTTACCTTACCTCAAGATGGTTTTGCTTATCTTCTCAGTGAATTTTGCTATTCTTGTCACCTCTATATTTTGTTTTTGACCTTCTCTTTGCTATCCCAATGTTACATCAAGTGAGTTGGTAGGCAAGTAACCCAAACATGCTTCAAAAGGTGACTTATTATAGGATGCGTGCATTGCCTTTTGTAGAATGTTAAATGTATAGTTATACCAATGAATCATCCCGAGTTCTTGGATTGTTGTTGTTATGGTCACTTATCAACTAAGCTAAGGTGCTATTGGCAACTTTCGTTTGCCCATCGGTTTGAGGATGGAAACTTTTACTTCTTTGTAGCTTGGTATCCATTTTTCTCCACAAGGTGGTCCAAAATGTCCCCAAAACTCTTTAATCTCAGTCTGATGCAAAAACTTGGGCAAACCAAAATGCTCAAAACATTAGAAAAGAACAAATCAGTTGCTTCATGCCCTTTTATTGTCTTCTTACATGGAATTAAATCACACATCTTTCTGAATCTATCTACAACAATATACAAGTTGTCATGTCCATGCTTAGACATTGGCAAATCCATCACATATTCCATAGATATCCTTTCCATTGTCTAGTAGGCATAAGTAGAGGCATGTACAATCCTTATTTCCTAACTTCAAGCTTGCTTGTGCAACATAATTTGCATCCTCTAATGAATTTAGAGACATTTTCTTCCATTTTGGACCAATACACATACCTTTTGCAAATGAAACATGTCTTTTACAATACCAAAATAACCCAAAACTTCGGAGGTATGTGCTTCCCTCATTAATGGAAGAATTTCTTCCTTTGAAACACCTAGTTTGTCCAACTTGTAGAGCAGCCTATCCTTGAGGTAGAAAGTAAGTTTGTCTTCAACATCCATCTTCCTTGTCTTCAAATGTCTATTTGTCTCCCCAAAATCTGCTTCTTGGCTTCCTCATAAACCTCTTTTGTGAAAAGTTCAAGTTGTGAAACTGTTATCAAAGTTAAAACTTGCTTTGAAATTGGTGGCCTAAATAGCATATCCACCACAACATTTGTGATTCCATTTGCCATGTCTTGCTTGCTCCAATTTATTTTGCGCTTAATAATATTGAATAGGTGTTTGCTCATTATGAAACTCTGATTTAAAACTACGCCAAAACTTGCAAGTTAGTACTGAAACAATTGAACACCAGGAAACTTGTGAGCCAAATCAACTCAAGTTTCTCAACAGGTCTGACTAAATAATCTCTGTATTACTTGGAAAAACTCACCAAGAAACTTGAGTCGACTCAGCTGGCAAAATAATATAACACTCAGGTCAGAAAAAGCGATTTTAACCCAAAAAACAGAGCTAATTCTGTGTTTTTTCTCTGCAAATACGGCGATTCAATGAATGTGATTGACTGGCACTGATAGCGGTCCATTGGAGCTAAGGTTTTCATCAAGGAATACATACAGCCTCTACTCAGCAAAAAACAGCAAGTTTTCACTCAGAGATTGAAAGCATACAAGTAGGAAAACATTACTTTCAGTTTCTACTTTCTACTTTCTAGCATATACTTTTTTATTAGCACTAACAACTAGGCCCTAGGGTTTTCATATTCAATTTCTTGAATCTTCTACTTCTTCCTTTGATTATCAGCTAGGGTTTTCATCTAAAACATTTTTTTGTTTTGGTTTTATAAGGTTTCAACTTGTTTGAGAATGGCATTGGCATCTAGTTCAGCTGCTTGTAGTAAGCCTAAATCTATTGACCGTTCATGGAAGCATTGTGAACTGGCGACAAAAGCAATTGTGTGATATGCAATTATTATGCGATAAATATCAAGGAAAGATGTGGCAGTGTGCACACAAGTGTCACTTGCGGCTCAGCGGGAGATAGTTGTGTACCTTGCAAGTTACGCATAGAAAAAGACAGAAAGTTGATGCACTTGCAGCCCTAGTGAACGTGAATAGGAGGGCAGCAAAGGATGATTATGAAATTGAGGCCACTTCTACAATCTCAACTCTAGGGTGATGGGAATGGAGCTCATCTACGAGAAGATAATTCCGGTTCAATTTTTGTTCCTCAAAGTAGTCTTGGGGCGCAACCTTCAATCCAAGGTACAAGTTGGAACCAAGAAGTGCACAAGGAAGCAAGAATAGCTGCAAAAAAACTTTTGGTACCACAACAACGTTCCATTAAATAAGGCAAAAGCCCATATTGGGAGAATTTGGTCACTACATCGACCGTTGCCAAGAAGGGGTTCAAGACTCCTACCCATAATTTGAGTGCCATGTTGTTGGTGGATTCCATCAAACACACGCAAGCTATTGTAGAAGAGCAAAAAAAGTGTGGCAAAAGAAGGGTTACAACATTGTCTAATTGGTGGATGAAGGGAAAAACCAAACATTGATTGATTTTCTAATGGCTTCAAGTGGGCAATTGGTCTTCTTGAAGTCAATTGATGAATATTGCCAAGTGAAAATGCAAACACTTTGTGTAATATGTTGGATAAGGTGGTGATGAAAGTGGGTGTGGAGAATGTCATTTAAGTTGTGACAGACAATGTTGCAACATATGTAGCAATAGGAAGACTTCTTGAAGAGGGGCTCCTTACACTTTTTTGGACCCCTTGTGTTGTTCATTGCATTGATCTCCTACTTGAGGTTATAAGAAAGATAACGTGGGTGACAAATGTGGTTGAAGAGGCAAGAAATATCACAAAGTTCATCTACAACCACCCTTGGGTGCTAAGATTAATGACAGAGCACACTACTGGAAAGGAGCTTTGTGCAATCGAGTCGCACGATTCGCCACACCCTTCATCACATTATGGAGCATTTCAACCTCACTAACATCTCTTATACAAATGTTTCTAAGTCACTTATTGGTTGGAATCTCCCTATGCTAGGAAGCCCGAAGGTTAAAGGGTCATGAAAACCATTTTTTATCATGAGTTTGCAAAGTGCACTGAGAGAAAAGGAAATCCTTAAAGGTAACTTCTAAGTTTTAACTATTTTTTATTTATAATTTATTTGACATAATTTTTCTTAATTTTGATTTTAAAATCGAGCATTCTTTTGTTTTAGGTGTCAAATCCTTTGGTTTGAGTTCTATTGGTGGATGGGGAGAAAAACCCAATGGATTATTTGTATAAGGCAATGGACGTGGCCAAGGAAACCATAGCAAATTATTAAGGAAAAAATAAAATAAAATATGAACCTAATTGACATATGATTGCTCAGAGATGGAACAAGTAGTGGCCTACTATTTGAACCCCAAGTTTTTGAATTCTAAATTATTTAAAGCCACTAAAGAGGTTATGGATAGCCTTATTACATATAGAGAGAATAATTCCTTATTAAGAAACTAAAGACACAATAGTTGAAGAGACGCAGATTTACAAGACTACAAAGGGGAGGCTCTTTTCTTCGGCTCTATGCACGAAAAAAAAGAAGAAATGCCTCTCAACCAAGTAACAAAATTGAGTTGTTTTTAAAAATCCCCGTTACACAAATACTAGTCTTCTTTTATTTATTCAAGCCTAGTTAACTTACAAGTATTATAAACATCCTCTTTTCCGATTTTTGTTGGGAAGATTATAGTGCAAAAATACCAAATCTCCAAAGACTAGCCATCTACATTTTGTGCCATCTGTGTAGCTCTTATGGGTGTAAACGTAATTGAAGCATGTTTGAAGTTGTTCACACAAATAAGGGCCACAAGTTAACAACACAATGCCTCAATGACCTTGTTTTTGTGATATAATCTGTCTTCGCATGATACAAATGGACGGGGCGGGGAGTCATGAGGCGATTAACTTGGATGATATTGATACATACGCCAACTAGATTGTTGATGATAAGGAGCTCGTGTTTATCAAGGAGGGCATCGCAAAGTTGGAGAGGGAAGTAAAGAAGATATCGTGAGAGGTATCATGAGCTTTGAGTGGTCGGTGAGGATGTAGATATCTTTGCAAATGATATTGTTACAGAGGAGAAATCTTTACCTTCCACTTCCAGGGGGCAACAAACATATACTAGGCATTGGAATTGAATCTATATTTAATATTAATTTATTTTAGTGCATTGATGACTATGTCACTATAATCTATGACTTTATGAGCATTGTAGCTTGTACTTTGTACTCTTTTTGGTTGAAAATTAATAGAAAATATACTTATGCATTCTCTACATTCATTTCTTGTGTCATTTAATAGTGTTTTACATGTTATTAAAGTTTATTTTATGAATTTTTATGTTTTTTAAAGTAGTGATAAAGTTTTCAAGAATTTTTCAAAAAACTCCCGAGTCTCGAGCATGAGTCAAAATTTTGGGCTGCCAAGTAATGTCCGAGTACAAGTTTTGAACTATCTGATGAACAATGGTTTCCTTGCTCAACAAATAATGTTTCCATTTCTGAAATGCATACATTTCCTTGTCATAAACAAGGTAATCTCTTATTGCTTTAGAAGATGTTACGAATGTTAACAAACTAACTTACCTCCTCACATGAGAATTGCCCACATAGCATTCTCACTTGCACCCATTTCAACTTCAATTATATTTCAAAGAAGCAAATGCACTATCATGTTCCTTACTCTAACAAAAACTCTTACCATTTCCTACAATGGCATGTAAGGGTGTTGCTTATTGTGGAGAATGATGGAATGAACTTCCTCATTTACTGAATTGGCTCTTTGTTTTTTTAGCACTCTTGGGTGTGTGCCAATTGGTGATAGCCTCAACTTTCTTAAGATCAAAATTTTAATTATCCTCCTCCAACCACTCGAACAAACTAGTGATTACCTTCCAAACTCATATTTTTTCATATTGCACAAAAAAAAATTTTTTCCTTGTAACACTTGCAAGTCTTGCTTCAAATGAAGTAGATATTTTTAGAATATGAGCACAAGGAATGAAGAGAAACTGGAATACACACCTTGTTCATTGTGTGTCCCTCGTTTTTTATGTGAGAGATGGTTACAAAATGGTTGAATTGGTTCTGACTACTTATTAGTTGATAATTAACTAATATTAACTTAATACTAAATTATAAGCCTTATATTTTAATACCCCCTCTTAAGGCTTACCCCATTGAAAAGAAGATAGAGTTAAAATCTTCAAAAGCTTTTGTTTTGAACAAAAGTTCTTGGACTACTTAAAACTCCAAGCTACCTCCCTAACCCTCGTAAAGGTGTGTAGTTCCCAAGCTGAATTCCCGAGTTCCCGGATTCCACTTCTTTTGAACTCGCGAATTACATAATCTCCCGACTTGTTGGACAACCCTCCATACTAAGCTACTCTCATAGTGCTCCATCAGGTTGTCTCGTGACCCTCAGAAGGGTAAATTCCCAAGATCCACATATTCCTAAACTATCCGAGAAGCCATCCATGCCAGTTTTACCTACACCAAATTCCTTCCTATCATCAAAACACTGACTTCTTAGAGTATGTATATATCTTCTTCATCAATAAAATCTTCAATAAATTCAGTATCTTATCGATTGTCAACAAAGGCCACATTTGCTTCTTTCGGGTTATCTTTGAGTTTGCCTTTGAGTACATCATTAGCTTAAATGCATAATTTCAAGTTGTATGACCTCTTTTCTTACTGCAATAATAACACTCAACTTGCCCTGGAGTCTTTATCGATTTTACTCAGTGATTATTTCTTGTGCGGGAGTATAGTGTATTTTCATGTGAAGAATTACCTTATATATCGTCCACGATGTTCACTTTCTTGAACTAAGAGACCTGATATCATATCTTCCAAGTTTTGCGAAGGCATCACTGAGAGTAAAAATGACATTTTATACGAAAAAGGCAAATTGTTTAACGAAATGACTTTAGAATTTGTCATCTATTGGAGCTTTAACCTCTCGCTAAGCTGTCTAAGAAGAGCTCTCAAATTATTTATATAATCTGAATGAGTAACATCATCAACCATCTTAACTCAAAAGTGTTGAAGCTTTAAAGAAAATTTAGCATTCATTGCTTTCACCCCGAACAACCTATTCGATTATCCCGATATTTTTGGACAATTTCTATAAATCTCTATGATTGAATTCAAAAATCGTGAAAGAGCAGCCCGATTATAGCTTTAGCTTTATCATCATGGTTTTCTCACTCTAACAATTTGGAAGCATCAGTGGGTTGTGTTTTTTTCCATTAACAATACCCCACAAATATGAGTTCATTAATTGCATCTAGATTTTAACCTTCCAGTGTCAAGATTGAAACTAGAATATTTCTCTCCTGGTAAAGAAAACTCCATTCTTCAAAAGAAGTAAAAATCTAGGTTTTGCTTGCAAAAATATTTCAAAGATAGAAGCAAACTAGGGTTTGTAACGACTTTTACTGAAAATTCAATTTTTTGAAGGATAATACTAGGACTTATCGGACTCGCAAAAATATTGCCTGGATAAAGAGTTACACAAAGAACCATAGTTACCATATTCGCCTGAACACAAGCCAAATTCGGTTTGGAACGAATTTTTAGGGAAAACCGAACAAGTTCGGTAGATTTGTTTAGGGTTTCGACTCTAAAAAAATTGGTTGAAATGCAAAAGGAAATTAAAAACCCTAAACACAGCATCATGTGGAGGCAAGAAAACACAGACGCCACACAAATAGAAGAAAACACCAGCAAATAGAAGGAAAACGCCACGCGAATAGAAGGAAAACACCGGCGACCAAAAACACGACCTCTGCCTCTGTCATTGAAGTTCGTCCGAGCTCAAGACATAAACTCCTCGTAAACATATTTAACTTTATTCGTTTGTGTTCGAGAGGAGTATAGCCATAGGTATGTATCAAATTTAAAGATTAATAATAATATTTTAAAACTATATGCATATCGTGCTACTATTTACCTTGTTTTTTTCCCTTGTTCAAGAGTAGCAGCATTTATTAATAATAGTTAGAGATTTAGAGTATTGGGCATAGTAATCGGTAATAGAAATATTTTATTATTTGGAGACATTAATAATTTTATAGTAATGTGTAGAGATATTAATACTTAGAGACCTATTAAGTATTAGCCATCGGTAATAGTAATACTTAAATTTATTACCAAATGTTTAGTAACTTTAATAACTAGTTACATAAATTTAATTATTTTAGGTTTAATTTTTTGTATATTACTATTAAGTATTTTATTTTTTTATTTTTTGATAATTATTTATATTTATATTATTTAAAAATTCATAATTTTTTTAACCGAACCGAACCGATTTTTTTGCAAACTCCCGAACTTCCGAACTTTTTTCCCTGTCCGAACAACCCGAACTTTCGAACATGGTAACTATGCAAAGAACAAATGGCAGAGATATAAATGAAGTCGCTGATTCACAAACTCGTGTATACTCCAACAACAGTTTTCACAAACAAAGCATAATAGAGGAATAAAATCCTTCAGCAATTTTGCAACATAGAGAAGAAAAAAGCCACAAATTCTTTTCTTTTAATGCCATCTCTCCACATTTTGAAACTCTCAAACTGAATCACGATTTGTGTTTGTGGCTTAAAAAACACTCTGAACAACACCCTTTCGCGACTGTATTAATGCCTTTTTCACGAATTGTTTGCATGCCCTTTTGCAACTGTATTTATGCCCTTTTCACAACTGCATTTTATGCCCTTTCAAAGCAGTCTGAAACCTTTATTTTGTGCTCTAGCTTGCAGGCAGTGTGCCCCTTTCATGACTGTAAAAAAGTTTTGTGAATTCATTTCAGGCTCTCGCTGACCCTCATAACCACCTTCCCAGCCATTGCAACCAACTATATTATTCTCTCTGAAGCTCATGACTCTGACGAATCTGAAATTCGTAATTCCTAAAATTCATGATTTTTAAATCAATATTTCTTCATAGTCTTCTCCATGACGTCCTGAGTGTCCTTGGGCTTTGAGCGCCTTCAAGTATGACCCTTTGCTCTGATAGCAATGTTAGAATATGTGCACAAGGAATGAAGAGAAACCAGAATGCACACCTTGTTCATTGTGTGTCCGTCATTTTATTATGTGAGAAATGGTTATAAAATGGTCTAAGTGGTTACAACCGTTTATTAGTTAATAATTAACTAATATTAACTCAATACTAAAATATAAGCCTTATATTCTAATAGATATTCTTCCCATGTAGTACTGAAAACCAAAATATCATTTAGATACACTTGCACATACCTATGGAGGGCCTCAATACAACAATCAGCAATCTCATAAAAGTTGCAAGTGCAATACATAAACTGAATGGATGTACAAACCACTAATATAGGCCTTGTTTTGTTTTGAAGGTTATATTTCATACATCCTTCTCTTCCATATGGACTTAATGATACCTCGATTTGATATTTAACTTTGAGAAATAATTGGCATGCTAAAGTTGTTCCAACAAGTAATCAATCTGCAAGAGTGGATACATGTTCTTGATGGTGAATATGTCATAGTGCGGAAAACACCTCTCAAGGGCTTCTTTGTAATAAGACAGCAGAACTCAACAATCTATTCACTAGGCATAGAAGTCACCTGCACCAAAACATTCTGAAACCTCCTTCAAGGCCTGGAAACATGCATGTATACTGCTGGAAAGTGCTGAAAGCTTCTTCATTTCCTATTCTCACTTCATTATGTCCTTTCAAGTGAAATCCTCCTCCAAATCTCTCAAAACTCATCCCCTAAACACTACTGTTGGACCACAATATGATCTCAATAAAACGCACACACACACATGCAAAAGCCAACTGAAACCTCTGCATGGTGATGCCAGGTATGCTGAAACATCTTATTTGCAGAAAACAAACTAATCTAACTGCTGAAACAAGAAATCTCTGCTAACACATGTGACAGATATTTCCGAACAAACCCATTAACTAACATGAGGAAGTAACTGCCCTGCCTCATCAGGTTTTGCCACTCATTCAGTTTGGAAACCCATACAAGCTACCATACAAAATGCATTATGAAAAAAAACAGGAACTTATACCTCTTGGCTTGTCTGTGGTCTGCAAAACTGGAATTTGTTTTAGGGAGATTTTCCCATTTTTGATCAAAATCAGTCCTTTGCTCTTGCTGAAAGTGGTTATCATATTGATTTCTAGTGAACTCTGGCTCTTTGCCAAACTCAAAACCAACCACTATTGATGGCTCTCTCACTAAAAGTGTACTATGGCTCTTTGCCAAACTCAAAATTGACCACTATTGATGGCTTTCTCGCATTGAAGGCATACTCTTATTATTTGCCATGATTGTGTGCATGCTTTTTTGGACTAAAAGATTCGTTGTCATTAAAATTGGGATTTTCATGCACTGTGAGCTTCATGGAGGCCATATACCTAACAGAGCAGCCCTTTTACAACCAAAACTCGTATACTTCTTACCAAGAACAGATGCCTTTAAATAAATTGCAAGCTTTGTTTCAGCTTGTTGATTTTCATCAACAAAGAGTGGTAGAGGTGTTAGAGTCATCAAGAAAAGAAGAAAACTTGAGTTGAGGATAAATCCTCAAAACAAGCTGTCTCCTCTTTCCTTTCATCAAAACCTTCATCAATCAAGCTTCCTTCTTTGGGTTCCAAGGGTTCTGCAAGAATCCTTTGCCATGCAAAATCCTCACATGGAGACAAGGTTTCTTTGTCATAAGAATTACCAATTGCGGTCAAAAAGCTATCAACGTCTCGCTCTTTAATTAGTTTTTCTATATTCAGTTTCTTCTATTTGTTATCCAAGTTCTGCAACTTATGCTCTTTAAAATCGTCAAGCATACATGTCTCTTCTTCATTAGAATCAACCGAATCTGATGTGTCCACCTCTGAATCTGCCTCTCTTTGATTGTCAGGTATGTTTTGCCACTTAAAGTCCTTACGAGGAGACAAGAAATCATCTTAATCCCCTAATGCAACCAAAAAGTCATGCATATCTCTTCCTCTTCAATGAATCTGTCCATGCTATGTCTTATCTTCCATGATGATTTTGTGCTCTTCAAATAGAGAAAACACCATTGTTTGTCTGATCATATCCTATATAGAAGGTTGGATTCTCTACCATTTTTGTACATGTTGAAGCCTGAGAGGAGTCTGAATAGACATATGCAGCCTCTTTTGCTTGTATGTGACATGGGAAAAGTGGTTTTTGCAAGGATTTTGTCATGCTTTGGACAGCAATCTGCTGGTGAAAACTTTGGGCAGCAAGCTGTTGGGCATGGTTTTGAAGGGCTAGTTGTCTTTTAAAGGCTGAAAACTCATCACAAAAATCAGCAACTAAGCCTTTCATCTCAGCTATGGTATTGGAATTAACACTAGGGTTTGTGAGCTAAATTTGAGGTGGTTGGGATGGGATTTGGATCAACACATGAGGATTTAAGGATCATCACAGACTCGGGAAATAAAAGGGGTAATGGGGATGAGCTTAATCACATTAGCTTGTACAAGACTTCTCTCTACCTGAATAGCTATATCATATGCCTGAGGAAGAGTACTCCCTCCAAGAGGCTGGATCATAACGGCAATATTAGGATCAAGCAACTAAAAATAATACATGTAACCCATACCTAGAGAAGGTATGAAATTGGCAGGTATATGTCCCAGGTCTTCATGAATCTAAAGGTTGAAATTTAAAACATACTTTGTGGAAGCTCTTTGGATGGTGCTGAGGTGTCCTATGAAAAGAATATATCTGCATTCTCCTTACACCGATTGTTTAATTTCTAACTCATCCCATGATGAAACTGAGTGTGTATCCAACCTCTAGATGGCTGTGTGATGTGATGTACTACACAGATTTGCCACATCTCATATGTGGTCTATAGGGCTAGTAGTGCCATCTCCCGTGAATGTTGGAAGTGCCTTCAGATCTATGCTCAAAATCTCATGCCACTGTTGTCAATGAAGAGGACCACCAGAATCCCATGCAACAAAAGGACAAAATCTTGGAAGTGCCATGGTTCTGATTTCATCACAAAACTATGAGAAACTGAAAACAAAAGTTTGAAGCAGGAATATTCAATTTTTTTAAGAAGTGGGCATGGTCTGCTCTACCTTTGAATCTGGATCTGAAGCCAATCTAATCGCCAGGTGAATGCTATGTTCTCCAAAATAGCTGATCCCTTGTGATGCTCCGCCAAAATAACAATATAAAGAACTAGGCGATAATAGAATGCTTCAAAAAGAAAGTAGATCTGAGATTCTCACCAAAACCTCAGATGATGAATAAAGACTCAATAAAGAGCCAGAGCTTTTGATTCAAGTCCCACCAAGCATGCCAAAAATGGTCAATGCTTCGATATGTCTAGTTGTACGCTACCCACAATATCAAGCATAATGGGATATTCCAAAGCGTTGAACACTCATCTTACAAACAAACTTCAAAGTCGGTTTTTTCTATCCTAGTGTTAATCTTAATTTGCAGGATAAAGGGAGAAAGAAATAAATGAAATTGATGGCGATGCACTAGAATAGTTTGACAACACAAAACTATAGAAAACATGCATAACTAGATGTTTTAATAGACAATTCTTTTAGCAAAGAAAAAGGTAAAAACTAACTCGAATGCAAAAATGGAGTTAGAACAAGAAGAAAGGAGAAGGGTAAATGAGAACCACAACACCTTTTATCAATTGCTAAAAAACACTCAATTGCTATTGCTGAAAGAAAGACCAAAACACCAATTGACTTGCATGAAAACTAAATCTAGGCTATATTACTGCTGAAATAAAAGCAAGAACTCAAGAAAATCAAGGAAAAATGATTAAAATACAGAATCTCTATTTAATACAAATCTAGAAGAAGATAAGAAGTGGAAGAAGTGTGCAACATGCACCAGCTCTGAAATTCCATAATTATCTTCAGATAATAATAATATAATTATCCTTGGAACTTGGAAATATTTCAATATTGTCAAAGTGTAGAAACTTCTGAACAGTATGTGGACAATACAAGCTTTCTGCTTCTTCTTTTTCATCATCTGGTGTATCCTGATCAAGATCTATCCTCAAATAGTAATATCTATCCTTAGATAATAATAATATAATTATCCTCAGAACTTGGAAATATTTCAATATTGTAAAAGTGTGGAAATTTCTTAACAGTATGTTAAAAAAGCGATGACACGAACTTTCTGCCTCTTCTTTTTCATCATTTGGTGGATCCTGATCAAGATCCCCAAAAGAATTGACATACTCCTATTCCTCATCCTCAATGGTTGTGATCCGATGGTGCTCGGGCTGCTTTCACAATTAAGGAATCTCACTTCAAACCTCGCTGAAAAACTCAAGAAATAACCCCTTGATTTCATCGTTGGTCACAAAATTTGAGTTGTTTATTGGGTAAACTCACTTCAGCAATTTGGCAGCAGTTGCAAAAGATCAATTGAAGCTCTGATACCACCTGATGTGTTCCAAAGAACAACAAAAAATACAACTGCGAATATAAAATAGAATGAGTAATAAAACGGAAAAATGGGGGTGCTATCTCATCCAAGAGTGGAGTGCAACTACAAATCCATCTATAACATGAGTTCTCATACAATGGCAGACCTTTGCTTGCATTAGAGACTGAAATGGTAAAAGATACATTCTTTAGGGTTTTTCCCACCCTTTATATATCATAACCAGGAGAAAGCCTACTTTACTCATGACTTAACCCTTCACTAACTCCGGGCACCCCAAATATAACATAACTTAATCATAATGCTAAGATTACAAACAAACTAGAGACAAACATCCTATAACATATGTTGTGCCTAGGTACATGATAGGGTCATGAATCAGTGGTCAATCAATTGCATCAATACGTTAAGGTTACATGGACTACAACCATTGTCAGATAGACACAAAATATGATTGTTGATAAATCCTTGGAGTTTTTATCCCATTAAAAATAGCAGGTGTATAGTCAGACCAATCAACTTCAGCTGCATCCTATCAGCTTGCACCAGACATGGTGCTTTGGACAAGGAATGGACATCCATCAAAATATCTAAAATCAGATTTTTCTGTGTGATTTACTAACAGATATGGCAATTAGGAAAAGAAAATGAGCATTCATAATAGTTATGATATCTATTTGAAGGTTTGTATGATTTAACAACAGATATGGCAATTAGGAAAGGAAAATGAGCATCCATAATAGTTATGATATCTAATTGAAGGCCTTCAGTGCCTGTAACTGAACTGTTGGCTGCCGATGTTGAGCTTTATTGTCTATATGAATTAGATGGGTGGGGAGGGGACCTGTTTTTAAGCCTCATTGATCAATTAAAAAACTATATAGCCATTGTCTTCATATCATGATATCAATAACATGGCAATAGATAGTCATAGGATGACTTATGGATCATTATAAATCCAATTAGGCATGGTATATAAAAATACTCTTTGATATTGAATAATTATTTCAATTGTTTCTTACCTACTTTTCAAGATAATCAATTTCATAGAACTTATTTGAAGAACGATATATCTTTTAACAGTACAAATTACTATCAATACTAGCCTGTGCCATTCATCAATAAACCCTGATTTCAAATGTAAACTTCGAATAACGCCAAACATGATGAACAGACCCATCAAGCATATAAACTGTATTACTGTAACCCATTCGTACCCACATCAAAGATATGTGTTTGGCTATTTTAGCAAGGTCCAGTTCTCTCTCAGAATGTAAACCAACCATCATTTCTAGTTTAACATATAGGAGAATGCACCTGAGGGAGAAGGGAACCCATTAATGTAGATGAAAGTGCAGCCACAGCCCCAACAGTAACAAGATACCTACATGTTTGTAGCATAGATAATATTAAAGCAATTACTAAAAACAAGATATGTATGAAATACATCATTCTCTGGATTACAACATTAAAATTTAAAAACGTACATTTTTAACACAGTATGTTACTTACATTGCCCAGTGTAAGCCATGAGCTGAAAATGCGGATGAGATAGGAGTATCTGGGTCCATTGAATAGTATGGCACAATGCCAACAATAACAGCAGACACAAGCATGTACAATCCACCACATATGGAAAGTGCTATGCCAATTCCTAGTGGCAAATCACGTTGTGGATTCTTGACCTACAAAAGAGAGATGATTTATATGCCAGTGCAAAAGAATAGATCATTGTGGTGGTACTTCTTCATTTATGTAATGTATTTCAGATGCTTGATTGAAGGAAATAGAACGACACAAATGAGAAATTTTTTTGACTCATTTCCTTTGACTTCACCGATCTGGGCCATTAACAATTTATAGCTTAGATTTGATTTTGGCTGATTTTGACGAATGTCATGAAGCTTGCGTGAAGCCTTTAGATCAAGAATAAAACCAAACACTCAGAAGTTTCAACAACTATTTTCTACTCAACCAGGTAATAAACTAGGTCACAACATACCTCCTCAGCAGTGCTAGCAACTGTATCAAAACCAATGTAAGAAAAGAAAACTGTTGCTGCCCCACCAAGCATACCATTGACTCCATATGGGAAATACCTGCAAAAGTATAGGAAACCATGATCAGATTTGGTAATAAATTTACTGCTAAAATGTCAAGGTATGGGTCCGACAAAGCCAAATTAAGGTACAATCATTGGTAGAGATACATATTCTCAGAGAAATTCCCAATGGTTTGTGAATATCACATTCCTGTTTGTGAATATAACATTTTAATGTATATTTTCAAGGGTATGAGTTTTCTTCCTGAAACCATGGTGGTGATAGCAGGAAATGCATAATAATTATGTAAGCAACAAATAACAGGAATTTACAGCAAAGAAATGCATGTAAACAACCATCAAAATGGAGGTAACATTACAGTTGAAAAGAAAATCAACATGAAAATGAATTAACCTTGCAGTTGAAAAGGAAACCTGGTACAATTCTTTTGAGACATCTGCATTCTCGCACAATGTTGCATACGCCAGTTGTCTCAACAATCTTCATATCCCTTCTTTCTACTTTTCATTACTTCATAGTATTTGACGGGAAGCTTTGTCAGTTTCAAACTTGATAGCTAACCAATTCTAAATATTAAAGACCTTGCAATGACATCATAATTCACCACCTTCCCTGTGCTTGCATACCAACATTCTTACATACTGATAGCTTTTGTGTATGTACTAGCTTGAGAAGATAGCCCTGTGCTTTTCTGCAGGGTGATATATATTACATAGTCATAAGGAGGTCCACGATAGAGAAAAAATTAGTGAGGAGATAGAGAGGGAAGGTTGGAACCGTTGAGTATGGAGCATAGTTCTACCCTTACAAGGAGGGCATGGAATTCCAAGTAAAGATGCCACACCCCCAATGGAAATGGAAGAGCTGTTTGGTCATGAAGTGCACCACTAATGATAAGAATCATTTTAATTGGATATCAGTACACAAAGGGGTTTTACATCTCTTTGCATGCTCTAGCCATCTGTCATATTGTAGACAGAATGGGTGCCAAGCTGCAAGGAGGCAGTTGCTTTAATTTCAGTGTTGCGCTCATGTGCCTGCAACTGAATCAACCCTTCAGAAGAGGAAGACGCCTTTAACTCCAAAAGCAATGCCTAAGGATGGAGAGGCAAAAAGCATTATTGACAAGGTTCCACAGCAGAGGAAACCAAGGAGATTGCTACTTGAAGAATAGGAAGCGAAGACAGCAGAGACTCATCTAATCTCAACTCATACAAACTTGCTTTTAAGTAATCACAAGTAATAAATATAAACCTTGAATAAACGTGACTTTTCTGTCATTATAACCAGAAACAATTTCTACTTTTACAACTCGTACTATATTAAATTTTAACACAAATGACTCTTCAGGGCATTTTTGAATTTTCTCATCTTTTTTGCTTGCTAAATTGGTAAAGGCTCACACTTGCCATTGCATTTAATGCACAGGAGGAATGCACTATCAAGCTCAGAATAGTGCCTGGCTTACAGTCATGTCCAAGGGGTTTCTATTCCATAAGAATTCGGCCAGTATTTGCATTGAGCCTTGCTGTGGCCCTACATCATCGCGATCGCATTAACACACATTGCATACCCAATGGAGCTTGAACTTCGATCACCGTCATAGCAATCGCTCCCCTTACCATTAGAGGATAGGTTGCTGGATATGACACATCTTTTTCTTAGTTAGAAGAGATGGATTTCTTAATTTTGTAATGAAAAACTTTGATTAATGCTCAAAATAGTTGTATTTAAGGATTGCCTTGTGTCAATCTAACCTGACTCTTAGCTTCTGCCATAAACCTTTTAATGATGACTTTCTACACTTTCATAATTCTGGAATTATATTACTAAGAGAACCATAGAAACCTAAAGGAACATTATTCATAGAGCTATCTGCTCCAAGTTCTTGGGCATGAAAACCTCTGATACTATGACTTGTGTGTGGAACAATTGAAGGGATCTAATCCATGACGACAAATGTTTTCATCATTAAAAATATTAGAGTCCACTTCTATTATTTGGAAGAATATAATTTTTGCATTCGAAAGCAAATCATATAGTATATTTCATCTTTTCAATATTCAGTGTACGACATAAACTAAATTGAGATGGGAGTTAAAATAAAAGATTGTCATTTAAGACACAGTCATAGCAAGTTCCTTGTTATATGAAGCAATCTCTAGAATCGTTTCAACTTATAACATCCAAGTCATTTCAACTTTTAATCCACAAGTCTTCAACATATAGATCATACTAGCCTATTATAGCTTAAATGTAAAAGCTTTTTCTGTTACAGCTTCCAAAGAGGGAAAATTGAAAGAGAGATTAAAAATAGAAAAGAGAAGTCATCTCACCCATCAGCCAGCTCATATCCAGGCCAACCAGTCTGAAAACCAATAATGCTACCGGCTACAATGACAAAAATCATGACACATAGATTTGCAAATGTGACAACGGCTTGCACCAGTGCACTCTGTCACCATCAAAATTTAGGGCTTTAGAAATAGATCTAAGATCTAATTTGAATCAAGAGGCACAAAAATTCTTCGAACAAATAAAAATTTCTAGCAAAGACTACCTCTTTAATTCCAGCACATAAAAGCCCAGCCACAACAAATACAAGCATTGCAGCACATGGGTCAACTATAATATCGGTACCGAGAAAATGCCGACGAACTAACAATGCAGGCAAGTTGTCTTCCCCTCCAAAGAAAAGAGCCTGAAATTAAAATCACCAAAGGTAAATTTACAGCAATATCAAAATTTCTAAAAAATTAATATCCCTACAAGGGGGAATTATATTGAGCAGTTCTTGCTAAGTGGTTTCTCTGGAATACTAGAACTGATAAGACAGTAATTTGTTCTACATAATTTTCCAAGCTCATGAAACTTGTATATTTCATCTTGATGGTTAAAATGTAGAGTGATTCAAAACATCAATATTCTTAAATATTGTATCGCATGTTTATCCAGAAGCTCTTTCAATCACATGTACCTTATTTCATAGGAAAACAATATATAAAGATATAATCAAGAAATTCCATAACACAATCGATTGTTGAGGTCATTTGAGCGATTCCACATGTGGCAGAAGTAACGAAGGGAGAGTTTTATAACTAGGAAGTGTATGTAGCAATTAAGATACTACTGCAGATATCTTAAATACATCAATCAGAAAAAAATGCCAAGAGATACCAATCTAAGGCATACTACTGCAGATATCTTAAATACATCTATTGGAAAAAATGCCAAGAGATATCAATGTTAAGGCTCTTATCTTGGATTTTTCACATATCACGTTGATTAATAAATAATAACTCCATTACCTTCTCCATGAATTTCCCATTGACTAGTCATGTATGGCATCATTCTAGATATACACTACGTTAGGCTCAAAAAACTATCCAAGAAAAAAACGGGCCCAAAGTCTAACATTTTATGACTTTTTATTGTATGGCCAAGATATTATGATTTTTTATTGACTTATCCAAGCAAAAAGAAAAAGGTTCTTAGTGATGGTCAAATGGATGTCAAATTTAAGGTCAAACATTACTTGTTAACAACCCATAGTCGTTACAACTTACAATCCACCAAAGCCACCCCCAGCTGCCATTGTTGGATGCCATCGGCGTACTAGCAATACACTATGTTGGGCTCGAAAAACCTATCTAGGAAAAATAACAGGCTCCAAACTCCATTATATGGCCAAGATACAACAATTTTTTTTAATTGTATGGCCAAGATATTATGATTTTTTGATTGACTTCTCCAAGAAAAAAGAAAGATGTTCTAAATGATGGTCAAGTGGACGTCAAAGTTAAGGTTGTATATTAATTGTTAACAACTCACAGACATTACAGTCCATTAGAACCACCCCCAGCTGCCATTGTTGGATGCCTATCGGCGTAATTAGAGGATTCCAAAGTTACCATCAGAAGTTATCAAGTATTTTTACATTCACCCTTTACACTCGTATTTTATGCAATTTAGCACAGATTTTGAGAGATGAAGTTCTGCGATTATCACCATGTTGCCAAGTTGAAAAAATGTATGATATAAGGGACAATTGGAAAGTAAATATGAATATATTGCAAAATGTGGAAGATGAGGGCTAGACACACGGACCCGATATTCAATTACAAAGGATGAATCAAAGAAATCGAGCTCACAGTCAGGTGGTGTTACAAGATGACTGAGAGCAAGCGGTGGGACTGAATATGGTGACAAGGTTAATTGCACGACAATGAAGTTTGCCACCTGGAATAGTGACCAGACAAACTATTATGAGGCCAATTGCTCCATCAAGTGAGCTAGTGGAAAGTTCACCATAGGAGTTTGATAAATTTCATAATCCCAAAAACGAATTATTCCAACCAGCACACTAGGAATAGAACAGTTGAGACAATATGTCCGTATCAAAGACTAGATTTAGAGAGGGAGATGAAAATCCATAAGAAGAACACTCCAAAGATGAATACAAACCTTTTTATAATTAGATGAAATGATGAAACCAATGGAGGCAGAGAAATTGATAAAAGTGGATGTTCCTTCTTACAAAGACACGTGCAATACAAAAATTGTTGAAATTCAATCAGTAGCTTCCCTCAAAAATACAACTGACAAGACACCAAAACATTCAATCTTTGGTACATATAATTCAGATATCCTGTGTTGTAAATCAAAACAGATATCCATAGTTTAAAGTTGTTTTTATGAGTAGGACTTGCAGGTGGTATAGAGAGTATGACACAGAACCGTAAACCAGTGATAACACCCCACATATTTATACATGTACCACTTGTATCCTGGAGTTCCATAGTTGTAGTTCTTGCACAAGACCAATGTGAATTTTGACTAGTACTTCTATGATGACCCAGGTGCATGTACTCGGTGTTAATGCTCACAAACATCTGACTATGCTGCACCCGCATTCAGAGAATCAAACGGAAAGCGCTGCTAGTTTTGTGCCAAGGAAACCTCCGGAGCAGGCCGTCTCCTACTCTAGTGCTATCTAAAACCTGTTTGGACTGAAAAGGATGAGAGGAAATCTTGGTGGGACTTAATACAGGGATCAAGTTTTGTCAGCAGCAGACAACTGTTTTTAAAGAGCTCTGTAATATGATTCCTGAAATTTGTCTCTTCAAAATGCATTTTCAAAGTGTATTGGAAATGGAACACTGAAAAACATTTCCTGAACTATGAATCAAAAGACTTGTATCATCAAGTGCAGCACTGCAATTATATTGCCCCCAATTGAACAAGCAATGACAGGTTAGGACCCTGAAGTGAGATGGCAACGGCGTTACCAAATTATTTGGAAAACAAGAACATACTTCAAACATAAGATGCTGGGATGGTTAGTAATACATCAGGGTCTAGCTGTCAAAGTACAATTGAGCAAGGCTGGTTTAGCGGATGCATTCTGCACTGTGTGTGGAAAAGAGAAATAGTTGATCATATCTTTTGGAAATGCCCAACAACAAGAGGTTTTTGGGGATGGCTGCAAGCTGAATTCAATTTCCTTTTGTTGCTCCTCTCTCTTGGAAAGGGCCTCTTTTAGGAGATTCTTGGATGGTTAGGGACAGCTGCAAGGGTTTATGGCATACAACTAGGTTGGCAGCAATCAGCTTCCTTTGGAGGACAAGATGCAATTACAATTTGCCTAAAGGGGGATAAAAGAAGGGAAATTTATAAAATAGAGAATATAATGCAATGATTTTGAGGATTGAAATTTCACAACACTCGGATTACGTGGTATCACTCAGGGAACACCTTAAACAAGTTTTGCACCCCTTCTCCATAGGCCTTTCCCACAAGAAAAAGGGAGCATCCATAGTCTCATTGTGGCTTCTACGAAAGGCCGTAGTGTGACCTACCACCTTAACAAAGCAGTGGCACTAGTGCAGACTCTCCTCTTTGGCTTGTGTGAAGGATCTATCGCATATTTTCTGCATTTTTGAATCTTAAGCCCTCTTGTTAGGCTGTGACGAATTGATGCATCCCCTCCAACCCTTTGTAGCACCATATGTAAGGAACCTCCAAAACCATTGTCCACACCATGACATTATCTACTCAATATTGCACAATCTACCGTCAGTGTATATTTCAACTATCTTTAAGCTGCGCCTGAAAGGTTGTAGATCACTTACAAACAATCTCATCTAGGAGCAGCATTTTGATATTGTGCTTCCCTCTCGGTACTCCTCATCACTTCCTTAGGTCACTCCACTCATCACACTAGTTGAAGGCTTGGCCATGGAGCTGCTAGTCATTCTTCCACATGGTCATCAACACCTTCCAAACTTCTTTTGTCACATGGCATTTGATTTTCAGGATTTAGGTAAGTGGCATTGATTATCCCATGGGGACCATTTTTTAGGGTTTCTTAAATTAGCATTAGGCAGGATTTCCTTTCATTGCTATACTGGTTGCATTACTAGGGGTTTTTTTAAGATAGGTAATAAAGTTTTGTTTTGAAGGGACTAAAAAACCCTGTACACAAAAAGAGTCCAAGGTACACAGGCCCCCAAAAGAAACCAACAGCACCGAGTCAAACCATCTTGACAAAAAGAGCAGACAAAGCAAAGCAGACCACAGACCCCATATGGAATTTTTAAAAAAAAAAACAAAATACTGGGGTTTTGATCATTGATTGTGTCCACATGTTAGATAGCATTCAGGGTTCTATTTATGTATTGCATCCATTTACAGGTCCCCAAAAGAAACCAACAGCACCGAGTCAAACCATCTTGACAAAAAGAGCAGACAAAGCAAAGCAGACCACAGACGGTCTAAGTATTAACCATATGGAATTTAAAAAAAAAAAAAAACCAAAATACTGGGGGTTTTGATCATTGATTGTGTCACACATGTTAGATAGCATTCAGGGTTCTATTTATGTATTGCATCCATTTGCATGCTCATTTGAGAATCGAGAAATCTGAAAAACTGCATTCTCTAACCCTACTCATAACATACTTTCAAAAAGTGAAAAAATGAGAAGATTAGGTTGTTTAGATTACAGATATTACTATCTATGTTATTGTTGCAAGCTTGTACTTTCAGTTAGCATTGGAAGTATATATTGTACTTGGTTTGGACATACATCTATCCAAACCCTAGATCTGCATCATGTTTTGCTTTTGCTGCTTTACCCTAGGTTGATCGTATTATCTTTAGGGCCCATCCTTCAAGCAGAATTCATTGCCCATGTCAGTGAAAACAATTGTTCGGACCTGACCTTGCTTATTTTCCCCATCTTCCTAACATTAAACTTCTGTTCAGGTTTTGCAATTACATAAGCCAAGATAACAGTGGAAGATCATCCGGTTCTCCAAATCAGCAAAGCAGGTGTTCAATTGAGGGAAACAACTACGGAAAAAATGGAATATATTCTGTTGTGCACACATATTCCACGAGAAGATGGATGTGTTGAAATTGAAAAATGTGGAATGAAAGAAAGATAAGCAGCAATTACAGATTGCAGTCAAACAGCAGGATAAATATTAATAAAGGCGGAAGGAAGTCATAAAGCATACAAAACAAAAGTGAAGCTTTCAAGAAAGATATTGCAAATTTGAAAAAGGTCTTAGTAACCAATTCTGACAAATTCAATATATGGAAGGGAAAAAAGCCTGTTGGGCACAAATTTGACCTTCCACCACCATATGAGCCTTCTTAAATATCAAAGTTGGTGGATATGCCTCAATTGCAGTTACATTCACCTATAATTTGAGCATCCACAAGAGCAGTGGAAAGTAAGCAGATCACTGGAACAGCAGAATCCAATATCAACATCTAGCTCGGCCACCGCACCAACATGAAACTAATTCAGTCATCACTGGCTTTAGTTGCTGAGACAGTGCTGTGACCCAACTAGCACCAATAAATCAGACTCCATCCCCTTCTTAGTGTTATGGCTACCAGGAGTCCAGCCAGTTATTTAAGTTTTTGGATGGAGGGGTTGGGAGGTAATGTAGGCAACATTTTGGCACTTAGACTATTTTATCCTAAAAAATTTGTAGATTCAATATTGAGCACTTTATAATATGTTTTGGAAGTAAAATATAAAGTTTTGATTATGAGGACGTGATTACTAGAGGCTATTATGTTAATGATATTTTTGAAGTCATGGCACCAAGAAGCTATTATGTGATACTTCTACGATCAACCAATCAAAGCTTTCCATTTGTTAATTCATCTTTTCATATGCTTCTTGTTGAATGATGAGTATGTTTGTGAGGTGCAATTTAAGAATTCTTCTCTCTGTTGTTAATGAATGCTTCCTATCCTACCCGTATTTACAACAACACACAAACATTATATATAAGGGATTGAAATTATATCAATGTCTTGAAATGAGGAAAAACATGGACACCCTTCACTTCTAGATCACCATAATTCTTTTTACTCAAATGGAGTTACGAATGTCCCTTTTAAGATTAAAGCTTCTTGTTCACTTTATTTCTAAATTCAGTGATCAAAAAAGTGTACGCATATATGTTGGAGATCATTTCTTCCATAACCATCATTTCATTGGAGAATGTAAACATGGAGACTAATAATCTTTACAATAGTACTGTTATTATCAATGCCAAAATTATCGGTCAGGTAAAAAAACTTTTGAACCATGTAGAGATTCTGAGATGTATATGGTCTCTTAGCTCATTTATCAGGGCTACTGGGCAGTAGATAACACCTACTAGGTCCAAGAAGATGAGAATTGGAGGTTCTAACAAACTAAGATGAACAATATCACCAATTCCCCTCTATTACAGATACTATGGATTGATCTCAAATAATAGGAGAGATAGACACCTGCCTCAGCTCCCTTTTCACACTCAAGTGGGACCTTATGACTTTGTACAGAACATAATCAAGATAAAATAAAAATAAATCAACTACAGAAGAATTTATAGATGCCTACATAGGAAATACAGACAGCAATCAGAGAACATGGACTAACATTTAAACCTTTTCGAACTTTTAATGAATGGGTCCTTTCAAACAATTAGAGTTTTTTTGTGAGCATGATTCTGAGAAACCATATACAGAAGTTACCAAATACTAGTAAACTACATGCAAAGTTTTTTGGAGACCACAGATAAGTCTTTTAAGATCTTTTCACTTATTAGTTATAGACTAGTTGCAAATGCCATATGAAAATTTAAAATAATGTCAGCAAAATGTGATTTACCAGATTAGGAGAGATTCCACGGGCAACAGCAGCTCCACCCACCGTATACTCCAAAATAAGTGCCCAACCAATCAGCCAGGCAATCCTGGCCAATCAGACCATTAGAGCATTAATTAAAAAAGCTTTGCCAAAGGTATTTCAAAAAAATGAAATCAAAAGTTCATTACAAATGTGTTGATTTACACAAAGAAAAACTAATGAGCCAAAACGAATAGACTAATCCCAGAGCAGCACTGTTGATGATGTGTGATTCTAGGAAGTTCAATTTCAACTATCACACCCACAGCCTAGCCTTGAAACAATGGCCAGGATAATATACATTCACTCTTACATTGTACCACACAATATTTCAATAAATTACATTCTTCAGTCATTCTCTCCCCCACCCACAAGCAGGACACAAAATGCAAGGGCCGTGCAGGCAGAGCACCTCCTCACCCTAATATGCTTTAGACATTTCAAAGTCAGTCTTAAAAGATAATAGAGATACTTTAAAGTTTAAACCCTAACACCCTTATTATCTGAGGTCCTAAGGAAGCAATCATAATTGTCGGCCATAAAAATAAAAAAACATAATGTTTTGAAATCCTCGGTCAATTTGAGTTTTGTACAAAACCATCTCTATTTTGAACTATGCATGCAAATCCAGAATTATGATCCCTCTTAGGATGCCTTTGAGAGACAAATGAATTTCATTCAAACTTCACAACTCAAAAATATGTTTATGTCCAAAATTTACCCTTCTCCAACACAAATGTATGAATAATGATATGCACTGCCTGCAGATGGACAACGACTTGCAAGTTCAGCATAGCAAAATGCGGAAAGAGCAGCGGCTATCCCAGCTATTAAAAAGGAAATGGTAAGGGCAGGCCCTGTGTGTTCCCTGGCAACTGCACCGACAAGGACATATACACCAGCTCCAATTGTTGACCCAACACCTGCAAAGAGCAAGAAAAAGAATATGTTAGTGTCTGGAAAGCATGTTGTTGTCTTGCATGGCACAGGTCTGATCATTACTATTTTCTCCAGATATAAACACTGTGAACTTATCTTCATCCCAACCATGTAATTTGCTCATTCTATCAATAAGGATACACAAACATACATGCATGCAAAAACTTGTAAAGAGTCCTCCATTTTTCCAGCATACACCACATGCATTTTATGTGTAAAAGACAAAGTGAAATGCCTTAAAATAACATGAAATGGACTGCAGGTAGATCATTAAAATTCCCAATCGGAACCCCAAATCTCCTGTTCTGTTTAAAAACTTCATTTCTACTTATAATCAAATCTCTTTTGTATTTCCTTTTGGTTCCAACTGAAAACGTGATACATTATATTCTTTTAGACATATAGCTGGAGTGGCTAGACCCTTTCATGGTAACAGATGCTGTTTCGTAGCCAGCAGCACTTGAGGCAGTAAGAAACAGATACAGCTGGAAGTGAACTGCAAGTGTGCAAAACATTGTCTGCATAGTGATCCTTGGTTGATATCTTCCTAAATCTGTTACTCCTCATTCATTTTCTCTAGGGAGTGTTCCTCCTACAAATTAAGTCAAGAGAAACTGCAGTATTATATCTTCAGCTTCCTGTAAGCAGATGTTATTGTTACAACAAGTTACACATCAGAACCTGAGAACCATAGTTACCAAGTCCAGAAATCCGGATCCATTCAGGAGGGCAAAAAAATCCAAAAGTCCGGAACTCTTGAAAATGTTTAGAAAAAATCGATGTAGAATATATACATATTATTATTATATCATATATGTGAGCATAATTTTTAAAAATGCAAAAATTGACAAAAATGGTGAAAAACATTAATAACTATTAGTGCAAAATCACAGCACCCCCAAATGAGTCGTCAAATCTGCTTTTCTAAGGCAGGGTCATTTGGTGTGATCCGCATAACATGGGACCATCTCTCAAGCTGTGGGACTTGCAAACCTGAGATGGCCCTCCGGAGAAAGCCGGTTCTTGCTTCCTAATCTACCTGCCACAAGCTACTCCAATGCAAGCAGAATCTAACTAATCCTAATCTAACCGTTCCAAGGAGACAGAGAGAGAGAGAGAGGGTGAAAGAGCCTACACTAAGCGGTGATACACTAGAAAAGGAAGTGGATGATCACAAACCCAACTGCACAAGCGGAGAGAGGTGAGCAGAGGAGAGGGTGGACAAAACGCACCACAGACCAGAGATAGATTTCACACAGAACACCGCTTCGAAACCCATTAAACACAGCTCCCAGGACCTGCAATAGACATCAAAAGTATGCACAGTATACCCTACGACAATGAGAGGTAAGGAGAGACAACAAAATAAGCCAAGGATGGACAGATGCATCACAAAACAGATTTTATTGCTCCAAAATGTTACACAGTGCACCATCAATGGGCAAGAGGCAAGAAAATGCCATTACAAAGCCATGAGAGGAGGCTTAGACTCTACATTTGACCCTAAGGAAGAAAGAGAGAGGGCGTAAGAGAAACAACCACCAACCGTTTGAATGTGCCCCTCTATTACAATATATAGGAAGAATGGGAGAGAGAAGAGGGAAGAATCGAATCCTGCTCTAACCACCCTGAGATACACATTGAATCTCGTTTTGAAAGCTCAACCACTGAATATCAATGCCTTCTATAAATCCGCCCACAATGTGTCGCTTTTGGTTCCTGGCGGATCAAATCGAATCAGATCTGGTAGTTGAAGAGATCAGATTCTGCGTTAATGGCTTGGAAGACTTTTTCCCAGTTTTCACCTACCAAAGCCTTCCCAAAATGATATTTTATGTTCCCAAGGCGTAGAGGGTGTCGAGACGTTTCCAAAAGTCTTCTCCCACTCAAATCTAATTCTCCAGTCAAAAGATATGGCCATTTGAATATTAGGGTTGCGGGCGCAATATTTAAAAGAGTCTATCTGTACCAGGCCACGTGGCAACTTTGCGCTTGTTTGAGACTTGACTCCTCTCTTCGCTCTTGGAACAGGGTCCGTGTGACATGTGGCAGCATCCACAGGTTTCCCTATCTCCTTTGTATTCTTCTTGAGTCTTTTCCATGGGCGGAGGCATTGTGTCCGACCCGAGACAAGTGGCGGCTTCGCGCATGTTTGGAAACTACCTTTTGGGCCGTGCCTTTGAAATTGCGTCGGTGAGGCACGTGGCACCCTCCACGGCCCTTCATACTTAGCCAATTCGGGTCCGATGAATACTGCCTTTATGGGTGGGACCCTTGTAGCCTGCTCCTCAAACTATGACAGCAAGACACGTGGCATCATCCGCGGCCGCTGTTGTTTCCTTTGCATTTTGGCTAAGTCTCCTTTCGTTTGGTGGAGCCCTATGATTGACTCTGGACACATGGAGGCTTGGCGCTTGTTTGAAAACTGCCCCCGAATCTTACCTTTGAAATGGCGTCGTGCTGACACTTGGCACCTTCCGCCGGCCTACCTCTGCTTTGACTATTCAAACCCCGACTCTGTCCCTTTTAAAAGTTGGGACACGTGGCGAAGCCCGCACTCATTTGGTAGTTGCCTCCAGACTTTCCTTTTGACAACATGCCGGTGAGACACGTGGAGGCCTCTGCGGGGTCGGAGACTTAACCAATTTTGGGCCCGCTCTCCTTTTGACCTTTGTTGACCATTAGCTACATGGAGGTGCTGGCGCAAGTTTGAGTCTCCGCCTTGGGTTCCCATTTTGGAATTGCACCGAGCCGACACTTGGCACCTTCCGCCAAGTCTTCTATACTTAGTCTCCTTTGAGGCCCGCCTTGTCCGCCTTTTGACTTCTGTTGACTTTGTCCCCGCTTTGGACCTGGGACACGTGGGGGCCTGGCACTTGTTCGAGTCTGCCTCTTTTGGATTCAACTTTGGAGATGCGCCGCTTGGACACTTGGCAGTGTCCACTATCTGCTCCATACTTAGTCGATTTGAGGCTCATTCTAAGTCGTTTGAGAGCCCAACGGCTTTGAACCTTCGCCGTTTCTTTTCTTCGAGCCTCTGGCTCCTTTCCGACCCTGTGCTCCTTGAGTTGAGCTTGCCTGCAACCCTGTTCGTCGTTCCCGAAAGTGAGCTCGCGGGTCTGAATTGTTTCTTCTATAGTTTCTTTATGTGCAGGACATGTCTTGACCAAATTTGCCGGGGGCGAATTTGGGATAACAATAACCTAATACAAAATGTTACCATATTTAATATTAAATAGTTTATGAGGGTGTCGGGAGTCTTCTTGTCGCGAAAAACTGAAATTTTTTGGAAAACAAATAGGGCCCGACCCAGACTGAATTTATCTGGGCCAGCTAAAAAATCCGGATCTGACAGGATTTTGTGCAGATCCAGCTGGATTTCGTAAATATGCTGAGAACTAAAAGAATGTCCGATAATTTTAGGGGAAAAAATGTATAGTTCAGCTGGATTTTCCTTGAAATGAAGTTCAGCTAGATTATTTTGATTCTTGAAATAAAGTTCAGATAGATTCAATAGCCACATGATTCAAACATTCTAATTTCTAGATTATACAGCTGATTTTTATAATGACAATCTCAATCTGGTTAGCCCAGCCAACTTCCTGTCCTCCCCAAGAATGTTTCCAATCCTGACTATTTACAGAACTTCAAACAGTGGATACCAATGAATGGCAACATGAAATTACTTGGTTTGCTGGCTTATTTTCTACTACCTATTGTGGAATTTTATATTTGCCTTTGGCACAAAACAGGTGCTTCTTCATTAGTTTCTACTGGGAGTCAAAATCAGAGATCTGCTGCTCTATCTTATTGCTCTTATGCATTAAGCAAGTCATGTATCGATATGACAAAACACAGCCATTGCTGTTGATGTGTAACTTTCAGTCATCTCGATTTCTCTAGTCAATATTCATGATTTTATTTACATTGACAGGTTCAATAATAGTGAAATATGAACAGCAGCAGAAGAAAATAAATAACTGGTAAATCTTCGAGACTCGACAAGGCAGAAATCAATTTGAAACTCAATCAACTAAAACAACTTTAAAAACTAAAAACGTCAAGTTTCAAGTTCATGTTGCCTTAAATTGAAATTACATATTTTCAGCAAAAGGGCAATGGAAATAGTATTGTGTATACTTGCCATAGAAACTGTTGTGCTTTATTAGCCAGATTTTTATTTTCCAATTCAAAAACAAGGCACATGAATATCCTTTCAATAGCTCTCATCGTGCAATGTCTTTATGTACTTCAAATAACTGAACTTCTCCAAGGATTTCTATCTTTTCCATATCAGGGAAAATTCAGAGAGTATGAAAAGCAATTGCATTGTGAAGAAAATCCAGTAGCTATGAACACATAAGGTCTTTAGTTTCTCTGCAACGATGCCATCGCCCAAAACCATCAACTACAAACCAAAAACTCAGCTAAAAAAAACAGCTTATCCCCTGATGCTTCACAGCAGGGAACTGTTGTTGCTCAAGACCTTTCCACCACTCTTTCTGATCATACCCTAATCGGCCTTTCTATTTCCCTGACCGTTGATAATCATGCCAATTGTGATCTCCCCTTTAAACTTAATGTTTCCCACCTCAAGAACCCGTTTTTTCTTCATGCTCTCTACTCCCTTAGTGGCTCAGTGCCTAAACCCAACCTTTTTGACATTACTTCTCCAAGAAAGCATAGCTAGATTACTGTTTGTTTTGAGGGCATGCCAAAACAGAAATTTCGACTGTTTGTATCTTCCTCAATCAACACCTCAGCCAAGAATTGTGCTAAACAAATCTTAGAATCAGTTTCAAATGCTCCAATCTGAGTAGAACTGAGTAACGGAGCAGTTGCTAACTCTCATTCTCCTCTTTCATTCTTGGCTAATTTATTAACTGTCCGGGTTTTCAAACTTATTAGATGGAAAATCAATTAAAAATTTCCCAAATGGAATGGGGGAATGATTGAGTCTTATAATTAGAAGGAGATCACAGGTTTGAATCCAGAGCGGGGTAGGCTTGTAAACCTTGTTGAACAATATACAAGGTAAATGGAAAAACAACCTGTGTGTGGCTTCCACAAGGGGGTCTCACAAACCAAATCAGTGTCTCACTTGGCAGCAACCTGAAAAACTACCTATAACTGAAACAGTGAAAACTTATGAGAGTTGCTTAATCGGCCAAGAGAATTCACAATTCTTACTGAATTCTCTCTATAATTGGGATTTTTTCCTTATGGCTGGTCTAATCTATAAAAAGAGATGCGGTAGTGATTTGTTGAAAAGGATGTGAAATCTGATCGTTATTTAATTGGTCTGTATACGGGCTCAGAATTCATCTATAAATAGTCATCGATCCATCTATGTTAGTGCATAGGTACTGCCAATCAACTCCAAACTTTTAGACAGATTTCTTTATTATGTGTAAACTCTTGCCGATTTAACCACTCTTCTACGAACAAAAACTTAGAGCAAAAGGTCTGGTAGGCTGTGGTATAGTGACAAAGTGGAACAAGTGACATGACAGTTTCGCATGTTCATGCCCTGCTCGGCATGCTCTCTGCATTAAAGTTGTCGCATTAATTCGGCACATACCCAGACAACTATGGGTGCAAGTTGTCACATTAATTCGAATTTGGCAGAATAGAAACTCTTCCGTTAGATCTGGTTTTTAAGCCTTACAATGATCTAACCTAGTGGTCCCATGGGGTTGCCGCTCCTAAAAAAATTCAGCAGGTGCTGCAGAGATGTTTCAGGGAGTTTTAGCATTTTTATGGTCCCATCTCCTAAAAAATTCAGGGGTTGCTGCATAGATATTTCAGGGAATGAGTTTTCTATGAGCTGGAAATTGCAATTTGGCAGAAAAAAATACTATGCGGGTGAGGGAAATTTTTAGCCCCCCCTTTTTACCACCCACTTAGGGCATGGTCCCATGGAGGGGCTTGGGCTCCTATTTTCGTGCAGCAGAAGGTCCCATGCTTATTTTTAAAGCCAGCTACAGGAAATAATAGAATCTAGGCCTAAAAAATAGGAGCTCCACTTTTTTAGCCCCCTAAACTTAAGAGGTGGCTGGAGAGGGGGCTGGGAGTTTCCCACTACAGTTTAGGGCTGAGAGAATCTAATATGCATTCCCGCCATTATTTTTTGGTGATTTTAAAGAGAAATATGATTTTATTTTCCTACAAATAACCATAAATATCCAATGAGATCCTATAATACCTCAGCGGATGTTATTGAGGAAACTAATAAAAAATCATGGGACCTTAAAACTGTTAAAATCAGGGGCATGCTCCCTAAAAATCAGGGGCTCCAATTTTTCAGGGGCAGATTCCATTTTATCCTGCAGCAGATTGTGGAAACTCCCATGGGATCTGCCGCAGAGTAAATTATGGAGCAGCAGCCCCCTCCATGGGACCCCTCCCTAAGCTTGACAGTACAATCCTCATGCACTAAAAACAGCGGACAGCTGTTACTTTCCCAACCAAAAGTAAACAACAACCCAGATGACAATTTGAGTTGATACATATTTCCAGCAACAAACTAGAAGACAGTTTGGATTGCTAACATACTTCAAGCAATGACCTAGACAACAAATTGGATTGAGAGCATATTTTGAGCGATGATAAAGATAAAAATTTGGATTGGAGACATGTTTTGAGCAGCGAGCCATCTGAAATATTGGATTGGAAACATCTCTAGAGTAAAAATGACCTGGTTCACAATTTGCACCGAAAAAAGTAATTTCAGCAACAACCCGCTGACAAATTGGATTGACAACATCTTTTATCAAGGACCCAGATGCCAATTTGGCTTCATAACATCTCCTAAGCAACAACGCAGGGATAATGTGGATTGAAAGCCCTTTTTCTCTAAGTTGGTGCCAAACTCTTTTTAGGTGTTAAATATTCAGGATCAATGGAGTACAGTGCGCAATACTCCGTTCAATGACATATTTCTGAGGAGCATATTCGTTCGTTCTATGACTGATTTCCCATAAGCTTGTATGGTCAGGACTTCCTGAGGAGGTCGACTACCCCACCTCACCAAATGAGAACCGAGTAAAACATTGGAAAACACAAATTCCGCCCATGAATTCTAAACCCAAAACGAAAAGAAAGATCACAGCTCAGCAATCTTACCGATGGGAATGAGCTGAAATACTGAGAGATGCTTGGCAAGCTGACCATCGTGAGCCTTAGTATGAGCTGAATCCACCTGTTTTCTCCTCAATAAGGCCTGCAATCCCCATGGACTCCCAGATTCAAAGAACCCCATCAAGATTCAAAACCAATGAAATTTCAAAACAAACCGCCCTCAATTCAAAACTCTTCAGATCAACATAACCCTAAACTAAATTGCAGAGATTTGGGGGTCTTCCTTGACAAGTTTATTCACATGAACGAACAAGGAAGTTTATGGAAGCGTAAAGGATCTTCAAATTTTCAGTTTGTGACGACAGCAACTAGAATCTAGTCTTAAAGACAAGAATGCCAACCATGGTTACTTTTATCGCATCTTTCCCTCCATTGATGGAAACTGCCAAACAAGGTGGGACAGGATAAATAATTCTCAATTCCCATTCATATTCCCGGCTGAATCTGTTCGGAAAAATCATATTGTATTAGATTCCACTTATAATCACATTGCATGTGTGACCTTAGCTTTTTGTTTCGCACAGTATCCAAAGGTGTGGGAATGTCTCCCCTTAAACCATTGTCTTTTTAATAATCTCCAAAATTGACAGCTGTTTAGACGTTTTCCGTGCTTGTTTGTATCTTACGCCGCCCAGTCATTTTTAATTTAAATTATATAATTATGTAAGTATATACTCAAAATATCAAAATTTATAGCTAAAAAATTAACTTGAGTACAGATATCGTCCATAAGTTCCATATTTGATTTGTAATTAGTTATATGGCCTAATATTGACCCATAGAAATTTAAGATAAATCAATCAATAAGCGCATGGTCCCGTGGAGGGGCTGCAACTCCTATTTTCTTGTCGCTGAAGGTCCCGTGATTATTTTTAAATAGGAAATAATAGAATCTAGGCCTCAAAATAGGAGCTCCATTGTTTTGGTCCCCAAAACTTCGAGAGGTCGCTAGAGAGGGGGTGGGAGTTTCCCTCTAGTGTTTAGGATAATTTTTGGCCATGCGGAATATAATATACATTCCTACCATTATTTTTTGGTGATTTTAGAGGGAAACTTGATTTTATTTACCTACAAATAACCATAAAAATTCAATGGGATCCTACAATATCTCACGAATATTGTTTGAGGAAACTATTAAAAAATCATGGGACCTTAAACTACTAAAATGCTCCTAAATTTTCTCGGCGATTCTCACCGAGATATTTATGGAGCCCCCTCCATGGGACCATGCTCTAAATTGATCCGAAATTTAGATCATACAATTATAAAACCAACCGACACCCACATAATAGAAAGGGTAAGGGGAAGACCCGTTGGCATTGGCATTTCCCCATATAGAAAGAGAGCGGGAACTTGGAGGGATGAGATTTGATGACTCCCACAAATTTGGTGATAGAAAAGAAATTTTGTTGAACATCATTTCGGTTGTGTAAAATAATTAATTTGTTTTGAATTTTTATGTGAATGTTACAACATGTTTGTTTACGATTTTAATCTACACAATATTATACAAATTTGTTTGGTATTTTATCATTATTCATAAATTGTATTAAAAATTTATGTATTTAATATATAATATAAATAAAAAATATTTGTAATTGTTATATAATATTAATAAATTTGACATCACCTCAAAATAACACATCAAACATTGACAGTTTATTACTTTTCAAAATTGTCAAATACATTCTAAACACCTTAAAATGTTCAAAACGGACGTCAAATCTCAATTCTAACATCATGAAGGAGCCACATAGTTTGTAAAGTTTATTTATCTAAATTGACCTATTAATGGGGTGAGAGAGTATTGATAAACAATATCTTTTGATTTTTATTAGTAGTCAAATTAAAAATATATATCTTTTTATGTTTTATGAAGTAATACTTTAAATTTGTGAAATTAAAAATTAATTAAGAGTTATAAACAAAGTCAAATTTGTTTTAAAATATGTTTAGAAAGATAAAATAAATTATTCATAATTGTTCCTCACTAAAATAAATCTTAAACCCACATACTTCTACAATATAAGCCTCTATTGAAACATAAAATTAAATGTAAAACCTTAAAATAGAAATTAAACTTTTGAATCAAATTAGTTAATAAAAATGTTACACAAACGCACATTTTCAAATCTTCCTTTCTTTACTAACTCTAGTTAACTGCAAGTAAAATAAGATACTATTGAATCTTTCATTCCAAGCGGGTTTATCGAGTTTACACCCAAATTGGAATCTTATGTCCTTTAAATAGAAAGACTTACGCCATTATGATATCTAGTAGGGCTCATCTACCTTTCCTATCGGTAGTCGCGTTTGTCGATATAGGGTTACGTGTACGGTGATAGTTCCTGTGGATCGACCTTATGACTTGGCCTTTATAGGTTCAAGTAACATGTCAACATTTATTTGGTTCCAGCGTGATCTAGAAAGGTGGTGGTTCGATAATAATAATTGGTTTTATAGTCCATGATGTTGGGCGACTATTTGAAAGCAACAAGGTGGTACATGATTCATTTA
Source organism: Taxus wallichiana var. yunnanensis (assembly GCA_018340775.1). NCBI lineage: Eukaryota > Viridiplantae > Streptophyta > Pinopsida > Cupressales > Taxaceae > Taxus > Taxus wallichiana. The sequence goes on along the minus strand of CM031239.1, from coordinate 925,438,701 downwards.
TACGGAAAATAATATAAAAACAATTTATTTGTGTAATGTGAGTTTTTAAACATGTATTTGATTAAAGAAAATGATATTATTATTAACCACTAAATTTTTATCAAAATAATATTAATATTGTTAAAATATTTAAAATATAATAATATGGTTGAAAAATATAATTATGTCACAAATAAATGTAAATAGGTTGGCTTGATTAACTTGAAAGGTGTAATACGAGAGAAAGTTTGTAACCCGATCATATGTATAATGGATCATTTTGATAATAATTGTTTTATGAAATTATAGTCTAAAATATAAAATTAAAATATTTGAATGTGATTGGTTTGTTAAATAAAAGATTGAGTATTGCAAAATTGAGGGGTCTTTAAAGATGAATAGAATGGAAGAAATTAATTTTGGATTTTAATGTCATAGTATTTGTTTTAGATTTTTTTACAAGTTATATCGATTAATAATTTTATTTTTCTTTGCTTGATGAGGTGGGGGTGAGTTGGTTAGGTCATTTGAATGTTACCTAGTCCACCAAGGATTGACTCCCACCGAGGCATTGGAGATTTGGGCGCCCAATCGAGTCCCAGTCGGTTATCGCTCGGAGTAATTGAAAAGTGAACCAAAGGAAACAGACCCTTGAACCCTTTTTACCAATATAAAAAAATCTTTAGAAATGTCTAACTCATGATTTAATTTAATTTGGATTAAATCTAATATTACGAGTCACTATCAAATAAATGATGTATAAATCTTGAATACGAAATGACACAAGCAAACTAAGATGTAAATTATGAAACCTAAGCGAGAGATAGAAGAAATAAGACTTAGTTGATTTACGTGTAATATGGGCATGGAGAAGTGATGAACAGGGATGCCAACAACGTTGTAATTAATCTTTGTAAATTCTCTGACTCACGAACAAGGCCGAGAGAGGCGGTTTGGGGTCTTGGTGATTGGATTTGGGTGCCATGACTATCTGGCTATGAAACTAATTTTTGTTATGTCGCTAATGTTTCACATTGTTCCATGTTGATTGCACGATGGTCGCTCTGGATTGCGAAGGTACTATAACTGCGAAAAGAAGAGTTCACCTACACAAGCCCACAAAACCACATCAAACCTAAAAAAGAAAGATACATAATGGGGAGTCGGACTGACCCCGGCGGTCACCCCAAGAGTGAACTTATGACCGAGCATTGCACTAGATCTCAGACTCCATGCAGTTCTTATGAGTGTGTGTAGAAATTGTGCCTTAGGATGCCCTTGTGCAAGTGCACTTGATAACGGGTTGTGGCTAGAATGTAGCAAATGTAGTAGAATGTGTGGATGGAATCGAATGAACTTCCCCTTCCTATGTTGTGTATGCAGAAGTATGCAACCCTTGTCCTTCAAATGGATCTAGATGGATGCTTTAGAGTGTTTTATGTGCCTTTTCGATGCAAGCTTAAGTGGTAATAGTAATGTTTAGTGCTTGGTCCTTGATTTTGAACACATGTATAACTATGTATTTATATGATTCTCTTGTTTGAATTTCGTAATTGACAACCAAAGGCCGAACCATAAGTGAAAAAGATACCCAAAAGATAAATGAGACCCAAAAGAAAAGAAGCATGTAAGGTGAAAAAGGTCGGGGATGCCCCGGAGGAGAGGGCGCTTACTTGGCTGCTGGTGTATGCGACCATTAAAGATAAATCAATAAAATTCCCTAGCTTATGGTGATGTCTCGGATGTCCCGGAATGTTTTGGGGTCTTAAGGAGTTAGAGGGGATGTCCCCTATTGTTTTTAAATATTATAAAAGTTTAATGATGTTTTTACTAAAAACATTAAAATTCTTTTGAATAACAATGTTAATAGGATGACATGCATGAAACATTCATTCACAAACAAAGTCAATTTTCAAATTTTACTCCTAGAACAAATATTCCTTATAATTTTCCAAGCCATGCATGTATTAGAAGTGACAAGCCCTTTAAATATGCTAATAGGATAAGTTTCATATACCAAATTATTTCTTATTTAGCATTGATCAAAATAATAATTCATCCACATCTCACTTCATATATACCAAATTAGTGATATGCCAAGTTGGGGTAGACTTTTAAAAATCAATTACATTTACAAATTGATTGAGTTCAATTCAAATTCCATAAATGGATAAATATATTCTATCTCAACTAATAAAAACACAAAATAGCCTTTTTTTCCTAGTCTTTCAAGCTTTTTCCTAAACTATTATTACCATTTTCACATGCGTAGCTTTGGGTATTTATTCCACCCATTTTGGGTGGCGTCAACCCTTTAAAATGGCCGCAAACCATTCCGTTGCAACATTAGTTGCACACGGTGGTGAAGATGGCTCCTGACGTGCGGAAATTCATCCCAAAAGTGTCTGATGAGGTAATGTCTTTGATTCGCCCCGGATGTTACTCACCGAGCTTTCTTTTGTTGATCTTGTTGTGTATTTTTACCATAACAACTATTTAGTTGCGTATTTATGTGGTCGTATTCCGTTTGAGTCTTATCTTCAAAACTGGATTAAATCCCAGTGGGAGTCCCCGCATCCAAGTTACTGGTGTCTGGATTAAATGAGCCTGACCATTTCTTTTATGCTCGTCCACATAAACGGGTTTGCATCGAGGTTGATTTAGCATTTGATCTGTGAGACCACATTTACATACAAGTATTCCATTCACCACAAATCAATAGGAAATTGATAGAGAATTTAATGAAGATGTTGATTAAAGAGGTATGTAAGAAATTAAACCTAAGAACCTTGAAATTGGTATCTATTGATGTATTTCATATAGATACATTTATTATAATATACTTATTATATTATATTTCACTTTGGAGGTGTTCTCATGAAGAGAGCCCTCGTTGTAAACGTCAAATTCCAATAGCGTAATTCCGGTAACAATGCGATAATATTCTCATGTGTTTGTCAAAGTTCCTCGGCCCTTGCGATATTAGAGAATATTTTTTCCACTTACTCCCACGATTAAAATTTATCCTTTGATGCATCCACGTCATCAATTAAGCCCCTACGGACATCACTAATTTTTCTGATCATGGTCAGAAGGCATCGCTGCACAAAACTTATTTTAGAGTTATACAGAGGCAGCCATCGACAACACTAGGAGACTCCCAAAAGTTGTTTGGAGTAGCTTTGAAAAGCTCGATCTGATTTGTTATGTCTCTTCTTCATATAGCCTACCATTGAAAGGAACAAAAACACATGATGATGAATTATGCACATTGTTAAGTTTGACACGCAATGATATCTGGTGCATTTGAAAATGTAGATTACATCTTTAGATATTATTTATTAATGTTTTAAAATTTTGTTATTACTATAAAATAAAATATATTTTATCCAAAGCTTTTGCAACTTGTGTGAGGGTTTGCAAACCAAAGCTTTTAAAGTTGGGAGAGCATGAGAAAGCCAAAGCCATGTATTTCATTTGTCTTTTCCTAAAAAATTAATAAATGGAGTGAGTGTTTATATTGACGTTATATGTGGTGATTGAAGATTTTAGTATGCTTTTGATTTCACACCTATTTTATTATCACCACATTCATTAGTTTAACAAAGGAGTGTTGACATTGGATCTTTGTTGGATCTATATCAGTGAAGAGAACTCCACAATCCCTGTGTAGAAATTAGAAGATCTATCTCCCATACGAAGGTCCTTGTTTCCCTTTCAATAGAAAAAATGTCTTGGACTCCACATATTTCATTGTTTGTTGGAGCTACGTATTTCCATTTGGCTCAAATTTCACGGAACCCAAGACCTGTGCCGTAACATCCACATGCCCCACCACTAGGCTACGTCACTAGTTTTATTACAAATTTATTAGAATTTGACTATGTTGACCTCTTGCAAACATATGTGAGAGTTAACTTGTCGAGATTCCATGACCTCTTCTTCTTTTGAAAGGCTCGATATCATATTATTTGACTCCGATTCATCACCCGACATTGCATTGATTGACAAAGCTTCCTTCACTTTTACATTAGACACCTCCCACATTAATTTCGGTTTTGCAACAAATATTGCATTAAGATTTCTTTCCACAGCCAACGGATTTCTATTAAAATATGTTTGCATTAAGTTCTTCCAAAAACACAAACAAAACTCGAGCCTTTACTTCCTACTCTTGGTGGTACATCGTCATACATTTCTCATTACAATATCTAATCCATAACTTTTTATGAGTAAGAAAAAGGTTTACCATATATTTCTTAAAGAAAATCCAAATCTAAGCCAATGTGGAGTCATGGGAAAACATGGGCACTCAACCTTCGGATCTATGAGAACCACTTAACCTTTGAATCCATGAGAACCTTCAAGGTGGAATGTGAATGACCAGTCATTTTTATTTAATGTAAATGTCTTTCCTTAGTCCCCTATACCACCTTCCCACCTATACAAAATTCTTATTTTAATGTGGCACCTTCACATGATTTCACCTTTTATCCAGTGAATCCGATGAATCACCTGTGATTCATAACTCCAATGAACAATATGAATCCTTCCACATAATTGATCCCACAATGATATGTTTGTATCCCTGCCGCTACTCTGGCTTATGTTTCATTTGGATCATCTACAACCAATTGCGAATCAAGATGTCGTTAGACATTTTTCGAAGCATTATGGACAAGGAACTTTTGTTATATGTTGTAGTGGTAGGTGCCTTGAACTATGCTTGGAGGACTACATCTAAGAGGAAAAATCCTAAAGTTTTCCTTCACATAGGGTTCCCACACCTGCTATGTTTCGTAATCGTTCAAGAATTACTAATTCTCTTGTTCTCACTTTTAATGTGCAGAAGAGTTTCTAAAAATGTGTAAATGCATTACTAGAATTCACAATGGTGTTACTTTTGCCCAAATTGTTCCAATTTTTAATTACAATAGCTTCGTATTATTCATGTACGTTTCTCGGTGATCAATCTGTATGTTTTTCCAAATGTTTATTCGATCTATAGTATTGTATATGGTAATTTTTGAAGTGGTTCTATTTTTCTTCAAACGACTATGTTTTTGAAACCGTTGACCATACATGCTACCATCGTGTGCATATGAACTATTAGACAAAATGCTAAAATATGCACAAAACAATGTGACATTTTCAATTGCTTATTCTTTAAGGTGAGGGAAATTTTTTGGTCATGAATCCAACCCATGTTTAACATTGTCAATTGTTTACATGTGTTTGTGTTTTTAACTATAAATAATTTGTAGCTTCTTGTTAGTGGAAAATGGTGTTAGGAGTATTTAGACATGGTCATCCTCAAGAGCCATTGGGATTATTTCACCAAATGTAACAAACATATATTCAACCAAGCCAGCTCATCTTTTCCAACTTACTCGCAGGGCATGGAAAAATAAGAGCTTTGTAGTAGGGTATGGACATTCATCATGAAAAAATATGGACAACATCAAGGCATAAGAGGAAGTATTTTTTGTCGATTTTATAGTTGTACTACAATGCTTGCTCCTCCTTATCACACAAACTAAAACCAATTTAAGATAGCATACATTTCATGACAAATTACAAATCCAACAAACTTTACATTTTCATTCTCTCCGGTGTAATTTGCAACTCATGTGTAATTGCTAGTTATTTTTAATTGTGACTTTTTGCTATATTTATACCACACTTGCATAGTTAGATGGGCGCCTTGTGATTGATATCTCTCGACATATTTTAGATAGATGTATTTAACATATCTATACTACTTATAAACAAGGCCATGATATGGCTAATACTACGAAAGGTAATGCTTTGTAAGATGTTGGAAGGAAAAAAAACATATATACAAAATTATGAAACAAATACAAGAGCGATAGGTGTTGTGAGTTTTGGTGTGGGACACGAGATTTTCTATTCTCCAAAATCAAAAGTACTTGGTCAAGCTTCCTAAATCCCATAACTAAATTATTGCGAGTTATTGATCAACTTAAGTATAAGCTCCTCATACAAAATAATGTTAATGTTTAGTTTGGAGCAGCCACTAAATTTGATGAATAATAGTAATTGTATTATTATTATTTAAAAACATGTTTGAAATTTAATAGGACTTGTACTCAAACAATTAGAAGACACGTTAAAAGGCATCCCATAATTAGATAGGAAATTTGGTAAAATTAAATTAAAAAATAGAAAATTGTGAAAGAAGTTAAATAGAAATAATAATAAATGAAAATGTATACAACTATATAGTTGTGAAAAGAAAATTATGGAATGTTTTAGGGTAGTTAATTTTTTTGTTTTTTCATGAGTTTGAAACCCTACCAAGTAGAAGAAAAAAAGAATCGGTTACGAGGTATGTGTAGGGTGAGTTTATTTAAAAGGATTGTCAAAACATCGGATAAGTTAGATAGTAGATCAAAGGAAGACCGCTCGACTTGTGCAGAAGGAGCTTAATTTTCGAGGCAAGGGAAGAAAACCCCACGTCACAACCACCATCACACCAACCCTTGCCATAAAGGGAGGTTTGGAACAAGTCATGAACATCATTTACAACATAAGCAAAATTATGTTAAAAGGCCAGGAAACTTTAAATGTAAAAATAGGAAGTGGGCGTCTACATAGCTTGTCATCTCTTCATGTATCATCGTCTTGCATTTGTTCAAGAGCCATTGAGGTTTGTTGCATCAAATATAAGAAACAAATGTCTAACATGATCATAACTTTTGCCATAATTTCAAATCAAGGTAACTATGAAGAGCACCCCTACATTATGGGGGTTAATGAACTTTGTTTCATGCTCGACCTCATTTTCTGCATGAGATAGAAATTACAAACTAAAATGAGATTGTGATAAAGAATTTTCCATTTCAATTGTTGGTTAGGAGATTACTCAATATTTCAAATATGATTTGTTCTTTGAGAGATCAAGCATGGTATACCCATTAGAAGTGACTAAGGTACAATGAGTAGGATTAATCAAGGATAAATAATTTTATTTTTGTTCCATACATGAAAAGAGAGTCACCATCATGACCAATGATATCCCAATTTTTTGCCGCATTAAAGGGGGAAGAGCATAAATTTATCTCTTTTCTTATATTCATTTGAGGTGTGTTGTCATGCCACTTCATTAATAGAATAAATGTTGTTTTAGTCTCATGTTTTTGTAGGGTTTATTTTTTTGGTTTCTTATATTAATGGATTTAAGAGCAACTGTCACTTACCACCTGTTTTACTCCTTAGACAATGTGTCAAATTGTTAAAGAAAACTGTGTCTGGGAAAAAGATAGAAAATAGATGTTGCACGTTATCCGTTAATAGCCAGCCATGCATGATAAAATATATAAAACATATTGATATGAGAGAGTAAGTGGAGGAGAAAATTTAAAGCAATGGTACTGGTGAGCATTCAGAGCAGCCCTCCTGCGGCGAAAGTGGATGACAACGAAGAGACACGATAGAGTTACCGAGACCTTGTTTGTTTGTCAAAATATAGAAATGGTTGGTTCTTAAAACCCAACCCCAAAATGTTTTCACACACTCGCAATTATGGGAAAAAGTTTTTACATTGGAGTATGGAAATTCATGCAAGCATAAGACGGATTCTTCAGCTATGCATTCAATAAGGGCCCTATTAGAAATATTTGCAAAATGTGGATGTATGGATAATGCGTATGAACTGTTTGAAACAATCACTCAATAAACCCTGCAATTAATTGATAGTTAGTCAACAAAAAAACAACATAAACTACCCAAAAATGGGTCACAAATAATTTCATCATGTGTTCATTGTATTACAGACTCCTGTATGTGAAATGAAAGACAAGGATAACAGTCGTGCCCTGTGGTGGAAGTCAAATACAAAAA